>JAFKAC010000018.1:0-600000 GCA_025766275.1 Lactarius indigo | reverse complement strand
TCACCGTTAGACACAGCGACCCCTTCCCAAGAAGTTGAAACGAAGAGGAAATATGAAGGGGCCCAAAAGTGAAGGGGATAGTCCAATTAAATAGTGGAGAAGAGAGGGGAGAAACTCCTCGAAAACACCCCTTCCTTGACGGGATGGTGTGGTAAGAGAAAGAGAAGGGGTACGGCACATCTTGCCTTCGTCGGATGGGATTGGACCCACGGTATGGAGAAGAAAGGGGAAAAAAACACGGATGTCGGGCACCACCAAATGCGGGACTGTTCTAGTACACAAAACTGACGGGGTCTGTTGATAACGGGTTCGCCAATGAGCTCGTAAAGCTCTGCGAGAACAGAGGCAAGGCTCTCACCGTAATTACTTGAATCGAGTCCGTGTTAGTGTCTCGAGTCCAATAATCTGTCCTTTAGCGCGTTCGCACGCTGGTAGAAATCATGAGGGGTTAGGATGTGGGAGGTAGACGTGGTTTACGATAATCACAGGACCAGAAGAGGCGGCAGAACGGTGTGTATCGAACGACGGAGGTTTCAGAAAGCAGTCGAAGCTCGGCAAGACTTGAATTTGTGAAATGAGCTCGTCGCGCTCCTTCAAAAGCCTACGTTGCTTTAAAAGGAGGCGACTAAATGGGTCCACTATTCTGAGGCTGTTGGCTGCGCCATTACTCATGCTTATTTTTGTGGCTCGGCGGGATGGACTTGGTGAGGTGAGCTCCTCAAGGTCTCGGTTGACAGCTGCAAACTCGTTTCCTAAATGTTGGTCTGTTTCGAGAAGTTGATCAACTGAAGTTACGCTCAGTGAAGTACGAAGGCGATGCATCTCAGACCAGAGTAAGGTTCTCCCTCTTTCAAGAGTCTCAACTGTTTCCTTGTGTCTAAGCAGGTCGACCAAATACGAGGCATAGTTAAGCGGCATGCTGTGAGAGTCGTCTGACATGGCGAGCGTGGCATACGGTAGCTTCAAAGGTCGGCGCAAAAGGTAGGGTGTCTCGCATCAATGACATAGCGCCCTCGTATGACGTAGAGACGGAGGGTGTTGGGCACACCGCGTGAGAATAGCCCATGAACACGCAGACCCGAATCGACCAGGCACGCCCGCATGTCCGTCCTCGGCACACTGGGAGAGTAGTTCCAGCGCTTCATCCATGTCTTGCGTATGATGACCTATAAAGGGCTCATAGCGGATAATCAAAGATTGTGAAGGCCGACGAAGTGTCCTGAAGCGCAGGGACTTTGGTAACGAATACCCAAGAACTTGACAGTCTGTGTCGATCGACTCATTAAAGTACTCGATCTTGTTTGTGCGGTGGAATACTATTTCGAGGATGGTGCCGAATTTTTCGAGAATGTGTGGCACAAAACTGATGCCTTATAGTAGGTGAAGGAAGTATGGCTCGGCCTTTTTCGATAGCTTCGTCGATTCTCGTTATGTCATCGTCGCAGATTCCAGAGAGAGGTTTCTCAAGACTCATGGAGAGCCGTCCTCTTGAGCATCGGACCGAGTTCCAGATCGTCATGTTGGTACTCCCCCGGGCCAGAAGACACCACTAGTACTAGCTGAGCCAGCTGTGAATTTCTAGACAATGTTCCGACACCTTCCGAGTCGATAGAACAGAAGTAATAGTACCGATGCTCTGCGCTCTTTTCCAGGGCTTTGACGAGAGCAAGATGAAAAGGTTCAATACGAGCAAGAAAACGGGCACGAGATGAGCTAAGAAAGGCACAGACGCGAGATATTGCCTCTTCTGGATATTCCGGTATCTGATGCGCTTTCGATCGGGCCACTGCCAGTGCTGTCACCTGTCGAACGGGGGCAGTATCTACGTAATATTCATCATGACTGTCTCGGGGAGAGCCGAAAGTAATAAATCCATCAGGGATGGACGCAACTTCCTCATAATCACGATTCACAAAAGTCATTAAAAAGCGAGCGCTGAGACACATGGGAAGGGCGAAGTGAACTGCTCGTAGTTCTGGTTTGTGCGTCATCGCCAGTCGTAGGCACTTGATAACTTGGTCCAAGGGTTGATCCAAGACCCACGGGCGGATTTGGGATGAAACCACTCTGGCGAAGAAGGTGATGGAGCTTAAGCAAGTATTGTCTCCATCCGACGCATCCGACGTGAGGAGTTCGTGGCAGAGGACCGCCATCTCTTCAATGTTCTGCACTACGTCTCTGGATCCCGAATCTACCTGGAGTGCCAACATACTCCCCCAGCGCCGTTGTGACTACATGGCACGAGAGTGGGAGGGGTATCGATTCCGTGAAATGAAAAATGGACTTGTCAAGACCGAGCAGAGGTAGTGGCCCCACTGCCACTGCCTGGTACGGGTGAGAGCCCAGTAATAATACGGCCCGCGTTACACGAGGACGAGGTTATTGTGACTCATCAAACGAGCAGGGGGTAATACGTTCAAGTTCAAGTTATGCCGTGCCGTAAGGCACCAGTTTTCCTCATTCGCTCCCAGTTTTAACCTCCGGTCTCTGCCATCGTCGGACCCCCAGACCTTTGACCATTTCCTTCGACCTCTTTTCCCAGTCACTGTGTTCCACCACCTGTCTACCTGATTACTAGCAACTCCTTGTTCAAGTTGTCTATCTAGGATGGCCCCCTTTCAAATCCTCGTTATACGTTCCTAGTCTAACTGTGAAGCTAATGTGCTCGCGATCTCAACCACGGGAATATCGGACTGCCATACAGTGCCTACTCCTGCAGTGTTCACCTTTGCTTCCATTGAGACTTCGAGCTTCACTGGCATGTCGTATTGCCGTGTCTGACTCCATTTCGGTCTAGTCCGATCGTACCTTCACCCTTGGCTCTCCTATGCCGCTGCTTGTCCCCTTCGCTCGTCTTCACACGCCTTCGCCTCCGCTTAACCATACGTTTGACTTCTGCTCAGGTGCGGCCGCACTCAAGCCCCGGGTGCTGCAAGATCTCCGCGCTTTCCTGACTCGGCCCGCAATCGTTATCACATTCTCTGTTCCTTCCCTAATTTTCTCATTAAAGTCTCTGGCCGCTTGTCACACACTCCCCCCATCCCATTATTTGGGGTCCCATCTACGCGCTGCATAGTGCGAAAAAACGAATAGGGCTGCCCGCGATTAAGTCACGAGAAACACGTGCGAAGGAGAATGAGAACTTCAGCGCGGGTGGTCTTCGTGCTTTTGCAACTGGATATAAGCAAGGATGAGAAATTGTTAGGGAGCGACATGAAAATCTACACAGCGTCCGTGATTGCGCCTCAAACGCCCGCGACAATTCGGTAGGACCATGCATCGGGTCAAAGAGGGCCACCCCTCAAGCTTGTTGAACCTCTGCATTCTTGCAGTATTCCATCGAACGCGGCGGGCTTGTATAGCCCATACAGCAATAGTTCATGCCGGGAGGGGACCTTGCGTGGAAGCCAGCGAATACTACACCGCCACGGAGGTCAACTCTCGTGCCTGGATGACGGGCAGATAATTCGGCGGGGTGATTTGCCTCTCCTATCTCCTTCCTCGTACGTCGCTGTTACTAGCTTCATTTCGTTCGTTCGTTCTTCTCGGCCCACATCAGGAAATACAATGGTTCTATGCCATTATAATCTTCATTTGAAGCCAAAAAGGAGTTGATAGAGGAAACGCTCAACTGAGGTGGTGAGCCTCCACGGCGAGGCCAAGAAATATACAGAATGCAGCATTCACGTAGTCCCGAATGCGATTTTCAACTGTATTCTAACTTAAGCACCCCGTTCGGGATAACTTATGGGGCGTCATTCACGGAAAATACGGTTCTCTCTCCATGAGAATGAATCGCAGGTTCAAAAAAGAAAGACAACTCGGCTACATGGCGTGCACCACACAGCATAGAGAGTTATCCGTGTTCCGATCGACGTGAATATACTGGGTCTCAACGAAAATGCCCCCACGGTACGCCATCGTGTCTCTGTTGTTCTATACTCATCGACCAGATTCACGCAACTTTCAGGGTCCGAGAACACGGTTTCAAGATGGCCGAAAGTATGGCCCATCCTTCAAGATCGCCAGATTGACACTTGATCTCCCAGTAGATTGTACCTGTGCTTCGAAACCGGAGCGACTGAGCCGACAAACATAGCTAACTCATGGGTCTACTCTTGACGCACTTATTTTTCCCCTTCGTTTCGTCCCTCAGTAAATTAAATTGCCCCGCCTCACATCCACGTCGTCACGACAGTTCCATAGCCATATCCCAAAACCCCTTTTCCAAGCGTGTGCATCTTCCCCAGATCGTTTTCCAGTGCTCCAATGTCTTTGGTGTTGGGGGATCGTGGACGGCCAGAGCCTCGATTTGCTCTAAGCAAGCCCATAATCACCTTCTTGTAACCGCCACATAAGCAACATGACGCACCTATCCCAACCTTGACCGCAGCTTGGTAGCCCTCTCCGGCATAGTCCTCGATCCACTTTCTGTAAGGATTATCCTCGATCCGTACCCAGCTCTGCGGTCGCTCCGCCTCCCGCATGAGCCACAAACCAACTTCACCGTAGCCCAACAGACACGCCGCAAGTGCCATCAGAAGGCTCGCCGCGTCGCCTTGTCGAGCGTGAGGTTAAGAGGAGGGGGAAATAGAAACACTGCAAGGGCTGGACACACCTTGGATCCCAACGTCCATTATGTATGCGCCATACGCGGTGCACGCGGGCGACTCTGGTGTGCTCTCCAGCTCGGCGAGGTCGATTCCCCACTGCGCGCTAAACCCAACATGCATTTCGCTCTCTCTAACGACTCCAAGAACGGTCTTTGCAGCCGCCGCAAAATCGGCGTACGCAGACGACTTGGCTACCAGGAGGCTGCGAGTCTTTTTTTTAAGAAGCTACGTGAGACGATGATGAGAACGAGCGGGGTACTGTACCCGTTTGCCCTGGCGTAGTATTTGAGGTAGTGATAGTCCTGCCTGAACAAGCCGTCTAAGAGTGGGCAATGAGAAGGGGGGAGGGGAACTGCGACGCACTTGATAAAGTGGACGAAGCGCTCGCGCGAGAGCGTGCCCTCTCCCAATTGGCGCACGAAATCGTGTCGGACGTATTGTGTCCAGACGCCCGCATTGGAACGGATAAGCATGCTCACGAGCGGGTATGGGTCGCTCGGTGTCGGCCTAGATCATATGTCAGCCACGCGAGGGGCCGATAATCCTGGTCCCTGCCTATTTAGTGGACGCGGGAGGAGCGAGTGCATGTGATTCAGCGGTCCGCGACCGCTGCCGATCGGGAACGCAGTCGCGATGCCTTGGTGCGTGTACGTCGTTGCGAACTTGACGGCATCGACCACTGGATGAGGAAAAATCTCAACGATAGATGAGGAAAGAAAATAAAATGCAGGACGCACGGGGCTCTCCGCGAGCAAGCGCACACGCCAGCGCAGCACTGAGCGTGCACCCAGTTCCGTGCGTGTTCTTCGACTCCAGATGCGGCCTCACGAACAGCGTGCACACGTACCTCCCCTCCTCATCACTAACCCCCTCACACAGGACGTCCACCACGACCGGCACGTCGGCCGCCGCCGTGGGGTCCGCCCCAGAGGCCCGAAGCAGGATCTCCGCGTCCGGCGACTCCTTATCCCCGCCCGAGACACGCCGCAACATACCCTCGCACTCGACCCCACGGATCCCAAACGGCACTGGTCCTATTTGGCCGCTCGCCTCGACAACATCCGCAAAGCGCACGCCCCCGTGCGGTAAATGCCCGCCTTTGAGCAGTACGGCTGTACCGTCTCCAAGTGTGTACTGCAGCTGGCACGCCACGCGCAGCATATCGCATATCGACGATATGCTCGTGGGCGCTTGCGGGATTTTCAGGTGGTGGAGGAGCAGCGCGGCTTCGTCCATGTTGGGCGTGAGGACCGTTGCGAGCGGGAGGAGCTCGTTGACGAGCACGGAGAGCGCGTCGTGTTCTAGAAACGTGTGGCCGGACGTCGAGACGCAGACTGGGTCGATGACGACGAGGGGCTGTCGCTGTTGCTGAGGCGCACTGCGCTGGGCGAGCAGCGCGCGTGCGACTGTATGCACGACACCTGCGGTCGAGAGCATCCCAGTTTTGATGGCTGTGATGGGGATGTCGTCGAGGACGGACTGGAGCTGCGCGGGTCAGTTTACGGGGACGGTGCAGGGGGACTTGAGCATATACGCACTTGCTGCTCGACGAACTGCGGCGGGATGGTGTGCACATCCTGTACGCCCTTCGTGTTTTGCGCGGTGAGCGCGGTGACGACTGACGCTCCATAACACCCTAGTGCCGTAAAAGTTTTCAGATCCGCCTTGCTCTACGAGTCAGCCCATGCCGCCACCCCCGAGAGGTGACCCAAGCCTGAGATACCTGGATACCGGCTCCGCCACTAGAATCCGAACCTGCTATCGTCAACACTGCAGGGGGGCTCCTGCCGTTATCGCCTACTGGAAAGGAGTACATCATGGTGATATGTATCGAACCCACGGTGGGAATCCCGCGGCTGAGTGGTGTTAGCTCCTTTCCTTTCCTATTGCGCGTGCCCCGCGAGGTAACGATGAATAATGCCCAAGGGATAAGAAACAAAAATACATAATCAAGCACTGAAGTAATAACGTTACCCCCACGCCGCACGGGCATGAAGCCGGCCGACCATCGATCAGCTGTCGACATCCATCGCGTCCGTGCCCGCCCGCGCCTTGCCCTTGTCTGCGTCATCCGGCCTCACAATCTCCATCGCCGTGTCTCCCCCACCACCGCCCATGCGTTCAAGTAGCGCCGCGACGTCCGCGTCGAGGCCTTCGTATATGCTGCGCTCGGGGAGGCCATACACACGCCCAGGCTGCTCTTCCTCCATCGTGTCGAACATCCCACCAATGCTGTCGACCCACTGGCGGCGCGTGGCCACGAGCTGCGCGAGCGCCTCTGGCACCCGCAGATCATTCTCCTCATCCGGGCCGAGCCCCGCAGCTGCGGGCCACGTGCCGAGCGCAGGGGTGGGCGCAGGTGGCGGCACGGGGGGGGCGCCGCCATTCGCCTCGCTCTTCCCCTTTTTCTTCTTGGAGACCTTGGGTCCGTCCTTCTTCTGGAGCTTCGTGTACAGCGCGAGGATGTTCTTGTCGAGCGCCTCGCGAGCCTCGACGTACTCCTGGTAGCCTAACCTGTCCTTCGCTATTGTGAGAAGCCGTGCCTTGCGGGCCTTGTTCGTAGCGACGACGGCACGAAGCTCGCGTTGTGCCTGCCTCAGGGCAGACGCGATCGGGTCGTCTACCGGGTCCGTGTAGTCGGGCTAATAGAACTGTCATCAAATGCACTCACTGAAACCTGCAAGGAGAACTTACGTTGGTTTCGAGGATTTTGTGATATTTAAGGCTATCCTTGATCCGCCGTTCGAGATCTTCCACGATCACCTGCCGCCCAGCAGCCGTACCGACGCCGACTCCATGCCGACCTTCCATCGCTTCTTCCGCGGCTTTAACACCCTTCCAAACGACAGAATCCTCCACTGGAAGCAAGGCGCTAACAAGGCGCTCGGTGAGGGGACCATGACCGCGCTCCTCAACGAGCAGATCGTCGTCGTTGAGCGTTGCCGGGTCCCAGCGAGGAACGGGGGCGACAGATGCTGGCCGCGCGTAACTGCTCGTTGCGCGTATAGCCTGTATATGGGGAAGAACGGTATCATACAAGGCGATGTCCTCATCTTCCCACTGTTCAGAATAATGTTGCCCAAGTCGTGGCATGATATAGGGCTCTACTTCGTCGCCAGAGTATTCGAGAAAGCCGAGGTCTTCTTCTCTAATTGGCCGAAGGTATGGCTCAATGCTCGTGTAGAAGGTACTCACGAGTACTTGAGATGGTTGCTTAGCCTTGCTAAAATCCTCCATGACGTCTGTGGGTTTACTGGGACCCGGTATAGGAGGCGGTGGTATTGGTGGTTTAGGTTGGAGGAGTTGGGATATTGGGGGTACGGAAAAGTCGGGGCCAGACGGTGGCTTCAACAAAAAGTGGGTAAGAGACGTGATTTGCCGAAGAAATAGAACGTACCTTTTGGGGGAGGTTAGCGAAGGAGCCAGTGGGTTTGGCTGCCTTGGGAATGAACGGCTGAGGATGATGCTGTGCTGGTGGTGGGGTGGGCTTGTGGGCTTTCCCACTATGCGATTCTGAGGACAGCCGATGAGCGGCGGGTCGATATGTGAGAGTATGGGAGTTGATACCCAGGTCATCGTCCGAGTCGTCGTCTCGTTTCCGCTTTTTCTTCTTTCTCTTATCATCCAGCACACTACTGGAGATATAGAATCGGATGGGATGAGAAGAAAGATTCACTCACGGTTTACGGGCGTCCAATGAAGAGCGAGAGGAAGACGCGGCGATAGGTTGAGAGGAGAAACGAGTGGGCGCAGTAGACTGGGAATGGGAGCTCCCGCGCGTATCATTAGATTCGGCAAATGGGGTGACTGATGGTCGTGGGTGACGCGTAACGGAAGAGGGGTAGTCAAGAGCAAAGGGCCCAAGCCAATGTTCGAACAGAACGGGCGGGACATCATTAGAGTCGCGACGGAGTTGGGCAAATAGGCGACGGCAGGGTTAGGAGTGCCAAAACGGGTCAAAAGGAGCGGTGTAAGGTAACAGTTCGGGGAGCCGAGCCGCCGTAAGGGGAGGAGGGGGGCCGAAGAGGAGTTCGGTTGGTGAGATCAGCACAGACGAGCGGTGAAAGGTAACACGCACACTCTCTTTTCATTCTCTCGACTGCCTTTGCTTTTCCCTTCTCCCTCTCCTTCAGTCTCTTGAAAGATTCCTCGATAGTCCGTAGATCATCACCAGCCTTCTTGGCACGTTCCAAGGTATGCTTGCGAAGCTCGATAAGGTCCTTTTGCAGCGACTCGAGTTCTTCGGTCGGAGGGACGGTATCTGGCGTGTTTTTGACGATCTGGGAGCGAAAGGGGTGCACTGAGGGGTATTGAACTAGGGACGACGACATGGTTCCCAGAGGGTTCGCGCGGTCCCTCGCGGCCTAGCAACCGAGACGATGTTGTTTCGGAGGGGCTGCGGTGGGTTTTGACGAATACGCGGGTCGTCGAGAGGGTGAGGAAAGCGACGGAGAGGACGAGTTGAACGAAGCTGGAACAGCCAAACTCGACTCGACTCGACAAGGTTTGCGGCCAGTCCGTAACTTTCCCACGCTCTTCTATGATTCCGTTCTCTCCAAAAATGGTAACTCTGCTCTCTCTCCACCATGCACTCGGACATGGAAATGAGCCACTTGGAACAACTCCCGGATGACGACGACGACAGCGACAGCGACAACGACAATGACGACCAAGGCGCCGTCCGTGCACTGCTCACTCAAAATACACAGACCCAGCGCGGGCAGGGCAAGGAACCTGCCGCTGCAACACTCTGGAACCAGATTGGCAGCATAGTCCTCGAGGTGAGTGAGCTCCGTATCCTGTCCATCTATCTGCTAACATAGAGACACAGGCATTACCGACACTCTTGTTCACCACCATAGGCCTCCTGTTCACTGGCGAGCTATTTGCCAAGATATCCGTTCGGCCTTTCGTTCTTCGTCCTCGTCCTTTTTTCTCACGCGGCGACAGCACTGGAACGCGATGACCAGTATCAATGAACTCATTGCGATAGTCCTTGCCATCCTTAATTTGAAAGGCAACATAGAGATGAACCTTTCCGCGAGGCTTGGCACCGCAGCCAACATGGGTGACCTCGACGTCCCATCCACCCGCAATGCTCTCATCCTTGGAAACCTCGCCCTTATCCAGGTACAAGCTGCGGTCGTCTCCTTCGTCGCTGCATGCTTTCCTTTCCTTCTCAGCGTGATTTTTCCGGGTCTGGGGGTAGAGTCTCCGGAAGCCTTGTCCCCTGACACGAGGAGCCTGTTCCATTATTCACGGACACCAGGTCTTAATCACTCACGCAGAGGTCCACCAACTGGAGTTTCAAAATCCGGGTTCAACGAGTATGTGTTCCCCGTCTGCTCCGCCGTCCTCATTTATTTACGTTATGTAGGTTCATGGTGGTCGCATCCACCGCAATGTCCTCCTCCTGCCTCTCCGCAATTCTTCTTGGCTCGTTCATGTCGGGCCTCGTTGTCCTTTGCCGAAAGCTGGGTCGTGATCCTGGTGCGGTCCTGGTTCTCACGCCTCCATGCGACGGTTCATGTATGTTCCGCCCACAGATAACATCGCCCCGCCTATCGCTGCTTGCCTCGGCGACCTCGTCACCATGTCTCTACTAGGTGCGATGTCTACAGTGCTCACCCTCGGCATCGGCACCGCAGCGCCCTACGCCGTCGTTGCGGCCGTCACCATTGGCGCCATCATGTGTGCTTCCATCGTCCGGCGAAACGAGCACGTCAGGCCACTGCTCAGCGCAGGCTGGACGCCGCTTCTCGGCGCGATGGTCATCGCCAGCGCATCTGGCATCGTGCTAGACGCATTCGTGAGCCGCTACGAGGGCTATGCGATTCTCGGCGTCGCCTTTGGCGGTGCGTGCCTCGTTTTCGTTCACAGCAATAATCCCTCACGCACTGATTGATGCTCCACAGGTATTCCCGGCGGCGCGGGCTCCATCTTCGTCTCACGCCTGTCAACGGCGTTGCACGCCGCTGCGTCTGTCATCGCACCGTCCAATTCCGGGCATTCGCACCACGAGCCCAGTCCGCGCGTCGTCATGCTCGTGCTGTTCCTCGTTTCCATCCCTGTTGGGATCGCCTTTTTCTTCATATTGCGCGTGTCGGCGTGGCTCGCCACGCCGTTCCTATTCACCATACTCGCGCTCTTCTTCCTCTGCTCTGCCGTGAGTTCCAGGGATATCTCTCGTAAATGCTCGCGTTCCGTCTCACTATCTCGTAGATCGCCATATCCTTGGTCGCAGGGTATGCTCTGACTAATTACCTGTGGTCGCACAAGTACGACCCAGACATGTACGCCCTGCCGATCCACGCGGCCCTTATGGACCTAGTCGGTCAACTCCTACTTGTAGCCTGTTTCGAGCTCGCAACTGCAATTGGCTTGCACGTTCGCAGCCACTCAAGTGAGGCATAGCAGCGGGCCTGGCCTTACGTTAATCTTATTTGCGCATCATCCCTCCTATCCAATCTGTATGCAATCTTATTAGAGAACGACGTAGCATTTTTATCATGATCATTGTGTTGTGGAGTGCGTAAAAAATGAGGATGCGGAGATGTGTGCGTGATGAAAAGACAATTATGAAGCGGTCATCTTCGCCTTCTTCGCCTTCTTTGGGGGGGATTCAGCCGTTTCGCCCCCTCTCCGCTTTTTGCGCCTCTCTTTTTCCTTTTTTTCCTTTGCGCCTCCCTCCTCGGCGTGCTTATCATCATCGACGCCCAAATCCATCTGGTCTTCGGGTGGCGCTGGCGGAGGGTCCCCAGGATCACCATACGGCCTGAAGCGATGCGTGAGCGCCTCGTCGGGGTACGCCTCGCGCGGGGGGTCTTGGAACGCAGTGGGGTCCGAGACCGCGTCGCCCCGTGTAGGCTCTGCGGGACGCGCAGCGACGATGAGATGTCGCGCGATGGGTTTCGGTGCTACGAGTGCGCGTTGCGCGATGAGAAGAGGAAGAGAGAAAATGGGCGAGTAAGGGCACACGCACCGAGAAAAAGCTTTCCGCCTTTCCGCTTGCGCGGTAGGAGCACCGAGAGCCCGTTGAGCTCCTCCGCGCCGACATGGGGCTGATGACGATCTCCGCTGCCACCACCGCGGGAAGACGACGACGACGATGATGGCGAAAATCGTGACCATATATCATACGCGGTGGACTTGCGCGATAGTTCGCCCACGCGGCCGACTATGCTCGGAGACGATAATACCTGGATCCCTTGTAGGTTCTTCGCCTTGACCTGTTTTTTTTTTTTTAGTCAGTCGTTGAAAGATATAAGGAAACGGGGCGGGACGCACGGCGGTCGGCGCGCGCACGAGCCAGAGCTCGGCGCCTTCGTCTGCTTTCACCGCGTCGTAGTCGAACTCCCCAAATTCGACGTCGGCGTCGAAGGAAACGGGGACGCTGCCCGCAGGCGGCACGTATGCAGCCGTCAGGTCGACGCTCTCTTCATGCGTGATCGTCCTGTCTTCGGCATCGGACGAGGACGACGCCGCAGCTGCTGCTGCGACTTTCGCAGGCTTTTTTGAGGGCTTTACTGCTGGCTTCTTCGATTTATTTGATCTTGTGCTCGAGGTTGAAGTTATGGGCGCCGTTGGTGGCGACATTATATTTCAGGGGACCCTATTGGGGGACGTGGGTGCAATTTGCGGAACGGCCCGAAGATTCCGGGTGTATACACGTGACCATGGCCGGAGCTGTCTTTCAAGTTGTCCGAGTCGTAGTAAGCCGCCGTTTGTCCTCATAAATTATCTGCCTTTCGAACCTCTTTCTGCATTGACTACTAGAGTTCCTGGGCATGCTCGAAAAAGTGAGCACACTACTGGCCGCATTTTTTTTATTTACTGAGGGCTAATGTTCCGCAGGTCACTGCCCTTTGGTCCCCAGCCCCAACGCCACCGCCAGCGAAGGCCCCGTATGACCCTACTGACCCCACGCAGAACCCTCTTAATCCCCAAGGTCTGAAGCCGTATGTCACCTTCTCTTCCGGTTAAGTTATTTTCATCTGACGAATTCTTCTCGGCTGCAGTTGTTGTGCTTGTCCTCAGACCAAGTCTGCGCGCGACGACTGCTTCCTCAAGTTCGACGGGTCCGAGGTCGACGAAAAGTGCAAGGAGCTCGTGCAGGCGCACTTAACCTGCATGCGAGGTTTCGGCTTCAAGATCTAGATTATCGGGTGGACTCTTAGAAATGGCTCCATAAATTGTTCATGGCATACTCTTCTTCTACTCTACAGTATATTCAACCCTCCATTGTAGGACAAATCACAACTCACGCATTTATCCCTGGTTCCTGCTTACGACTTTGCCCCTGGTTTCTCAACCAGTTAAATTCATCCACGAAGATTTACATATTCAAGCGCTTAGTCAAGGGAACTACCCGTGTGATCGAATTCTCGGTGCCCGTATATAAGGACCTTTCTTCGGACCTGCGCTTTATGCCCCTTGCCTGCTCACCATCACCGTTTAATGCCCACTCGTGCCTATCTCTCCCCTTGTTACCCCCTTCCTCCTTGGTTATAGTATGACCTAGACCCGCAGGACCGTCGTAGATTCACCGCGAGTGCCGTCCTTTTCAACGACGGAGGTGGCGGGGCGTCCACGGCGCAAGCGCTTATGACCATCTGGCACGTAACAATCAGCGTGCTCTTATGGCTCTCGGCTTTTTTGCGGCGCACAAGATACACTACCTCCCCTCTAGCCTCTCATTCACGGTGTCCCCCGTGGATATTTCCGATGTCGTTTGTCTTCGTAGGATCGTTGGTCCAGGAAAAACGCAGGTGTGCTAGACAGGTTCACCTAGAGAGAAATATATTCGAACGACGTTACCTAAAGGAGACCTATTTACTCTAGCTACTAGAATGCAAGTAGTTCAGGAGTGATGAGGCTCACAGCAGCAACCCTCCCTAGCCGACATTCCTCGACCGAAAAATATGTAAACGAGTGGGGGGCGACGCTGTCAGATTGAGAGGTTACTCTTCGCATTCCCTTCGCCGGATATTCTTGCACGAAAATTCACCTATCATAGAATATCTGATAAATAAAAAAGGGAATTTGTGGAGTTCACTGAACCCAACGGCGTCGGCGATGTCACTTTGGATGGGGCGCGAGAGAATGTACGGTGCATATCAATGGGCCAAGGAATGTTTGACAGTACGGAGGGAATAAAGTACTGCACTGGCGGGCGTACTAAGCCAGATTGGGTGCATCATGTGAACGGGTCTCGCTCTGCTTCGCACGCCCACAAAACATAAAGGAACGAGTTTTTTCATCTCCCACAGACCACGATGGCGTCGCTCTCAAATATTAAGCCAAACATCGGTGTATTCACCGACCCAAAACACAATCTGTGGCTCGATGAGGCGCAGCCATCGGTTGCAGATATCCAATCTGGGGCAGCCCTGGAAAAGGGAGAGGTGGTCGTAGAGATTCGTAGTACAGGGATCTGCGGGTACGTGACGACTTAGGATCTGAGTGCTCTGAGCGACTCATCTCATCTCGCTTAACTTAGTTCTGATGTACACTTTTGGCACGCTGGGCGCATCGGACCGATGATCGTCGAGGACAAACATGTCCTCGGCCACGAGTCTGCTGGAGAGGTATATCTTCCTTGATTGCTTCTCCAATCGCCCCCAGATCGACACTATCGTCCTTCCATAGATCATCGCCGTCCATCCATCCGTGACCCATCTTAAACCAGGCGACCGAGTTGCCATCGAGCCCGGGATCCCATGCCACACCTGCGCCCCGTGCCTCGTAGGCCGCTACAACGGCTGCGAACGCGTCCTTTTCCGCTCCACGCCGCCCGTTCCGGGTCTACTACGCCGCTACATCGCCCACCCGGCAGTATGGTGCCACAAGCTCCCGCCGTCCCTCTCCTTCGAGGACGGCGCGCTCCTCGAGCCGCTCTCAGTAGCCCTCGCGGCCGTCGAGCGCGCGAACCTACGGCTCGGCGACGCGGCGCTCATATGCGGCGCGGGGCCGATCGGGCTCGCGACGCTGCTCTGCGCACGCGCGGCGGGGGCCCACCCGCTCGTCATAACGGACCTCGACGCGGGCCGGCTCGCATTTGCCGAGTCGCTTGCGCCGGGCCGTGTGCGTGCTCTGCGGGTCACACCCGACGAGGCGCCCGAGGCGCTCGCGGCGCGGGTGGTCGAGGCCATGGGTGGGACAGAGCCCGACGTCGCGCTTGAGTGCACGGGCGCCGAGGCGTCGATCGGCGCTGCGATACAGGCCGTCCGGTTTGGCGGGACCGTGTTCGTCGTCGGCGTCGGGAAGAACGAGATGCAGTTCCCGTTCATGCGGCTGTCGACGCGGGAGGTGGACCTCAGGTTCCAGTATCGGTATGCTAATACGTGGCCAAAGGCGATACGGCTCGTGGAGGCTGGCTTGTTGAGCGATATTAGGAAGTTCGTGACGCATCGGTTCCCGATCGAAGACGCGGTACGCGCGTTTGAGACGAGCGCAGATGTGAAGAGCGGCGCGATCAAGGTGCAGATTACGAACCTGTAGTCACACTCGCAGACCGTAGGATCTAAGGGGAGAAAAGCGAAATTTTTTGTATTGTAATAAGCGGCACATTTCACGAAGAACCTTACAACTGTTCACATGAAATAAACTGCACGTCTGAATATTTGGAATGGACAATTACTAGTAGTCAAAACACCCTCCACACGACAAGCAGCCTGAGTTTGACCGCAACATGACACCTCTTCAAACCCGAGCAACTCTACTTGCTGCCGGAAAACTGTAAGCACGGAGGACGTACATACACAGATCATTTGACAACTCACACTAATATACGATCACGCGCCAAAATGAACAAAGTTGACCCATCGCTCAAGCGTCATCCCTCTCTTCCTCCGCAGCTTCTTCACAGCAAACTGAAGCGCCCTTGCTGATCTCTCGTAATGTGGGACTCCTCTCCGGCCTGGGCTCTCTGAAAAAACATATTTGTAGAAATGCTTAGACAAGTCCGCGCCGTCCGTATCGGCCATAGCCCACATCGTCCCGATGACGCTCCGGAAGCCGCAGAATTGCATGGCAGCCGCAAGGTGAAGTCCTTCGTCGGAAATGCTGGCTTCTGTCAGCTCGGCAGTGTGACAAGCAGAAAGGAAGGCAAATTCTGCAGCAGGAAGTTGAGATCGGACGATTTTCAGGAGGGTAAGATTGTCTCCGTGAAGTTCAAACGAAGCGTCGAACGGTTTACCTGTCTCCAGTAAACCGTGACAAACAAAATGAACGAATCGGTGGTCCCTGAGGCCCGCTATCACTGCAGTGGGTGTCGCCTTTTCCGAAACGAGAGTTGTCACCGGCGATCCTACAGCTTGTACGACATCGATCTCGCTCCGTGCCCCAGGCAGGGTTTCTGGCTGTGCCACAAGAAGCAACGAAAGGCTGGACAACGTTTTGGATGAGCCAGGTTTGCAAGATTCGATGAGCGCGGAGAGCGTCGGGGTATACGAACAGATGTACAGATCCATAAAGTAAAGCCTGTCGCCATTGTCGGACGGAATAGGACCCATCGCATGAAGAGGAAAGGAACAGAAGGCGGATGTCGGGCACCACCAGACACGAGATTTTTCCGGAATGTTTAACTGGTGGAGTCTCTCGATGACTGGTCTTCCCACGAGCTCGTATAGATCTGCGAGGACAGAAGCTAGAGTGAGATCGTAGTCTATTGAATCGAGTCCCTTCTCCTTTTGAGTGCGCAACAATTGGTCCCTTAGCTGGTTCGCACGATTGTGGAAGTTGGGAGGAGTGAAGATGACGGAAGGGGGGGAATCTTTGTGCAGGATGATGATGTCCGAGCGCCATCGGGATTGGTTGATGATAATGACAGGACCATGTATTGCAGCACAATTGAGGGCGTCAAATGGCAGTGGTTTTAGGAAATTTCCAAGGCCTGAAAGGGATTGGATGTGAGTTATAAGTGAACCGCGCTCCTCCGAAAGCTTCCTCTGTCGCAAGAGAAGACGACCAAACGCGTCCATCCCGGGCCCGGCTTCGCCATCGCCCATTTCCATGTTCTCGTTTTGCGCAACCGACATTGTCACCCTCTCTAGGTCCCGATTGATGGCCGCGAATCTTTCTGCTAGGGCGGGGTCGGCCGTACGGAGCTGATCGGTCGAGGTACGAAGGCCTCGCATTTCGGACCAGAGTAGCGCTCTTCCTCGTTCCAGGGTCTCTATGGCCTGTTTTATTCGACCAGTTTCGATCTGGTACGATGCATAGTCCAAGGGCAACCCCCTCACTTTCGTGGGAACGCGGACGAGGAGAAAATGCTGGATTTGTAAAGTCGGTGAAAAAACAAGAGTCTCTTCCATTAGTGACATGGCCGTCTTATACGCAATAGAAGTCGAAGGATGCGCATAGATTCGTGCGTTGTGTGCCCACCCATACGAAATCTGGAACCGACGGAATGCCTCCGTAGATCCATCATTTACGACCTCGGGGAAGAGTTGCATGACCTCTTCGATATCTTGTTCGAGATGCAACAAATTGCAGCGTGCGATCAAAGACCGAAGAAGCCCCTCTCCCATTTGGTAGTGGACCGGCTTTTGGGCTGATACATTGCGGAGATCACGATGCGTGGTGATTGCTTCATCGAGGTAATCCAATCTGTTCGTGCATTGATGTGCTTGATGGAGGATCTGAGCGAACACGATAGCGGGCAAGTACCACAGTCGATCATTACTTATAGAGTGTTGTGAAGGGAGTAATGACCGGCCTAGCTCGACAGCCGCTTCTACATCCGTTATCCTGACATCTGGAATTGTGCCGAGAATTTCCTTGAGCAGTTCCACTTTCTCTAGCAATTGTGCTGTACCCCAATCGCGCGGAGCAGGTCTCTGAAAGAAGAAATAGGTAAGGTATTCCCCCGAGGGATTGGGAGGTGTTTCTCTTGAGTTCCCGGTGATACCAAAGTAATTAAAGCGCTGCCGCTCGCAGTTGTCTGGAGAGACAGCTAAACGGGCGCGATCTTGGTTCGGAAGGGATGGGAGGCAAGTTAAAGTGTGAAGGCGGTGAATGGCATCCTCCAAATACTCCGGGCGCGAGTACGAGTTCAACCGGGACACAGCGAGCACTTTGATTAGCTCTATGGAGTGTCTCTGCGTCGGTGTTAGACGATCCCCAGGAGAGTGTGCAGCGACGATTTTGTCCGCGATGGCTATCGCCTCCTCGTAATCAGAAAGGTCATGCGCCATCAGGAAACGAACAGCGAGACAGTGAGCAAGTGCATGGGAGACGCGCAAGTCTGGTATAAGTACCATTGCCTTTCGTAGGACTTGGATGACCCGCTCGGGAGGCTGATTTGCATCATTTAGACGGTGTGTCTCGGCAACAGCAATAGAGAATGGTACAATGGCATCGATTAGGTCGCTTGTCGTGAGACTCGAGACGCCACCAGAGTAGAGGATTTCGTGAGTAAGGGCCACCATCTCCTCCATGTCCTGTGTCGCACCGCCAGACCCCGACATCAATTTCATGGACAGCGCTCGAACCAGACGCGATGTAAGTTGATAATGCGGGATGTTGAAAGTGCCGAGGGGATGGAAGTTCGTTCGAATAAAGCGAAAGTATTTAACTGAGGACACGATATCCTCAGGTTGTTCGTACTGTGAGGAGCGTGAAAGGAGGATAGATGCGAGCTGGAAAAACATATAGACCACTTCTTGACTGGTTTGGAACGGGAGAAGAACAGCTTCTGTGAGATGGGTGGTGGACACGTCGAGGTCGCCCTTCTGAGGTGACAATTCATTGCGCATGGTTCGTAGTATCGCCGAGTGCAGGAGGTGAGTAGGGCGACGAGGATCTGGTCGAGGTGACAATGCGAGAAGACGGTTGTGTTCGAGAATCTCTTTCTCGACCTGGAAAATAGTGACTAAAGGCACAGTTAGCTTTCGAGCGGCAGTGGAAAGGCTGAATGTCAGACACAAGGCTGGAACTTACATGGAAACTCTGAGGTGGCCATGGGTCAAGGCTGGAAAATCAGTGGACTATGATATGTCGAGGAAAAGGAGACGAGCGACGAAGAGGGTCAACCGCCTCAGTCATGATATATTTCAAGCAGAAAAATTTCCCTGAGTCAATGCCTACCACCGCATCATGCGTGCTCATAAGTACCGGGAGGCGGTGCCACGAAATCTACTTCTTTTCCTGCACATGTTTGCGGCATGCTAGAGGCACAGCCAACTTGAAGAAAAGCAACAATAGCGCCCGTTCTGAAACCTGCGCAAGTGTGGAACGGGACCCCTTAAAGTCCCCAGATGTTAGCCACTAATTTCACGATAATTCTCTTGATGATACTATATACTTACTGACACCGTGACCACTGTGGTGATATGCAAAGATGCTAGACGATTACCAGTGAACGATTTCTATTGGTTGCCAGCCTGAGGGTCACGTGCCCACTCTACATTTGACCTCTCCGCCAAGTGACCTCCGCTTTATTTTTACGGTTCCTTCTTACTATCATTTGGACTCAAAAGCTGATTAAGAATGTATTACGAACTTCGCAAGCATATACGGGGCACTCTGATACACCAAGGGATTTAGGAGGGTGGAGCCGGATCGAGGAATGTGACTGTTTCAATGTGCAAGGGATTCAAAGAATCCCAGTGTAAGTAAAAAAACTTCAAGTTGGGGCCTCCCTGCCAGTGATAGTACTAATTGGTCTTGCCTGGACCCGGTGTCTCAGTTTCACGGTGAATGAGAAGCTCTGAGCACAGCGTATTGGGCGCGCAGCCTCATGCGATGCATGATCGTATGGCTTGCGCGTGTTGCTCCTCCCAATCCGATCTTAACCACGAGCCCACGTCGGCGCATTGAGCTACAAGTTGACACGTTAACTCGGACATCCCACTCTCTCCCTTTCCGTCACCTTTTTATACTCCCATTCGTTCGATCCCTCCTCCACTCCGAGTCGCCTTCTGGTGCTTTCCGCCGTCCCCCCCCTCCCCCCTCACGACCCCCGTCAAGCGGCCCGATCGTCACCCCCTTCCCATCCCTCGTATTGTCCTAGTAATGCCACTGGCATTTTTCGCGTCCTCGTCTTTGTACACACAGCCCCCCACCATGAAGTCACCATAACAACTCCACACTTTAACTAAGTGAGGCCATATGTGTGTTTCTTTTTATTATTAGTTTATAGTTCGCTCCTGCTCATCCTTTACCTTCCCCCTCCTTCTACTTACTTGGATTCGATCTTAGGTACTGAGTTTCTCCGTGTACACAATCCGCCTCTTTCTTGCTGAATATATTTCGTGTTCCGTCCAAGTCCTCTCCCAGGCGTGATCACGGTATGGTCCCTGAGCAACTCAGTTGAATCCAATCAATGACACACTCAGAGCTATGTTCGTAAGACTGCTATCACATTGGCACAAGCATCGCCATTTTCTCATATCGTGACGCACCCTCGGTCGGTTCCTGATTTAGGCCTGACCCATCTCTCAGGAATTTGCTCCGCCTGTCTGTCTCGCACCAATCCATGTCCATACACTGTATCGCCCATTTCACGATAAATATGATTGCAAACCAACTTACACATACAAGCACGTATGTCGCTCTCCCGTGGCGAGTACGTCTACCCTACAGATTCTGGTCGTGGTTAAGCAACAATCGTAATATCCTACATGAGTACTCCGCAATCAAGCAAGTTACCAGCATGGTCACGCCACGATGCCACTTAAAATCCGAACTACGTCATGCTATAGATAAGGTGTGAGCACGAAGAACGTATCCACAATTTAGACAACTCACGACGCCAGATCATGCACCATAGTGAACAAAGTTGACCCATCGCTCAAGCGTCATCCCTCTCTTCCTCCGCAACTTCTTCACAGCGAACTGAAGCGCCCTCGCAGACCTTTCGTAATATGGCACCCCTTTCCGGCCTGGGCTTTCTGAGAAAATAGATTTGTAGAAATACTGAGATAGGTCAGCGCCGTCCGTATCGGCCATAGCCCACATCGTCCCGATGACGCTCCGGAAGCCACAAAATTGCATTGCGGCCGCAAGGTGCAGTCCTTCGTCGGCGATGCTATCTTCGGTCAGCTCGGCAGTGTGACAAGCAGAAAGGAACGCGAATTCTGCGGTGGGAAGTTGCGATCGGACGATCTCGAGTAGGGTGAGTTTGTCTCCGTGAAGTTCGAACGAAGCATCGAATGGTTTTCCAGGCTCCAGTAAGCCGTGACACACGAAATGTGCGAAGCGGTGATCCTTGAGGCTCGCCACTACGGTCTCAGGCGTCGCCGTTGCAGAAACGAGAGCTGTCACAGGCGCTCCTGCAGCTTCTAGGACGTCGATTTCACCCCATGCGCCAGGCAGGGTTTCTGGTTGTGCTACCAGAAGTAACGAAGGCTTGTCAAGGGTTTTAGGTCGTGGGCCAGACTTGCCGCGAGCTTCGATGAGTGCAGCGAGCGTCGGGGTATACGAAGGGATATACAGGTCCATAAAGTAAATTTCGTCGCCATCGTCTGAGGGAATTGGACCCATCGCATGGAGGGGAAGGGAACAGAAGGCGGATGTTGGACACCACCAGACACGAGATTTCTCCGGAACGTTTAACTGGCGGAGTCTCTCGACGACTGGTTTTCCCACGAGCTCGTATAGATCCGCGAGGACGGAAGCTAGATTGTGACCATAGTCCTCTGAATCGAGACCGTTCTCCTTTCGGA
Organism: Lactarius indigo; assembly: GCA_025766275.1. Lineage (NCBI taxonomy): Eukaryota > Fungi > Basidiomycota > Agaricomycetes > Russulales > Russulaceae > Lactarius > Lactarius indigo. The sequence continues at coordinate 578,720 of JAFKAC010000018.1, read as the reverse complement.
CGCGGAGTAATTGGTCCTTGAGTGCATTCGCGCGATCGTGGAAGTCGGGCTGAGTGGCGATAACGGAAGGTGGTAAATCCCTGTGTAGAATGATGATGTCCGAGCGCCAATCAGATTGGTTAATAACAATGACGGGTCCATGTGCTGCAGCAGAATTAAGGGCATCAAATGACTGTGGTCTCAGGAAATTCTCCAAGCCTGAAAGAGTTTGTATACGAGAGATGAGAGAGTTACGCTCTTCCAAAAGTTTCCGCTGCGTGGCAACAAGACTACCAATCAAGTCCATCCCCTCGCGGTCCTCAGTTCTAGTTTCGCTATCGCCCACCTCTTCGTTCTCACTCTGCGCGACGGACATAGCCACCGACTCGAGCTTCCGATTGATGGCGGCGAATTTGTCTGCTAAGGCTGGGTCGGCTGCATGAAGTTGGTCTGCGGAAGTACGAAGGCCCCGCATTTCGGACCAGAGCAACGCTCTTCCTCGTTCCAGCGTCTCGATGGCATGCTCGTGTCGATTAGTTTCGATCTGATATGAAGCATAGTCCAATGGCAGCCCTTCTGATTCCTTCGGCGTATTAACAAGACGGAAATGCTGGGTATGCAAAGTTGGGGTGAAAACGAGAGTTTCTTGCATTAATGACATGGTCGTCTCATACGCGGTTGAGATAGAGGAGTGTCCATGGAGCCGTGCATGGTGCGCCCACGCGTGTGAAATCCTGAATCGGCGGAATACTTCCCCAGATTCATCGTTTGCGAGCGTGGGGGCGAGTCGCATAGCTTCCTCGTAGTGCCGCCTGAGGCCCAACCAAGCTGCACCCCGAAGTAAACAGTTGAAAAGTCCCTTTCCCGCTTCAAAGTGGATCGCTTTTGGGGCTGATGATTTGCGAAGATCATGATACGCGGTAATTGCCTCATTAAGGTAATCCGGCTTTTTAGTGCGAATGTACCCCTCCCTGAGAATGTTAGCGAACGCAATAGCGGGGAACCATGAAAACTGGAGGGTTGAGTTCGGCGGAGGGAGTAATGCCCGGGCACGCTGGACCGCCACATCTATATCTGTTATCTCCTCGTTGCAAATTGCGAAGAGGATTTTATTCATTTGCTCAGAGTTCTCGAACGTCCGATATCCAGAGTCACCATCTGACTGTTGGCGCGGAGTCTCGCTCACGGGCAGTAAAAATGCACGCCAAACATCTGCGTTTTTGAGAGGAATTCCTTGAGAGTTCCCAGTGACACCGAAGTAATGCGAACGCTGCCAGACATATATGTTCAGTAAGCCAGCTATACGAGTGCTATCCTCATCTGGAAGAGAAGGGAGGCGGAGTAGGGCACGAAGGCGGTGAATGGAATCCTCCAAATACTTCGGATCCACGTAGGAGTTCAATCGAGCTGCAACAAGATCAACTATTAGCCCCACGACACCATCCTGAGTCTGAGCGTCTCCGGGGGTGATAGCGGCGACGATTTTGTCCGCGATGGTCATCGCCTCCTCATAGTCGTCGATCACGTGGGTTGTCTGGAAGCGAGCATCGAGACAGCAGGCAAGCGCAAGGGACACTTGCAGGTCCGGGTTGAGCATTGTTGCCTCTCGCAGCATTTGAATGACTCTGTCGGCAACCTGTTGTGTATCTCTTCGACGGAATATCTCGGTCTTGTTAACAGCATCAATGAAAGCTGTAATGGCATCCTTCGACTCTTGTGTCGAGACACCCGAGGCGAGGACATCGGGGATAAGGGCCACCACCTCCTCCATATCACACATTATATCGCCAGATCCAAACTTCAAGTTATCTGATAGTACTTGAACCAGGAGTGACGTGAACTGATCGCGTGGAATGTTGAAGGCGTCGAGTGAGTGGAAGTTATCACGAAGATAACGACAGTATTTGAGTGAGGATTTGAGGTCCTCAGGTTGCTCATACCGTGTGAAGCGAACATTGAGGTTATAAGCAAGATGGAAGAATCCGGAGACTACTTCTTCATTGGGTTGGAATGGGGAGAGAACAAGTATTGTGAGACGGGTGATGAATTTGTCGAGGATATATCTCTGTTGCAGAATTTTGTCGCGCATAGAGCGTAGTTGCGCCAAACGCCTGAGGTGAGCAGGGCGGTGAGGATCAAGCTGAATTGATGAAGAGAGATGACTGAGGGTTTCGGAGATTTTGTACTCGACCTGGGGAAGAGTGACTAAAAGACGGATATAATTTCAACCGCAGGAGATGATAGGTATCGGTAAAGCCAAAAAAATCTGATTACAGTCTCGGGACTCACATTCGCGACTTGGTTCTGGGGCGGCCATTAGTGGTATTCAGCGCTCAGCACTGGAATCGGCGGGTCATGAGGCGACGGGTCAAAAGGAACGCTCGCGAGAAAAGCGACGGGAGGAAGTCGGCCTCACAGCTGTGATGTTTCTGGACTCGGAAGAGGAACTGGAAGCGGAAAGGTGTCTGTCTTGTGCCGAATGAGTGCCGGATCGTGCCGCCTTTGTTTACAAGCTCGTCGGCGCATCTGTTTCTTCGTAGCGCACTCCACTGCACGGTTTCCATAACCACCGTGACGTCGCATTTTGACTGGAGAAAAGCTGCGATCTAGTTTCACGTATGTTTCATATTCCTCTATTCAAGTCTTTATTCTGCTCACTGGCATCTTCGCACTTGCATAGTCAGTGTACGACACAATCTCTTGACCCTTTCCCCCTTGTTTTACCCTCACTCGCGACTCCCCCTGCCAGGCTCAGTGTGCTCACATAACCGTTGTTCTCGTTATACTTCTCCGTCGTTGTGTTCCGCTCCAGTTCTGTTCTCGTGGGCCATCTCACCCCCATTTCCCATACTCCGCGGGTCGCCCACCCTACCCACTCTTTCCACCTTCCCTCACATTTCACTTACCTCTCCTTTATCGGCACCGTGTCGCACACATTTCCTCTTTCCCCTAGATCCCGGTGACAGTGTGATCCCCGCACACATTAGGTCTAATCGAGAACACCCCGAGAACGGTGTTCGTGAGACCGCTATCAATCGTTCCTAGAAATGCTGTCTTTCGGCCTCATTCGGCCCCTCACTAGGCTCATGCCCCATTTCGCTTTTGGTTCCAACCCCTCTGGCAGCCGTTCGCTCGCCATTTTTCCATCCTCCCCTTTCCTTCTCACTCACCTGCTTCATCGCTCGCCTTCTCCCCAGGACTTTCTCTGACAGACTTACCCCACCCGTTGAACTCACAAAGACCTAAGCGTATATGCTATTTTTCCCACGCCATCGACATATTTGGTCCCAAAGCAACATTTGTTATATATACGTCGTACTCTCATAGTGAGTAGCTCGTCTGTCCCACAAAAGTTAGACGCGACTAAACTAGTCGCATTCGACCTGAGTAAGTTGCTTCGGTAAAATCAAATATTGTAGCAACTGGCTACCATGCGGTAGATGGAAGCAGAGATGATATTTCAGCATCGCGTCTCTTCATCACGCACCACCCTCCCAGTCAGCATCCACAGGACCTATACTTTAACTTCACTTCGTCTGGCACCCCGCACCACTTCCTCCCCCACACGCCTGGTATACGATGTCACCATTCATCAGGAAAACAAAACGTTGCAGGAGCCAGCGGCTCCTGCTCCTCGCGACTGTTGCCTTGGCATCTTTTCTCGTTTACCCCTTCTCTTTTTCTCGCATCATTCTTCCTATTAATCTGGTCTCTTTTACGGAATCTGCTCTGCCTGTCAACTCATACGCATCCATGGCTACCCACTCAAGAACGACACATCGACCCATCCATCCACCTAAGTTGCAGCGTCCCATTGGAAATGGGCTCCTCATACGCAAGTTGTGCACATAATGCGACCAGGCCATGGCGGAGCTCGGGGTAAACCCACCAACAACTCTCGAAAGCAAACTTTCGGCTGCTTGCAGGTACGATAAGCCTGTACATGGCCTGACATAGTATGTACCACTACGCGACCAAACACCGATTTCTTCTATTACTCACCATCCCCGATATGACATCCAGGGTTGGGCTGCGGGTTGTACGTTTTGGCTGATAGAGGGGCTGGTCCTGCTCATATCGCGGGGGCGCCTCGGATCAACTGTCCCAGCCTTTCTAGTGTCATACACCGTATCCACAACAGTCAGAGGTAATCGGTGGACTCGCTGTGCGAGGCACAGACATAGATGAACAGATGTACTGAGGATTTAGATTGACGCGCGAACGAGGTCATGGTTACTGCATATTTGTATCTAAGCATATATACCCACGTTTCGAATGGAGTAGTGAATTGGCTTGTTAACGTGAAATTCCCGTTGTGAGGCAGCGGTGATGGTTTATGCTCGCATAGCTTGGGAGGGTCTCTTCCATCAAGATGAGGGGAAATCTGCTTCAAGTTGTTGGGGGCGAGATTGTGCGATATGTGGTGCAAATCAATGCAAACAGACCACCGAGCTCAAAAGTCATTGTGACCCTTCGGGGACAAGAAAGAGCCTCATTGTTCGTCCCCATTTATAAAATATATAGTAAGTGTACAGGATAAATTAGAACAAAAACATCACACGCATCTGGCATCCACACTCATTCCATTTGAGGTCGAGAGCATTTCTGAATCCTACAAAGCGAAATAGAAAAGGAATACGTCCCATTTTCCGGCCATTAGTATGTGCAAAGATAGTCTAGTCTCACCTATGCAACTCGATTTTCCCTGCCATTCGTCATGTTCTCCTGGTGTCTTGGTATTGACATGCTGTGCGTCCACGCGCGAGTTGCCTCGGCTTCGGGCATGAGAGGAAGTAAGACGCACCGAGGTGTGGTCTAGTATCACGATCCTTAGATACTTTGACAATATCTGGTGTGTCAGGCAAGTACGTTTATTCTGTCTATCTAATGCAGTTGTTTCTGACAACGTCTGGTGTGCCAGCCCACCGTGACTGCACTTTATCATTTGGCAGTGCCAGAATATCCATTTCGAGCATATGCCCATCCGACGTACCCCTTGTCACCGGTGCGAGGGAGCGTCGGCCTGGCCGGGCTATAAAGCTACCAATCGGTAGCTGTCTCACTGGAAACCCTCTACTCATGTGGACGTTGGATTCTTTGTGGACATAGTCCGACAGTCCACGGTACACCCTTGAAGCACCTATGGTCATAGTAATCACTGAAGAAAAAGGAAAACAATTAGCAAATTCGCATAATTCTCTCGGGACGAGACACCGACTTTCAGGGAGTTGAAACATCTACGATATCGGGTCCGTCAGTCGCTTGTTCACGATATTTCCTTCATCACGTACGAGGTTCATGGGATCTGTGAAAACACCCTTTTGGTAAATAACCAATCTCTTCGTATGAAAGAAATGCACTGCATACCATTCAGGTTCAACAGAATGAATACCTGGCGAGCTCGTATCAGTCACCTGGGTAACATCCATTTTTGGAAAACGTACTACGATGGGTGCCTCGGCTGCGGCGACAATTATCATCCACGCCAAGCCCTGTCATGATGGTCAGCCTAGAACATCATCGTGGTGCGTGCTGCAGTATCCGAGATGAGAACATACTAACCTGGGTATACAGGAGCCACCAGACCCCGCCTTTCTGGCGGGCATTGTCCCAGCGCAAGAGCCCCGTGAGCATGAGTGCAAGAAGCACCAATTGAGTGACCAAAGAGACAAGAATGTTAGTTCTGGTTTCGAGTGTATTCGTCACTTTGCAAACGGCTTCGCCCGAGCTTTCTCCCCAAGTTCCACGAACAAGGACTACACCTGATCGCGCGATCCCGGGTCACGTGTTTGAAATATGCGGAAGACGAAATAAAAAAAAATGAACGTACTACGAATGAGGGCACCAGCATCGGCGAGCCAGGCAGCGGCAGCGATTGATATGGCGATCTTATTTTGGCCCCATATTGCTGCACTGAGAGTGTTGGATCAGTGATGTGCAGAGAGGAATTGGAAAATATTGTCTCTACTGGGGTCTCTACTCACATGCGCAGCACGATCATGGCCTCGGCACAAGCTATAGAAAGGTATGAAAACAACTAGTACGTGGCCCCAATGTTAGCATATAATAAAGGAAATGGCCTATAATCTCACGAAGACAAGGATGACAACGGCCTGGGTAGAATTTCAGGCTCGTAATCTGACTCAATAGGGTGAAAATCCAAGATACCTCGCAGTTGACCCGCTTTACTGGGTCGAGTCCTACGAGTATAGTAATGACGCAGAACAAAGGGCACCACCGGATCCCCAAATAAAACTGTATGTACCAGCTTAAGTTCATCATCTCGCATTTCTGTCTGGGATGCTGCACGCAACGTACCAAAAATGATGAGCGAAATTTTCGCTTCCCGGTGAAGACAGAGTATTCGAATCCGATGTTCACGACGAACTCCCAGCTTGTGTGAGAAGAAATTTAATAATTGACTTTACGAGGCTGAGAATGACAGAGCGAACATGAGAACACCCCATATGGCGTGGTAAAGCTTGAGGAGCGCGACTGTATTGTCAATGTAAATAGTTAAAAATGTTGGAAACACAAGTGACACACAATATTCTGTAGTGACAACAGCGGGACTTTTCCAGTCAGTCATGTTGAGGGGGAAACAGGACCGGCGCGGCGATATGAGGGTTCAGACAGGGCGGACAAAAGTAGACCCGGGCACGCATGAAGTGGTTTCAATATATATAAAGCAAACCTATAAAACAATAGAAATGTCAGCGCTCAGCAGGGTGCACAGGCTCCGAGTCGCAGCTCGGTCTACTTCCATTTAGTTGCCATTGCTGGACTTCAATGCCTTGAGGCTCTTCGTTAAGAGCTTCTGAATTCTTCTACACTTTCGCCCAAGCCTTCGCCACAAGATGGCATCAAGATCAGGAAAGAGGTGCATCTGATTACGAGTATCTTACATACCGTAATATTTGATCCATAACCTCACTAGAGTTACTCGGCCGCGGACCAAGAATCACGCAATGGATGAGTACTCGATGAGTCCTCCAACCAAAGCCTCAGTCTCTTTCTCTCAACTGCCGACTTGACCGTCCATGACGGTATTGTAGTAAGCTTTGTGAAAAGCTCGGAAGTAACAAGGTAATTGATTACGTGATTGGGAAGGCGATTGGTGAGGCCTGTGAGGCAGAACCCCGCGGGGACCCTCGGCCGACTACTACCACCTCACAATTTGCAATCGATTATTGATCCGGCATCGCTCTCAATATTTTCATAGTTCCATGTCGTGATCCTACGGCCGCAATAGCTTGGTGGCACAGCCTCGTTTCTTGCCCTGCACTGGCACCTGGCCTACGTCTCAAACATGCCACGCCGCAGGATACGGTACTTACACTCGTGACTAGTATGTCCGTCCTGCATATATGCCCCTTTCATGTCCGCCTTTATTCGGGCGATCATCACATCATCATCTATCTTTTTGTTAATATAGCCCACTCCACTGGGCGGTCGCAATCACCACACCATCATCACCGTGACGTCGCACTTCGATCGGGCGCAGAAGTCACGTTGTATTCTCGTGTATCTTCCTTTTTCTTTTCCTTTCTAGTGTGTTCGTCTTGGCCTCCCGCCCTGATCCCCGAACGATTTAATCACTTTGGCCTTCGCCCTCCCTAGACCTCACTCGCGACTCCCTCCATCTTCCCGGTTATTTTGTCACCACGCCTTCGCGTTCCGTTCCCGTCCCCGTTCCATTCTCATCACGTTCCATTTTGTTAGCCCCCACCACTCCTACTTACTCCTTTCCTCCTCCATGTCGTTTTGGTCACAGCCTCACAGGCACCTAGCCACTCTTTTTCCGGAGCGTGGGGCACGATCCTAGTTTCATGTGTGTTTCTATTTCCTGATCTTCTACTCTCCACTTACGGCTCCCTTGTTTCTCGCCCATATACTATTTTTTCCGTTTCACTAGGCCCGCATCCTCACTAGAATCGTCGCGTTCGGTGCCCATTCCGATAGCAACGCACTTTCTTTCCTTCACCTACTTATGCCACGCCTTCTCCTCTCCATCTCTCCCCGTCTCCTCTCCAATTCTATTTGCCGTTCCGGAACCAGGCGATGGCTTCTCCCCTAGATACAATCCACCACTTCTCTGGCACTTTTTCTGACACTGGTGTCGTGCTGTTTCGTTCGTTCGTTCATCTCGATGTGACCTACGCTAATCAGTGCCAACCAAAGGTACTTGAGCTTCCTTCGCAAGACTCTTATCAATCGGCCCTACCATTGCCGCCAAATTTTGATCTCGTCCGGCTGTCTTCGTTGGCTCCTGCTCCTCTCGCCCCCAAGTTTTAACCCTAGTCGTTACACCCCATCCCGCGACTGTTGCCTTGGCAGCTTTTCTCGTTTTTACTTCTCTCTTGCATCTTTCTTCCCAAAAATCTGGTCTCTTCTACGGAATCTGCTCTGCCTGTCATCTCATACGCATACATGAAGACCCAGCCAAGAACAACATATCGGCACATCCGTCCACTTAAGCTGCGCTGTCCCACTGGATGTGGCCTCCTTATACGAACATGTGCACGTAATGCGACCGGGCCAACCCAACGGTGGAGCTTGGGGTGCACGCACCAACAACTCTCGAAAGCAAACCTTCGGATGCTTGCAGGTGTGACAAGTCTATAGTATACATGCCATTATATGCTACGTACCACTACGGGACCAAACACCGACTTTTTCCATTTACACGCCATCCCCGATATGGCGTCTAGGGTTGGGCTGCGCATCGTACGCCTTTGGCCGATAGAAGGTTCGGTCCTGCTCATATCGCGGGGCGCCTTGGATGGAACTGTCCCAGTCTTTGCAGTGCCATACCGGTGCAACATGATTTCGCATGACTCATTTAACAACCGTCAAAGGTAAGTGGTGGACTCGCTGGGCGACGGCGCAGACACAGATGAAGAGATTTACTGAGGGCTTAGATTGACGCGCGAACGAGGTCGTGATTACTACATATTTGTATCTAAGCATATTTACCCACATTTCGAATGGAGTAGTGAATTGGCTCGTTAACCCGAAATTCCAATTGAGGCAGCGGTAATGGTTAATGCTCGCGTAGCTTGGAAGGGTCCCTTACATTAATGTAAGGGGAAATCCGCCTCGAGTTTTTGGACGCGAGGTTGGGTGGTATGTGGTGATGATCACTGCAAACGGACCACCAAGTTCAAAACTTGTTGTGACCTCAGGACGAGAAAGATCCTCATCGTCCGTGCTCTCGAACTTGAATGCATAAAATATATAGTACATGTGCAGGATACATTAGAACAAAAACACCACACGCATCTGGTATCGGCACCCATCCCATTTTCTCGAGAGCCTTTCCAATTCATACAAACCTAAATAGAAAGGGAATGCGTCACATTTACAGGGTATCATGTGCAACGATAGGTCGCCTTAGTCTCACCTACGCTACTCGATTTTCCCAACCATTCGTCAATTTCTCCTGGTGTCTTGGCGGTGCCAAAAAATCCATTTCGAACATATGCCCGTCCAGCGTACCGCTTGTCCCCACTGCGAGGGAAACTCGGCCTGGCCGTGGTACAAAGGTGCCAATTGTTGACTGTCTCACTGGAAATCCTCTACTCATATGTACGTTGGATTCTTTGTGGACATAGTCCGACAGTCCACGGTACACCCGTGAAGCACCTATGGTCATAATTATCGCTGAAGAATGGGAAAACAATCAGCGAATTCGCATGATTGTCTCGGGACGAGACACCAACTTTTAGGGAGTTGAAACATCTACGATATCGGGTCTGTCAGTCCCTTATTCGGAATATCTTGTTCATCACGTACGAGGTTCATAGGATCTATAAAAATAATCTTTCGGTGAATACGTGATCTCCTCGTCCGAAAGAAATGGATTACACACTATTCAGGTTCAACAGAATGAAAACCTGGTGAGCTCGTATCAGTCATCTGGGTCATATCCATTTTTGGAAAACGTACTACGATAGGTGCCTCGGCTACAGCGACAATTATTATCCACGCCAAGCCCTGCCGTCATGGTCAGTCTAGAAGATCATCGCGGTGCGTGCGGTGGAGTCCTGGATGAGAAAATGCTGACCTGGGTATACAGGAGCCACCAGATGCCGCCTTTCTGACGGGCATTTTCCCAGCGCAAGAGCCCCGTGAGCATGAGTGCAAGAAGCACCAAGTCAGTGACGAACGAGACAAGAAATTTGGTTCTGGTTTCAGATGAATTTGTGACTTCGCAAACTGCTCCGATTGGGTTTTCGCTCCAATTTCCACGAACAATAACTACGACTGATCGCGTGATCCCGGTCACATGTTTGAAATATGTGGGAGGCCAAATGAAGAAATGAACGTACCATGAATCAGGGCACCAGCATCAGCGAGCCATACAGCGGCAGCGGTTACTATAGCGATCTTGTTCAGCCCCCATATTGCTGCACTGAGAGTGCTGTATCAGTGAGGTGCAGAGAGGAGTTAGAAAATTGGGTTTCTACATGCGCAGCACGACCATGCCCTCGGCGCAAGATAGCGAGAGACATGAAAACAACTAGTACATGGCCCCAATATTAGCATGCAGTCGAGAAGGTGGCCTATAATCTCACGAAGACAAAGACGGCTGTGGCCTGTGTGGAATTTCAGTCTCGTGATCTGACTCAACACGACGAGACGTCAAGGTACCTGGCAGTTGACCCGGTTCACCGGGTTGAGTCCCACGAGTACAGTAATGACGCTGACAAGAGCGCACCACCGGGCCCCCAAATAAAGCTGTATGTACAGCTTGAGTTGATCATCTCGCATTCCTGCCTGGGCTACACGCAACGTACCAAAAATGATGAGCGAAACTTCCGCTTGCCAGTGAAGACAGAAAATTCGAATCCGAGGCTAACGACGAACTCCCAGCTTGTATGAGAAGAAATTTAGTAATTTTAGTTGGACGAGGCCGAGAACGACAGTGCTCACATGAGAACTCCACATACTGCGTGGTAAAGCTTGAAGAGGGCGACTGTAAGGCGAACATGAATATCTGGGAATGTGGGAAGCACTACCGACTCACAATATTCTGCAGTGACAACAGCAGGACTTTCCCAGGCGGTCATGTTGAGGGGGAAACAGGACCGGCGCGACGAAATGAGGATTCAGACAAGGCGGACAAAAGTAGATCCGCATACTATGCATGAAGTGGTTTCAATATAAAGCAAACCTATAAAAAACAGAAATGTCAGTCCACAGCCTGCTAGTGAGCACGGTTCATATGCCCGGGGCCCGTCCCCCCATCCAATTGACAATGCCACACTTCACTGTCTTCGTTAAGAGCTTCCGAATTTTGCCACACCTTCGCCACATGATGACATCAAGATCAGGACAAGGGCGCATCTGATTATTAGCATCTCCAACTCAAATCTCGGTCCCTTTCTCTGGTTGTAATGCGATTGCCCACTCGACTATCTATGACGGTATTGTAGTAAGTCTCTGTGAAAACTTCAGGAGTAACTTTACAGTAAAGCTGTGGGTAATTGGTCACATGATTGAGAAGGCGATTGGTGAGGTCTGTGGGATCTGTGAGGCGCAACCCTGCGGGAATCCACATCATCTACTGCCATCACGTCGCAATCGGCGAGTGTTGATCAACGTTGATCCCCAGTGGGAAGTCCGTCGATTCGTAATTGATCACATGATTGGCAAGGCGATTCGTAAGCCCGGTACTTAAGGCCTGCCAGTGTGAGGTCTGTGAAGGGGGATATGGGCCCACTACCACTACCCCACGATCGGCAATCGATTATTGATTCGGTATCGCTCTCAATATTTTCATAGCTTCGTGTCGTGATCCTACGGCCGCGATAGCTCGGTGGCACAGCCTCGCTTCTTGCCGTGCGCTGGCACCTGGCCTACGTCTCAAACATGCCACGCCGCAGGTTACGGTATTTACACTCGTGACTAGTATGTCCGTCTTGCATATATGCCCCTTTGATGTCCGCCTTTACTCGGGCCATTATCGCACCATCATCTATCTTTTTGTTAATATGGCCCGCTCCACTGGGCGGTCGCAATCACCACACAATCATCACGTCGCACTTCGATCGGGCGCCGAAGCCACGTTGTATTCTCGTGTATCTTCCTTTTTCTTTTCTTTTGTAGTGTGTTTGTCTTGGCCTCCCGCCCTGATCCCCGAACGATTTAATCACTTTGGCCTTCGCCCTCACTAGGCCTCACTCGCGACTCCCTCCATCTTCCCGGTTATTTTGTCACCACGCCTTCTCGTTCCGTTCTTGTCCCCGTTCCATGTTTCTCCGTGTGCACAACCCGCCTCGTTCTTGCCGAATGTATCTGTGCGTTGCCTACACCTTCTCCCTTGGTCCCAGAGCGGGCCAGGTTTGGTCAATGATACCCCCATCACTAAATTCGCAGGACTGCCATCAATGGGCCCAATCATCGTCGTCAGACTTAGCCTCTTTCTCCAGTCGTCTCCGGATCGAGGCCTGATCGGTTTCGGTTTCTCCTGCCAGGTTTATCTGCAATGACACATGTCGCGTAGACTCCAAAGATGTCTGTCAGAAGACATTCACCATTCAGTACCCGCAAGATCTACACCTCACCTGCACTTCGTCCGGCGCCTCTCCCACCGGTGAACGATGTCCCCATCGGCTCTACTCCTATGGTGCAAGGGGAAGGGGAGAGGTGGTATTGCCGCAGGTTCTCGTCAAATGCATATCGCTTGGTGCAAGTGTGCGCGCGAAGGACAGGAGATGCCGAGTTGATTAAACGCACCTGGATGTGGTGCTGCGCTGACCCGCTAGCATCCCTCGACGCGGCGAGTTGGGGGATGTCTCACACGGGACGTCTGCAATTCGCCGTCGGTCTCTATTGGGGCTTGTTTCAGAATCCCAGTATCTCACCTCGGGTTCCCCTCCCCTCGGTTCAAGGTGTCACGCAATCCACACTTCCTATCATAACTGTTTTCGCCATCCCCCTGTGTCAATCTTGTGCGTATCTTTTAATCCATCGCTTCCTCAGGCTCATACCCAGGCTCTCGCGTTCTGATAACATTCTCGTCCCCGCCCTTCACCCTCGCTACCAGGTGGTTCGATTGTTGAGGTGATCCTGTCCGCATCACCCTCACTGTCTGTCCCACGTGTTGAGACTTTTCCTCGTTGCGCTGCTTCGGGTAGGCTTTACCCGGCGCACAACGCCATGCACCTAGCCACTCTTTTTGGGGGGCGTGGATCGGCACGATCCTAGTTTCATTTGTGTTTCTTTTTCCTAATCTTCTACTTCCCACTTACGGCTCCCTTGTTTCTCGTCGATAAATTATTTTTTCCCGTTTCACTAGGCTCACGCCCACATCCTTACTATAATCGTTGCGTTCGGTGCCCATTCTGATAGCCTCGCACTTTCTTTCCTTCGCCTACTTATGCTACGCCTACTCCTCCCATATCTCCCCATCTCCTCTCTCATTCCACTTATACGTGCCGTTCCGGAACCAGGCTATGGCTTCTCCCCAGATACAATCCACCACTTCTCTGGCACTTTCTCTGGCACTGGTGCCGTGCTGTTTCGTTCGTTCATCTCTGTGTGATCCACGCTAATCAGTGCCAATCAAGGACACTTGAGCTTTTTTTCGAAAGATTCTTATCAATCGGTCCTAGGATTGCCGCCTTCGAATTTTGGTCTCGTCCTTCTGTCTTTGTTGGTTCCTGCTCCTCTCTCCACCAAGTCCTAACGCTAGTCGTTACACTCCATCCCGCGGCTGTTGCCTTGGAAGTTCTCTCATTCTTCTTTCTCTCTTTCTCGCATCGTTCTTCCTAGTAATCTGGTCTATTCTACGGAATATGCTCTGCCTGTCATCTCATACGCATACACGGAGACCCACCCAAGAACGACATATTGGCACATCCATCCATTTAAGCTGCGGTGTCCGACTGGATGTGGCCTCATACGCACATGTGCGCGTAATGCGACCGGACCAATGGCCGAGCTTGGGGCAAACGCAAGCAAATCTTCGGGCACTTGCAGGTGTGACAAGTCTATACATCCCATTATATGGTACGTACCACTACGCGACCAGACAGCGATTCCTTCCATTTACCCCCGATATGACGTCTAGGGTTGGGCTGCGGATTGTACGCCTTTGGCCAATAGAAAGGCTCGATCCTGCTCATATTGCTGAGCGCCTCGGATTGAACTCTCGGTCTTTCCAGCGTCACACGCCGTATGTAAGTTAGTTGGTCCAATATGATTTCGCGTGACTCATTTAACAACCGTCAGAGGTAATTGGTGGACTCGCTGGACGACGGCGCAGAGACAAATGAACAGAGATGTACGGGAACGAGGTCGTGATTACTGCATACTTGTATCTAAGTATATTTACCTATATTTCGAATGGAGTAATGAATTGGCTCGTTAACACGAAATTCCAATTGTGAGGCAGCGGTGATAGTTTGTGCTCGCGTAGCTTGGGAGGGTCCCTTACATTAAGGTAAAGGGGAAACCCTCTTCAACTTGTTGGGGGAGAGGTTGAGCGGCATGTGGTACGAATCACTGCAAACGGATCACCAAGTCCAAAAGTTGTTATGACCTCAGGGACGAGAAAGAGAGATTGTTCGCGCTCTCGAACTTGAACTCATAAAATATATAGTATATGTGCAGGATACATTAAAGCAATCCGCTACACGTATCCGATATCCACACCTATCCCATTCTGTCGAGATATTTCTGAATCCTACAAACCTAAATAGATAGGGAATACGTCCCATTTTCAGGGTATCATGTGCAACGATAGGTCGCCTTAGTCTCACCTACGCTACTCGACTTTCCCCACCATTCGTCGATTTCTCCTGGTGTCTTGGCGGTGCCAGAAAATCCATTTCGAACATGTGCCCGCCCAGCGTACCCCTTGTCTCCACTGTGAGGGAGCCTCGGCCTGGCCGGGGTACAAAGGTGCCAATTGTTGACTGTCTCACTGGAAATCCTCTACTCATATGTGCGTCGGATTCTTTGTGGACATAGTCCGACAGTCCGCGGTACACCCGTGAAGCACCTATAGTCATAGTTATTGCTAAATAAAGGGAAATCAATCAGCGAATTCGCATGATTGTCTCGGGACGAGACACCAACTTTTAGGGAGTTGAAACATCTACGATATCGGGTCAGTCAGTCCCTTGTTCGGAATATTTCATTCATGACATACGAGGCTCATTGGATCTGTGAAAACCCTCTTTTGGTGAATACCCAGTCTCGTCGTGTGAAAGAAATGCACTGCATACCATTCAGGTCCAACAGAATGAATACCTGGCGAGCTCGTATCAGTCGCCTGGGTCATAGTATCCATTTTTGGAAAACGTACTACGATGGGTGCCTCGGCTACAGCGACAATTATCATCCATGCCAAGCCCTGCCGTCGTTATCAGCCTCAAAGATCATCGTGGCATGTACGGTAGTATCCGAGATGAGAAAATACTGACCTGGGTATACAGGACCCACGAGATGCCGCCTTTCTGACGGGCATTTTCCCAGCGCAAAAGCCCCGTGAGCATGAGTACAAGAAGCACCAAGTCAGTGACGAAAGAGACAAGAATGTTGGTTCTGGTATCGGGTATATTCGTGATTCTGCAAGTGGCTCCACCCAAGCTTTCGCTCCAGGTTCCACGAACAATGACTGTACCTAATCGCGCAATCCCGGGTCACATGTTTGAAATATGCGGAAGGCCAATTGAAGAAATGAACATACTACGAATGAGGGTACCAGCATCGGCGAGCCATGCAGCGGCAGCGATTGATACAACGATCTTGTTTAGTCCCCATATCGCAGCACTGAGAGTACTGTATCAGTGAGGTGAGGAGAGGAGTTAGACAATTGGGTGTCTACATGCGCAGCACTACCAGGGCCTGGGCACAAGCTAGCGAGAGATATGAAAACAACTAGTACATGGGCCCAATGTTAGCATGTAGTCGACGAAATAAATAGCCTATATTCTCACGAAGACAAAGACGACTACGGCCTAGGTAGAATCTCAGTCTCGCGATCTCGCTCAACATGATGAGAAGCCAAGGTACCTGGCAGTTGACCCGGTTCACTGGGTCGAGTCCCACGAGTATAGTAATGACGCTGACAAAAGTACCCCACCGAGCCCCCAAATAAAGCTGTATGTACCAGCTTGAGTTGATAATCTCGCATTCCTGTCTGGGCTGCATGCGACGTACCAAAAACGATGAGCGAAACTTTCGCTTTCCAGTGAAGACAGAGTATTCGAATCCGATGTTCACGACGAACTCCCAGCTTGTATGAGAATAAATTTAGTATTTTTAGTTAGACGAGGCTGAGAACGACTGTGCTCACAGGAGAACTCCCCATACTGCGTGGTAAAGCTTGAGGAGCGCGTCTGTAAGGCGAACGTAAATATTTGGAAATGTGGGAAGCACGACTGACGCACAATATTCTGCACTGATAACAGCAGGACTTTGCCAGTCGGTCATGTTAAGGAGGAAGCAGGACCGGCGCGGTGATATGAGGGTTCAGACAAGGCGGACAAAAGTAGATCCGCTTATCATGCATGAAGCAAATCTATAAAAAAACAAGAACTGTCAGTACACAGCATGAGCAAGGTGCACAGCCCCGGAGCCCGTCCCCCCATCTAGTTGACAGTGACAGTGCCACACTTCCAAATCGGTGTCTTCGTTACAGTAAGAACCTCCGAATTTTGCCACACCGTGACATATGCTACATGATGACATCAAGATCAGGAGAAGGGCGCATTTGATTGCTAGCATCTCACATACAGTGACATTTGATTTCAACCCCACTAGAGTACATCAAGCCAAGTCGTAGTAAACACGCTTGGCCGCGGCTCGGGCCAAGAATTACGCAATGGATGAGTCGATAAGTCCTCCAACTCAAACTTCAGTATCTTTCTCTGGTTGTAATAAAGCCGTGGGTAATCGATTACATGACTGGGAAGGCGATTGGCGAGGTCTGTAAGATGTAAGGTCTGTGAGGCGCAACCCCGCAGGGATCCACATCATCCACTGCCAGCATCGCGACCACCGCGCAATCGGGGATCGTTGATCCGGCATCGCTCTCAACATTTCACTACTCCATGTCGTGATCCCACGACCTCGATAGCTTGGTGGCCCAGCCTCGTTCCTGCCGTGTACTGGCACTTGGCCTACGTCTCAAACATGCCCACGCCACAGGATACGGTGCATACACTCGTGACTAGTATGTCCATTCGCCTCATGTCAACTTTTCCGGCCCCTCCCCATCCTGCATATATGCCCCTATCATGTCCGTCTTCATTCGGGCTATCATTATCATCTATCTTTTTTTCTACATGGCCCACTCCACTGGGTTGTCGCTATCACCACGCTATCACCACGCCGCACTTCAATCGGGCCCCGAAGCCACGATTTATTCTCGTGTGCGTCCCTTTTTCTTTCCTTTTCTAGCGTGTTCCTTTGCCTCTTGCCCTAGTCCCCGACGATTCAATCATTTTGGCCTTCACCTTCACTAGGTCTCGCTCGCAACGTTCTCTCTCTTCCCGGTTTGCTCTTCGATTTCCTACCACTTATTTTGTCACTCCGCCTTCACGTTCCATTCCCGTTCCCGTCCCCGTTCCATTTTCCTTGTGTTCCATTTCTCCGTGTGCGCAACCCGCCTCTTTCTTGCCGAGTGTATCTGTGCGTCGCCTACGCCTTTTCCCTTGATCCCAGGTCGAGCCAGGTTTCATCAACGATACCTCCAGCTCTACATTCGCAGGACTGCAATCAATGGGACCAATCGTCGCCGTCAGACCTGGCCTCTTTCTCCGGTCGTCTCCGGATCGAGGCCTGATCGGTTTCGGTTTCGACTGAACACCGTCGTTTACTCACTGTCCCCCGATCCTCGCCTTCACAGCTTCGCTCTTACTTTCCCCTCCTTCCTCACACTGTCACACACCTTCATTCCCTCCCCTGTCCCCTCCCCCTACACTTTTTCTAAAATATCCGCTCCGCCTGTCCGATTCATTGATCCAAGTCCGCACATATCGTTGTCATAATCCGATTCAAAATCGGGTTTTGTTACACATACCATGTGCGTTGTGCTCTTTTAGCGAGTAGTTCTTCCATCCTACAAAATGTGGACGTGGTCAATCAACCAGTAATATCCGACAAGATTCTTCACGGCCAAGTAGCAACTTGTGATTCGTTCAGGACGGCCATCGCGCAGGTACTGTCCTACGCTCTGTACGATATATTGCGTCAGTACACGCTAAGGAGGCTCTGTGCCCATATCACAGTCTACGCAGAACCGTGGGTCAGAGAGTGGAGTTGAAAATTATTTGAGATCTCAGGCCCATCTTATGGGTCCCATATGTTGTATTGAGGTTGCCTCTGCGCGCAGGGACACTCCCCAAACAACCCGGGCTGCCTTGGGTTCAGGGGAAGTACGAAGTCGCGCTATCGGTCGTGCATGCCTCCGCACAGCGCGTAATATTGTATACAGGTCCCCTTGGGTTGAGGACCCATCGCCCCAAAGTTTCTAAAGGCGCGCGATTATGCGAGACGCACGGGAACACGGAGAATGGGACAGACTGAGCTATAAAGGGCTCTGAAGCCCTGAGAGAATGGCACTAAGATTGACTGTGTTAAAAGTAGATACAGGAAGCATTTATACGGGAAAGAGAGAAAAACAGGCTCGGAGATCGCAAACTTGAAGTCAAGGCTAAGGTAATACTGTAGCCTGGATATTCGCGGGAAAGTGTGGGCCGCTCGGTGGGGAAGGGCTCGTATTTATTTCGTGCTGTGCCTTGACGCGGCGAGTTGGGATCGTGTGGGGTACAGCAGGTAGTACACTTTACGTGCTCGGGCATATTTGAATCTTCTCTGCTAGTACTGTAAGGCTTGTTCAAGGGCTTGTTTCAAAATGCCACTGGCATGCCAAGCATACCCGCCCAAGATCTGTTCCCCCTGCCCCAAGCCCTGTCCTCAGATTTCCCACACTCCTCCTAACTCGCTCGTTCTCGCCGTCTCTATGTCTCATCTAGCGCCTATATTTTAATCCATCGCTCCCTCAGGCCTTGCCTCAGGCTCTTCCTCTTGCTTGCTAGTGATTATGTCATCGCCGCCGCTTCTAGGTGGCTCAAATGGTGACGTGACCCTGTTCGCATAACCCATTCTGATTGCCCCTCGTGTCGACGCTTTTTCGCATTGTCCCCGTTGTATGCTCCTTTTGTACACCCAACGCGCACTCTACAGTGCATTCG
Source organism: Lactarius indigo (assembly GCA_025766275.1). NCBI lineage: Eukaryota > Fungi > Basidiomycota > Agaricomycetes > Russulales > Russulaceae > Lactarius > Lactarius indigo. Next base: position 559,530 of record JAFKAC010000018.1, on the reverse strand, counting down.
CTTCCTTCACCTGCTTATCCCACGCCTACTCCCTATCTCTCCCCGTCTACTTATTTATACTTGCCATTCTGGAATCAGGCACTGGCTTCCCCCAGATATCGCCCACCACGGCACTATCTCTGTCACCGTTGCTGTGCTATTTTGCTTACTCGTTTATCTCAGCATAATCCATGCTAGTCAGGTCCACTTGAGAAAGACTTTTATCAATCAGCCGTAGCGTTGCCGCCTTCAACTTTGGCCTCGTCCAGCTGTCTTTGTTTGCTCCTGCTCCTCTCGCCCTCAGTTCTGACACCAGTCATAACACCCCATCCCGTGATCGCCGCTTCGGCAGCTTCTCTCGTTCTTCCCTTCCCTATTTCTCTCGTATCGTTTCCTCCCCTTTCTCTGCGGAATATTCTCCACCTGAAAACACATACGCATCCACGACGATCCACGCAAGCGCTTCACATTGGCACATCCGTTGACTTAAGCTACAACGCCGACAGCCAGACCGGATGTGCTCTCCTCGCACACATTGTGCACGTGATGCTACCAGGGCCTTGGGCGGTGCTCCGGGCGATCGTACCAATGACTCCCGAAAACAACTTTCGGACATGGATCCAACAAAAAAAAAAAAAACAACTTCCGGGCGCTTGTGGGTGATAACCTCTGCCCTTATATAACACGTACCACTGCGCGGCCAAACAATGATTTCTTATATTACCCACCACTTGACCCACCATCCCCGATATAACGTCCAGGCCATGGATTGGATGTCTTCCGTCGATAGAAAGGTTTGGTCCTGCTCGTATCACACGTCGCCTCGGATTGAACTCACCCGGTCTTTCCGGTGTTGCACGCCGTATATAGCTGATTCAATATGATTTCGTCCAACTCATCGAGGGTCAGAGGTACTTGGTGGAGTCGCTGGGCGAATGGGCAGACGCAGATGAAGAGACGTACTGAGGACTCAGATCTACGCGGGAACGAGGTCGCGTCTGCTTCATATTTGTACATAAGGGTAATTTCCCAGATTTCGAATGGAGAATGAATTGGCCCTTTAATGTGAAATTCCCTTACGTTAAGGGGAAGTCTACGTCGACTTGTTGGAAGCGAGGCTGGGCAGTATGTGGTACGAATCACTGAAAATGGGCCACCAAGCTCAAAAGTTGTTGTGACCTCAGGGGCGAAAAAGAGCCTCATTGTTCGTGCTCTCGAACTTCAATTCATAAAATATACACAGGATACATTAGAACAAAAACACTACACGCATCTGGCATCCAAATCCATCCCATTTGAGGTCGAGAGCTTTTCCTATTACTACAAACCTAAATACAAAGGGAATACGTCTCATTTCGGGGTATTCTGTGCAAGGAGATAGGTCACCTTGGTCTCACCTACGCTACTCGATTTTCGCTGCCATTCGTCATTTTTTCCTGGTGTCTTGGTGGTGCCAGGAAATCCATTTCAAACATGTGCCCGTCCACTGTACCGCTTGTCCCCACTGCGAGCGAACCTCGGCCTGGCCGGGGTACAAAGGTGCCAATTGTTGACTGTCTCACTGGAAATCCTCTACTCATATGTATGTCGGATTCTTTGTGAACATAGTCCGACAGTCCACGGTACACCCGTGAAGCACCTATGGTCACGATAATCACTGAAGAAAGGAAAAACAATCAGCGAATTCGCATGATTCTCTCGGGACGAGATACCGACGTGCAGGGAGTTGAAACATCTACGATATCTGGTCTATCAGTTCCTTGTCCAGAATATTCTCTTTATGACGTACGAGGTTCATGGGATCTATGAATATACTCTTCTGGTGAATACCCAATCTCGTCGTGTGAAATAAATGCACACCATTTAGGTTCAACAAAATGAAAACCTTATTTGGAGCTCGTATCAGTCACTTGGATCATATTCATTTTTGGAAAACGTACTGTTATAGGTGCCTGGGCTACAGCAACGATTATCATCCACGCCAAGCCCTGTCGTCATGGTCAGCTGAGAAGTCATCATTGCCGTGCATGATGTGGTATTCGAGATGAAAAAAAATACTAACCTGGGTATACAGGAGCCACCAAATGCCGCCTTTCTGGCGGGCATTTTCCCAGCGCAAGAGCCCCGTGAGCATGAGTGCAAGGAGCACCAAGTCAGTGACAAAAGAGACAAGAATATTGGTTCTGGTTTCGAGTGTATTCGTCACTTTGCAAGCGGCGCCGGCCAAGCTTTCGCTCCAATTTCCACGAAGAACAACTACACCTGATCCGACGATCCCGGGTCACCTGTCTGAAATATGCGGAAGGCCAAATGAAGAAATGAATATACCATGAATGAGGGTACCAGCGTCAGCGAGCCACATGGCGGCAGCGATTGATATGGCGATCTTGTTTAGCCCCCATATCGCCGCACTGAGAGTGTCTTAATATCCATAAAGCGCCGAGTGGAGTTAGAGAGCCGAGTCTCTACTCACATGCGCAGCACGATCAGGGCCTCGGCACAAGCTAACGAGAGATGTGAAAATAACTATTACATGGCCCCAATATTAGCATGTAGTCGAGGAAATGGACTATAATCTCACGAAGACAAAGATGACTACGGCCTGGGTGGAATTTCAGTTTCGTCGTCTGGCCCAACACAGCGAGAAGCCAAAGTACCTGGCAGTTGACCCGGTTCACTGGGTCGACTCCCACGAGTACAGCAATGATGCAGAACAGAGGGCACCACCGGGCCCCCAAGTAAAGCTGTATGTAACAGCTTGAGTTGATCATCTCGCATTCCTGTTTGGGTTACACGCAACGTACCAAAAATGATGAGCGAAACTTTCTCTTGCCTGTGAAGACGGCAAATTCGAATCCAATGTTCACGACGAATTCCCAGCTTGTATGCGAACAAATTTACTAATTTGATTTTACGAGGCCGAGAACGACACTACTCACATGAGAACTCCCCATATGGCGTGGTAAAGCTTGAGGAGGGCGACTGTAATGCAAATGTAAATAGTTGGAAATGTCGAAAGTACGACCGACGCACGATATTCTGCAGTGACAACAGCGGGACTTTTCCAGTCGGTCATGTTAAGGGGGAGATGCCAGTGCGACGACGTGAGGATTCAGACAGGGAAGACCAAAGTAGATCCGAGTATGCATGAAGCGATTTCAATATATATATAAAGTAAATCTACAAAAAAACAAAAATGTCAGTACACAGCCTGAGCAAGGCGCACAGGCCCGGAGCACTTCCCCCCCTCCATTCAGTTGACAGCGCCACACCTCAGTGTCTTCGTTAAGAGCTTCCGAATTTTGCTACACCTTCCTTACATGATGACATCAGGAGAAGGGCGCATCAGATTAATAGCATCTCACATACAGTGACATTTGATCTATAACCCCACTAGAGTATATGGAGACCAAGTTGCAAAGACACTTGGCGGCGGCTCGGACCAAGAATCACGCAATGGAGGAGTCGATAAGTCCTCCAGCTCAAATTCCAGTCTCTTTCTCTGGTTGGAATGCAATTTCCGACTTGACTGTCTATGACGGTATTACAGTAAGTCTTTATGAAAAGTTCGGAAGTAAGTAACTTCAAACCTGTAGGTAATTGATTACACGATTGGGAAGACGATTGGTGAGGTCTGTGAGGCGCAACCCCGTGGGAATCCACAATATCCACTGCCACCACCTCGCAATCAGCGATCGTTGATCCGACATCGCTCTCAACACTTCCACTGCTCCATGTCGTGATCCCACGGCGTTGATAGCTTCGTGGCCCCTCCTCGTTTCTTGCCGTGCACTGGCACCTGGCTTGTCTCGAGCATGCCACGCCGGAGAATACGGCGCGTACCTCGTGACTGGTATGTCCATTCGCCTCATGTCAACTTTTTCGATCCCTCCCCATCCTGCATATATGCCCCTTTAATACCCTTCTTTATTCGGGCCATTATCATTTATCTTTTCTCCACATGGCCCACTCCATCGGGGGGTCGCTATCACCACGCTATCACCACGCCGCACTTCGACCGTGACCGGGCGCTGAAGCCATGATTTATTCTCGTGTATGTTCCTTTTTATTTTATTTTCTAGTGTGTTCCTCTTTTCCTCTCGCCCTCGTCCCCGAACGATTCAATCACTTTGGCCTTTGCCCTCACTAGGCCTCACTTGCGACTCCCTCCATCTTCCCGGTTATTTTGTCACCCCGCCTTCGCCTTCGCGTTCCGTTCCCGTTCCATCCTCCTCGCGTTCCATTTCTCTGTATGCACAACCCACCTTTTTCTTGCCAAATGTATCTGCGTGTCGCCTACGCCTTCTCCCTTGATCCCAGGGCGATACAGGTCTGATCAATGATACCCCCAGCACTACATTCGCAGGGTTGCCACCAATCGGCCCAAGCATCGCTGTCAGACCTGGTCTCTTTCTGCAGTCGGCTCCTGATCGGTCTCAGTTTCGGCCGAAACCGGTCGTTTGCTCGCTGTTCCCCGATCCTCGCCTTCGCAGTTTCGCTCTCATTTTCCTTTCTCTTCCTCACACGCCTTCATACCCTATCCCTCCCCCTACACCTTTTCTAAAACATCCTCTCCGCCTGTCGGACTCGTTGATTTAAGACCGCACATTCCATCGCTCATATTATTGTCATAAATCTGATCCCAAACCAGCCTTTGTCACACATATCATATGCGCTGTGCCTCTTAGCGAGCACTTCGTCTATTTCTGGATGTGGTCAAACAACTAGTAATATCCGACAAGAGCCTCCGCGGTCAAGTAGCAACTTGTGATTCCCGATACGAGGGGAGGTTTCAACGTTCAAGACGGCCCTCTCAAGAGCACTATCATACGCCCTGTACGATATTGGGTCAGCACACGCCAAGGAAGCTTTGCACCCATGTCGTAGTATACGCAGAACCATGGGTCAGAGAGTGAACTTGAAAATAACTCGAGATCTCTCGCCCATTTTTCAAGTTCCACGTTTTGTGTCGATGAGTAAGCTTGTTTCTGAGCGTAGGGACACTGCGCAAGCAGCCCGAGCTGCCTTGGGTTCAGGGAGGTATGAAGCCGCGTTATCTGTGGTGCAGACCTCCGCACGGCACGTAACTTCTTTACAGGTTCGCTTTGGTTGAGGACGCATCGCCTCAACGTTGCTAAAGGCGCTCGAATGTGCGAGGCGCTCGGAACACGGAGAAGGGGACAGACTGAGCTACCAAGGGGTCTGAAGCCCTGGGAGAATGGCACTAAGATTGACTGGTTTGAAAGTAGATACAGGAAGCAATTATACAGGAAAAATGAGAAAAAAAGACTAGGAGATCGCAAAGTCAAGGCTAAGGTAATACTCCAGCCCGGATCGGCCGATTCGGGGGGAAAGTGTGGGCCTTCCGGTGCCGTATTTATTTCGTGCTGTGCTGCATGCTGCATGCCTTGACGCGGCGAGTTGGGATCATGTCGGGTACAGTGGGTAGTACAGTATACGTACTCGGGCATATTTGGACCATCTCCGCTGGGCTTGTTTCAGACTCGGAAATGTCAGCATACCCACCCAAGATCTCACCTCGAGTCCCCCTTCCCCAAGCCCTGCCCTCAAATTTCCCACATTCCTCCTAACTCACTCGCTCTCGCCGTCTCTGTTTCATCTAGTGCGCATATTTTAATCCATCGCTCACTCAGGCCTTGCCTCAGGCTCTTCCTCTCGCTTGCTCGTGATTATGTCATCGCCGGCGCCGCCGCATCTACAGTAGGTGGCTCAAATGCTGACGTGACCCTGTTCGCACCACCCTCGCTGATTGTCCCGGGCCTCGTGTCAACGCTTTTTAGCATTGTCCTCGTTGTCTTATCCCTTTGTACACCCACAACACTCTACCGTACATTTTTCACCACACCGCCACTCTTTTCCTGGTGCGTGGGCCTTATTCTCTTGCTTATTCTAGTCCATGGGTATTTCTCTTCCTCTTGCTCTTCCCCGATCTACCCCTCACTTACCGATCTCTTTGTTCTCGCCTATATTTATCCGTCCTAGTGTCTCGGTGTCCCCGTGGACGGCGATTTCCGGGGATAGCCTGTTAGAGCCGCAGCCTCTGGTGGGGCAAATACACGTAAGCTCACACACTGATATACCGACAAGACTGGTCGTGTAGACCCCAAAGATGTCTGAAGACATTCGTCATCCATCCTTGCTTCAGCCGAAGATAGGATAACGTCTCCAAACAGCACATATCTCCATTATAGTAGGTACGCGTCTGTATTTCCTCCACATTTAGATACAGCGCTGAACCGAAGCAGGGACACGATCTTGACGTTGCATCCCCGCCTCCATTCAAAAACCATTCTTCCGGTACCCGCAGGACCTACATATCACCTGCACTTCGTCCGGTGAACGATGTCCCTATCGGCTCGACTCCTATGGTACAAGGGGATGGGGAGAGGTGGTACAGGTTCTCGTCAAATACATATCGCTTGGTGGAAGCGTGTGCTAGAATTGACAGGAGATGTAGAGAACGCATCTGGCTGTGGTGCTGCGCTGACCCGCTAGCGTCCCTCGACGCGGCGAGTTGGGGGATATCTCGCGTGGGACGTCTGCAATTCGCCATCAATCGCTATTGGGGCTTGTTTCAGAATACCCCGGGTTTCCCTGCCTTCGGTTCCAGGTGTCGCGCAATCCACACCTCCTATCATAACTGTTCTCCTCGTCTCTCTGTACGCTGCGTATCTTTAATCCACCGCTTCCTCATGCTCATACCCAGGCTCTCACTTTCTGATAATTTTGTCATCCCCGTCCCTCACTCTCGCTACCAGGTGGCTCGACTTCTGAGGTGATCCTGTCCGCATCACCCTCGCTGTCTGTCCCGCGTGTCGACATCTTTCGTCGTTGTGCTCCTTCTGTAGGTTTCACCCGGCGCGCAACGCCGTGCAATCACCCAGCCACTCCTTTTCCGGGGCGTGGGGTACGATCCTAGTTTCATGTGTGTTTCTTTTTCCTGATCTTTGTCGTGCTCCCACTTACGGCTCCCTTGTTTCTCGTCAATATATATATATATATATATATTCCATTTCACTAGGCCCACATCCTCACTAGAGTCGTTGCGTTCGGTGCCCGTACCGATAGCATCGCACTTCTTTCCTTCACCTACTTATCCCACGTCTACTCCTCCCCATCTCTCCCCATCTCCTCTTCCATTCTACTCATACTTGCCGTTCCGGAATCAGGCGATGGCTTCTTCTTCCCCAAATACAATCCACCACTTCTCTGGCACTTTCTCTGGCACTGGTGCCGTGCTATTTCATTCGTTCGTTCGTCTCGGCGTGATCCACACTAATCAGTGCCAATTTAGGACACTTGAGCTTTCGTCGCAAGACTCTTATCAACCGGTCCTGGCATTGCCGCCTTCAAATTTTGGTCTCATCTAGCGGTCTTTATTGGCTCCTGCTCCTCTCGCCCCCAAGTTCTAATGCTAGCCGTTACACTCCATCTTACGAGTGTTGCCTTGGCATCTTTTCTCGCTTTTCCCTTCTCTCTCTCTCTCGCATCGTTCCTCCCAATAATCTAGTCTCTTCTACGGAATCTGCTCTGCCTGTCAACTCATACGCATCTACGGCAACCCACGCAAGAACGACATATCGGTACATCCGCCCACCTAAGATGCGGCGTCCCACTGGATGGGCCTCCTCAACCCAAATTGTGCACATAATGCGACCAGGCCAGTGGCCAAGCTCGGGGCAAACACATCAGCAACTCTCGAAAGCAAACTTTCGGGCGCTTGCAGATACCATAAACCTGTACATGGCCTGATATAGATGTACCACTGCGCGACCAAACATCGATTTTTTCTATTACTCACCATCCCTGATATGACATCTAGGATGTACGTCTTTGGCTGATAGATGGGCTTGACCCTGCTCATATCGCGGTGCGCCTCAGATTGAACTGTCCCAGTCTTTTCAGTGCCACATGCCGTATATAGCCGGTCCAATCTGATTTCGCATAACTCATTTAACAACAGTCAGAGGTAATTGGTGGACTTGCTGGGCGACGGCGCAGACCCAGATGAACAGATGTACTGAGGGCTTGTATTGACGTGGGAACGAGGTCGTGTCCACTGCATATTTGCATATCTGTATTTATCCACATATTGAATAGAGAGTGAATTGCCCCGTTAACGTGAAACTCATGTCGGGGCAGAGGTGGTGGCTCATGGGTGCGTAGCTCGGGAGAGTCCCAATTAAGGTAAAGGGGAAATCCTCTTCAAATCGTTGGGGGCGAGGTTGGGGTGTATGTAGTGCGAATCACCGCAAACGGACCACGAAGTTAAAAAGTTGTTGTGACCTCAGGGACGAGACATGGTCTCCTTTCTTGTGCTCTCGGTACTTGAATTCATGAAATATGTAGTATATGTGCAGGATACATTAAAACAAAAACGCTACACGGATCTGACATCCACACCTATCCCATTTGGTCGAGAGCTTTTCCGATTCCTACAAACCTAGATAGAAAGTGAATGCGTCCCATTTTCAGGGTAAAATGTGCAACGATAGGTCACCTTAGGCTCACCTACGCTACTCGATTTTCCCAACCATTCGTCAATTTCTCTTGATGTCTTGGCGGTGCAAAAAAGTCCATTTCAAACATATGCCCGTCCAGTGTACCGCTTGTCCCCACTGCGAGGGAAACTCGGCCTGGCCGGGGTACAAAGGTGCCAATTGTTGACTGTCTCACTGGAAACCCTTTACTCATATGTACGTCGGATTCTTTGTGGACATAATCTGACAGTCCACGGTACACCCGTGAAGCACCTATGGTCATAATTATCGCTGAAGAATGGAAAAATAATCAGCGAATTCGTATGACTCTCTCGGGATGAGACACCGACCTTTAGGGAGTTGAAACATCTATGATATCTGGTCCGTTAGTCCATCGTTCGCAATGTTTCCTTCATCACGTACGAGGTTCATTGGATCTGTGAATATACTCTTTTGGTGAATACCCAATCTCCTTGTGTGAACGAAATGCACTACACACTATTCAGGTTCAACAGAATGAATACCTGGCGAGCTCGTATCAGTCACCTGGATCATATCCATTTTTGGAAAACGTACTACGATGGGTGCCTCGGCCGCGGCGACAATTATCATCCACGCCAAGCCCTGTCATCATGGTCAGTCTAGAAGATCATCGCGGTGCATGCTGTGGTATCCGAGATGAGAACGCACTAACCTGGGTATACAGGAGCCACCAGACCCCGCCTTTCTGGCGGGCATTGTCCCAGCGCAAGAGACCCGTGAGCATGAGTGCAAGGAGCACCAAGTCAGTGACGAAAGAGGCAAGAATATTGGTTCTGGTTTCGGCTGAATTTGTGACTTTGCAAACAGCTCCGATTGAGCTTTCGCTCCAATTTCCACGAACAATGACTACACCTGATCGCGCGATCCGGGGTCACATGTTTGAAATATGCAGAAGACGAAATGGAGAAATGAACATAGTACGAATGAGGGCACCAACATCGGCGAGCCACACGGCAGCAGCGATTGATATGACGATCTTGTTCAGCCCCCATATTGCTGCACTGAGAGTGTTGTATCAGTGACGTGTACTAGAGAGGAATTAGAAAATCGGGTCTCTACATGCGCAGCACGACCAGGGCCTCGGCACAAGCTAACGAGAGATATGAAAACGACTAGTAAATGGCCCCAATATTAGCATGTATTCAAGGAAATGGCCAATCATCATCTCACGAAGATAAAAATGATTACGGCCTGTGTAGAATATCAGTCTCGCGATCTGATTCAACACGACGAGAAGCCAAGGTACCTGGCAGTTGACCTGGTTGACTGGGTCGATTCCCACGAGTACAGTAATGACGCTTAGCAGAGCCCACCACCGGACCCCCAAATAAAGCTGTATGTACCGGGTTGAGTCCATCATCTTGCATTCCTGTATGGGCTGCACGCAACGTACCAAAAATGATGAGCGAAACTTTCGCTTTCCAGTGAAGACAGAATATTCGAATCCAATGTTCACGACGAACTCCCAGCTTGTATGAGAAGAAATTTCGTATTTTTAGTTAGAGGAGGCCGAGAACGACTGTGCTCACATGATAACTCCCCATACTGCGTGGTAAACCTTGAGGAGCGCGTCTGTAAGGCGAACGTAAATAGTTAGAAATGTCAGAAGAACGACTGACAAACAATAGTCTGCAGTGACAACAGCAGGACTTTGCCAGTCGGTCATGTTAAGGGGGAAGCAGGACCGGCGCGACGATATGAGGGTTCAGAAAGGGCGGACAAAAGTAGATCCACCTACAATTCATGGAGTGGTTTCAATATATGTAAAACAAACCTATGAAAAACAGAAATGTCAGTGTACAGCATGAGCAAGGTGCGCAGGCCCAGAGCCCGTCCCCCAATCCAGTTGACAATGCCATCCTTTGGTGTTTGTTAAGAGCTTCCGAAATTTGCCACACCTTCGCTACATGATGACATCAAGATCAGGATAAGGGCGCATCTGATTGCTTATATCTTACATACCGTGACATTTGATTTATAGTACAACCCCACTAGAGTACATCAAACCAAGTCGCAAAGATGCTTGGTGGCGGCTCAAGGCCAAGAATCACGCAATGGATGAGTCAATGAGTCTTACAACTCAAACCTCAGTCCCTTTCTATGGTTGTAATGCAATTGCCGACTTGACTATCTATGACGGTATTGTACTAGTAAGTCTCTGCGAAAACTTTGGAAATCACTTTACAGTAATACTGTGGGTAATTGATTACATGATTGGGAAGGTGATTGGTAAGGTCTGTGGGGTCTGTAAGGCACAATCCTGTGGGGATCCACTGCCATCACCTCGCAATCGGCAAGCATTTATCCCCAGTGGGAAGTCCGTCGATTCGTAATTGATCGCATGATCGGCAGGGCGATTGGTAAGGCCTGCCAGTTGTGAGGTCTGTGATCGTGAGGCGCAAACCTGCGGAGATATGCCACGCCGCAGGATACGGTGCGTACCCACGTGACTTGTATGTCCATTCACCCCATGCAACTTTCCATTCCCTCCCCATCCTGCACATATGCCCCTTTGATGTCCTCCTTTATTCGGGCCATCATCATCTATTTTTATCCACATGACCCACTCAACCAGGCGGTCGCTATCGCCACGCTATCGTCTCGTCGCACTTCGATCGGGCGCCGAAGCCACAACTTTCTCGTGTATGTTCCTTTTTATTTTATTTTATTTTCTAGCGTGTTCCCCTTTCCCCTTTTCCTCTCTCCCTGGTTTCCGAACGATTCACTCACTTTGGCCCTCACCTTCACTATGTCTCACTCGTGACGATCTCTGTCTTCCCGATTTGCTCATGTATTTGCTATCTCTTATTTTGTCGCCCTGCCTTCGCGTTCCATTCCCGTTCCCATTCCATTCTCCTCACATTCCATTTCTCTGTGTGCGCAACCCGCCTCTTTCTTGCTGGATCTATCTACACGTCACCTACGCCTTCTCCCTCGATCCCAGGGTAAGCCAGTTTTGATCAATGATACCCCCAGCACTGCATTCGCAGGGCTGTCATTAATGGGCCCAATCATCGCCGTCAGACCCAGACACCTCCTAACCCGCTCGCTCTCGCCATCTCTCTGTCTCATCTAGAGTGTATGTTTTAACCCATCGCTCCCTCAGACCTTGCCTCTGGCTCTTCCTCTCGCTTGCTAATGATTTTATTACAGCCGCTGCCCTCGCTACTCGGTGGCTCAATTGCTGACGTGACCCTGTTCCCATCTCCTTCGCCGTTTTCCCCACGTGTCGACACATTTCCGCATTGTCCTCGTTATCTGCTCCTTTTGTACACCCAGCGTGCGCTCTGCCACACATTCGCCAACACACCGCCACAATTTTCCTGGTGCATGGGCAATGATCCTAGTCCATGGGTATTTCTTTTCCCTGACCTACCTCTCACTTACCGGTCCATTTCTTCTTGCCTATATGTTACCTGTTCCGTTTCACTGGGTCCTCCTCGTAGCGTACACGTTCTGATAGCACTCCACCGCTTCTCTCATCTGCTTATCCCGTGCCTACTCCCCATCTCTCATCTACTTATTTATACTTGCCGTTCCGGGACCAGGCACTGGCTTCCATCAGATATAATCCACCACGGCAATTTCTCTGGCACTGCTGCTGTGCTGCTTCACTCATTCGTTTATCATCGTAATCCGCTCCATGCTAGTCAGGTCCATTTAAGGAAACCTGAGAAAACTTTTTATTAATCAGTCGCAGCATTGCCACCTTCAATTTTGGCCTCGTCCAGCCGTCTTTGTTTCTCCTGCTCCCCACGCCCTCAGTTCTGGTGCCACTCGTGATACTTCATCCCGTAATCATCGTTTCAGCAGCTTCTCTTGTCCGTCCCTTCCCTATCTCTCTCGTATCGTTTCTTCCCCCTGATCTGGGTTGCTCTACGGAATCTTCACCGCCTGCCAACATATACGCATTCGCAGTGACCCACGCAAGGACGACACATCCACACATTTGCAGACCTAAACTATAACGCTGTCAGCCCCAGTGGATGTAGCCTCCATCGTGCATGTAATGTGACCAGGGTCTCAGGGGGTGTTCCGGGCGATCGCACCAACAACTGTCGAAAATAAACTTTTGGTCGTGGATCCAGAAAAATTCTTTTGAGCACTTGTACGTGTAATAAGCCTCTGCCCTTATTTGGGACCTACCACTATGCAACCAAGCAGCGATTTCTTCTATTACCTACCATCCCCAATATGATGTCCAGGCTATAGATTGCATGTCTTCGGCCGGTAGAAAGGCTTGGCCCTGCTCATATCGGGGGGCGCCTCGGATTGAACTGTCCCAGTCTTTCCAGTGTCGCACACAGTATATACATCAGGGAAAACTTCTCATGTGAATGGGCGAGACTATGGCGGTAAATAAGCGATACCAGAGATACTCAGCGATACTGCAGCTACCTACCCGATGTAGCGGCGTAACTTACAGAATGGTGGCTATGATGGAATCACCGCCCATGGTCAGGAGCTCTGCCGCCCATGCTTGCACCCATGTCCACTCTGGTTGGCTCAGTGTGAGGGCACCAATGAGCAGTGAAACAACATACTTATACGCAGACTTCAGATTTTTTTGTTCGTCTTTCTTCGCTTCTCACTCCTCCCACTGCTCCCTCAAGCCTTGCAAGCCTCAAGCCTGTTTCGTCCCAGTGCTGATTTGAGAGTACTCTGAGTCGCAAGCCGAGTCATGTCACCTTGTTACCCCCTTTCTTCTTGCGTGAATTTCAGGTCAACCGAGGGCACTTGCAATTCAACTCGTCAACATGCGACCTCAAGTAGCATCGTTTCTCATATCGTCTCCACTCTTGTTTGTTATAGTGCTCCGGCGGACCGGACTTCCCGCGGTTTGGCCAATTTTGGACTTCAGTTCTGCATTCCCTCTAGTTTTGCAACCTCGCTTGATTGCTCTCTGGACTCTACTGTACCTATAGATCGGTTTCTCTGCTTGCAACCATAAATGCTCCCTGTATTCACGCCTTTCAATCCCAGTCAATCTTCGTGCCTTCCTTCAGGGCTTCAGAGCTCTGTAGGACTCAGTTCCCCTCGTTCTCTGCATCTTCCAGCGTTCCGCACCATCGCGCGCCCTTAGAAGCTTTAGAGCAATGCATCTCCGATAGAAGTGAACCTCTATGCGAAATTACGCACCGTGCAGTGGCCTGCACAACCAGTAGCGCGGCTTCACACCTCCCTGCACTCCATACATTGAGGCAACCCAAGACGTGAGCCGCCTTCCTCTCCACCATCGTCCTTGATTGACCTCGCTGCGTGCTTAGCTCCTGGACCAGTGGAATACTATCACATACTGAAGCTCCTGAAGGTGCAGTTTTCCTCCCTTCTCGTTCCGTGGCACTTACCCCCAACTGAGGATGACGCGACCGAGATAGACCTCGTCGAGTTGGAGCCCATGTTCATCGCATACACAACCCCACGGCCAAGTGCCCACTACCGTGGACACAACAAGGGTGTGATCCAGCAGATTAAGGTGATGGATCAGGCGCACCTCGAGCGCAAAGAGGCTGAGACTGTCGCAATCATCGCTGCCGCTGCCGCAGCGCAGAAGGCCGAGGAGCAGCGCACCCTCTTGGAAGCTGCTTCCGCGGCAGATGCGCGGAATAAAGAGGGATGGCAGGCAGAGCATAAGCGGTGGTCGAAGGAGCGGGAAGACAGCGTGGGGTTCTGGGGGCGAGCGGTAAGGAGAAGTGGGTTGTTGGTGATGCCATATGGTTGTTTACTGTTATTGTTGGTTCTCACTTCAATAAAATTGTTACTGGTGTGATAATATCGCGACGATATCCGAAAGATTATCTCTACAGTGTTGTACAATATCACTACAGCATTGTACAAGCGAAGTAACGTAATCTGAGTTACGTGCACCAGGTGTAGAGTAAATTGTAGCGGGAAAAGATGTAAAACCGACACTAGGGGCCACATTACCAGAGGAAGGCCGGGAACCAAGGGGATGATAGGAGCGTATCGCACAATAAAAAAACTAGCAACAGAGGGGGTAAGAGTAAACCGATGATAGTTACCGGGGGCGCCATCAAAGCTGGGTCTAGGATTTGCGGGGAGAGAGCGTCTTCAGCCCGGATCAAACAGTATATGACAGCTGTTCTCAGGTCTCGATGGGATGCCTGTGTCTTGAAGGAAACGGCAGAAGCCGTAGGGAAAATCACAGTCACTGGTGAAGAGATTGATAGGAGCCACGTTTTGGACTTCCTAGGATAGAAGAAGTCCCGCTGCCGTGTGGGCAGTCGTACACGAGATGGTAGAAGGATTTGTCCATGAAGCTGAACGGGCAGTGCGTAGCTTCCGGGGGGAGGTCAGGGTAGTGTGCGGGATATAGTCGGATGCTCGAACGTTGTTGTGACCCATCAGGGACAAGAAAGAGCCTCATTGTTCACGCTCTCAAACTTGAATTCATAAAATATAATATAGAACGAAAACACTGCACGCATCTGGCATCTACACCCATCCCATTGAGGTCTAGAGCTTTTCCGAATCCCACAAACTTAAATAGGAAGGGAATGCGTCCCTATTAGTATGTGCAAGGATAGATTGCCTGAGTCTCACCTACGCAACTCGACTGCCATTCGTCATTTTCCCCTGGTGTCTTGCCGGTGCCAGAAAGTCCATTTCGAACGTATGTCCGTCCAGTGTACCGCTTGTACCCAGTGTCAGGGATCCTTGGCCAGCCCGAGGTACAAAGCTGCCGATCGCTGGCTGTCTCACTGGAAACCCTCTACTCATATGTGCGTCGGATTCTTTGTGGACATAGTCCGACAGTCCACGGTACACACGTGAAGCGCCTATGGTCATAGTGACTACTGAAGAAAGGAAAAATAATCAGTGAATTCGCATAGTTCTCTCGTGACGAGATACCAACGTGTAGGGAGTTGGAACATCTATGATATTGAGTCTGTCACTGGCAGTTCCTCGTCCAGAATAAATTTCTTCATGACGTACGAGGTTCATTGGATCTGTGAAAATACTCTTTCGGTGAATACCCGATCTTGTCGTATGGAAGAAATGCACTACACACCATTCAAGTTAAACAGAATGAAAACCTGGGGAGTTCGTATAAGTCACTTGTATCATATTCGTTTTTGGAAAACGTACGATGATAGGTGCTTCGGCCATAGTGAAAAGTATCATCCACGCCAAGCCCTGTCATAATAGATCACCGCAGTGCATGCTGTAATATCCGAGATGAGAAAATACTGACCTGGGTATACAGGAGCCACCAGATTCCGCCTTTCTGGCGGGAACTTTCCCAGCGCAAGAGCCCCACGAGCATGAGTGTAAGAAGCACCAAGTCAGTGACGAAAGAGACAAGAAGGTTGGTTTTGGTTTCAGATGAATTTGGGACTTGGCAAATGCCTCCGCTCCAAGTCCCGTGAAGAACGGTTATACCTGACCCCACAATCCCAGGTCACATGTTTGAAATACCCGGAAGCCAGATGAAGAAATGAACATACTATGAATCAAGGCACCAGTATTGGCGAGCCAGGCAGCGGCAGCGATTGATATGACGATCTTGCTCAGCCCCCATATCGCCGCACTGAGAGTGTTTCGTCAGTGAGGCACGGAGCCTGAGAGGAGTTAGAGAACTGAGTCTCTACCAAGTTTACTCACATGCGCAGCACGATTAGGGCCGAGGCAGAAGCTGATGAGAGATGTGAAAATGACTGATACACGGCCCCAACTATGAGCATCATGATGTAGATGAGGAAACGACCCATAATCTCACAAAGACAAATATGACAAAGGCCTGTGTGGAATCTCAGTCTTGTCGTCTGACTCAACAGGGTGAGAAGCCAAGATACCTGACAGTTGATTTGGTTTGCTGAATCGAATCCCACAAGTATAGTGATGACGCAGAACAGAGGGCACCATCGGGCACCCAGGTAAAGCTGTATGTACCAGTTAATCATATCGAATTCCTGTCTGTGCGTGGCGTACGCAACGTACAAAAAACGATGGGCGGAACATCCGCTTGCCAGCGAAGACAGAATAGTCGAATCCGATGTTCACGACAAGCTCCCAGCTTGTATGAGAAGAAATTTAGTAATTTTAGTTAGACGAGGTCGAGAACGACAGAGCTCACAGGAGAACTCCCAATACTGCGTGGCAAAGCTTGAGGAGGGCGACTATGTTGCAAATGTAAATAGTTAGAAATGTCGGAAGGTTAAGTGAGAGTGACGCACAATATTCTGCAGTGATGACAGCGGGACGTTTCCAGTCAGTCATGTTAAGGAGGAAACCGGATCGGTGCTGCGATATGAGGGCTCAGACAGCTTGGAGAAAAGTCTATGCACGAAGTGGTTTCAATATATATGAAGCAAACCTTTGAAAAACAGAAATGTCAGTACACAGCAAGGTGCACACGCTCGGAGCTTGCCTCTGCTTCCATTCAGTCGCCAGTGGCACATTTCAGCGCCTTGAGGATCTTCGTTTCGGCGACAGCTTCCGCGTTTTACTACACCTTCGCCACATGATGACATCGAGACCAGGAGGAGGGCGCACTTGATTGCTAGCATATTACGTACCGTGACATTCGATCTACAACAAGTACACACAAATCAAGTCGCAAACACGCTCGGCGACGGTTCGGGCCAACAATCACGCAATGGTCGAGTCCTCCAACTCCAGCTTCAGTCTCTTTCTCTGGCTGTAATGCAATTTCTGACTTGACCGTCTATGACGATATTGTAGTAAGTATTTGTAAAACATTCGGAAGTGACTTTACAGTAAAACTGTGGGTGGTTACATGATTGGCATCTTGAAGGCGGTTGGTGAGGCCTGTGAAGTCTGTGAGGCGCGACTCCGCGGGATATGGCCCGAGGCCCTCGGGCCTCGGCCTACTACCACCACCTGGCAATTGGCAATCGATTATTGATCCGACATTGCTCTCGACATTTTATTTGTTCCATACCGTGATCCCACAACCTCGGTAGCTTGGTGCCCCCTCTTCGTTGCTTGCCGTGCACTGGCACTTGGCCTACGTCTCAAACATACCACGCCGTAGGGTACGGTGCTTACACTCGTGAATTGTATGTCCATTCGCCTCATATCAACTTCTCCAACTCTACACATACGCGCCATCCATATCCACCTCTATTTGGCTCATCGTTATCATCTATCTTTTTTTCCCACACAGCGCACTCCACTAGTCGATGGCCATCACCACGCCATCACCACGCCGCACTTCACGATTTATTCTCGTGAATGTTTCTTTTTATTTTCATTTCGTCTTTGCCTGCTGTCCTGGTCCCCGAACGAATCAATCACTTTGGACTTCGCCCTTACTAGGCCTCACTCGCGACTCCCTCCGTCTTCCCGATCGCTACGTGTGATTTAGTCACTCTGCCTTCGCATTCCGTCCCCGTCCCCGTTCCATTCTCCTCGCATTCCATTTCGTTCGCCCTTACAACTCAATCCTTTCCCCCTTCTCCATGTCGTTTTGATCATAGGTATCGGGTTTCTCCGTGTGCACACACTGCCACTTTCTTGCCGAATGTGTCTGTGGGTCGCCTACTCCTTCTTCCTTGATTCCAGGGCGGGCCAGGTTTGATCAATGATACCCCTAGCACAAAATTCGCAGGACTGCCATCAATGGGCCCAGTTATCGCTGTCAGACCTGGCCTCTTCCTGCAGTCGGCTCCTGATCGAGGCCTGATCGGTTTCGGTTTCGGCCGAACACCGGCCGTTTGCTCGCTTCCCCCCGATCCTCGCCTTCACAGCTTCGCTCTTATTTTCCTTTCCCTTTCTCACACGCCTTCGTACCTTCCCCTGTCCCCTCCACCTACATTTTTTCTAAAATATCCGCTCAGTGTGTTGGACCCCCATGACCCAAGTCTGCTCATTCCATCGCTCATATCATTTTCATAAATCTGATCCCAAACTAACCTTTGTTACACATAACATGTGCGTTATTCCCGCTTAACGAGTAGTTCATCCATTTGGACTTGGTCAATCAATTAGCAATATCCGACAAGATGCTCCGCGGCCAAGTAGCAATTTGTACTCCCGAAACGAGGGGAGGTTTCAACGTTCAGACGTTCAGGACGGCCCTCGCATAGGTACTGTCCTACACTCTATACGATATCTAGGGTCAGTACACGCTAAGGAGGCTCTGCGCCGATATCATAGTCTACGCAGAACCATGGGTCAGAGAGTGAACTCAAAAATGATTCGAGATCTCTGGCTTATTTCCAAGTTCCATCTTTTGGGTTGACGAGTAGGTTTGCGTCTGCACGTGGGGACACTGCCCCAAACAACCCGAGCTGCGTTGGGTTCAGGGAGGTATGAAGTCTCGTTATCGGTCGTGCAGGCCTCCGCACGGCGCGTAAATTTGTATGCAGGTCCGCTTGGGTTGAGGACACGTCGCCCCAGTGTTGCTAAAGGCGCGCGATTGTTCGAGGCTCCCGGGAACACGCAGGAGGGGACAGACGACCTACGGAAGGCCCTGAAGCCCTGGGAGAATGGCACTAAGATTGACTGGTTTGAAAGTAGATAAAGGATGCGTTTATACAGGAAAGAAAAGAAAAATAGATTAGGAGATCGCAAAGCCAAGGCAAAGGTAATACTCTAGCCTGAATCGGCCGATTCGCGTGAAAGAGTATCTATTTCGTGCTGTGCCGCATGCCGTATGCATCGATGCAGCCAGTTGGGATGATGTTGGGTACAGTGGTCATGACAGTGGTAGTACAGTGTACCTACTCGAGTGTATTTGAATCTTCTCCGCGCTACTACGGTAAGGTTTGTTTCAAATGCCAGCATACTCATCTCAGGTCCCTCTGCCCTCATATTTCCTACACCCCTCCTAACTCGCTCGCTCTCGCCGCCTCTCTATCTCATCTAGTGCGTATATTTAATCCATCGCTCCCTCGGGCCTTGCCTCAGGTTCTTCTCTCGCTTGGTAGTGATTATGTCATCGCCGCCGCTATTGCTTCTAAGTTACTGTAGGTGGCTCAATTGCTGAAGTGCTGAAGCGCTGACGTGTGACTCTGTTCGAACAGCATCATCCCTCGCCGTCTGCCCCTCGTATCGACACTTTTTCCCATTGTCCTCGTTATTTGCTCCTTTCGTACACCCAGTGCGCACTCTACCTTCAACTCGCCACCACACCGCCACTCTTATCACTTCCTGATCTCTTTGTTCTCGTCTATATTTATCCGTCCTAGTGTCTCGGAGTCCCCGTGGACGGCGATTTCCGGCGGTAGCCTGTTGGAGCCTCAGCTTATTGTGGGGAAAATGCATGTAAGCTCACACACTGATCTACCGATAAGACTGCACTAAGCACTACATTTTCGGTCAACCTACAGGGCGTCAAAAATCTCTGTGTACAGTAGTTCGCCTGCCAGGTTTATCTGCCACGACACATGTTGTCACGTGGACCCCAAAGATGCCATGTCTGAAGACATTCGTCATCCACCCTTGCTTCATCGAGGACGGGATAGCGTCTCCGGACAGCACATATCTCTATTACAGCAGGTACGCGTCTGTATTTCCTCCGCATTAGAAGCATCGCTGAATCGAAGCAAGGACACGATCTTGACATCGCACCCCCACCTCCATTCACATACCATCCTTCCAGTACCCGCAAGATCTACACATCACCTGCACTTCGTCTGGTGCCTCTCCGTCCGGTGAACGATGTCCCCATCGGCTCGACTTGTATGGCACAAGGGGAAGGGGAGAGGTGGTACTGCCACAGGTTCTCGTCAAATAGATATCGCTTGGTGGAAGCGTATGCGAGAAAGCACAGGAGATGCCGAGTTGATTAAACGCACCTGGATGTGGTGCTGCGCTGACCCGCATGGCTCGAGGCGGCGAGTTGGGGGATGTCTGGCGTGGGACGTCTGCGATTCGCCGTCAATCGCCGTTGGGGCTTGTTTCAGAATACAAGTATCTCGCCTCAGGTTCTCCTGCCTTCGGTTCCAGGTGTTTTTCGATCAACACCTATCATAAGTATTCTCGCCGTCTGTGTCTCAATCTTGCGCATATCTTTAATCCATCGCTTCCTCAGGCTCATACTCAGGCTCTCGCGTTTTGATTTTTTCGTCCCCGTCCCTCACCCTCGCTACCCGGTGGCTCGATCGCTGAGGTGACCCTGTCCGCATTACCCTCGCTATCTGTCTCGTGTCGACATTTTTTCGCATTGTCCTCGTTCTGCTCCTTTCGTAGGCTTCACCCAGCGCACTACTCCGTGCAATCGCCATCAACCTGCCACTCTTTTCCCAGACCGTGGGCGCGATCCTAGTTTCATGTGTGCTCCTTTTTCCTGATCTTCAACTCCCCACTTACAGCTCCCTTGTTTCTCGCCCATATTTGTTTTCGTTCCGTTTCACTAGGCCCGCATCTCTCCCCATCTCCTCTCCCATTCTACTTATACTTGCCATTCCGGAACCAGGCGATGGCTTCTTCTCCCCCAGATACAATACATCACTTCTCTGGCACTTTCTCTGGCACTGGTGTCGTACTGTTTCGTTCGTTCGTTCATCTCGGCGTGGTCCACGCTAATCAGTGTCAATTAAGGACACTTGAGCTTTCTTCGCAAGACCCTTATCAATCGGTCTTAGCACTACCGCCTTCAAATTCTGGCCCCGTCCAGTGGTCTTTGTTGGCTCCTGCTCCTCTTACACACACTCTCGCATCGTTCTTCCCAATAGTCTAGTCTCTTGTACGGAATCTGCTCTGCCTGTCAACTCATACGCACCCACGGCTACCCACCCAAGAACGACACAACGGCATATCCGTCCACCACAGTTGCGACGTCCCATTGGAAGTGGGCTCCTCTTAGCCGTATATAGCCGGTCCGACATGATTTCGCATGACTCATTGAACAACGGTCAGAGGTAATAGGTGGACTTACTGGGTGACGGCGCAGACACAGATGAACAGATGTACTGAGGGCTTATATTGACGCGGGAACGAGGTCGTGTCTACTGCATATTTGCATATCAGTATTTATCCACATATTGAATGGAGAGTGAATTGGCCCGTTAACGCGAAACTCCTGTCGGGCAGAGGTGATGACTCATGTGTGCGTAGCTCGGGAGGGTCCCTTACAATAAGGTAAAGGGAAAATCCCCTTCGGGTTGTTGGGGGCGAGGTTGGGCGGTATGTGATGCGAATCACTGCAAACGGACCACCAAGTTCAAAACTTGTCGTGACCTCAGGGACGAGAAAGGGCCCCCTTGCTCGTGCTCATGAGCTTGAATTCATAAAATGTATAGTATGTGTGCAGGATGCATTAGAACAAAAGCACTACACGCATCTGACATCCACACTTATCCCAATTGGTCGAGAGCATTTCCGATTCCTACAAACCTAGATAGAAAGGGAATACGTCCCATTTTCAGGGTATTATGTACAACGATAGGTCGCCTTTGCCTCACCTACGCAGGTGAGAAAATCGAGTGGCGTAGGCCACGCCACTCGATTTCCTCACCCATTCGTCAATTTCTCTTGGTGTCTCTCGGCGGTGCCAGAAAGTCCATTTCAAACATATGCCCGTCCAGTGTACCGCTTGTCCCCACTGCGAGCGAACCTCGACCTGCCCGGGGTACAAAGGTGCCAATTGTTGACTGTCTCACTGGAAACCCTCTACTCATATGTGCGTCGGATTCTTTGTGGACATAGTCCGACAGTCCACGGTACACGCGTGAAGCACCTATGGTCATAATTATTGCTGAAGAATGGAAAAAAAATCAGCGAATTCGCACGACTCTCTTGGGACGAGACACCAACTTTTAGGGAGTTGAAACATCTATGATATCTGGTCCGTCAGTCCATCGTTCGCAATATTTCCTTCATCACGTACGAGGTTCATGGGATCTGCGAAAATAATCTTTTGATGAGTACGTGATCCCGTCGTTTGTAAGAAATACACTACACACCATTCAGGTTCAACAGAATGAATACCTGACGAGCTCGTATCAGTCACCTGGATCATATCCATTTTTGGAAAACGTACTACGATGGGTGCCTCGGCCGCGGCGACAATTATCATCCACGCCAAGCCCTGTCGTCGTGGTCAGCCTAGAACATCATCGCGGTGCGTGCGGTGGTATCCGAGATGAGAACATACTGACCTGGGTATACAGGAGCCACCAGATGCCGCCTTTCTGGCGGGCATTTTCCCAGCGCAAGAGCCCCGTGAGCATGAGCGCAAGAAGCACCAATTCAGTGACGAACGAGAAAAGAATGTTGGTTCTTGTTTCAGCCGTATTCGTGATTCTGCAAAAGCCTTCGCCCTGTATTTCGCTCCAAGTTCCACGAACAATGACTGTACCTAATCGCGCAAACCCGGGTCACATGTGTGAAATATGCGGAAGGCCAAATGAAGAGATGAACATACTGCGAATCAGGGCACCAGCATCGGCGAGCCACACAGCGGCAGCGATTGATATGACGATCTTGTTCAGCCCCCATATTGCTGCACTGAGAGTGTTGTTTCAGTGACGTGTAGAGAGGAGATAGAAAATCAGGTTTCTACATGCGCAGCACGACCAGGGCCTCGGCACAAGCTAACGAGAGATATGAAAAAAGCTAGTACATGGCCCCAATATTAGAATGTAGTCGAGGAAATGGCCTATAATCTCACGAAGATAAAGACGACTACGGCCTGTGTAGAATTTCAGTCTCGCGATCTGGCCCAACACGACGAGGCGCCAAGGTACCTGGCAGTTGACCCGGTTGACTGGGTCGAGTCCCACGAGTACCGTAATGACGCTGACAAGAGCGCACCACCGGGCCCCCAAATAAAGCTATATTGTACCAGCCTGAGTTGATCATCTCGCATTCCTGCTTGAGCTGCATGCAACGTACCAAAAATGATGAGCGAAACTTTCGCTTTCCAGTGAAGACCGAAAATTCGAATCCGAAGTTCACGACGAACTCCCAACTTGTATGAGAAGAAATTTAGTATTTTTAGTTAGAGGGGGCCGAGAACGACAGCGCTCACATGAGAACTCCCCATACTGCATGGTAAACCTTGAGGAGGGCGACTGTAAGGCGAACGTAAATAGTTAGAAATGTGGGAAGCAAGGCTGACTCACTATATTCTGCAGTAACAACAGCAGGACTTTTCCAGTCGGTCATGTTAAGGAAGAAACAGGGCCGGCGCAACGATATGAGGGTTCAGATAGGACGGACAAAAGTAGATCCGCGTACCATGCATGAAGTGGTTTCAATATATGCAAAACAAACCTATGAAAAAACAGAAATGTCAGTACACAGCACGAGCAAGGTGCTCAGCGCTCACTAGCGCTCACTGGCAGCGCTCAGGCCCGGAGCCCGTCCCCCTATCTAGTTGATAGTGCCACACCTCAGTGACTTCGTTACAGTAATAGCTTCCGAATTTTGCCACACATACGCCACATGATAACATCAAGATCAGGATAAGGGCGCATCTGATTGCCAGTATCTCACATACCGTGACATTTGATTTACAGTACAACCCCACTAGAGTACCTCAAACCAAGTCGCAAGGATGTCAAGAATCACACAATGGATGAGTCGACGAGTCCTCTAACTCAAACCTCAGTCTCTTTCTCTGATTGTAATGCAATTTCCGACTTGACCGTCTATGACATTATTGTAGTAAGTTTTTGTGAAAAACTCGGGAGTAACTTTAAAGCTGTGGGTCATCGATTACATGATTGGCAAGGCGATTGGTGACCTGCGAGGTCTGTGAGGCGCAACCCCGCAGGAATCCACATCATCCACTGCCACCACCGCGACTACCGCGCAATCGGGGATCGTTGATTGGGCATCGCTGTCAACACTTTCACTGCTCCATGTCATGATCCCGCGGCCTCGATAGCTTCGTGGCGCAGCCTAGGTTTTTGCCGTGTACTGGCACTTGGTCTACGTCTCAAACATGCCACACTGCAGGATATGGTGCGTACATTCGTGACTTGTGTGTCCAGTCGCCTCATCTCAACTTTTCCGGCCCTTCCTCATCCTGCATAGATGCCCCTTTCATGTCCGTCTTTATTCGGGCCATCCTCATCATTTATCCTTTTCTCCACATGGCCCACTCCACTGGGTTATCGCTATCCCCACGCTATTACCACCGCATTTCGATCGGGCGCCGAAGCCACGATTTATACTCGCGTACGTCCCTTTTTCTTTTATTTTCTAGCGTGTTCCTCTTTTCCTCTCGCCCTAGTCCACGAACGATCCAATCACTTTAGCCTTCGCCTTCACTAAGTCTCTCTCGCGACGTACTCTCTCTTCCCGATTTGCTCTTGGATTGGCTACCTCTTATTTTGTCTGCCTTCGCGTTCCGTTCCTGTCCCCGTTCCATTCTCCTCGCAATCAATTTCGTTAGCCCTTACAACTCCTACTTCACTCCTTTCTCCCTTCTCCATGTCGTTTTGATCATAGGTACCGGGTTTCTTCATTTGCACAAAACTCCTCTACTGAATGTATCGGCGCATCGCCTACGCCCTTTCCCTTGATCCCAGGGCGAGCCAGGTTTGATCAATGATACCCCTATCACTCAATTTGCAGGGCTGCCATCAATGCGCCCAAGCGTCAGACCTGGCCCCTTTCTGCAGTCGGCTCTGGATCGAGGCCTGATAGGCCTGATCTATTTCGGATTCGGCCAAACACCGGCCGTTTGCTCGCTGTCCCCCGATCCTTACATCCACAGCTTCACTCTTGTTTTCCTTTCTTACATGCCTTCATACCCTCCCCTGTTGCCTCCCCCTATTCGTTTTCTAAAAAAAAAAAAAACTGCTCCGCCTGTCGGACTCATTGATCCAAGTCCACACATTCCATCGCTCATATCGTTATCATAAATCCGGTTCCAAACCAGGCTTTTTCACACATACAATGTGCGTCGCGCCCTCTTAACGAGTAGTCCATCTATTTTTCACAAAAATTGGATGTCGTCAAACAACCGGTGATATCCGACAAGATCCTCCGCGACTAAGTAGCAACCTGCGATTCTCGACTTGAGGTGAGGTCTCAACGTTCGGACGTTCAAGTCGACCCTCGCGCAGGTACTGTCATACACTCTGCACGATATCTGGTGTCAGTACGTGCTAAGGAGGCTCTGCGCCGATATCATAGTCTATGCAGAACCCTAGGTCAGAGATTGGAGTTTAAAATGATTCGAGACCTCTGGCCCATTTTTCAGGTCCCATCTTTTGTTTTGAGGTTGCCTCTGCACGTAGGGAGACCGCGCAAACAACCCGGGCTGCCTTGGGTTCAAGGAGTTAGTCCGCACTATCTGTCGTGCAGACCTCCGCACTGCGCGTAACATTGTACACATGTCCGCTTGGGTCGAGTGCGCGTCGCCCCCAGTTGCTAAAGGCACGCGATTGTGCAACGCTCCGGAACACGGAGAAGTGGACAGACTGAACTATCGAGGGCTCTGACGCCCTAGGAGAATGGCACTAAGTTAAAAGTAGATACAGGAAGCATTTATACAGGAAAGAAGGGAAAAACAGTCTAGGAGATCGCAAAGTCAAGGCAAAGGTGATACTCTAGCCCGAATCGGCCGATTCGTGGGAAAGTGTGGGCCGCACGGTGCGGAAAGGCTCGTATTGATTTCGTGCTGTCACGGTGTTGCATGCCTTGACGCGGCGAGTTGGGATCATGTCGAGTACAGTTGTAGTACAGTATACGTACTTGAGCATATTTGAGATGAACCTTCTCCGTTGCTACTCTACTGTAACTTGAAGGCTTGTTTCAGAAATGCCAGCATACTCACCCTCAACCTCACCTCAGGTCCCTCTGCCCTCATATTTCCTACACCCCTCCTAACTCACTCGCTCTCGCCGCCTCTCTATTTCATCTAGCGCCTATATTTCAATCCATCGCTCCCTCAGGCCTCAGGCCTTGCCTCGGGCTCTTCGTCTCACTTGCTAGTAATTATGTCATCGTCGCTGCCGCCGCTTCTAAGGTAGGTGGCTCAATTGGTGACGTGACCCTGTTCGAACGGCATCACCCTCACCGTCTGCTCCTCGTATCGACACTTTTTGTCCCATTGTTCTCGTTATCTACTCCTTTTGTACACGCAACACACACTCTACCGTCCATTCGCCACCACATCGCTGCTTTTTTCCTGGTGCCCCGGCGTGATCCTAGTCTATGAATATTTCTCTTCCCTGGTCTACCCCTCACTAGGCATTACTTGCCGATCTCTTTGTTCTCGCCTATTTATCGATCCTAGTGTCTCGGTATCTCCGTGGACGACGATTTCCGCGGATAGCCTGTTGGGGCCTCAGCCTCTTGTGGGGCAAATGCATGTAAGCTCATACACCGATATACCGACAAGACTGCACTAAGCACTACATTTTCGGACAACCTTCAGGGTGTCAAGCATTTGTGTCAACAGTAGTTCGCCCTGCCACCAAGGTATTGTACATTAAGAAGCCGAAGCAAGTGTCGTTGTTGGCACAAATTCCTGCACCTGCCTGCAAGACATACCCGACGGCCACGGACGCGACTCGGACGTGCGACGGGCTGGCGTCCAAGTTTGGTCTGACTCCGCAGAAATTTGTCTAGTACAACGCCGAGGTTTATCTGCAACGACACATGTTGTCGCGTAGACCCCAAAGATGTCTGAAGACATTCCTCATCCACCCTTGTCTCATCTGAGGACGGGATAGCGTCTCCGGACGGCACATACCTCCATTACAGCAGGTACGCGTCTGTATTTCCTCTGCATTTAGAAGCAGCGCTGAACCGAAGCAGGGACACGATCTTGACGTTGCATCCCCACCTTCATTCAAAAACCATTCTTCTGGTACCCGCAGAACCTCCACATCGCCTGCACACCGTCTGGTGCCTCTCCGTCCGGTGAACGATGTCCCCATCGGCTCGGCTCCTATGGCACAAGGGGAAGGGGAGAGGTGGTACTGCCACAGGTTCTCGTTAAATAGATATCGCTTGATGCAAGCGTGTGCAAGAAAGCACAGGAGATGCCGAGTTGATTAAACGCACCTGGATGTGGTGCTGCGCTGACCCGCCAGCATAGCTCGAGGCGGCGAGTTGGGGGATGTCTGGCGTGGGACGTCTGCGATTCGCCGTCAATTGAGTCTTGTTTCAGAATACCAGTATCTCGCCCCGGGTTCCCCTGCCTTCGGTTCCAAGTGTAACGCAATCCACACCTCCTATCATAACTGTTCTCGCCGTCCCTCTGTCTCAATCTTGTGTGAATTGTTCAATCCATCGCCTCCTCAGACTCACACCCAGGCTCTCGCGTTCTGATAATTTTGTCGACCCCTTCCTTCACCCTTGCTACCCGGTGGCTCGATTGCTGAGGTGACCCTGTCCGCATTACCCTCGCTGTCTGTCCCACGTGTCGACATTTTTCCTCGCTGTGCTCCTTGTGTAGACTTCACCCGGCGCACTACGCCGTGCAATCATCCAGTCACTCTTTTTCCTGAGCGTGGGGCACGATCCTAGTTTCATGTGTGTTTCTTTTTCCTGATCTTCTACTCCCCACTTACGGCTCCCGTTCTACTTACTTATACTTGCTGTCCCGGAACCAGGTGCTGTCTTCTTCCCCCCAAGATACAATCCACAACTTCTCTTGCACTTTCTCTAGCACTGCTGTCGTGTTGTTTCGTTCGTTCGTTCGTCTCTGCGTGATCCATGCCAGTCGTTCAAGTTAAGGACACTCAATATTTCTTCGCAAAACTTTTATCAATCAGTCCTGGCATTGCCGCTTTCACATGTTGGCCTCGTCCAGCGGTCTTTGTTGACTCCTGCTCCTCTCGCCCCCAAGTCATAATGCTAGTCGTTACACTCCATCCCGCGCGACTGTTGCCTTGGCAGCTTTTATCATTTTCCCTTTTCTCTCTCTCGCATCGTTCTTCCCAATCATCTGATCTCTTCTACGGAATCTGCTCTGCCTGTCAACTCATGCGCATCCACGGCGACCCATCAAAGAACGACACATCGACACATCCGTCCACCGAAGTTGCGGCGTCCCCATGGAAGTGGGCTCCTCATACGCACCTTGTGCACATAATGCGACCGGGACAATTGCGGAGCTCGGGGCAAACGCACCAACAACTCTCGAAAGCAAACCTTCGGGCGCTTGGAGGTGTGACAAGTCTATACATGCCATTATATGGTACGTGCCACTACGTGATCAAACACCGATTTCTTCCATTTACCCACCATCCCCGATATGATGTCTAGGGTTGGGTTGCGGGTTGTACGCCATTGGCCGATGAAAAAGCTCTATCCTGCTCATATTGCGGGGCGCCTCGGATTGAACACTCTCGGTCATTCTCGTGTCACACGTCATATGTAAGTTAGTTGGTCCACTATGATTTTGCGTGACTCATTTAACAACAGTCAGAGGTAATTCGTGGACGCGCTGGGCAACGGCGCAGAGACAGATGAAGAGATGTACTGAGGGCTTAGATTGACGCTGGAACAAGATCGTGTCTACTGCATATTTGCATATCAGAGTATTTATCCACACATCTAATGGAGAGTGAATTGGCTCGTTAACGTGAAATTTCTGTCGGGTCAGAGGTGATGGTTCATGCGTGCGTAGCTCGGGAGGGTCCCTTACATTAAGGTGAAGGGGAAATCCTCTTCGAGTTGTGGGGGGCGAGGTTGGACGGTATGTGGTGCGAATCACTGCAAGCGGACCACTAAGTTCAAAAGTTGTCGTGACCTCAAGGGACGAGAGAGTCTCCTTCATCAGGGAAAACCTCCCGGGCTAGCGAGCGATAATTCCGCTAAATTATCGCTAAATTATCGGAATTATTAGATTATCACTTATTTCTTTGCCACAACTAAAATAGTACTAATTTATCAATAATTGTTTGATATTTGCTAATAGGCCAGTGATAATTTGGTGCAAAATTATCACCGCTTAGCATCGGATTATCACGCCATAGCACACATTTATCACATTTTAGAAACTAACTTTATTTGGCCTATTGTAACGAATGGAGGCCGGAACCAAAACAATGGTAGCGAGTGTGACAATGTAACAACAAAACTAAACAGGAGATCTTGCAGGAGATCAGATCCGAGTAGATGATACCAAACCGAACGAGGAGCAATCGAGATCAAATATGATACCCACTGTTGACTGTTTATCTTATCAGCGATGTCAGTTATGATGACGTGCAAAACTCACAGTGGGTGTGCTTTCAATGATAAGGTGTTGAAACCTCCAAGGGGGACTTTCATTCTTCAAGCTCGTCGAGATCGATATCAGCAATTGCAAACGATGGCGGCACCCCAATATTTCCGATGGGCCAGCTACAAGAGTACTGGTCAGTTATGACAAATGGTGCTAACCGTGGAAGACTCACCTTGCTCAAGTGTATATATCACTCATCATGATGTGAAACGCACCTTCTCGGTTCTCCTGGATGTGCTTGAAGGTATTCACGTGGCCTTGATAGACATCCATGTACGCGTTCTGAGAAAACTCTGAGACCTGGTGCTCACCTGTACGCCACTCATACAGAGTGGCATACAGCTGAAAGATTAAGTTAGTGCAGTACAGGGCAAACAGAAACATATGACATACTGCAGTTGCAACCAGGGCGACCATGGGAATAGGAACCTCCTGATTTACCTGCCCATTGGCACCTTGATAAGTTGGGAAAAGATGTTTGAATTGAGACGCAAATGATGTTGCCCCGCCAGTAAAATACACATCCCGAACAGCGGCGATGATTCAATCATTTCGATAAGGCCGTGAGCACCTCACCAATGAATTGACCATGAGGCCCTGATGATGTCGTTAGGTTAACATGTACCATCAGCATGTTTCGCACTTACGCAAGGGAAAGTATAGGTGTACGAGGATAGCTGCCTCTCAACAACTTCAGCTATAACATTTGCCGAACCCATGGAGAAGAATCCCCCCAAAACAATTGCGTTACACCGTTCCTTGACTTTGGCTCAAATAAGGGAGATCCGGGCACGTGGCTGACAGTTGCCATTAGTGAAGTAATCGTAAAAAAACATAAGACGTACAAGAGAAACAAGCTTGGCGACATATTCGTCGTCAGCTTCAAGTCGGCGTTGAACAATTGCTCCGCCGAGTTGGTGACTCACAGCGGCGGCACTGAGAGCATCTCTGGAGAAGGCGAACACGACAGATCCATCTGGGAAGGCATCTTGAAATACGAGGGTTGCACGAAGATTCTCGATTGCTTTCTGAACGATTGTACGGATTACTGGTTGCTGGTGTCTCAGCAAGAGTTTAGTGGAGCCATCAGTAAAAACTAAATCTGTATCAGCACGTGTGACTTTAGGTGACTCGGGCGTCGCACGCCTCCTCACAAGTGCTACAGTTGGCGATGGAGTCTCAACTACGTGTAATGATCAGCCATTGGAAAAGACGCACAAGAAAAAGAAAAATCACCTGACAGTTCAGCCAGGTGCATTCCTGGGCTAGGCATTGTGATCGGCGTAGTGGGCACAGGAGTAGCACTACCCTGAGTACCGGGACTGGTGGTCTGCCTAAGTCTCAGCTCAGCCAGATGCGTTCTTGGGCTAGGTATCGGCGTCGGTGTAGTCGGCACTGGGGTAGCACGACCAGAAACACCAGGACTGGCAGTACTCTGGCTAAGTCTCAGACCCATTGGGCGAGACACGTCTATACCACCTGTACCACTCCAGGTGGCCCGCTGTGAAGTAGATATTAGCTTAAATGGGCTTATGGACGTTGCAAACTTACCTCGGTGGCCATAGCGTCAGCGAATCTAGCTGGGTGTTTGAGAGTGAGTTCAACCAGCTGCTCTTCATCCTCTTCCTTGGAATCTGTCAAGCCATCATGGCCATCAACTTCGGGGATGGGAAAGTTATCAGAGGACAGCGTGCGGGTGATGGTGGTATCAGAGTGACCGGTGTAAAAAGTCGGAGCTGAAATTTTTTCGTATGTTAGAGGAACAAACAGATTAGTAATCCTTTCCCTCACCGCGTTGGAGTTGAACTTGTTTACCCTTTATCGCGCTACTATCTGACTCTTGTTGATTCACCATCTCGTTTTCATGGGCCATCCTGAGTGGCATTGGACGACCCTGGGAAGGGCCTGCTTATACACCAAGGTCAGATCTACCACGCCATCTCTCTGCAATATACTTACCAACAATTCAGGCTCTCTTAGACCCACTCGCCTGCATTTCCGGGGGCGTGGAAGTAGTGGTGTCAATGGAGCTAGAGGTACGTTTCTCACCTGCTTGAAATGGAACCGTAACAGTACTCGGTGTTTGCAATGGAGCAACATTTTCGTTCTGCGCTGGATTCACACGACCACTCAACCCACCCCTCTGAGAATGGCGGGTTCGTGGGGCCATGTATGGTGCTCAAAGCTGAAGGCAACGAGAACGAGGAGATGGAATGGGGAACCTGGCGAAAGTAAGTCCTCTTTATATCAATTGTCAATCGGACTAACTAAAAAGTGTTAATAGGGCCCTGCTCATCGCGTTGGAGTGTCGCGCCCTCCTTCAGCCAATGATCTGCCATGACTTTCATAACTCATGGGCCATCCGACGGGAAGAACCCCTCATAACTCATGGGCCAACCGACGTCGGCTGACACACAAAATTCTTCCGGAATTCATGGGCCACCCGACGTCGGTTCCGATGTAGGAATTGCTAAAGGAAGTAGCAATATTTCCTTCCATAATGGAAGAATCAGATTTCCGGGTCATTTCCCGAAACAGAAGAATAAACACTCATTCATTTCCTGAAATGGAGGGATCATGACCCATGTTACTTCCTGAAATGGGGGTACCTATACAGATGCCCAGAATCCAGTCAGGAGAGATCTCACAGAAGGTGGGCCTCATGGAAGCTTACTTTCCCATCATGGGAAACTCAACAGAAGCTCTTATTCCCAGGATGGAAGCTATGACGGAAAGTAAGTATCCCATGATGGTAGACTTCATGGAAACTCAGTTTCCCGTGATGGGATACTCAGTTTCTGTGAAGTGCTCCGTAATGGGACAATCATGAGAACGATCACAGAAACAGTTTCCCGTGACAGGAAAAGTCACAGAAGGACAGTTTCCCACGATGGGAAACTACATGGAAACACATTTCCCGTAACGGAAAGATTCATGGAAACACGGTGTCATGTCACAGGAACAGTAACAGAAACTCGCTTTCTCGTGACGGGAATATTTATGGAAACTTCATTGCCCATCACGGGTTAAGTCACGGAAACCAAGATTCCCGTTACGGAAATACTCACGGAAACATATCTTCCCGTGACGGAAAGACTCACGGAAACCTATCTTCCCATCACGGGAAGGTTCACGGAAACTCAGTCTCCCGTCACGGGTTAAGTCACGGAAACTAAGGTTCCTGTGACGGAAAGGCTCACGGAAACATATATTCCCGTTACGGGAAGATTCACGGAAACATATCTTCCCGTGACGGAAAGTCTCACGGGAACATATCTTCCCGTCACGGGAAGGTTCACGGAAACTCAGTCTCCCGTCACGGGTTAAGTCACGGAAACTAAGGTTCCCGTGACGGAAAGGCTCACGGAAACATATATTCCCGTCACGGGAAGATTCACGGAAATATATCTTCCCGTGACGGAAAGTCTCACGGAAACATATCTTCCCGTCACGGGAAGGTTCACGGAAATTCAGTCTCCCGTCACAGGTTAAGTCACGGAAACTGAGGTTCCCGTGACGGAAAGACTCACGGAAACATATCTTCCCGTCGCGGGAAGGTTCACGGAAATTCAGTCTCCCGTCACGGGTTAAGTCACGGAAACTGAGGTTCCCGTGACGGAAAGTCTCACGGAAACATATCTTCCCGTCATGGGAAGATTCACGGAAACATATCTTCCCGTGATGGAAAGTCTCACGGGAACATATCTTCCCGTCACGGGAAGGTTCACGGAAATTCAGCCTCCCGTCACGGGTTAAGTCACGGAAACTGAGGTTCCCGTGACGGAAAGACTCACGGAAACATCTCTTCCTATAACGGGAAGATTCAAGGAAATTCAATTGCCTGCCACGGGAAAAGTCACGGAAATTGAGTTGTCCTCGACGGAAATATTTACAGAAACATATCATCCAGTGACGGGAATATACACGGAAACTAAGTTACCCATCATAGGAAACATGACTGAACCTGAGCTTCCTGTCACAGGAAATATCACAACAACTGAGCTTTCCGTGATGTGAAACTTCACAGCAAATGATATTACAGTGATGGAAAACCACGCGGAAACTGAGTGTCCCACCACAGGAATATTCACAGAAACTCACTTCCTATTACTGGAATATTCACGGAAACTGGGTCTCTCATAATGGGACAATTCACGGAAAGTGAGGTTGCCATCATAAGATATTTCACAGAGAGTGAATTTCCTGTCACACAAAATTCACTCAAGCTGAGGTTCCCTGTGCAGGCGCCTCACTGAAACTCAAGTTCCCATTATCGGAGACATCATGGAAGGTACTCCCTTTACTGTAAGACAGTCTACAGCTCTCCATTTTCATATAGACTCCCATACATTGGAAGATGATATGCATGAATCAGTCTTTCTCAAATGGACAAGCAAATATTCATATGGTTTCCAGAATGGATAATCCAACAACCACAGGTTCTTAAATTTCTACAAAGGTATCACTGTATCACTAATTGCCTCTCTGAAGGTATGTTGGATCCAGTCCACCGGAACCCCTGCCAATATCTACATTCCTTTATAATGATCAGATCACACAGTATATGTCTTTACTGTGCTTACTTACCTGGCTTTATCTGTCATCTTGACCACTCGCTTGACTCGTCCTTGCTGGGGCTTGGGCACACCAGGGTTGTTATATGGCACAGATCCCACTGGAGGTCCTGTCCCAGTCCTTGGATGTTTCCGAAATGTTTCCGCCCTTGATATGCTCAATGGAGGAGGATGCAATGATTTGCTAGTGGCTATAAAATAGTATGCATGAGTTTGTATGGCCATAAGAGAAATGGTAAGCTGCTCACTAGGAGCAGATGTCTGTTCAGCCTCCCTATTTCTACTGAGGGCAGATGAAGATGGCGATGGTGGAAGAGGTGGGGTCACAGTTGGAGATTGTAAACCATTGATTTCATTTGAGAAGTCTTCCTCTTCACTGCTAGTGTCTGACTCAGACTCATTGGAATCTGAGCATCTCTGTGTCTGCTGTGGATTCTGTATCCGCTGTGGATTCTGGATCCGCTTCGGATTCTGGATCCGCTGTACAGCCTGATCTCTATCAGTAAGTAGCTCACAGGATGAGTTCCAGATCAATGGAATTAATCCTTCTTTCTCGCGTTTCCTCCAGTGGTCTAGCAGCCTGAACACCTGAACTATACGGAGCTTTGATGGATCCACCCATGGAAATCCAGTTGGGAAGCATTCCTCCTCAATCCATGCGGCTGGATCACTGCAGACTTTGCTCCAAGGGATAGTTGCTTTCTTCCTACCAGAGATGAATCCTAACTCATATGTGTTATCATAGAACTGTAAAGGGAATATCCTTAACTCACTGATATGAGCATTACAATAATCCCTAAGAGCTGACTGAACGACCTTTGCTGAATAGCCATCATCTAGGGTAATGGAAGGAATTTCAGGTTCCCCATCTGAATCCACAACAATCTTCACTTTGTTCTTGAGTGTCTTTGAATGTTCCGCAGGGATAACTTGGTCATGCTCTATACTATGAATATGAGATAATGTTGATGGATGTGTGGAAATGTGACAAACCAGGTCCAAAGCACTTCCGGCTGTATTTCATCCACTCCTGCCAGACCATGGCATTTCTCCAGTCTGGGCAGAAGTCCGAAAAGGACATTCCATCATCCAGAACCCTGTTCCAGTCATCCCTACAAATATGTGGCAATGTAAAGGTAGTGCTGCAGCTGGATACATCTTAGGAAGACTTACATTGAAGCTCTTGGGTTTCCGTCCTTGTCTGCATAAGCCACCAGAACAATTGAGCGCATTCCACATGTCTTGAATAGCTGTGTTTGGAAGTCCCTAACTATCCGGCCACGGAAAGCTGCTTGAGCCATTCTAACAAGGTGTATTATGTGTGTGGATCATGAATACATGGGTGGAAACTCACTTGGCTTGGATATCCCTTGGGGGTCTGTCCTCTGACCACTCCTTTGCAAGTTCGACATATGGTTCTTGTTCCTCTGTAGTCAGCTGTTTCCAAAGCATTGTTGTTGCATCCTGGAGAGCTCCTAAGAATGCCTGAGATCCAGGAACACCACCGGAAATCCTCTGTGCAAGTTCCATAATCTCTTCCTTGTTCTCATGGTAGAATGCATTCCGGGCTGACCACTTCCGAGTAAACTTGATAAGTTGACGATGAGGACGGGAATAGTGATTGTAAAACCAGGTTCTGATTTTCTGGAGCCATATGTATCAGTGAGCCTTTACATGGATTAACTCTCAATGCTCATACCCTTTTAGCCTCCTTTTTATCAAAGCCAGTATTTGGAGGCCTAAGGGCATACAGGTCTCCCATAGCCCTCTCAAGGATAGTCTTCCGTGTCTCTGTATCAGCCTTTTGGAACTCTTCCACATACCCCTTCAAGATGGTGGCATCCTGACGGGTTAGGGAAAAACCTTTGTCTGAGGCATGGATAGATGGAGAAGAGATCTCAGACTCCCCAGCTGAGCTCCCGGATAGATGGTCGGATTGCATAGCTATGATATTAGGACGTAAGAATGTGTGGGAGATGTATATGGTGTTTGTGGAATTGTACCACATATGGTGAGCCTTAAATAGACTGGCTAATGTCTTTGAGTTCCAGTTCCGTGAATGCTGGATTTGCAGATGATTTAGGAAACATGTCTGGAGGTATCACATTGAAACAATATGTCTGTTGTGTGAGACATATGTGAAACCACTTATTTTAATATGTGCTTCATGTTTAGTTTCAATCCAGGTAGATGACAGCAGACGGATGTATCTACAGATGTAGCAAGGGGGTAACATTTCCTGGGATGGAAGCGATATATCCATGGACAGAGATGATGTCTGTGAACGGAAGTGATCTTTCCGTGGACGGAAATGATCCTTCTATTGGTGGATGCAATCCATCCGTAGACGGACGAAATCCATCCGTAGACGGATGCAATCCATCCGTAGACGGATGCAATCCATCCGTAGACGGATGCGAGCCATCCGTAGACGGATACAATCCATCCGTAGACGGATGTAATCCTTCCTTAGATGAGACGGAAGTGAACTTACTGTGGAAGGAAGTGATATGTTACGGATTAGAACTGATACTTGAATGGAAGTGATACGCCCTCAGATGGAAGTGATGTTTCACCGGATGGAAGTGATACTTCCTGAGACGGAAGTGATGCTTCCTTGTACAATAGAATGTGCTTCCTCTGATGGCGGAGACATTTGCCATGGGATCCATTTGTAACTTTAGTTCTGTATGGCTCACCCGTCCACACATATGTATGAGGTATTTACTGGTACATAGAAAGTGTGCGAGCTCGTTTTGAATACATGTGTGTTTCTCAGTACAGACTCCTTGTAACTACGTCACTTGTCCCGGCCGCTGGTCTTGTAAATTCCATCCCTAATATATGAGATATCAGAATAGAGGTCCATTACGACGCCCATGAGTATCGTGCATCTCTCCATGAGATCCCCAGAGTGATCGGATGGGTCAAGCGAAAGCAGCCCCCTGTAGGCAGCAGGGAAATGGTGCCCGGAAGCGACATGCGGATATGGTGCCCTGGCCACCTATGGGAGTGTGTAAATGTCAGGAAACCGCAATCGACAAGACACCACTCACATATGCAACAGGTATAAGATTACTCTCAGGAATACTTATTATTTCCTCTTCCGGTGGACTGGAATCGGTATCCATCTTCTCCCCACTGTGAGAACCTTCCACCGACCGTGGGCTATCAGGAACACGTGCTGTAGGAGGGGCTGTAACATCCTGTATGTCGATGGGAATGGGCATAGCGCTCCGTTCCTGTATTGGACTATCTGGTAGCTGAAGGGCTTCGTGGACCTGCGATCTGTCAAGAACGGTCACTGCCTCAGGTCTATCAGTTACATCGTCCTCGTGGAGTACGGGTTCCGTGTGTAGGACTTCCTGCAAGATGTCGCCAGCGCCCTCTTCCGCCGGACCTGTAGCACCATGAGATTCTTGCATAGTTGGAGCCGTTCCGGGACTGCGCACGGTTTCCTGTGACCCGTCGGAAACGGCTGCGACGCCAAGGGTGGATGTTGTCTGGGTGTATGTGACTCAAAATAACTCGCCATGAACGTGTGCCATCTTGGGACTTACAATGCTCTGAGCTATGTCAAGGACATCAGCTATCTCTGGATCCGCGGCTTCCTGTAGCTCACAGGAAGGTCCTGCAGCGTGTGGAACTGGAGTAACCCGCAACGGGTCAGTGGTGGGTTCTGGCTCAGATGCAGGTGCATCCGGGGTGGTGTCCTGCCTCAGTGTTGCCTTTCGCCTATGGAGGAAGGCGGTACGGCGGGCATGGTGAGTTGGTGGAGACGGATCGGACTCAGTGGGCTCCACTAGTATTGTCGCCGACATATCCGATATGTTCTGTGGAAAATGAGAATGGTTTTTGATGGAGGGGTAGATGTGGCATACCGCTGGCGAAGGCAAGGAAGGTGCTACGGAAGTTTCGATTGTAGCAGGAGGCACAGCAGTGGCCGGACTGCGCTTCTTGAGGAAGCGGTAGCGTGTGGAAGGCCGCGCCTCTACTGTGGAAGATGGTGTTGTCTGTCCGGGTTCTGAAAGATGGCCAGATGATATGGTAGAGAGTGGGGGTCCATGCCCGGATGGATCACCCTCAGCGGAATGCTGTCCGGATTGCACACGGGAAGGGGGAGGGCGTGGAGGCATCTTTCCAACGTATGCCCATTGACCTGGAAGCCCCTGTTTCAGTATAAATAATTTACCAACTAGGGTCGGACCTGTATGCGACATTCTCTACTGATCTATGGGCTGTAGGTGATTCTACAGTGGTGGGTTTCAAAATGCGCGTCGACTATGTCATCAAAAATGCCTTCTGATACATTTCTAGTGGACCTATACGATATGACGCTGGTGTACTAGGGTCTCGACTCTGAACTCCAGGCCTCAGATTGCCGATAGGCTTCTGAATGATGCAAGACATCAATAGGCAACACATGAGGCGAGGCCATGTGATCATTAATGTCCGAAATTCGGATAAGTTGTCTGAACTGTCGGGTTCCATCGGGTTCCATCGGGTTCCATCGGGTCCCATCTAGCTCCATTCGGAAACTGGTCTTCGGGCATGGGAGACTTCCCACGAGCAACGGAAAATACTGCGTGTCCGCCCCCCCCTCCCTGTAGTCTGTTTCCGCACATTCCCTCGCTTCCACTATGCCCCCACAGCGCAGGATATATGTGGACAAGCTTACTGCAGATGAAAAAGCACTGATGGGCACTGCTATCCGCTTCGACCTTGCGCTCAGGTATAGGGAGAAGAATATCGAATCTGTGGACGACGATTGGTACAGGACGTGCATTGCTTCGGAATTGGTAAGTGCTAGTATCCCTTAATATATTGAACTGCACGCTAATTTGATGTTTTCACTATATAGGACGATGTAAATGAGATATTTGGGAAGTATTCAGACGGAACGACGGAGCCGCGTATGCACCCGATAATCACATATGTTGCTGAAGAATGGGATAGCGCTGCGGACAGTTCCAGGGTGCCGGATATCGCTGCACTCAAGCTCGAAGACGTCTCCAAGCTATGCGATGACGGTGCAGCGAATAATCCGTCATGGAATAGCCAGCTTAATATGAAGACGCTTAATACACTCATTGGGCTTCTGAATCCCTCGGATCGGTGGTGGCTTCCGGCTCTGCGTTCGGATGTGGATGATATTCCAGGTATGTTACACATCTTCCTCTCACTCCCGTAACAGCTATTCCCATTTATTTCCAGACGCTCCCCACGTAACGCCACCTAAGGCGGGGTCCAAAGCATCTGGAAAGCGTCCCGCGCCACCCCCTCCTGATACGGGTTCTGACAGTGGTGCAGAGCCCTCCGGCCCAGTTCCTGCATCCGTTCAGGATGCTACCACGGTCAATGAGGATGTTGAGATGCAAGAGGATGATGGGGGAGAAACGCCGCGCAAGCCGAAGAAGGCCACAAAGCATGTCGCAGTCCAGTCCCCCACAGCAGCCCATCGTACTACCCGCCGCCGGCGCACAACTACTGGCGCAGGCGACGTCCCTTCTTCTCCAGAGCCCGAGCCCACAGAACTCGTTCCCGTGCGCCCAGTCCCCATGGAACCTGTGTCCGGTGTCCCTCCGCACGCTGCTGTTCCCATGCGCACAAAACCCGTGAATGTGACCATTGTGAGTTCTGATGAGGCTGAGGATCTGCAGGGATCTCGTCGATCTCGTCGACGACGTCTAAGTATCATTGACGATTCCGCCTCGGAACTGGAAACTGGGCCGCCAGATCCGGTAAGTCCCTCATGGCTCTATTCCTGTTTCCATACTCACAGTGTGCTACAGCGCGCATGTGGCCCTTGCAAGGCTGCAAACCACAAATGCAAGCCACAACCCGCCGGGAGGAAGGGAACAGCATGCAGGTGGTGTACGAAGCGGAGGCACAAGTGTGTCCCCCGCCCTCAGTGGGTGGCGACAGGGAAGGAGGACGGGAAAGGGAAGAAAAAACAATCACTCGGTGCGTTCCCATTTGTCTGATATCATTGTATTATGCTAACGGACCCACAGACGAAGTCGTGCAGAGGTTGGACGACATGTCCAACACTCAAGAGGCCCACATTGCGGCCATGCGCGACTTCGTGCACAATACGGACGTCATCCTACGTGCCCTGTGTACCCAAGGACCAGGTAATGTTAATATGTCGACCCTACGCCTCCGGACGCCTGCTGTTCCGCTTTTCACGGAACCTGGACCGTCCACACCCAGCGCGTCCTCTGTTGCCAGTGGCGCCAGTGGCGCCCCCTCAACAGTTTCCAGCATGGGGCTTGGTCGTATGATGATCAGCGATGCGGGTGTCGCTGGCCCTTCCGAAGTCCCACCCGACCGCCCACAGGCCCCAGGTACGTCGTAACTCGCATCCACATTTCCCGGATGCGTATTCACATTTTCCGCCTTCCTAGCATCTCGCCAGAGTCTCCGGAATCGCTCAAGTCGTGCGGGAACCTCTAGTGGAGCACAGTCGAGGGTCGGGTCGCGCCAATCGTCTCGCGGACGTACCTAGATGCTGGAATATCATATAACGCTTGTCTTATCTACTTTTGTCTTGTATTACCCCATCTATAGTATGTTATATATCTTCAAGGCTCTGATGCTGACATCCGTATGCATATTATGTTGCTTATACGTGTCGCAGGTTATGTCCGGGACGTTTCCGAAGCGTTCCAAGCATGGGACGTATGCAATATATATATGAGGATCACGAGCACGTCACGGGATACCGGCGCATGTATCCGGGAGTCACGGGCGCGTCACAGGACGTTTCCGGCACGGTTTCCGTCAAAGGTTTCCGCTTGGGTTTCCGGTACGCTCACAACAGTATCGTCCCGGAATTCGTATGCATAATATATCACTTCTGTGTGTCGCGGGTGACATATGGGACGTTTCCGAAGCTTTCTAAGCATTGCACATATGGATTACGCATGTGGGGATCACGAGCACATCATGGAATACTGTCGCATGTCACAGGATGTTTCCGGCAAGGTTTCCAGGATCAATATGGGACAGTCCTGAAACAATCTGCCCATGCCCCATATTGGGTACATACACAGGAGTCACAGGTGCACTGTAAGAGGTTCCTATAGCCTTCCTAACATGCTCCATACACGCTCCATACAATGGATGCATACACAGATCATTGGCATATGCAGGTCATGGGCACATCACGAGCAAGATCATGGAACGTCTTGAAACATTCCGGAAACGCAGAACTTCTCTGTGTGGGGGTTCGGACTATTCAAGCAGTGACACACATTCCATATCTGTTGCATGCAGGAAACATGTGAGTAGGCCATGGTCACATGTTTTGGAATATGGACTGGCATGTGTAGTATGATTGGAATGACAGACAGTGTCCTGGTTGGAGGGGTATGAGCTGCGTTGTCACATCTCTAATCATTATCTACCTAGACAGTAGGTTGTAGCATGGATTTGCTTAAGTACCACATGTATAGTATTATGTCCATCCACCCCCCTATTACCTCACCCCACATCTAACCTCGCATGTCTGACATCCAGAAGGCATCAAAAGAGAAGGATATTGATATGTCCATAAAGGATGTCCATCTTACCTTTACCAGGACCTATACTGGGGTTTCCGATCCAGAAGATGATGCTTCATCTGGTCTGGAATCCTTTGATGAAGATGATATGTATGGATCGGACAATGGAGATGACATCATTTGCAATATTCCCGACACAGATGAAGAATCACAGGAACTTGAACATTCCTTGGATAGGGTATGTCCTCCACCCCACTCCCGACTTTCGGAGATCTCATGTGTTATCCAGCTCAATGAGCTCATTAATGCTTCCCAGAGTCTGTGTGTCGACCTTGAGAACATCTATATTCTGGCAGTGGAATTGTACAATATTTGGAACAGGGGAGATGTGTCTGAGCATGATTCCCAGCAGAGTTCAGATCCCTTGTCTGTCCTGCATAGGTCAGATATACTAGAGGTGGAGGCACATGGTATGGATATCGAAGCAGAAGTAGAAGGAGCCTCCACTGGCGGATTTAGTAAATAATGATATGCAGGATGCAATGGCCCACATCTGATAATCCAGTATGCATTGTTCGGATATTGTAGAACTCCGGATGGCCTAGAATACTATGGAACCGCTGATTTGTATGATCCCTGATGTACACTCTACAAGGGCACATCTGTAGAATATTCCGCAACTCATTTCTGCAGTATGCACAGGGTATTTAAGACATCATCCAAATCATACAAAGACACCCAGCTTCATCATCTCTATACATATTCCCTATCCACTGCTATACAGGAAATGCCTCGCACTCGTGATGTTATCATTCCTGAAACTGTTGAAGGCATCGAGGAGGTCGTCATCAAGCACACCAAATCGAAGCGTGGTACAATCCGGACAACAGAAAAGGTTGTTCCCGTTGTCCGTCCACAGAAGGAGCGATCCGGACAGCCTTCACGGGCACGCCAGAAGGATGCACACCCGCAGATTCCATCAGCTAGTGTCAAAGGTTCTGGGAGGCCTCTCCACATCCCTGGAGACCCGCAGATGGACCCACACACGGAAGAGCAACAGTATGACTTCCACAATACAGAAGAGGATGGTCAGCTACAACCCGACTCAACAGCCACCCAACAGGCCACTGTATGTCTCACATTTATTCATATCATGTAGCTATCCTGATCAGATGTAGACTCCAATGAAACAGTGGGT
This sequence comes from Lactarius indigo, assembly GCA_025766275.1. Lineage (NCBI taxonomy): Eukaryota > Fungi > Basidiomycota > Agaricomycetes > Russulales > Russulaceae > Lactarius > Lactarius indigo. The sequence continues at coordinate 516,604 of JAFKAC010000018.1, read as the reverse complement.
GGAGCTCAGGGATAGATATCTCCATGTTCTCCTGGAGATGGAAGGTCGGGGAAGATCTGACAAGTGTTCCATGTGCAGCAAGAAACCTGAAATAAAGTGTCCGGATTGCTTTGGACCACTGTTGTTTTGCAAGGACTGCTGTCTTGAAGCTCACAGGAACTCCCCATTTCACAGACCACTACTATGGAATGCAACCCACTACACTCCAGTAACTCTGCACTCCCTCGGATTTGTATTGTGCATCGGGCATGGTGGTATGCCATGTCCACGAACAGTTGAGGTAGTTATGGACACACATATCTTGCAATGTCTTGTAGTGCTCATATTACCTTAGGGAATCAGAGCTGCACAAGCAGTCTCCACTAGTAGAAAGAGGAGTTCTGGGAAGAGACGTGCCCACTCAGCATCTCTTGCATCTGTTTCTGAGGGTCCTGATTCTCCGGATAATTCTGGCCAACTTCCTACACCTCGCGAGACTCCACAGCCAGAAGGCCCATCCACTAATCCGGATATCTCTGACAGACTCTTTGACTCCCTGGATATGTCTCCGGATTCTAATGACAGTGATTCCAGCAGAGTGCGGACAGCGGACTCTGGTAATCCACTGTTCACTGTTGTTGACAGAAGTGGAATCTTCGACATGGAGGTAGTATTCTGCATTTGCCCAGGAATGGACAATATTGGCGAGCAGCTTCTCCAATCCAGGCTATTTCCATCCACATTCCGGCAAATAGAAACATTATTCACATTCACAGTATTGGAGGACTTCATTCTGGATAACCTGGAATGCAAGACCACAGCCCAGCAGTATTATTCAAAGCTGCAAAGCATGACAAGCAAGATGTTTCCCAACAATGTGCAAGTATGTCTTCATCCATACATACACACACTCCCATCCACCCACATCCAGATCTAATAAATGTTTACAGAACCGTTACAAGCAACTTCTGAGAGCATCTCGCCAGTGGCATGACCTCAAGGGCAGGATGGAAAGTGGGCTTGGACATCAGTCAGAAGGAGAGAGCTGTCCGGATGGAGCCATGGCAATATTCTGCCCTGCATGCCCACAGCCTGGAATCAATCTTCCTAAGGATTGGAAGACACTATATCCTCCGTATGTCATTTATGAACTGGCATCTCCACATACTCATACTCCCCATTGAAGTGACCAGCTTATCCGGACATTTATCATGGACGGAAACTTTTCCGCAGAACACATGCGCCATAGATCCGGGGACAAGGATGTTGCATTATCAGCAGGAATGGCATTCATGGCCAACCCTGATTCCTACAAGGCTCATCTCCAGTGCAGAAAAGAAATAGCCCAAGTATGTGATGTCTTCCTTACCCGGATCCTTTTATCTAATGGCCTTATAGCCCAGCACATGTAATACCTACAGAGCCATTGAACAGGCAAATTCTAGTAGGACACACCTTGATGTCACAGGGATTGGTGCAACTGCCTGCTGCCATGGGTTCTTTGTTCCAACATCTGTGGTGGATTTCCAGAAAGGAGAGAGGTATGCATGTTCTCTTGGAATCCCTATATCTGGAAGTGATGTACCATTTCCGATAGGCAAATCAATATGGACTACAGCATATGCAAAGCACTCTCATACAATATGGAGGACATCCCTGTGGCTCTTGTCATGTATGACATCATGTGCCAATATAGAGTCCACTTCCAGGAGAGGGTCAAATGCAGTCCGGAACTCTCACTACCAAGCTCACTGACACTCCGGATGGGAATTGGACTGTTCCATATCCATGGGCACCAGGATTCTTGCTTGCCAAGGTTTTCTCCCAGCTACATTCCAGGAGCAAAGCAGGTTGATGGAGAAATAATCGAGACCTTGTGGGCACCCCTGAATAATATCTCTCGCAGCATCCGAGGGATGTCCTTGGACCATAGGCAGGAGGTATTGGATTCCCACATCAATTACTCCAACTGGAAGAAGCTGGTTAGGATTGGTATGTATTATCCATCCGGACTATCCCATATGTTAATACAACACTAATGACACTTGTATGTGAAAGTCCCATCACTACTAAAGCGGTGGAAGCGACTGGACTCTGGCTTGGATGCCAGTGCAAAGGCATATAAGGCACTCAATCAACACTTCAAGCATAAATCTGAACAATGGCTGAAGGATGATGAGGGTGCTCAACAGGAGAGACAAAAAACCCCATCTTCCATGGATATCTATGACACTGTGAAGGAAAAGGGTTTGTGGTCTGAATCCGAAATCTTCCCCCCATAATTGATGAATGTCTCCAGCCCCATCCCGGGCTGCTATCCAGCAACAGCTTACTGAGGAAGAGAGCAGGGACCATTCCATCCAGGGTGAGACATCTTGGATTTCATGTGGCCTTAAGATACAGGAATTACAGTATGTCCACAAGGATCCTTCCTAATTCATTGAATAATGACCTACCCAGACTTGCAATCCGCTATCAGCTCCGGAGTCAGGGATCAAGGCTCACTATAGAAGATTCACAAGTCCTTGAGAATAAGCGCAATCACATACAGAAGCTTATTGATATGTTTGAGCACCAGGCAGACACCTTCCTACACCATCATCAGGATACAGATGATGTTCCGGTATGGTCTATGGGGGACTATGCTGAATATGACAATGTGGATGACATAGATGGCTCCGGAAATCCTGGCCTTGGACCTTCTGGCCATTACCATGGTGCCCCAACTTCTGATGGCTTGGGAATGGAAAGTTCCAATGTTGAGGACATTCCCCTCCTTCTTCCGTCATCCCTTGGATGGGAGTGGTGTTCAAGCCACGGTATCAAGTCTCTTGCAATGAAGGAAGCTAAGCTACACTATGCTCAGGCAAATGATTCCATCCACAGGATCCGCCTTGCTTTAGGATTCAAGTCTGCACTCTTCCGAACACAAGTGCGGGATGCCCGTACACAAAAGACAAAGACCCGTGCATGGACTGCAGTTCATGGTGTTGATAGCACAGTCCATGAGCATGCCCGGAACTATTGCATGGCGTGGGATGCATACATCAAGGTCCAGGAAGAATCCGGAGACTTTCCGGAATTACCACCCCTCCACCCCACAGATCTTCGCATCAGCACAACCATCCTTGGAGCAGCACAGGTGGGACAACGCAATAAACAGCTCCCATGGATATGGAGCTTTGGGGTCTCTGAAAGGCATGATGGAACTTGGATGGATGAGTGTAGGCCAACATCCATTGCCATATGATGAATGCTTACAGATATTTCAGTTAACCGAGTTCATTGGCTTCGTGCAAAAGCTCAGTTTGAGAGGTGGAAGGAAGAACAACACAGTATTCATAATGAAGCCATATGGATTCCGGCTTACTTTCATTCCAAGGCGGAGCATTGGAAGACCAGGATGGATATGGCAGCACAGGTGCTGCTTCCTGGCCATGAAGCATATGCATCTTGCCAAGCACATGCATGGGAGGAACTATCTAGGAGTTCTGTAAAGGCACTAATCCCAATCACCTCTTCTCCATTAAAACATTTAGAGACTATGTAAAGGTGTATCCTAGTTCTGATCTATTCCCATAAACTGTAAATCAATGATATCACTCCACTTATTTCATGTATCACAATGGAAGGCAATCTCTACATTACAGGAATTACAAGGGAAGTGATGCTTCCATCATAGATAACTCATGGAAGTTGGTTATTATGTTATTTCTTGGATTCCAGAAGGCTACTGAAGGTGATTTTGGTAAGTTAAACGGAAAGCTAAGACTTCCACTCCTGGAAGTGACACAAGTTTTGATTCCTCCATTTCTGGAAATAATATGTGTTAGGATTTCTGTTCAGGAAACACATGTATTGATTTCCGCATTTCGGGAAAATGACACAGGTGTTAAGGTTTCCGTTCGGGAAATGATAGGGTTTTGATTCCCCATTTCCGGAAATGATTTGGGTTTTGATTTCCTGTTTCCGGAAATGATACGGGTTTTTATTTCCCCATTTCCGGAAATGATACAGGTTTTGATTTCCCCGTTTCCGGAAATAATTTGGGTTTTGATACTCCCGAAATGGGAGAATGACATGGGTCCATCTCAGGAAATAACACAGGTGTTAAATCTTATGTTCTGAGAATGGGTTTTGGTACTCCCATTTCAGGAAATAACATGGGTCATGATTCCTCCGTTTCAGGAAATAAATGAGTGTTTATTCATCTGTTTCAGAAAATGACCCGGAAATCTGATTCTTCCATTATAGAAGGAAACATTGCTACTTCCTTTAGCAATTCCTACATCGGAACCGACGTCGGGTGGCCCATGAATTCCGGAAGAATTTTGTGCGTCGGCCGATGTCGGTTGGCCCATGAGTTATGAGGGGTTCTTCCCGTCGGATGGCCCATGAGTTATGAAAGTTATGGCAGATCATTATGTGCCTCCTTCCTGCCTCACCACCACTATCATGAGCCGAGTACAAGTCCGTTGTCGTGGCTGCAATCGGGTCTTTACCCCTCACGGCCTTTCTCAACATGTCAACAGATCCCCGCATCTGAGCTGTCACGCCTCACAAGTGGCTATGCAATCGCCGTGCGCATTTCAAACACGCACAGTGTCAACATTAGCAGCAAACTTAATTCCCACATCATGGGACCACGACGGAGGCATTGGCGACGTCCCAAGTTCCAGACTTAGCACAACACCTATAGTTGATACAGGTAATATCTTCTTGTCGTGTGCAGGTGACTTTCTAATGTGTTGTTTTCAGATGCTGGCGATGGTGCTGACACTGGGGCCGCTAACTGTGAAGACACCCCTGATCCAGATGATGCTATTGATGCCGACGTTCTCGAATCTCTAGCTCAAGACTTCAACTTTCATGCCACCACTGCGCCTGATCAAGGTGCTCCCACATCATCGAGTCAGTCTCAACCAGTCAGGTCGCCGTCTCCAGACCCGGAGCTGCCACCATCTGTACACTCTGAGCACGGCAACTCAGGTGGCCTACCAAAATTGATTGTCGACACCTTCCCATCCAGCAGTCCAGGTGCACCAATACCCGGTGCACAACAGGGTTCTAACGTATATCAGTCCAGTCAAGACCTTTTCAGGTCCTCTATTTGGGCCCCCTTTCGCACTCAGTGTGACTGGGAGATTGCGCGTTGGGCTAAGTTACGGGGGCCGTCATCGTCAGCTGTCGCTGATTTACTTGCAATCCCCGAGGTACGTACACCATTGCTTTTGTTTATCGTGTTGCTAACGCCAATTGGAAGGTCACCGACAAACTTGGGCTGTCCTATCGCACACCTAAAGAGCTAAATGACATTATCGACAAGGAGTTGCCGGGGTGCCCTCCATTCCAGTGCCAGGACCTAACCATCGCTGGTGACGCCTATGAATTTTATTTCCGCGATGCACTGCAATGTATTCAATCCCTATATGGCAACCCCGAATTTGCGCATGACCTGACATTTGCACCAGAGCGCCACTATGTTGACGACGGGCGGGTGTGCCATGTGTACAGTGAGATGCACACTGGCGATTGGTGGTGGGCAGTGCAGGTGCGTCATTGTTTTTTTTGGACAGGTTCGAGTACTCACAAGTTGTAATAGACGTCCCTTGAGGCACATCGACTGGGCGCTACTGTCGTCCCAGTCATAATTTCTTCGGACAAGACTCAGCTCACACTTTTCCGTGGCAAGACGGCGTATCCTGTTTATCTAACTATTGGAAATATTCCAAAAGATATCCGTCGCAAGCCGTCACGCCGCGCTCAAATACTAATTGGGTACCTTCCAACTGCCCGGCTTGAAGGGATCAACAATAAGGCCACTCGACGGTGTGCTCTCGGCAATGTCTTCCACCTGTGTATGCGAAAGATCCTGGCTCCAATTGCGTCCCATGGTGAAACAGGTATTGCAATGATGAGCGGGGATGTCATCTGGCGCCGGTGCCATCCCATTTTTTCTGTGTTTGTTGGTGATTATCCCGAGCAGGTCCTGGTGACGTGCACATACTCCGGCCGGTGCCCGAAGTGTACTGTGCATCGCAACAATATCGGTGACTATTCCAGCTTCCCTCCCCGCAATTATGATGAAGCATTGGAAACGTTTCGTTTAGTGGATGGGGATGTACTTCCATTCCATGCCGCGTGTCGTGAAGCAGGCCTCAAGCCTATCTTCCATCCTTTCTGGGAGGCACTTCCCCTCACCGACGTCTTCATCTCGATCACACCCGATATTCTGCATCAGATGCTTCAGGGCACCATGAAGCATTTGATTGCATGGCTCACCAGTACCTTCGGGCCAGTAAAAATCGATGCGCGCTGTAGGTCCTTACTGCCAAATCACCATATCACAACTTTTGTCCGGGGTATCTCAACACTTTCTCGGGTCTCAGGTCTCGAACATAAACAGATGTGCAAGATCCTCCTTGGACTCGTTCTCGATCTCCCGCTTCCTTCTGGAGAAGCCCCTTCGCGGATTATCAAGACTGTACGCACGCTACTTGATTTCTTATACCTTGCGCAGCTTCCATCACACACAACTGACACATTGCTGCACCTTGAGCAGTCCCTATCTCGATTTCATGACAATAAAGAGGTATTTGTCGATCTCGGTGTTCGCAAACACTTCCATATCCCCAAGTTCCACAGCATGATGCATTACAAATCGTCAATCACCCTATTTGGCACCACAGACAATTACAACACGGAGCAAACTGAGCAGCTCCATATTGACTTCACGAAGGACGCCTACCGTGCGACTAATCATAAAGATGAGTACCCACAGATGACCGCTTGGCTGGAGCGCCGCGAGAAAATCCAACAGCATGGAACATTTGTCACATGGCGGCAGCAAGCCCAACAAGAAACCGTCCAAGAGTTGATGCCAATTGGACCCCCAAAACCTGTTCTGCGTACCATCCAAATGACTCGACACCCTTCTCGGAAGGCGGTTTCCTTCGACACCCTTGCTGACAAATACCGAGTGTTAGACTTCCAGGATGCACTTGCCGACTTTATTGCTCGGATCAACCACCCTCGAGCCTCCACAACAGCATTGAGGGCTCTAGCTGAAGACACTTTGTTGCCCTTCCGCTCTGTCCCTGTTTACCACAAGATCAAATTCATCTCATCACATGGCTCGGAAATTGTCGATGTTGTACATGCCCGGCCGGAGCAAAGGGACGCACGCAATTGTGTGATACCATCACGATTTGACACAGTTATTGTCCACAGTAACGCCCAAGTTGGTGCGCTTCGAAACAAAGGTAAGTTCGTGTAATATTGGTGTTATAGCTGTCTAACTGCTACTCAGGTCCCTGAATAGCTCAGGTCCGTGTCGTATTTCAACTACCAAGCAAGGTGATTCAACAAGTCTTCCTATCTTCGGACATCGCCCTACCGATGCACCTTGCCTACGTGGAATGGTTTTCCCCGATCCCCACTGTGCCCGACAGTAATGACCTTTACAAGGTATCTAGGTTAACTCAAAATGGCCGGCACCTTGCCAGCGTCATCCCCGTTGATCATCTCTTTTCTAGTGTACATTTATTACCTCACTTTGGACCGGAGACTTTGGAATGGAACACATTTTCGGTACTCGAACTATGCCGTAACTTCTACATAAACCCCTTTAGTAACCGAGATGTCTTTCTCTTATGTTTGTAGATAATCCGTGATAAACTAGTGATAAACTAGTGATAAATTATCGACTACGCCAGCGCTAGTAATTATTTGTTCCTTAGCATCAATTAGTAGTTCATTATCTCTCTTACTCCAATTATTGATAATTTATCGCTCGCTAGCTTGGGAGGTTTTCCCTGATGTTGCTCGTGTTCTCGAACTTGGATTCATAAAATATATAGTATATGCGCGGGATACTTTAGAACAACAACACTACACGCATCTGACATCCACACCTATCCTATTTGAGGTCGAGAGCTTTTCCGATTCCTACAAACCTAGATAGAAAGTGAATGCGTCCTATTTTCAAGGTATTATGTGCAACGATAGGTCGCCTTAGTATCACCTACGCTACTCTGTTTTCCAAACCATTCGTCCATTTCTCCTCGTGTCTTGGCGGTGCCAGAATATCCATTTCAAACAGATGCCCGTCCAGTGTACCGCTTGTCCCCACTGCGAGGGAACCTCGACCTGCCCGGGGTACAAAGGTGCCAATTGTTGACTGTCTCACTGGAAACCCTCTACTCATATGTACGTTGGATTCTTTGTGGACATAGTCCGACAGTCCGCGGTACACGCGCGAAGCACCTATGGTCATAGTAACCACTGAAGAAAGGAAAAACAATCAGCGAATTAGCATGATTCTCTCAGGACGAGACACCAACGTGCGGGGAGTTGAAACATCTACGATATCGAGTCCGTCAGTCCCTTGTTCGGAATGTTTCCTTCATGACGTACGAGGTTCATGGGATCTGTGAAAATACTCTTTTGGTCAATACGCGATCTCGTCGTGTGAAAGAAATGGACTGCACACCATTCAGGTTCAACAGAATGAAAACCTGACGACTTCGTATCAGTCACCTGGATCGTATTCATTTTTGGAAAACGTACTACGATAGGTGCCTCGGCTGCGGCGACAATTATCATCCACGCCAAGCCCTGTCGTCGTGAGTGGTCAGCCTAGAACATCATCGCGGTGCGTGCTGTAGTATCCGAGATGAGAACATACTAACCTGGGTATACAAGAGCCACCAGATGCCGCCTTTCTGGCGGGCATTTTCCCAGCGCAAGAGCCCCGTGAGCATGAGTGCAAGAAGCACCAATTCAGCAACGAACGAGACAAGAACGTTGGTTCTGGCTTCAGCTCCATTTGTGACTCTGCAGGAGGCTCCGCCCAAGCTTTCGTTCCAAGCTCCACGAATAATAATTGTAACTGATCCCGGGATCCCGCCGGGTCACATGTTTGAAATATGCAGAAGGCCAAATGAAGAAAGAACATACTACGAATGATGGTACCAGCGTCGACGAGCCACGCAGCGGCTGCGATTGATATGGCGATCTTGTTTAGCCCCCATATTGCTGCACTGAGAGTGCTGTATCAGCGAGGTGCAGAGAGGAGATAGAAAATCGGGTCTCTACATGCGCAGCACGACCAGGGCATCGGCACAAGCTAACGAGAGAAGTGAAAACAACTAGTACATGGCCCCCACATTAGCATGTAATCAATGGAATGGCCTATGATTATCTCACGAAGACAAAGGTGACTATGGCCTGGGTAGAATTTCAGTCTCGTCATCTGGCTCAACACGACGAGAGGCCAAGGTACCTGGCAGTTGACCCAGTTGACTGAGTCGAGTCCCACGAGTATAGTGATGACGAGGAACAAAGGGAACCACCGGACACCCAAATAAAGCTGTATGTACTAGCTTGAGTTGATCCATCTCGCATTCCTGTCTGGGCGGCGCGCAACGTACCAAAAACGATAAGCGAAACTTTCGCTTGCCAGTGAAGACAGAATATTCGAATCCGATGTTCACGACAAACTCCCAGCTTGCATGAGGTGAAATTTAATAATTTGATTTTACGAGCCCAAGAACGACAGTGCTCACAGGAGAACTCCCCACATGGCGTGGTAAAGCTTGAGGAGGACGACTGTAATGCAAATGTAAATAGTTAAAAATTTTGGAAGCAAGACTGGCGAACAATAGTCTGCAGTGACAACAGCAGAACTTTTCCAGTCAGTCATGTTAAGGTGGAAACAAGGCCGGTGCGACGATGTGAGGGTTCAGACAGGGCGAAGATCTGGGTATGTATGAAGTGATCTCAATATATATAAAGCAATCCTATGAAAAACAAATTGTCAGTACACAGCCTTAGCAAGGTGCACTGGCCCCAGGCCCTTCCCCCTCCATTCAGTTGATAGTGCCACACATCCTTGTTTTCGTTAGGAGCTTTCGCCATATGATGACATCAAGATCAGGAGTCAGAATGGGGCATCTGATTACTAGCTTCCCACATACAATGACATTTGATCTACAACCCCACTAGAGTTAATGCAAACCAAGTCGCAAACAAGCTCGGCGACGGCTCCGAGTCGGGCCAAGAACCACCAAATGGATGAGTCCTCCAACTCAGCCTCAGGAAAACAAAACGTTACTAGGAGCACTAGCCGTGACTAGTGCTGACTAGTGACACCCAAATATGGTAGGAGCTAGTTCCCCTAGTCACGGCGGCTAGTCACATTTTGTTTCGCTGATGGCCCGCCGGCCTCTAGCCCCAGTTCCTTTCTCTGGTTGTAATGTAATTGCTGACTTGGCCGTCTATGACGATATTGTAGTAAGTTTTGTGAACATTCGGAAGCGACTTTACAGTAAAGCTGTGGGTGCTTACATGATCGGCAAGGCGGTTGGTGAGGCATGTGAGGTACAACTCCGGGGGGATATGAGCCTCGGGCATTTATTGATCTGCCATCGCTCTCAACATTTTCATTGTTCTATACCGTGATCAACAATTTTGATAGCTTGGTGGCTCCTCCTCGTTTCTTGCCGTGCACTGGCACTTGGCCTACGTCTCAAACATACCACGCCGCAGGATACGGTGCTTACACTCGTGATTTGTATGTCCATTCGCCTTATGTCAACTTCTCCAACTCCTCGTTTATCTATCCTACACATCTGCGCCATCCATGTCCGCCGTCATCGTCATCATCTATCTTTTTCCACACACAGCGCACTCCACTAGGCGATGGCCATCACCACACCATCACCACACTGCACTTCTACCGGGCGGAGCCACGATTTATTCTCGTGTATGTTTCTTTTTCTTTTCTCTTCTACCGTGTTCGTCTTTGCCTGCCGCCCTGGTCCCCGAACGAACCAATCACTTTGGCCTTTGTTCTCACTTGGCCTCACTCGCGACTCCCTCCGTCTTCCCGATCGCTACGTGATATTTTGTCACTCTGCCTTCGCGTTCTGCCCCCGTCCACGTTCCGTTCCCCTCGCATTCCATTTCGTTCGCCCTTATCGCTCTCACTCAATCCTTTCCTCCTTCTCCATGTCGTTTTGATCGAAGGTACCGGGTTTTCTCCGTGTGCGCACACCGCCTCCTTCTTGCTGAACGTATCTGCGCGTCGCCTACGAGCCCATGACGCAAATCCTTGCGATAGACTCGGTAAAGCCCATGTGCAATTGTGCCGTGTCAGTCGGCAAAGCCCATGTGGGCCCATTGTAGATATAATGTGCATATATTCGTATGGGCCCATCAGGCTTGTCTGCAAACAGTCTCGTGTGGGCCCACATTATCTGTACTGCTGGTAGGATAGCTGCCGAACGAATCACTTGCATGGGCCCACAATGCACCTGTGACATTTGTCCCGATGAGATTGTAATCGGCCCATGCTGCCAAGGTGCGCATGCTGCCGACGAGCTTGCATTGGCCCATTCTTTGCATGAGCGAATTCTGCCGAACAGCTTGTATCGGCCCATTCTGCCCATGGGTGAATTCTACCGAACAGTTTGTATTGGCCCACACTGCTGATGTGTACATACTACCGATGAGTTTGTATTGGCCCACGATGCTCATGTATGTATTCTGCCGACGAGCTTGTATTGGCCCATTTTGCCCATAGGTGAATTCTGCCGAACAGCTTGTATTGGCCCACGCTGCCAATGTGCACATGCTGCCGATGGGTTTGTATTGGCCCATGGTGCTCATGTATGTATTTTGCTGACAAGCTCGTATTGGCCCATTCTCCCCATTGGTGAATTCTGCCGAACAGCTTGTATTGGCCCACACTGCCAATGTGTACATGCTGCCGATGGGTTTGTATTGGCCCACGGTACTCATGTATGTATTCTGCCGACAAGCTCATATTGGCCCATTCTTCCCATGAGTGAATTCTGCCGAATAGCTTGTATTGGCCCGCGGTGCTCATGTATGTATTCTGCCGAAGTGCTTGTATTGGCCCATTCTTCCCATGAGTGAATTCTGCCGAAGTGCTTGTATTGGCCCACGCTGCCGATGCGTACATGCTGCCGATGGGTTTGTAGTGGCCCATGGTGCTCAGGTATGTATTCTGCTGATAAGCTCGTATTGGCCCATTCTGCCCATTGGTGAATTCTGCCGAACAGCCTGTATTGGCCCACACTGCCAATGTGTACATGCTGCCGATGGGTTTGTATTGGCCCACGGTACTCATGTATGTATTCTGCCGATAAGCTCATATTGGCCCATTCTTCCCATGGGTGAATTCTGCCGAATAGCTTGTATTGGCCCACGCTGCCAATGTGTACATGCTGCCGATGGGCTTGTATTGGCCCACGGTGCTCATGTATGTATTCTGCCGAAGTGCTTGTATTGGCCCATTCTTCCTATGGGTGAATTCTGCCAAATAGCTTGTATTGGCCCACGCTGCCGATGCGTACATGCTGCCGATGGGTTTGTAGTGGCCCATGGTGCTCATGTATGTATTCTGCTGACAAGCTCGTATTGGCCCATTCTGCCCATTGGTGAATTTTGCCGAACAGCTTGTATTGGCCCATGGCGCCGATGTGTGTATTCTGTCGATGAACTTGTATTGGCCCGCTGTACTCATGTATGTATTCTGCCGACGAGCTTGTATTGGCCCATTCTTCCCATGGGTGAATTCTGCTGAATAGCTTGTATTGGCCCACGCTGCCAATGTGTACATGCTGCCGATGGGCTTGTATTGGCCCACGGTGCTCATGTATGTATTCTGCCGAAGTGCTTGTATTGGCCCATTCTTCCTATGGGTGAATTCTGCCGAATAGCTTGTATTGGCCCACGCTGCCGATGTGTACATGCTGCCGATGGGTTTGTAGTGGCCCATGGTGCTCATGTATGTATTCTGCTGACAAGCTCGTATTGGCCCATTCTGCCCATTGGTGAATTTTGCCGAACAGCTTGTATTGGCCCATGGCGCCGATGTGTGTATTCTGTCGATGAACTTGTATTGGCCCACTGTACTCATGTGTGTATTCTGCCGACGAGCTTGTATTGGCCCATTCTGCCCATAGGTGAATTCTGCCGAACAGCTTGTATTGGCCCACACTGCCAATGTGTACATGCTGCCGATGAGTTTGTATTAGCCCATGGTGCTCATGTATGTATTCTGCCGACGAACTTGTATTGGCCCATTCTTCCCATGGGTGAATTCTGCCGAATAGCTTGTATTAGCCCATGGCGCCGATGTGTGTATTCTGTCGATGAGCTTGTATTGGCCCGCTGTACCCATGTATGTATTCTGCCGAAGAGCTTGTATTGGCTCATTCTGCTCATAGGTGAATTCTGCCGAACAGCTTGTATTGGCCCACACTGCCAATGTGTACATGCTGCCGATGAGTTTGTATTGGCCCATTCTTCCCATGGGTGAATTCTGCCGAATAGCTTGTATTGGCCCATGGCGCTGATGTGTGTATTCTGTCGATGAACTTGTATTGGCCCGCTGTACTCATGTATGTATTCTGCCGAAGTGCTTGTATTGGCCCATTCTTCCCAAAGGTGAATTCTGCCGAACAGCTTGTATTGGCCCATGCTGCCAATGTGTACATGCTGCCGATGGGTTTGTAGTGGCCCATGGTGCCTATGTATGTATTCTACTGACAAGCTCGTATTGGCCTATTCTTCCCATGGGTGAATTCTGCCGAACAGCTTGTATTGGCCCATGCCACCGATGTGTGTATTCTGTCGATGAGCTTGTATTGGCCTGCTGTACTTATATACATATTCTGCTGATGAGCTTGTATTGCCCCATGGAGTTTGTGTGTCTATTCTCCTGAATGGCTTATATTGGCCCATGGCGCCAAAGTGTACATGCTGCCGACGAGCTTGTATTGACCCACGGTAGAAGCGTGTGTATTCTGCCGAATAGCTTGTATTGGCCCATGGTGTCAAGGTATGTATCCTACCGATGAGCTTGTACTGGCCCATTCTGCCGATGTGTGCGTCCTGCCGATGTGCTTGTATTGGCCTGCAGTTTCTTCTTCCAATGAAGTTGGCTCACAGTGTTCATATCTGTACTCTTCTGACAAGCATGTATTGACCTGCAATACCCATGCATTCATCCTGCTGATGAGCCTATATTGGTATGAGGAGTGTAGCTATGGCATGAGATCATAGTTCTCCCCAAAATATGTAGTATTCAGGCTCTTCCCTCTCTCATGGAGACCCACAATTTGCTGCCGAAGTGACTCAAGGACCTTCTCATGGCTATCGCATCTGGATTTCAGATCCTTAATTGTTTTCTCTTGCCAGTCACATCTGACCTTTAGACTCTGGACCTCCCGTTCGAGCTGTTTAACTATATTATTGTTATCTTCGCCTTCAGCTGCCGATCGATGTGGTGAGCATAGAACCAATGGAAACTAGACCCAATGCACCTGGCGATGCCTCCTCATTGGTTCCCTCCATTGGTTTATTGAGAGGTTGAGCTTCGACCTCCCGGTTGTTGTCAAGGTCCTCTTCTGGGTGTAGAGGCTTGCCCTTCCTTGAGCTTGTCTTCATATCCTGTTTCCCCTTACCTTTGATATTTGGCCTAGCTGCATTTGGATTATTATTTCCTGCATGCCTCCTAGTCTTGTATGTAGTGCTGATAGCTGCTTCACCAATACCATCGGCAACACTCCTTTTTGCTGCTGATCTGGTAACAATTTCTTTAGCTGCCGGTAAATGTGATGAGCATAGAACCAATGGAAGCTAGACCTAATGCACCTGGCGACGCCTCCTCATTGGTTCCCCCCATTGGTTTATTGAGAGGTTGAGCTTCATCCTCCCAGTTGTCAGGGTCCTCTTCTGGGTGTAGAGGCTTGCCCTTTCTTGAGCTTGTCCTCTTATCCCGTTCTCCCTTACCCTTGATATTTGGCCTAGCTGCACTCGGATTATTAACTCCTGCACGCCTCCTAGTCTTGTATGTAGTGCTGATAGCTGCTTCACCAGTGTCATCGGCAGCACTCCTTTTTGCTGCCGATCTGGTAACAATTTCTTTGGCAATTTTATTCCTCAACACATCTGCATGACAAAATTCAGGACTCACTGCGAACACCACTACCAGACGCATACGAATCCTTCTTCCTCCTGGGAATAGGGGCTCTTGGATTGCCTATCTCTGCCGAGGGCTCTTGAGGTTCAGATGCCATAGGTTCTAGACCAGAAGCTGCCACTGAGGTAGTCATTATGTTTCCACCTGCTGGATTTTCTTGATGCCCAGGTGCTATAGGAGCTGGACTGGAAGCTGCCGATGGCATATTTATCATCATGCCGCCTACTGATGCCAAACTGTCCATGCATTCTTGACAAGAAGCTGCCGATGTCAGTCGACAGACATGAATGTCAGAGAGAGGATCCACACCATTTTGGCCTGGTAAATGTATATTCAGTGGTGGGAGATCCGTTGGTGAAGTATAATAGTTGCTCATCAAAATCCTTGGATCCTTCACTGAGACTGAACTTATTTTCACGGAGGTTCCACCCTCTCTGATCACTTCCATGAGGCTTAACAACAGTGGGTGAATGCGGGGAGGTACAGAGCCTCTTCTATTGGCACCGAAATAATAGTCCACTGAAGTCTTCTGTATAGACCTCAGCTCAGCTTATAGAAGTGGATTGTAGGAAGACTAGAATACCAAGTGCGTTCTGAATTTCTTCCTCCACACCTTTTCATCTCTAGGTATGCATGCATGATAGGCTTCTAGTTCCTTCTCGAGCATAGCTGCATAGTGGTGAAGAGTTTGTTCGTCCTGGGTTAGACTGAGATTGGAAGTTGACATGGTCACAGAGGAAGGGTGGTGTCAATGGTCTTATGGATCGAAGGCAAGAGGTGTCGGGAGTATATATAGGAGGAAACAGTAGGAGCGTGGCCTGGGTATGTCCATCCATAATTATCAACTATGCAGATAGATATATTGTGAAACATCCTATTAGGGGAATCTAGTTTCATCGGCAGTGTGTGTGGGTGTACTATATGGGCCAGGCAAGCGCTTCACTTGCCGGCATATTGTTGGGGCTGCCGCAAGTTTGTTGGGAGCTCACACATAGATTCCATTGACCCACACAGGCACGTTTCAGAAGATGTTTCAGGGAAGATTATTGGGTGTTATGCGTGCTGCTTGCGTGGGCTTAATTTGTTCAGCCGGCAGTCAAAACACAAACATATGGCTGGCCTATGCCAGTGTCTAGCCCGGCAGCTCTTGTATCCAGCTCGGCAGCTCATGTGTCTATCCCAGCAGCTCTCATGTCTAACCCGGCAGCTCTCATGTCTAACCCAGCAGTTCTCTCGCTTTTGGCCCATTCCAACTAATCAGAAGGGGATATAGATTGTTGCCACCCCATGTAACTTGTTTCAGATTCATAGATCCGCATGTGTACATAAGCGCTTATGACGTCATACTGTGAGGGACATCTACTGATATCCGATCAACAATCTATCAACCATGCAGGGGATGTCACGAACCTATAAACCGGTCGTGACTCAAGGGCGCCTAGGACCGGTCCGCGTCGGTCCGGTCTTATGTAATCACCTTCCTAAAGGGGAATTCCGAATCGGAGTTTGAATTCTGTTCTCAAACGATCACGTGATCGGTCACGTGATCTCAAGCCACGTGTTGTGTACACGTGTACTTATCAACAGTTGATTGTTGATCAATCAACGAAGATAATCAACCAAGTCACCACTCCTCGGGAAATCCCGCATCGACTGCGGAATCACGCCATCCTGACGCAAGATTGTGTCATCGACTGCGGCGCAGTCGTTCTATGTTTAAACCTCTTCTGATTGGACTCTATTGTTAGACGTCTCTAGAATGTTCCTTTGCGCAGTACTGCGCAGCACCCGTGGATAGGTCCTAAGCCTGCCCTAAAGCTACGCACAGACCACCCCCTGTAGTATATAAGCTGGTGCAATTCTACGGACAGTCCCTCAGACTGTCCACTTGTGACATCTTCCTCTCTTGCCTCTCAGCTCCTTCGAGTGCCCCACCTTGTGTGCACCACTATCTTCTTTGAGCCAAGAACGCCTCCTCTTCGTCCCCTTCGCCGCTCTCTCCGTCTCTACCTCGCCCGCCGTCGTCTTCAACCATATCCCTCGCTGTCGAGTGACAGTGAGTTCACCACACTTGGACAGTCTCTCCAATAGACTGACCCCGGGCTGTTCCAGTGACTGACTACAACTACGAGTACGACTTCTCGCAGTACGGTCAGTGGGACGGAGACTCTGCCAGCTACCAGTCAGAATTCGACAACCAAGGTAGCCCCCTCGACTTTTCCCGAACTTCCCCTGTTCCCTCCTCCTCTGCTGTCCGTCTCGACAGCCTCCGCTTCACCGCCCCCTACACCCCCGCCACCTTCGGTGGTGACGAGCCCCCCGCCCCTGTTGCCCTTGTTCGGGACGCAACCCCCGAACTAGTTTACCCTTACGCTCCGGCTGAAGAAGCCACCCCTCGTCCATCCCCTCGCCCCTTGTCCCCCAGCACCGCCCAGTTCTACGAAGAGGTCCTTGAGATCATCGACCTCAACGGGAACGTCGTCCCCTTGACCCCTGAACCCCGCGCCGAGTCTGCGCCTCCCCTCCGAGTCCCGACCCCCCGCCCCCCTATTTCCCTTCGTGGCTCTCCTTCGCCACCTCCTGTTCTTCCTCCGACTCCTCGTCGCTCTCCGTCTCCTGTTCCGGTCCCCTCCCGCCTTGCAACTCCCGACTCGCCGATTAACTACGAGCGAGTAGCAGAACAAGGCCCCGTCTTCCCTCCGGCCCCTCACCCCGACCAGGAGAACCTTCCCCCCCTCGGTGCCACCGCCTACCAAGCCCCCCCTTGTCTCCTTCACCAAGGAGAACACCCCCACCAGTACATCGCCGTCATCACCCCCCAAGGAGAATCTTGGCGGCCCGCCTCTACGACCCTCCGGGAACTAATCACTAAAGTTCCCCTTGCCACCTCCCTCGTCAATTTTCCCCCGATTTTCCCTTCCGTCACTCCCTTTCGTCTTCTTCCCCCTCACGTTTACACCCTCTTCCCGCGCGTTGTTGACCCCGCTCAACACCCCGACTTCCCTCCCCTATATGTCTGTTCCAAGGCCATCTACGACCTTCCCTCCCCCGACACCCCCTTTGGGACCATCCGCTACGACTTCAGGGAAGGCCTGAGACGTGTCTTCGCCCCCCTTGCTAACGTCCACAGGGCTGGGTACATTGACTCTCTAGTAACCCTAGAGATCCAGGACTTCTTGGACGGGAGGATTGTGACTACTTACGGACATCTGCGTTTCGCTTTTAACGGACAAATTTACGCTTACCACCAGGCCTATTTCTTTGAGGACCTAGTGCGTTCCGCCCCCCACCTTCTTGCTTATTGTCTTTCGCCTCGAATTCCTGCCGACCCCTTTAGTTTCATCACTACTTTCCCCGACGACCAGCCACTTTAGATAAGTGGTTATATATTTGCCTTGTCTTGAAACGAGTGTTTTAAGTGCAACGCAAAGTAAGTAAGTGTTTACTTATTTGGGTTTTGGACTTAAATCGAGTGATTTAAGTGCCTCCTTCTACTCCGTTCACTTTCAACTTATCAGAAGAACAAAGGCTCGCACGAGCCCGAGTTAACTTCGAGTCCCACAGGCAGCGGCAACTTGACCGCTACTACCCCGTCACTTCCACTTACGACCTCATTGACAACCCCCGTCTTGACTGTTGGACAGAACCCCCCACCGCCTTACGCACCCTTATCGACCTCTTTGACTTTGGAGAAGTCATCCCCGAAAGGGTTTACCACGAGTTTATTGACGATCTTTCAGAAGTCGTCAAGGCTGCCGACGAGCAACTCCTTTATTGGCATCTTTCAAACTCCGTCTCTGCCACCAACCATCCAACAGACCAACTCCTAGTGTGGACCAAGAGTGACTATCTTTGGTTTGTCCACGTTCCCCCTCGTCGTGACCACTACGTCCGGCAACTCGAAGACGGCTTCTCTCTTCACTTTGTCGACCGACTCCGTCTCACCTACCAGGAAATACAGATTTCCTTCCAAGAAATTCGAGTGGTCATTCACCCCGACTCCGCCCCCCGTCTAGTCATCTCCGATAGTTCAGAACTCACTTACTCCTTCGCCACCTCTGTGTGGGAAACTACCTTATCAAACCCCGACCGAAACCTTGTCAATCCGAGTATCTGGCACTACCCCCCTTCTACCTCTGACGACCCAGAGTTAGTTTCGATTCTCAACGCTAGAGAAACTTTCCGGACTCCGCCCCTGCTCCGCCGAATTACAGATCGGCTTCCCCCTAGTTCCCCTGAAACTGAAGACGAATCTTCAGATTCCGACGTCTCCCTGCATAACGGAGATACCAACCAGCCGCCCAGTCCTAACGACGGTTGGGGACCAACTCTGACCTCAGGCCCCTGTTGGTGCTCTCAAGAAGTCTGTACCTGCGGTTATCGTCCCGACACCCCCCCGACACCCCCCAACGTAGTATTGTGGTCCCCTGGAGTTAACTATCTACCTTATAGAGAAAAGGTCTAGATAGTATAGATTGTGGAAATAAATTTTACGAGTGTAAAATTTGACAAATCCTGGATCCAATTCATTGGGCAATTAACCTGGCATCCTCACACGTCGCCCAAAGAAGAACCCATCGTCGCTTCCAAGCGGACGATCGACCCATAGCCTCTACCCCTAGCACCCCTGTTACCCCAAGGAGGGCCCCCAGAGCTCGTCGAGCTACCAACACCCAGATTCCCCTTCCTAGTATTAACCAAGCCGGACCAAGTGAACCGGTATACCCCAGTATCCAAGCAACTCCAACTGCAAGACAGCATTCCACAAGCAGCGACGAAGCGCAGTACCTCGAGACCCAACCCCGGGAAATCCATTGTCACCTCCCCGAGGCTATCCTAGTAACCAAGAGCCTACCAACCCGAACCCCCCGAGAACTCGACGTGTTCAGAAGGCACTGTTCTCTGTTGTATCAAAACCGGCATAATCTTGAAACCCTGTACTTTTCCCAACCGCTTACACGCATAAGCGAGGTCTCGACAAGCCCCTTGTATTTCCAAGACTTCTTGTGGAGAAGTAAGACAACCTTGACCCATTTTGGTATTTGGGAAGAATACCATTGGATCCGTCGTTCACAAAGACCCCATCGACCGGACAGAGCTATCCTCCTCCCTGCATACAAAGTTTACTACCCCTGGAACCTGGACAGTTGGACTGTCACCCGCCTCACCAGAAGAGGTGAATGAACACACAACGACCCCTCACAGACGAAGAAAAAGCCCACATCCCAGTATACTTCTTCGACCCCTATTTTTCCCTTACCGACAACCTTTACTACGCTAAGTGGAAAGAAGAGGAGATCTCCAGCCCCACAGGAAAACACCCGTGGACAATAGTCGCTACCCAGCACCAAATCGTTTTTCAGGACCTAAAAGAAGCCTTTCCTGGTATCGACAAAGTTAAGGACCTAAGTTACAACTCCCTACACGCCACCTTCAAGGGAAAGAACGTCCGTTGGAACTTTGTAACCGAACAGTGGATCTACCTAAACAACAAACCAGTCCACTTCAACACACCTAGTGAATCCGACGATTCGACAAGTGATACAGAAGAAGTATCGCAAATCCTAGACACTACTACCAAAAAACTCTCTGGTCTATTATCCCAAGTAACCTCCCGACCCTCGACACCCCAGATTTCCCCTAGTACCTCCGGCCCTAGCCGTTTCCCTGCAGCAGTTCCCCCACAACGACTTCCATCACCACCTCTAACGGTTCGAGCCTCTTCCTCAGCACCCCCCTTATCCGTTCCCCCTGTACCCACTGCAATGGCGGCCCCTGCACCTGCAAAGATTTTAGGCGCAGCGCCTGAGCCCTTTGATGGCAAGCCCAACCATGCTGAAGCTTTTTGGAACAACCTAGCCAACTACTTCCACCTAAACCAAGATATCTTTAATTCAGACGATAAAAAGATATCTACTGCTCTCACCTACTTCAAGGTTGGGACCTCAGCTGGAGAATGGGCTCAAGATAGACAAAAGAAAGCCTTAAACCCAACCGGAGGAGCGGCAGTATCCTTTGGCACCTGGGCGCAGTTCAAGACTGACTTTGATGCACACTTCGTTCCTGGTCATACTGCCATGGAATCCACCAACAAAATGTATTCTCTGAAGATGGGGACCCGACCTTTCAATGAATGGTTCCAAGAATGGTCAACCCATGCTACCCGAAGTGGTGCAAATGAACAAACCAAGATGTATGCCTTCCGACAAGCTATTCCGACAGCTCTGAATATGAAACTGCTCGGCATATCCCCCATCCCTACTACGTTCGACACCCTTGTTGAGAAAGCAAGAGAATTCGATCGCGCCTATCGAATTTACGCTGGTCACGCCATTAACCAGTTTAACAAGACCCATAAGCCCACTACAGGACGAGCCGTCCTAGCAGAGGACGATAGCGTTAATGTCAACGCTTCCTCATCTCGTACTACCAAACCAAGGAACAAACTTACCAAGGAAGAGCGAGAGTATCGCTTCAAGAATAAACTCTGCCTATACTGTGGCAAGCCAGGCCACGTACTTAAAGAATGTCACGCCAAGACGGCAGCCATGAAGGCCAAAGGAGGCCAATCCAACAACAACGCTAGGGCGCGTGGCGCCTTTGTTGATGAACCAAGTCAGGAGGAAGCACCTGCTGACCACCCAGCAAACATTGGAGTGATATATCGAGAGATACTCCCTTTTGACCCGGACGCACGTCCGCGTTCGGTGCCTATTAATGAGGATTTTTAGGCTCTTCCATCGTAGCACTGTCGATTGGAAGTATTCGTGCCAGTAGCGTTGTACACGGCCTTTCCTTACTAGAGACGCTCGGAGCCGAGCATGTACCTGCAGAAACAATTCGGAATAGGAGAGCTCCTTCAATTGTTCTCAGAGTTACACTAGTAGGAAAGAAGTCTGGCAAAGAAATCAGTGCCCGTGCCCTGTTGGACAGTGGTGCGGAGGGCATCATCGTGGATGATGGGTTTGCGCGTGCAAACAACCTAACAATGAGGACACTAATTAAACCCTTACCAGTTAGAAACGTGGATGGGTCTCCCAACAAGACGGGATCTGTTAGGTATACTACGATCCAGAAGCTACGGATCAGAACTTCTGATAACGACTACCACGACGAAACCATGGAGCTCTATGCAACTACTCTAGGGGAGCACGATATAATCTTAGGAACAGATTGGCTCCAAGCACATAACCCTGAAATCGACTGGCACCAACCAAAAATAGCCTTCACACGATGCCCAAAAACCTGTACCCTGTCCTCCTCAGCGATCGTCATTTCTTCAAAGACACCACAAACACGACACACGACTATTAACATCCTGGAACTGGACCACGACCAAGAAACCTGTCTCCCCGTGGGGGACGAAATCGAACCCCTGGAACCCACCTTTATCCAAGATGCCTGCGAACCCTGGCTGTGGATCCACAGCTTTACCAAGTATGACCACCTGGCCATCCGAGCCAAGATAACTACAAGCACCAAGATAGCAGCACGCACTGCACCTAAGCCTTCCACCGACCACATTCCGAGCCACTTCCAACGATATACTAAAGTATTCAGCGAAATCGCGTCTCACCGACTACCCCAACATCAGCCCTGGGATCACGCAATTGACCTCAAACCCGGAGCCACTATGAAGAATTGTGGCATTTATCGACTTACACCCAAGGAATCCGATGCCCTCAAGGAGTACATCTCAGAACACCTAAAGAAAGGTTACATTCGACCATCTAAGTCGCCCATGGCCTCCCCTTTCTTCTTTGTCGATAAAAAGGATGGCAAACTCCGACCTGTACAAGACTACCGTGCCCTCAATGATATAACCATTAAGAACGCAGCCCCCCTTCCCCTTATCCCTGAACTTATCGACAAACTCCATGGTGCGCGCTACTTTACCAAGCTAGATATTCGTTGGGGATACAACAATATCCGCATCCGAAAAGGCGATGAATACAAGGCAGCCTTCAAAACATCCTTAGGACTCTTTGAACCCACAGTAATGACTTTCGGCCTTTGCAACGCCCCTGCCACTTTCCAGACATTCATGAACCAGATCTTTGAATCCTTGATCGATGGTGGACATGTCGTGGTCTACCTCGATGACATCTTAATCTTCACAGAAGATATCTCCTCACTCACAGCATTGACGCACGACGTGCTTCAACGACTGGAGCGCCACGATCTCTACCTGAAACCTGAAAAATGTACATTTGCACAAACCTCCGTCGAATACCTCGGAATCATCATTTCCGATGGCCAAGTTTCTATGGACCCTGCAAAAGTTGCGGGCATTACTCAATGGCCCACCCCACGCACTGTCAAACAAGTCCAAGCCTTCCTAGGCTTTTGCAATTTCTATCGACGCTTCATTAAAGACTACTCCACTATCGCCCGCCCCTTGTTTGACCTAACCAAGAAAGACGTCCCCTTTTCTTGGGGTACTGCAGCGGAAAGCGCTTTCCGCACCCTGATTAAATGCTTCACCGAAGCTCCTGTCCTTGCCCTGCCCGACCACTCCAAACCTTTCCGCCTCATCACCGACGCCAGCGATTTTGCTACCGGTGCTATCCTTGAGCAACCAGATGCTTTGCAACGATGGCACCCTGTTGCCTTCCTTTCCAAATCCCTCCTTCCTGCTGAACGCCACTACGAAATCTGCGACAAGGAACTTCTTGCCATCATCCATGCCTTGCATGCTTTCCGCCACTACTTGGAGGGACGGGATGACGTTACTGAGATCTGGTCCGACCATGGCAACCTTGTCTATTTTACCACAAAGCAGAAGCTTTCCCGCCGTCAGGCCCGTTGGGCCTTGTTCCTCTCTCGCTTCCAGTTCATCATCATCCACAAGCCCGGTACACAGAATAAGTCTGATGCACTGTCTCGGCGTCCAGATCATAAAAAGGGGATAGCGGATGAAGATGAAAAGCGAGTACTCCTGGATACTAAATATTTTTCCATCAACGCAGTACAAAGGACTGCAGTAACTATTCAAGGAGATACCACCCTCCGGCAGCGAATCAAAAACACCCAGACCTACGACAAGGAAGTCAGCATGGCCCTCGAATCCCTTCTGAAAAATGGCCCTCGATCCCTAGCTAAGGGCCTAGAAGAGTGGAACTTAGAAGACGGCATTATCTTGTTCAAAGGACAAGTCTACGTTCCCAAAGACGACAACTTACGAAGAGACATTGTTAAAGCATACCACGACCACATCGCCACAGGACACCCTGGACGTTGGAAGACCTATGAGTTAATATCCCGAGACTTCTGGTGGCCAGGCATATCAACCTTTGTTAAAACCTACGTTGATGGTTGCGCCATATGCCAAGCCACTAAAATCAAACCACGTACCCAAGTACCCTTACAACCAAATACAATACCCGAAGAAATATGGGGAACCATCACAATGGACTTCATCACCGACCTTCCCCCGTCCCACAACTACGATTCGTTATTTGTAGTGGCTGATCGACTCAGCAAAGCTATAGTCATTGCCCCTTGCAACAAAACCATCACAGCAGACGAAACTGCTCGACTTTACCTGGAAAACGTCTGGAGACGTACCGGCCTACCCCGACAAGTTATTTCTGACAGAGGCCCTCAATTCGCATCAAAAGTAATGCAAGAAATCTGGAATAAATTAGGAGTCAAATCTACCCTGTCCACGGCTTTCCATCCGCAAACAGATGGAGAAACCGAACGTGTAAACCAAGAACTTGAACAGTACCTCCGAGTCTTCTGCAATTTCCAACAAGACAACTGGGTAGACCTAATTCCGTTCATGGAATTCGCGCACAATGCACGTCAGCATAGTGCAACCCACAAGTCACCATTTGAAGTGTGGTATGGGTACAATCCAGAGTTCATTCCCCCCATCCACTTCAATAGCAAGATACCTGCAGCCGAAGAGAGACTAGACGCGTTGAACCGAATCCGCTCTGAAGTTACTGCAGCCCTCAAAGTCGCTGCAGAAGTAATGAGAAATTCCAAGTCAATTCCAACCACTCACAAGTTCAACGAAGGCGATCTAGTCTGGCTAGAAGGGACTAATATCCACACTACCCACCCCAAAGCCAAACTCGCCCCCCGACGCCATGGTCCCTTTAAAGTCCTATCTTCCTGGGGAGTTAACTGCAAACTCCAACTTCCAAAGACATGGCGAATTCACCCAGTCTTCCATAATTCCTTGATCTCTCCGTACAAAGAAAACACCACGCATGGCCCTAACTTCACCCGACCACCCCCCGAAATTGTCCAAGGGGAAGACGAACACTATGAAGTCGAAAAGGTCCTGCAGTCAAAGGTATCGCCTAACAAGAAAGGCGTACTGTACTTGATCAAATGGAAGGGGTATCCCGACTCCGAAAATTCCTGGCTTCCTGCCTCCCAAATGACCCACGCCCGAGATCTTGTCCAACGTTTCCACGAGGACAACCCCTCCGCTCCTCAACCAAAGACCATTAGTGCTCGTGGAATAGCACAGTGCTAAAAAGGGGATACTGTCACGAACCTATAAACCGGTCGTGACTCAAGGGCGCCTAGGACCGGTCCGCGTCGGTCCGGTCTTATGTAATCACCTTCCTAAAGGGGAATTCCGAATCGGAGTTTGAATTCTGTTCTCAAACGATCACGTGATCGGTCACGTGATCTCAAGCCACGTGTTGTGTACACGTGTACTTATCAACAGTTGATTGTTGATCAATCAACGAAGATAATCAACCAAGTCACCACTCCTCGGGAAATCCCGCATCGACTGCGGAATCACGCCATCCTGACGCAAGATTGTGTCATCGACTGCGGCGCAGTCGTTCTATGTTTAAACCTCTTCTGATTGGACTCTATTGTTAGACGTCTCTAGAATGTTCCTTTGCGCAGTACTGCGCAGCACCCGTGGATAGGTCCTAAGCCTGCCCTAAAGCTACGCACAGACCACCCCCTGTAGTATATAAGCTGGTGCAATTCTACGGACAGTCCCTCAGACTGTCCACTTGTGACATCTTCCTCTCTTGCCTCTCAGCTCCTTCGAGTGCCCCACCTTGTGTGCGCCACTATCTTCTTTGAGCCAAGAACGCCTCCTCTTCGTCCCCTTCGCCGCTCTCTCCGTCTCTACCTCGCCCGCCGTCGTCTTCAACCATATCCCTCGCTGTCGAGTGACAGTGAGTTCACCACAGGGGAAGTCCTCAGAGATGAAACAAGGTGTCTATGAGTCAGAGGAGAACAGCTTCAAGGAGGCGGTGTGTGTATCAAAACTAATGCTTTACTAGAACGCTGAGCCGATGCCTATAGATGCGATCTGCATTCTGGAATGGGGTCAAACTCCTCAATGGAATGGAGTCTGATGTGGGTCAACACCAGCAAGGAATGGTGGGACCCTCCGGCCCAACAGCAGATGCCAAAGGTTTCAGCGAGGTCCCGAAAAGTGTGACACTCTTACAACCTGTGATTGGAAAGCTCATTGACAAGGTAACTCAAGTGTCATCTGATTGACATCAGCTAAAACAATCCAGGATCCTCCAAAGGGTGTCTCTCCACGATGGCTTTCAATTGCCAGAGATCGAGCTAACCTCCTGAAAGATAAGCAATCAGAGAAGATCGAACTATTGGAGGAACTTCTGCGTGATTTGGACAATGAGATGGTTATGGCAGACGCCTTCATTGGGGAGGATCGGCAGCTGTAATCGTATTCTGTGATGTGTAGAACTACAGTAATCGTCAACCAGAGTTTTCATTCTTCAAACGGTTAGCCTCTGCCTCAAAACTGCGATAAGTATCATCGAACATGCGATAAATGGAATCGCGGCAGCTCTCGATATTCTTGGACAGCTGCCAAGCTTGTTTGAACCTTTCTGTTACCCTAGTGCAAAGACTTGAGCCAGCTTCCTGCTGCAGTTCCAGTTACTTTGAGGACTTGTAAATGAAGCAGGGTGCATACCATCTCTAGAGCACGCAACAACTCTGCTACTAACTCATCGCGGACATCAAATGGTTCTTTCATCGTCACCCCTTCTCCAATTTTCCACCACTCCGTAAGTTTAAATCGTGGAATGGCTAATGCCTCAATCTTGCATTTCAGCCTCTGGTCTGCATCATGTGCTGCATAGGATGCCGGGTTCCTGATGTCCGAAAAATGGTGAAAGGCAATCCTGACTGCCTCTGGCACATGAGGGGGGCTGCCGCTAGACGATAAAAGGCCAGTGACCCATACGGCAGCAAGCTAAATCCAAATTCTAATCAGAATGTGTTCCACTTGTTTTGGATGGAAAATTAATGCTTGCCACTTCATTGTGTAAGCTGGCGATATACTTTTCATCTTTATCAGCAGAGTTGAGCAAGATAGAGGATATTCTCTCGCCGATGCAGGTGAGCACAGCATCTAATATAGAGGTGCCTGTTTCAGCTGACATAGTATGTAGTGTGTGACGTGAATGGAGTGTGATATTGCCTTTGGAAGCTGCCTATGAGTCCTAATAATCTAAGGTAGGGTTACGCCACCAAATCATACACGTGATCCTGGGACCATGCTCGGCAGCTCTCCCGACAACTTTAGACCAGCGCAATGGGTTCTATAGGCCAATGGGTGGCCATAGACAGAGACTATAGGCCCATATGAGGTGTTGGCTCGGCAGCTTAACCCATCGGCCTACACTCGGCAGCTCTCCCAACAACTTTGGGTCAACACGATGGGTTCTGTGGGCCCATGTGAGGATGTTGTTTGCCAGTTCCCTGCCAGCTATTGGCCAATACAACGTCATTGGCAGCGATTCCACTGTCCACATGGCTTCCCTTAGTAGATAGAAACAAGCCCAACTTGCCATTGGATGCTGCCGATATTTTAGCCCCCAATGACTACCGACGACTAGTTGAGATTACTGTATGTATTTGAATAATTTTATCTACTCGTTTTTGGCTGTAGTAGGACCTTGGCAAACTCAGGAGGTGGGTCACTCTTAAGCAAAGCAGTAAACTTGGACCCTGCCTGGACAGCCATTGAACTCCACATAGCGCTTTGTCTTGCTGCCCACACAGCATGCCCCGGCTGTGACTGGGGCTCAATGAGCTCCTTCTTTGCTTGCCAAAATTTCTCTTGATGCCTGAAGAACCTAATGGCAGAGTCCATCTCGACTTGGAGACACTGAAGCTCTTCAATCCACCGCATTTTTTGAGCTTTTGCTCGAAGCCAATGGACCCGGTAGACTGTGTGGAGTGTTAGATTTCTTAAGCATGTATGAACAGAGTAGCCCGTACAATCTTCCATCCATTCCCCAACGTCGGCATCTCTCCGAACATCCATTGTCCAAAACCAAGGCAATGATTTGTTCCGTTGTCCACGTACATGGGGTGCAATTACGCTTGTCTTGACACTCAAGTCCTGGCGCCTCAAGACTTTGTACCTGTCAAGGAGAGAGCTGCCGGCACCAAGGTCTACTATTGCTTGCCGTGCACAAGTATACACCCGAGCATGATGTTGAACAGTTGACTTGGCAGCATGCACCTCTGTCCAAGCACGCGTTTTGAGTCTCTGTGTACGTGCTGGACGAACGTCATGTCTGAACAGATAGGATTTGTGTCCCAGGGCAATGCGAATATGATGCAGAGAGTCATTGAGTTGGCCCTCCCTTAGGTGAAGTTCCGCCTTCGCCAGGTCTTCGGCACCATTTTTGTCACACCAGTCATATCCGAGATGTGAGGGGAGATGCAATGGGATATACTCTGCATCAATACTGCCGTCAGTGGAGTTATTTCCTGATACTTGCAATTGATCATGTTCTTCGGCAGATGATGCACACTCGTCATCGTCTTCTCCTTCACCAATGCCATCAAATTCGATGCCGATATATCTTTCTCTTAAAGGGGTGTTATCCCAGGAGTCACCTCCACTGTCAGGGGAAGCCCGGAGAATGTTAGCCGCCTGCTTCTGGAACGTGTCAACTCTTTCTTGAAGCCGAGCACGCTTCAAGGCAATATCCCTTTGTTGATCTGGTGTTGGATGGGACCCAATCTTCCTTTC
The DNA here is from genome assembly GCA_025766275.1 of Lactarius indigo. NCBI lineage: Eukaryota > Fungi > Basidiomycota > Agaricomycetes > Russulales > Russulaceae > Lactarius > Lactarius indigo. Next base: position 487,601 of record JAFKAC010000018.1, on the reverse strand, counting down.
CAGTGCTTGAAGGGATAACCTACATTTTTTGTGAAACCATGATCAGAAGTCTCCCTCAGAAAGCTGCCGAAAATCATACTGCGTCTCCTGAATCTTCAACCCGCTACTGAGCCACGTAGCATGCCCCTTATGGCCAGAGCCCTCTATCTCCTTCTCTGTCAAATCAAGAAGTATTTCTGCATGCGATGGGACTGAATCCTCATGTTAGGCAAAAACAATCACGGAGCAACCAGACCCACATCGTTTCATCTTGATGTCATAGATGTCCATCACTTTTACATCACGACCTCGCTCCCTTTGTGCGTGCTCCTCTTCGGCACCCCAAGCCTTAATACGTTCTGGACTTGCCGATGCACTTATGGACTCAAATGCTGCCGTGCTCAGCATAGCTGCCGAAAGTGCCTTTCGGTAGCGTCTAGACACGGCATTGACTACACAACCAGAGTGAGCACCGGTGTGGCATCCATAGGAAAGAACTTGCCTAGGTCGATAAGTTTTTTCCAATTGGAGTCGTTCATGTGGTTGTCTATGACCTCCCTACGGTGTGATGTTGACATCCCCCTTGTGCTTCTAGTGATCTCATTGAGCGGAGCCCAAAGTGTTTCAATGGTCTCGCCATCGATTTGTCGTCCACCTTTGATAAAGCTGGGTGAGTACCTAGCTAAGCAGGTATCTTGGTGTCCGTGTATGTGAAAAAGGCCGATGCCCAACCTAAGCTCCAGGTTATCGGGAAGTTCAAGATAGTTGCTGCCGACAACCCTCTCTGCCATATGAACACTCCATTGACACATAACATCGTAGCAGATGAGGGCGGCCTCTATTCCCTCCATATTAAAGTTAAGGGCCTTGAAAATGGAGTAGTCCATGTTCTTCTGGCTTTTGGAGGTTGGTTTTCACCTAGCATATATTGATAAATATGAAAACTCACGCTTCTCCCTTTTGAAAGTCAACAACAGAATCAGGGACAAAGGCCCCATGAATACAGGCTGTGGCGCCGATTCCAGTTGATTCAAGGTGTGAGCTATGCTTGTTTACATTATTTACTGCACGGTGATCATGGCATGTCGACCTCTGCTTGAGTGTGAGCTTTCCTCTGCCGAAATACAAGATGTAGTACCGACCTGCCGCCTCTCAACTGCCGATTTCAGATGCGATTCGTATGGTTCTCGGCTGACCATGAACCCTGTGCCTTCGGAAAGTGGAATATCATTCTCTGGATTTCTCATCTTCATGTGCTCTGCCTGGAAGTTGCCATCCATCATGAAACCTCGCATAAAAAGGACGTCGCTAAAGTGATATATGTCGGCAGCTGCCAGGTACTGATGTCTATTAACGCACCTATTTTCATACTCTCTCCAATCTTCAGGGAGGTTGATCCCGGGTTGTGCACACAAAGCACAAAATATAGCCATCGATCCTGACTTCTGTTCTTCATCCCCTCCATACCCAAAACCAAATCGCTTTCGGGAAATGAGCACTCTCCACTGTCGGCAGGCCCTCAGAAGCTCCCGATATCGGTCCTAAGTATTCCACTTAGTTTACCGTCGGCAGATAGGCTTGTAAATCCTCCTACCGGCACTGTATTCGGAAACTCATCATTTGTGAGTCTCCTTAGGCGACTGAAAAACTGGCTCGGAGTTGTCTTGCATTCAAGATTATCCAAATGGAAGTCTTCTAGCACCCGGAAGGTAAATGCTGTCCTTGGGTTGCGAAATGTAGCTGGAAAGAGCCCTGCCGTCATCAACTGCATGTCGTGCTCGGGAGCTTCAGGGCAGCAGCACCAGCTGACACCAATATCATGAACACCAGACCTATCAATAACAGTAATGATTGGGTTTCCGTCTTTGTCACGACGACCAGGTTTTGAGTTGTTGAAACCAAGGTCGGCAGCTGTGCCGAAGCCAAAGTCGGCAGCTGTGTCATATTCATTTTGGCTGCCGACCTGGCAGTCTTCATCGTCACAGTCCATCTGTGACTGTATCGATTGGGATGTGATTTAAAATATAAAAGGATTCGCAACGCACGCTTTGATTCAATTGATTGGGGCATAAATCTCCAGAGTGTCCAAGACGCAAGCTTACCCCAACCTCCCGCATCCAAGATGAAATAAAGTATTTTCCTGTCCATCTCTGGACCCTGTGGAAAGGGAGCCGCTGGTGGGACTTTCGGCAACACTCCTTGCAGAGCACCAGAGTAGGAAAGCATTCAGTGCACCTCCACTCAAATGGAGCAGACATGCAGCTCTGACACGTTGTCATAGCAGGGACGCCCTCAGAATCGAGGAGGCAGCGCAGGTAAGGGCCAATCCTAGGAATAAACTCCTCCATATAGGTACGTTGGGACTGAGACATGTCAATTACTGTCAAGGACAGACGTGTGAGTGAACTCACTCTTTTCTGTTCTGGCTCCTCTATCCAGAATGTGTCGTCGATATCCATAGCTGGAGGATCAGTTTCATGCAAAGTTGCCTCATGATTGTCTATCTCTCTTCCACCAGCACCTCTCCTCGGTACCGGCAAATCTGTTGAGGTGATCACTTCAACTGGGACGCTTCTAGTTCCTCGAGAGCCCTCCCGAGTCACCCAGTCGATTATCTTGGCCTTAGACTTTCTCTGGAAGACTTTGGATGCCTTTATACCTTTGGGTGCCATGGGGAGCCTAGATAGGTGGGGTTTTGCGTTGTGGCGTATATGCTTGGAGGAGTGCCTCTTATCAGCCTACCGGAAACGTTGGCGGTCCGAGTATTGTTCTGGCAGCTTCAGTGGCTTCAGTAGCTTCGGCAGCTTCGGCAGTCTAGATATTTCATTTACAGCTTTGGCAGGCCAGGCATTGTATTTGCAGATCGGATAGATCTGGACCTATAGCCGCCCACTCTACTGTTGGTGGATTTGAGGGACCGGCATCGGCAGCCTCCCAAACCACTCTGGGATGTTCAACGAGTCCAATGTCTGTTGGAGACATTCTCTGGACATTTTCCTTCCAATGCACCTGATGTCCTCACCGATAGCCAATGGCCACTTCATGAATGTAACGCATTTTTTATTTACTTTATATGGATATGGGACGATAGACCATATGTAGCTAAATACACATGTAGCTTGAACAAGTGCTGGGAAATTGGTATCACCAGCCATAACGCTGCCGAAACTTCCTCGAATTAACTCTGAGAAGGTGTGCGAGGCAAGGACACAGCAGATAAGTTTTTAATCACGTACCCTCGACCATCCCATATAATAGCGCCGTCCTCCCTAGCACATGTAGCGGCATACCAAGGTTGCTGTACCAGCTCCACTTCTTGAATGGCGCCAGCTACCAAGCGTCGTAATCCATGAAGGCGGATTGAGTCTTCTTCTTCTATTCCTGGTACCGCTATAATACTTGCTGCTTCCGAAAGCCGCTCTTGAATAAAGTCTTCAACATGCTTCTGGAATGGCTCTATCCACGGGAAAAGGCAGAATGTTTGAAGTATGAATTTCAACTCATCGAAGCAGTTGCGGGCCCTTTCTTCCTCCTCTATCATGTCTGGGGTTCTTCGGGAATCTGCCGATTTGGATTGTAAGATGAGAGAACATTCGTAGCCCCTTGATATCCATGTGAGAACCAAGTGACTGGAGGGGGTAGCAGACGCACCGGGAAAGAGCAGCCTTTGAGCACTTCGGCAGGTCCTCCGCTGCCATTAGCATGCACCTCTGTGCACACCTTTCCTCCAATAGTGCACGCTCTGCTTTGCTGACCTTTCGGTGCCCAGGTGCTCGCTTCTGCCGAGCATATTCCCGCTGGTAAGTCTGGAGGGGTTTTTTGTTCCTAGGAATTCAGCAAATAAGATATCTGGCCACTCGTATTTAAGAGCAGGGAAACAGTGCCATAATATTACTCACCTTTGATAGTATGCTGTTCTCTTCATCGTTTGCTGTAAGGGAAAAGGATTGCGGGACAACGGCCTGTTATACATCCACGAATGGGTCCTGCAAAAGGCAGTTATTAAGGCACCTGAAAGTGCAGCAAGCCATCATTTTGGAGTCTGTCATCTGGGCGCATCAGTCGGTAGCTGCCGAAGCACGATCTAGGGTCCTTAGATGGCCTGGTTTTGCCAATGTTACAACCAGACCCTATTTACGATATCAACAGTGCCAAGATAGATAACCGCTAAGATGGGTCTGTCTTGACAAAAAAACAAAGCATTTATCTTGTGCAGCTAGATTGAGAAATAAAGCTCGATAGTATGGACTCTGAGGACGCAGTATGAGCACGCCCCATTAACATCATGAGGATTTTGATTGTTCGGCAGCTCAGAGGAGGGAGCACTCTGCATTCACAAATCTAGATCCTCAGTCACTGTAGACAAAAAACAACAGATTTGTCTCGCACAGCTAGATTAATACATAGAGCTTGATAGTATAGTCTCTATGAAAGCAGTATGAACACGCCCCATTAACATGGAAAGGATATTGAATTGTTCGGCAGCTCTGAAGAGGGGGAATAGGCAAACTCAGGTTCTTGGCCACTACACCATTTCACTTTTCTTGGGAAGATGTACACGCTTGAGACATTTGGTGAGCTGCTGCAAAAAAACAACGTTTCTTCGCATCTGCAAAACATCGAGCCAACAGATGAGCTGCCGACCCCATAGATCTGCTCCAATGGCTATGCCCCATTTCACCTATGCTCATTGCTAGGGACATAGAAGTCTGACCTCACTGAGGGAAGGAAATCTATATAGGGGAAAGCATTGGAATTCTCTACGCTACCGGATAGCGGTCTACTGACATCCAAGATTTCCCTGGCACCTTAGCCCACTCGTGCACTCTATCCCTCATAAAATATACATAGCACACTCTTTCTCCTTCAAAGTGCTCCACTTCATGCTCCAACATTGCTGCTAACACTCCAACTACTGAACCAGGACCATACTCAAGTGAAAGTCCAAGGCCCGGCAGCTTCAAATTGCAATTTCGGTAGCTTCCTACAGACGCCAGTAGGTCATACCATTGTTTTCTGGAACTGACATCCCGATGTGGTGGCGTGAGGCGGTTACATATGACAGAGATGCCGCTGTAAACGGATGTCCATTGGTGGAGGATCTCCTGGGGCTCGATCTCAGAGCAGCTTCTTAGCACTTTGAAGGTATCCCGACCGGCATCATAAAGTTCCGGATGAATGACAGCCAGTATCGCACCCATTATTGAATTCGTTTCAGTGGCGCGATCTAGCCAGTCTAAGGCAGCTGGACTTTTCAAAGACACGGAGACCTGAGGGAAATTTTGTACCGTCTCAATGTGAAATCAGCTGCTGAACAAGAAAATATTACATGATTAAACAGCTCACCTCATGCCCTTGTTGGAACCATGCAGGTGAAAGGTCAATTAACCCTTGATGGCCATCTAATCCCAAAGGAAAGTATCCTGGATCAAGGCGCCAAGAGGTGCCTGTTCGGCGCTTTTCCAGCAATGGATGTAACTTCGCTGTCGCGGCCATCATTTCACTCTAAAATGCATATTCAATTTGATGCGGTGATTGGACAAGGTGAATAAACTCACTTGCCTAGAATCATTCAAGATTCCAGGAAGGTGCCATGCCAATATAACTCCCTGCATATCAACAATAATGCAGGGTCTTGAAATGGGAATGTCGGCAGCTGAATCATTCCGTGGAGGATATTGCCTTCTCATAATGGCCTCGCCAGCGTCTGCGGCAGCAGTTCCTGGCCTTGGGAACTTCTTTGGGAGCTTCTCCGCATAACGCGTAGCATCCCACTCTATCTTCACTGCTCAGATTATCTCAGAAATTGATGCCTGAGTGACTGGTCTACATAACTGACCGCGGTTCATGAAGGCATCCACCAGTGTGAGTGCCATTCGGTCCAGCTCAGAAATTAGATGCACCGGCAGCATCAGGGGGACTTGTGGCGCCATGGCAGCGTCAATCAGCTCAGAGGAGCGCTCATCTAACTTGAATTGGAACTGAGCTCGGAGATATTGAGCACAGAGATGGGAGAGACTCAGGGGAGTGAGTCTGCGGGAGTTAACAGGCTGGAAAGACTGCATATTCTAACCGTTAAGGAACTTGGCACAGAAGACTAGCTGCCGATCCACCCGAATTCCGTAGTTTTTTTAGCTGCTGATAAACAAACCCACACTGCTGAGCATGTGATATCGTCACTTAAACTGCCGCAGATTCTCAGTCCTTCGGTCTGTCCCTCCCGTGAATCTTCCCCATGCCTGGAAAAACAACCAAGAAAGGTGCTAAGCCCAACTCTGTGGATCGCAGTAAGGGGGAGAAGGACGCGGCTCTGTCAGATGATGAAACTTCAGATGAAGACTATGACTCAGGTCTAGAGTCTGAGGGCTCGTATCCATCTTCTGACTTCGGGTCAATTGCATCTGGCGAGTTACATTGGCTCGCTGCCGATCTTGAGGACGAGGTGGGAGGTGCCACAAGTGAAGAAAGGTGTGTATAACCATTGTATTTATGCAAACGCCCTCTGTTGATGTCACTTCACAGCCCCTCAAAGCAGGACATTGAAATCACAGATGAACAAGCGAGCATGTTGCAGAAGCACACTGCCGAGTTCAGAGCTGCCGATGCAGATGGTCGGTTAAAAATCGTCCAAGATTCGGTGGACCGCATTGAGAGACACTGGCGACAAGGCGCCGAATTTGATAGAAAGGTCGTAGAAACAGTATGTGCACTCTTGGCTACATTGTCCAGCCCTGATATTTTGCAGCTTGTCCGCCGGTACCTTTACAACAAGTGCCGACAGGAGCGCAAAAGATTCAGCTTTCGTCGCAAACGATGGACATATCACGACATTTTGATTGACCATCACCGGCAGGAACTGGACAAGATGGCTGTTGAAATGTCTGGGTCAACGTCAGGATCACGAAGCTACCTTGGCTGTTACAGGAAGGCTGTGAAGTTAATTGACGAAAGGTTGGATGAAGACACACGGGTGAAGTACCGAGCAGAGGCGAAGAAATGGGCAGAGCAAGGTGTACCTCCTCGGCAGCAGCAGCGGTATGTACATGCCGATCATTTTACCAGATGGAAGTTGACTAAATCTCACCAAGGATGTTTGAGAAGCACGGTATTCATACAATCCGGGACTTTTCTGAGACCATGTACCGCCAATATGGAGTGCGCGTTGCTATTTTGGGGGGGTATTGTGATGATGACGGACCCTCGATCATGTTGTGCGTATACAAAGCTATCTACTTACAATCTACTTACAATCTAACAACCTATCAAATAGCTATGACAACAATGACGAGCTGGGCGGAACTTCTTTCAAAGCCCGGTACAAAGGCTGGTCAAAGGACCCACTGGTTGAGGAGTTCTCAAGATGGACTGCCGAGTCTTTTGGTCGGCGTTTATTTCACTTCAAGAGAAATGTACTAACATGACACCTTTGTAGGGGAATACCCCGCTGATAGCGGTGAAGAGGACAGAAAAAGGAAGGATAAAACCCCTAAGGTGAAGCTGCCGATGGACGAAAATGGGTACCCTGTGCTGCCGAAATGGGAAGACATTGATCGCGAGGGCCTCATGTACAAGAAGGTGGTCATTGGCAAGTTCATGAGTGAGATGTACCGTGAGTGAACTACAGTTCCCTGTTGCCGACCTAGCCAGTTATCTGATTTTCAGGGATTGCTGCTGGTGGGTGCAAGGGAAGGGTCCCATGGGCCAGAATACATGCGGCCCAAGGCGACTTTATCGCTGCTGAGTACCTGCCGGAGGGGGTCACTCTGACACAATACCATCACATTCGTCTCGATGATGCCAACTCCCTACTCAAGCACTGGATACAGAGGCGAGCTGCCGGCGAGATCCCATTCCGCTTCAAGAAAGTGGATAAGGCTAACAGGCATTATGATGGTGAGCATTCAACCGGGGGTGGGTCTAATGGACAAAGCCAAGAAGATGGTGCTGGGAGTCCAAGCAGTGTAAGTAGCTGAGCTCCCTTATGTTTCTGTAACTCTGGCCTCACCCCCACCAGAGCGCCAATGGCCAGCAGCCTCATGAGGAGCTGCCGATGCAAGAAGATGGGGAAATTCTGCCCCCACACCCTCCCAACCCCCCACCACCTCCTCCACCTCCTCACACCCGCACCTGCACTCGCCCTCGCCCTCGCCCTCGCATCATCATGCAGCACCCAGCTCCCATCGGCAGCTCAAGGGCGGGTCCTGCCCAGGAACGCTCCCCTGATGACCATGTAAGTGACCTAAATTCAATCTAGCGCCTTGAAACTCAGGGCCTCTCACTCAGGCAACTGCCGATACCCCCCCCTCCAAGCGCCAGAAAGTTGATCGCCGTTTGACAAATGCACAGAATGACACTCGGCGCTCAGCGCGCGTAACGCGGCCTACTGAGCGGGCTAAGCAAATTCAGTAAGTGATAGCTTCCTCATTGACTCTAGAAGGTGAATGTGTCCAATAGGAGCAGCGGCATGTCTGCCAGGACCAGAGTGGGTCGCTAGAAGGAGGAGGAGCAAGGGGCATGCACCGCTGCAGATGATTAGTATCTCCCTCACATCCCTTTTCTGAATTCTCACTCGTACCAAGCGTCTCTCAGAGTGTAACGTAAATATCTATCTATACACGTGTTGTGCAAATTTTCAGCGCCATTAAATGCCTTGACAATGATCTAGTGTTGCGGCAGCTCAAGCCAACATTTTTGCTGCCTTGGTAAATAAGATTTCGGAGATCTGAAAATATTTGGGGAGGTAGACATTCTCAAACGCTGAGGAATCCTCCGCCGACTCTAAGCGATAAAATCAGACCGCTTGTGAGTTATTTGACCAGCTCTGAACAGCTGCTGAAACATTACGACCAACTCACAATCACGCAGGGCGAAACAAGACAGCAAATGGAGATTGAATTTGATACAGAAATGGTACAGTAGGGCAGTGAACTAGCTAGATTTGAGACAAGTATGTAAAGAGATACCGAGGCAGAGAGAAATAGTGAACAGGACAAAAAAGATGCCGAAAATGAAAAAGGCCTTACAATCCGCCCTTCCAGTTCTCATCTTGCGCACGTATCCATTCTTCAATTGCAGCTACCCTTCTTTCCAAGGCCTCCATGCTGCCGCTGCTGGGAGATGGCGCTTGCGACTCCTGGGCGGCAGAGCTTTGCTTTCGCGAGGAGGAGACCGAGGGTGGTGGGTTCGGCACCAAGACATACGGCACGAGTTTCTTCCTCTTCAATGACACGTGCCGACGGAGAGCGGGGGCTATGGAAGGGGAGTGGTCGTCGATGGGAACAGGAGAGTCGGCGGCAGGGGTAGGGGGAATGGGAGTGGTGGCGGCAGGGGGAATGGTGGCGGCAGTGGTAGGAGGAACGGCGGCAACAGTGGAAGGGGCGGCGGTGGCAGAGATAATGGGAATGGAAGCGGGAGTAGGGACAGAGGGCTCGGCAGCTGCGTCAACAGCAGGGAACAGCTCTGCAGAGGGTGGGACAGGCGACTCAGCTGCAGATGGTGAAACTGAAGCTGCCGAGCGAGAATGGCCATGAGATGACCCGCTGTCCAGCTTCATCCTCCCAACCATCCTCGAGGCCAACGCTACCGAGTTTGAACCCACCCTGACCCCGCGCCTCGGCTGCTTCCCCTTGAGCTGCTTGAGGCGGAACTTGAAGACCTGCTTGGCCGTCAGTGTCCACCGATCTGCCTTGCCTGTCTTCGCGTTGATGGGCATCAGACTGCATTGCTGCTTCTTCTCCTTGCAGCGAATGCAAGGCCCTGTCGGCCTTGTCTGGCAGTCGACCCCTGCACGGGCGCATTGAGAGCACTATTTACATTTCCTTTAGCTGCGAATAATGAAAAGATAACGAATACGCACCTCGAACTTATACCCCTCATCCTCGTTTTCTCCCTCACCCTCTTCACCCTTGCCGTCGTCGTCTTCGTCGTTGTCGTCGTTGTCGATCTCGTCCTCCTCGTCCTCCTCATCGTCCTCCTCGATCTCGTCTTCCTCCTCGATCTCATCCTCTTCTTCATAGCCATTGTCACTGGAGCTGTCGCTCTTGCTGTCGTCTTCCTCACTCTCAAACTCGTCCTTGTCATTGAGCGCGGGCATACGTTGCTGCCGCGAGGGCCCCGCATGGCGCTTCTTGGCCTTGTCGCCTGAAGGCGAAGGCCGCTTACGCTTCCTTGAATCGGCCACGGCAGCAGCTTCGGCAGCCTTTTCACGCTGCCTTCGGTTGCGGGTGGCCCTTAGCAACTGTTGGAGGAAGTCAGAATGATCAGCGGAATAGAGATATAATTACTCACCTTCTGCGACCCATCCACCTGCATTGCCGCATAGTCGGCAGGTGGATCCAGCAGGATGAGCTTCACCCTCGGCAGGTGATGTGGGACCGTCTTTGGTGGTGGTCCCACATTTCGAGACTTGGCAACTGTGGGGAGACATTGAGAAAACAAATGAGACAGTTTGTAATGACTCACCAAGGGTTTCCCACCAGCGACCCTCGCTCGGCAACAAGTCCGAGATGTCCTGGGGGAACTTGGCCCCAGGTTGGTAATACTTATGCCTCTTAAGGCTGGGGTTTGTCCTGGTGATCTCTGAAAGATCACCATCAGCGTCTAATACGATGTAGAGCGCCGCTAGTGTGGGATGCAGTGCTGGCACCTCCCCCGAATTGTCCTTCTTGACCTGCCGAAAAACTTTTGTTGCCTTGGCCTAACTCAAATGGGGATGAGATCAAATGGAAACCTAAACAAGGACTTACCTTCTCCTTCTCAAGGTGGCATTTCCATTCTGCCCTGTCAGTTATGTCTCGGACTGAGACATAAGCAGCAACGGCAGCTTCGATCACTGATGCGACGGAAAGAAGAGATGTCATGGTGTTGAAGTAAAAAAAAGAATGTGTTCAGCGGTGTCAATTGCCACGTTGGTTGAGGTTGTGCTAGTGACGGGTGGTGCCGCTGCCGAGCTGCCGAAATATCCATTCACAACCTGACTCAGCAGAACATGGATTCTTCTTTGCATAATAAGTAATCGAGATATTGCCGACTCATTCGACTTATCGCTACATCATCAGACCACTCCACGCAGACCATTTCCACTCAGAAAATTCTACTTTCATGTCTCAATCTCGCTCTCCCCTTTCGATATTGGTCAGCACTCAACAGCTCAGGATCATTGAAGATTCGCTTCTATCTGCCGAAGGTCAAGACGATTATGGCATGGGTGGGGAGTCATCCCCAGAAAGTAAACACAGCTTTGGGATGGATGGATCGCCGTCTCCGGTAGCTCAGGATGACTTTGGAATGGGCAGGTCTCCATCCCCAGTAGCTCAGGACGACTTTGGAATGGGTGGATCTCCATCCCCTACAGTTCCAGCTGACTTTGGGATGGATTCGCCTCCACCTACTCTGCCAACTCGGTCCATCGGCAGCCTCAAGGCAGCACGTGGTAAGTGTCGTTTTCACTGATTTCCATTCACCCCTAACTCTGCATGTACAGTTTGGGAATGGGGCAAGCATGCCCCACCTTCCAGTGCCTCTGAGATGCCAAAAGGTCATGACGTCACCAACTCAGAGGCTCCTCAGGAGGTGGGAGATGGGGGCAGTTTTGGTATGGATGGGCCACCCTCACCAACAGCTCAAGACGACTTTGGGATGGACTTGGCCCTACCTGCCGAGGTTAGAGAGTGTGTAGGAAACCCTTCGGCAGCGTGTGGTGAGTACCAGATGGACTTGGCCCTACCTGCCGAGGTTGGAGAGAGTGTAGGAATCTCGTCGGCAGCACACAGTGAGTACCATTTTGACTGATTATAAAATATGTCTTACTCTGCATATACAGACCATGAGGTCAAAGATCTGGACAGTTTTGGTATGGATGGGCCACCCTCGCCAATGGCTCAAGACGACTTTGGGATGGACTCGCCAGTCTCGCCTGGGGCCCGTGCTCAGGGGACAACCCGTGCACCATTGCGACAGGATGGGATGCCGAATGAAGACATTAGGGCAGACTTGGCCCTGCCTACCAAGGCTGGAGAGCGCGTTGGAATCCATTCGGTAGCACACAGTGAGTACCAGTTTGACTGATTATGAAGCATACCTTGCTCACCGTATACAGTCAGAACTTTCGGTGGGAATGACCTATCTCCCTCCAACTCACAGGTGCCGGTAGGTCATGGTGATGAAAGTGTGGAGGTGCTTCATGTGCAAGTACAGCATCCTCCCGAGCAGGTACTGGTACGCTGGATATTCCGCTACCGATTTTTGCAACACTGACCATCTATTCTGCTTTACAACAGCAAGAAGAGTTTGATCTCAGCACCAGGGCCGCCATCTTACGTGCTGAAGGGTCAAGGAATCGTCGAATCCATGCCCAGGTATGGAATATCTATCAGCAGGAGAAAGAAATGAGTGAGGTAATAGATGAAATAATCGAGGAGTTGGACAATACTGAGGTGCAGAACCTCGTGTAGTATATCGAGTGTTATATAGTCCAAATGTTAAAGCTTCTGATCGGAAAACATATGAGTGCGCTCAGAATAGCTTGCCGGCCAAGAACGCAGGGAATGATAGGCTGCCGATGGACAACAATGAGTATCACTGGGATCATTCAGGCGGTACATGTCAAGGCAAATATGCCAGTGCTTCCCATAGAATTCTGGGCCCATTCAGGACCATCGGCAGCACTCTGGAGGGAAGGGCTCAGGCCATTAAAGGCAATCTATGGTGGCCCTTAAAAGGATTCTTAGCCCATTCAAAGCTATCAGCAACACATTTCAGGACTGACCATGGGTGGCTGGGCCTATTGAAGGTTGTTGGCTGCGCATCACAGGAACATGCCTGGGCCCAGCCAACATAGTCAGCAGTCTTGTTCCGAAGTGATATACTACCGATTAGATTGAATTGGCCCAGAGTTGCTCTTAAGAAATGCTGCCGATGGTCTCAAATGGGCCTAATATGGTTTGTCAGTGATGCTAGGCCTGTCGGTAGCATCCCTCGTAAACAACATGGGGTCCATTCAAGACCATCGGTGCTTTCCCTCATAACTTGTCATGAGCAACATTGAGTTGATCAGGGATGTCATCAAGGGGCAATGCTGGGCCCATTTGAGCCCATCGGCAGCATGTCTCACAAGCAATGCTGGGCCCATCTAAGCCTGTTGACAGTATATCTCGCTAGCAATTTTGAGCCCATTCAAGGCAATCGGTAGTGACACTCAGGAATGACACTGGGTCGATGGGGTACCATCGGCAGCACGAATCATTTGCAACACTCAGCCATTCAAGGTAATCGGTAGTATTACTGACGAACAACACTGGGCCCATTTGAGACCATCGGCAGCATGTCTTGTGATTGACACCGGGTCTATTCAATACAATCAGCAATTTCACCAAGGATCAATGCTGGGCCCATTTGAGACCATCGGCAGCATTTATTAAGAGCAACGCTGGGCCCATTCAAGGGAATCGGTAGTGTCACTTAGGAAATTACCAGGCCCATTTGAGACCATCAGCAGCATATCTTATGATTGACACTGGGCCCATTCAATAAAATCGTCAATATCACCAAGGATCAATTCTGGGCCCATTTGAGGCCATCGGCAGCATTTATTGAGAGGAACACTGGGCCTCTTCAAAGCAATCGGTAGTGTCGCTCAGGAAAACACTGGGCCCATTTGAGACCATCGGCAGCATATCTTATGATTGACACTGGGCCCATTCAATGCAATCGTCAATTTCACCAAGGATCAATTCTGGGCCCATTTGAGGCCATCGGCAGCATTTATTAAGAGCAATGCTGGGCCTATTCAAAGCAATCGGTAGTGTCACTTAGGAAATTACCGGGCCCATTTGAGACCATCGGCAGCATATCTTATGACTGACACTGGGCCCATTCAATACGATCGCCAATTTCACTAAGGATCAATTCTGGGCCCATTTGAGGCCATCGACAGCATTTATTGAGACCAACGCTGGGCCTATTCAAAGCAATCGGTAGTGTCACTCAGGAAAACACTGGGCCCATTTGAGACCATCGACAGCATTTATTGAGACCAACGCTGGGCCTATTCAAAGCAATCGGTAGTGTCGCTCAGGAAAACACTGGGCCCATTTGAGACCATCGGCAGCATATCTTATGATTGACACTGGGCCCATTCAGTGCAATCGTCAATTTCACCAAGGATCAATTCTGGGCCCATTTGAGGCCATCGGCAGCATTTATTAAGAGCAATGCTGGGCCTATTCAAAGCAATCGGTAGTGTCACTTAGGAAATTACCGGGCCCATTTGAGACCATCGGCAGCATATCTTATGATTGACACTGGGCCCATTCAGTGCAATCGTCAATTTCACCAAGGATCAATTCTGGGCCCATTTGAGGCCATCGACAGCATTTATTGAGACCAATGCTGGGCCTATTCAAAGCAATCGGTAGTGTCGCTCAGGAAAACACTGGGCCCATTTGAGACCATCGGCAGAATATCTTATGATTGACACTGGGCCCATTCAGTGCAATCGTCAATTTCACCAAGGATCAATTCTGGGCCCATTTGAGGCCATCGGCAGCATTTATTAAGAGCAATGCTGGGCCTATTCAAAGCAATCGGTAGTGTCACTTAGGAAATTACCGGGCCCATTTGAGACCATCGGCAGCATATCTTATGATTGACACTGGGCCCATACAATACGATCGTCAATTTCACTAAGGATCAATTCTGGGCCCATTTGAGGCCATCGACAGCATTTATTGAGACCAACGCTGGGCCTATTCAAAGCAATCGGTAGTGTCACTCAGGAAAACACTGGGCCCATTTGAGACCATCGACAGCATTTATTGAGACCAACGCTGGGCCTATTCAAAGCAATCGGTAGTGTTGCTCAGGAAAACACTGGGCCCATTTGAGACCATCGGCAGCATATCTTATGATTGACACTGGGCCCATTCAGTGCAATCGTCAATTTCACCAAGGATCAATTCTGGGCCCATTTGAGGCCATCGGCAGCATTTATTAAGAGCAATGCTGGGCCTATTCAAAGCAATCGGTAGTGTCACTTAGGAAATTACCGGGCCCATTTGAGACCATCGGCAGCATATCTTATGATTGACACTGGGCCCATTCAATACAATCGTCAATATCACCAAGGATCAATTCTGGGCCCATTTGAGGCCATCGACAGCATTTATTGAGACCAACGCTGGGCCTCTTCAAAGCAATCGGTAGTGTCGCTCAGGAAAACACTGGGCCCATTTGAGACCATCGGCAGCATATCTTATGATTGACACTGGGCCCATTCAATGCAATCGTCAATTTCACCAAGGATCAATTCTGGGCCCATTTGAGGCCATCGACAGCATTTATTGAGACCAACGCTGGGCCTATTCAAAGCAATCGGTAGTGTCGCTCAGGAAAACACTGGGCCCATTTGAGACCATCGGTACCATATCTTATGATTAACACTGGGCCCATTCAATGCAATCGGCAATTTCGCCAAGTATCAATGCTAGGCCCATTTGAGGCCATCGGCAGCATTTATCGAGAGGAACGCCGGGCCTATTCAAAGCAATCGGTAGTGTCACTCAGGAAAACACTGGGCCCATTTGAGACCATCGGCAGCATATCTTATGATTGGCACTGGGCCCAGTCAAGGAAATCGGTAGCATCACTTAGGAAAACACCGGGCCCATTTGAGACCATCGGCAGCATTTATTAAGAGCAACGCTGGGCCCATTCAAGGAAATCGGTAGTGTCACTTAGGATAATATCAGGCCCATTTGAGACCATCGGCAGCATATCTTATGATTGGCACTGGGCCCATTCGATACAATTATCAATTTCACCAAGGATCAATTCTGGGCCCATTTGATCCTATCGGCAGCATGTCCAAGGAGCCATTATGGGCCCGTTCAAGGCATTCGGTAGCATTGCAGGGGAATAGTACCGGGCCCATTTGAGACTGTCAGCGGCGTGTCTCAGGGGCAGCACTGGGCCTATTCAAGGAATTCGGTAGTATCACTTAGGAATAACATTGGGCCCATTTGAGACTATCGGCAGCACCTGTGAAGTGTTTTCTGTGTAGTGGGCCCATCTCTTTATCATGGTAAGGTATCTCCAGCTGATGTCACTGGCCCCATCCGAACAATTCGGCAGCTCTATTTAATAGGCCCATTCGTGATTTACATCTGCCTTTACTATGTAGGCCCACATGGGTTTCACCGATGTATTAGGGTCATTTGCACATGGGGTTTTACGAATGTATCGTTAATTATTTGTGTCATTATGTGCGCCTACGCCTTCTCACTTGATCCCAGGGTGAGCCAGGTTTGATCAATGATACCCCTAGCACTAAATTTTGCAGGACTATCATCAATGGGCCCAAGCCCCGCTGTCAGACCTGGCTCCTGTCTGCGGCCATTGTCGGCTACCTGATCGAGGCCTGATTGGTTTCGGTTTCGATTGAACACTGGTCATTTACTAGTACTCGCACTCCCCCAGTTCTCGCTTCCACAGCTTCGCTCTTATTTTCCTTTCACTTCCTCACACGCCTTCATACCCTCCCCTGTCCCATCCCCCTACACTTTTTCTAATTAAAAAAACACCGCTCGGTGTGTCGGACTCATTGATCCAAGTTCGCACATTCCATCGCTCATATCATTGTCATAATTCCGATCCCAAACCAACCTTTGTTACATGTGCCACGTGCGTCGCGCCCTCTTAGCGAGTAGTCCATCCATCCTACAAAATTTGGACGTGGTCAAACAACCAGCAATATCCGACAAGAGCCTCCGCGACCAAGTAGCAACCTGCGATCCCGACATGAGGTAAGGCCTCAACGTTCGGACGTTCAAGACGGTCCTCGCGCAGGTACTGTCATACACTCTGCACGATATCCGGTGTCAGTACACGCTAAGGATGCTATGCGCCGATATCATAGTTTACGCAGAACAGTGGGTCAGACCTCTGACCCATTTTTAAAGCCTCATTTTTTGTTTTGAAGTTGCCTGTGGACAGTGCGCAAACAACCCGGGCTGCCTTGGGTTCAGAGAGGGATAAAGCCGCGTTATTACTCGTGCAGGCCGCTGCATGGCGCGTAACTTTGTATACAGGTCCGCTTGAATTGAGGACGCGTCGCTCCAAAGTTTCTAAAGCCGCGCGATCGTACGAGACGCTCGGGAACACGGAGAAGTGGACACACAGAACTATAAAGGGCTGTGAAGTCCTTGGAGGACTAGGAAGCGACCAATCGATGTTGCAAAAGGTAATACTGTAGCCCGAATCGACCGATTCGCGGGAAAGTGTGGGCCGACCGGTTCGGAAGGTTCGTATTTATTTCGTGCTGTGCTGTATGCCGCACGCCTTGACGCGATGAGTTGGGATCGTGTCAGGTAGAGTGGTAGTACAGTATACATACTCGAGTGTATTTGAATATTCTCCGCTACTACTGTAAGGCTTGTTTCAGAAACGCCAGCATACTCACCCAGGATCTCACCTCGAGCCCCCCTGCCCTCATATTTCTTACACCCCTCCTAACTCAATTGCTCTCGCCGTCTCTGTCTCATCTAGTGCGCATTTTTTTAATCCATCGCCCCCTCAGGCCTTGCTTTGGGCTCTTCCTCTCGCTAATGACTCGGATTATGTCATCGCCGCCGCCCTCGCTACTAGGTGGCTTAATTGCTCAGGCTGACATGACCCTGTTCGTATCGCCCTCGTTGTCTGCCCCTCGTATCGACACTTTTTCGCACTGTCCTCGTCATATGCTCCTTTTATACACCTAGCGCGTACTCTACCGCACATCCGCCACCACACCGCCACTCTTTACCCGGTGCGTTGGCGTGATCCTAGTCCGTGGGCATTTCTTATCTCCGACTTGGTCTCCGATCGACCTCTCTTGCTCATTTGTTTATGTCGTCATAATCCATGCTAGTCAGGTCAGATTAAGGAAACCTGAGAAAGACATTTATCAATCACTCGTAGCATCGCCGCCTTCAATTTTGGCCTCGTCCAGCTGTCTTTGTTTTCTCCTGTTCCTCTGGCCCTTAGTTCTGACACCGGTGGGAACACTCCATCCCGCGATCGTCGCTTCGGCAGCTTCTCTTGTTCTTCCCTTCCCTATCTCTCTCGTATCGTTTCCCCTCCTGGCTCTACGGAATCTTTTTCGCCTGCAAACACATACGGGTGATCCACACAAGCGTTTCACATCTACATATCCGTCGGTTTGAACTATAACGGCGACAGCCCCACCGGACCGTGTGGTCCACTCGCACACATTGTGCACGTGACGCTACCAGGACTTCGGGCGGTGCTCCGGGCGATCGTACCGACGACTCTCAAAAACAACTTTTGGACATGGATCCAAAAAAAACGAAAACAACTTGCGGGCGCTTGTAGGTGATAACCTCTTCCCCTTATATAGCACGTACCACTGCACGACTAACCAGCGATTTCTTCTATTACCCACCGCTTGACCCACCACCCCCGATACTATGACGTCCAGGCGATAGATTGCACGTCTTCGGCCGATAGAAAGGTTTGGTCCTGTGAGTATCAGAGGTAATTGGTGGACTGGCTGGGCGAAGGCGCAGACCCAGATGAAGAGATGTACTGAGGACTCAGATTGACGCGGGAACGAGGTCGTATCTGCTTCATATTTGTACATAAGCGCATATGTCCACATTTCGAATGGAGAGTGACTTGGCTCGTTAACGTTAAATTCCCTTACATTAAGGGTTAAGTTACTCGGGGAGAGGCAGGTGGGTATATGGCGTGAATCACTGCAAACGGACCACCAAGCTCAAAAGTTGTTTTGACTTTAGGAACAAGAAAGAGCCTCATTGTTCGTGCTCTTGAACTTCGGTTTGTAAAATATATATAGGTTATACTAGAACCGAAATACTACACGCATCTGGCATCCACGCCTATCCTATTTGAGGTCGAGAGCTTTCCCGAATCCTAAAAAACTAAATAGAAAGGGAATACGTCCCATTTTCAGGGTATTACGTACAAAAATAGGTCGCCTTAGCCCCCACTTATGCAACTCGATTTTCGCTACCATTCGTCAATTTATCCTGGTGTCTTGGTGGCTCCAGGAAATCCATTTCGAACACGTGCCCGTCCAGCGTACCGCTTGTTTCCACTGCGAGGGAACCTTGGCCTTCCCGGGGTAGAAAGCTGCCAATTGTTGACTGTCTCACTGGAAATCCTTTACTCATGTATACGTCGGATTCATTGTGAACATAGTCCGACAGTCCACGGTACACCCGTGAAGCACCTATGGTCATAGTAACCACTGAAGACAGGAAAAACAATCAGCGAATTAGCATGATTCTCTCAGGACGAGACACCAACGTGCGGGGAGTTGGAACATCTACGATATCGAGTCCGTTAGTCCCTTATTCGGAATATTTCCTTCATCACGTACGAGGTTCATGGGATCTGTGAAAATATTCTTTTGGTGAATACGCAATCTCGTCGTGTGAAAGAAATGCACTGCACACCATTTAGGTTCAACAGAATGAATACCTGGCAAGCTCGTATCGGTCACCTGGATCATATCCATTTTTGGAAAACGTACTGTGATAGGTACCTCGGCCAAAGCGACGATTATCATATACGCCAAGCCCTGTTGTCATGATCAGCCGAGAAGTCATCATCGCAATGCATGCTGTAGTATCTGAGATAAAAAAAATAATAACCTGGGTATACAGGAGCCACCAGATGCCGCCTTTCAGGCGAGAATTTTCCCAGCGCAAGAGCCCCGTGAGCATGAGTGCAAGAAGTACCAAGTCAGTGACGAAAGAGACAAGAATGTTGGTCCTGGTTTCGGATGTATTCGTGACATTGCATACGGCTCCGACCAAGCTTTCGCTCCAATTTCCACGAAGAACAACTACACCTGATCCCATGATCCCGGGTCACATGTTTGAAATATCCGGAAGGCCAAACGAATAAATGAATATACCATGAATGAGGGAACCAACATCGGCGAGCCACGCAGCGACAGCGATTGATACGGCGATCTTGTTTAGCCCCCAAATCGCCGCGCTGGGAGTATCTTAGTATTTATGAAGTGCCGCGTGGAGTCACAGAACCGAGTCTCTACTCACATGCGCAGCACGATCAGTGCCTCGGCACAAGCTAACGAGAGATGTGAAAATAACTAGTACATGGACCCAATTATTAGCATATAATCGGGGAAGTGGACTATAATCTCACGAAGACAAAGATGACAAAGGCCTGGGTAGAGTTCAGTTTCGTCATCTGGCCCAACACAGCGAGAAGCCAAAGTACCTGGCAATTGATCTGGTTTACTGGATCGAATCCCACGAGTATAGTAATAACGCAGAACAGAGGGCACCACCGGGCCCCCAAGTAAAGCTGTATGTGCCAGCATGAGTTCATTATCTCGCATTCCTGTCTGGGCTGCACGCAACGTACCAAAAATGATGAGCGAAACTTTCGCTTGCCAGTAAAGACATCAATTTCGAATCCAACGTTCACGACAAACTCCCAGCTTGTGTGAGAAGAAATTTGATAATTTGATTTTATAAGGCCAAGAACGACAGTACTCACAGGAGAGCTCCCCATATGGCGTGGTAAAGCTTGACGAGGGCGACTATAATGCAAATGTAAATAGTTATAAATGTAGGAAGCACGACTGACGCACGATATTCTGCAGCGATAACAGCGGGACTTTTCCAGTCAGTCATGTTAAGGGGGAAACAAGACCGGCGCCACGATATGAGGGTTCAGACAGGACGGACAAAAGTAGACCCGGGCACGCATGGAGCTGTTTCAATATATATAACGCAAACCTATAAAAAAACAGAAATGTCAGTGCGTAGCAAGGTGCACAGGCTCCGAGTCGGAGCTCGGTCTACTTCCATTTTAGTTACCATATTTCGGCACTTTGAGGCCCGTCGCTAACAGCCTCCGAGATTTTGCTATACCACCGTCACGTCTTGGCATCAAAATCAGAAGGGCGCACTTGATTACTAGTATCCCACGTACAGTACATTTGATTAACGGCTCCGCTAGTAGAGTACACGCAAACGTGCTCGGACCAAGAATCACGCAACGGACCAGTCCTCCAACTCAAGTCCCTTTCTCTGGTTGTAAAGCAACTGTTGACTGCAGTGTTTACGACAGTGTTGTAGTAAGTATTTGTGAAAAAAACTCGGAAGTAAGCACAAGAGCAAGTAACCGAGCCGTGGGTACGCGTGAGTAATTGATTACATGATTGGTGAGGCGTGTGAAGCACAGCCTGCACCGTGGGATCATAGTAAGTCCTCGTCTACTGTTATCTCACCTCCCAAATGGCGATCGATTATTGATCCGGCATCACGTCGCGAGCTTGTTGGCTTACTCACTATTTCGACATCATCACTGCCTCAAGGCCACGACCCCACAGCTTTGATAGCTTTGTGGCCCACCCTCTTTTGTTGTTGTGCACCTGGCCTACTTTTCAAACGTGTCATGCCACGGGATGCGACGCTCTCACTAGTAACTAGTATGTCCGTTCGCCCCATCTCAACTTTTCCAACCCTTCGTTTATCCTACATACATGCCCATTTGATGTCCGCCTTTATTCGGCCCGTCATCATCTTCTATATTTCTGTCCACATGGTGCACTCCACTGTGGGATGGCTATCTCCACGCCATTGCCACGCTGCACTTCGCGGAGTGAAGCCACAATTTATTCTCACGTATGTTTATTTTTATTTAATTTTCTAGTGTGTTCGTCTTTGCCTCCCACCCTGGTCCCCGAACGATACAATCACTTTGGCCTTCCCCCTCACTAGACCTCACTAGATCTCACTAGATCTCACTCGCGACTCCCTCCGTCTTCCCTATCCGCTACGCCTTATTTTCTCACAGCGCCTTCGTTCCAGTCCCCCTTCTCTATATCGTTTCGATCCTAGGTGCCGAGTTTCTCCGTGTACACCAACCACCTCTTTCTTACTGAATAGATCTTCGCGTCGCCAACCCCCGCTCCCTTGGTCCTAGCGCGAGTCATGTTTTATCGATGACACCCCCAGCGCTTAGCGCTCAGCCCCCAGGACCGCTATCAATGGGCCCAAGCATGGCCGTCCTTTGGCCTCGTTCTGCGGCCTCTGTTGGTTCTCGATCGAAGCCTGATCCCTCTCGCTTTCGGTTCGGACACCGGTAGTTCACTCCTTGTCCCCCAATCCTCGCCTTTACACCTTCGCTCTTATTTCCTTTTTTCTTTCTCACACGCCCTCCCTCCCTCCCCCTACAATGTTTCTAAAGAAATCCGCTCCGCCTGTCGGACTCATTGATCTAAGTCCGCACATTCCATCGCTCATATCGTTGTCATAAATCTAATCCCAAGCCGACTTGTGTTACACATACCATGCGCGTCGTTCCCTCTTAGCGAGCAGTTTGTCGATCCTACAAAATCTGGACGTGGTCAAACAACCGGTAGTATCCGACAAGAGTCATCGCGACCAAGTAGCAATTTGTGATCCCCGACACAAGGGGAGGTTTCGACGTTTGAATGTTCAGGACGATCCTCGCGCAGGTATTGTCATACACTCTGCACGATGTCTGGGGTCAGCACACGCTAAGAAGGCTCTGCATAGTCTACGCAGAACCATGGGTCAGAGAGTGAAGTTGAAAATGATTCGATATCTCTGGCCCATTCTCCAAGACCCATTCTTTGGGTTGACGAGCGAGGTTGCCTCTGCGCGTAGGGACACTGCTCCGCCTGCCAAATGTCGAAACTCACACCGATCTAACTCCTTGCAATACCCACGTTACTTAGACCCAAAACCAGTCTTCGTTACATATTGCTTGTGCGACGTTCTCTCGTCGCGAGTGGTTCATCTATCTTAAAAAATCTGGACGCGGTAAAACAACAATTAGTGATATCCGACCTGAGGACTCTACTGCCAAATAGTCTCGCCGCCGCACGATGCCTCTTGCAATCCAAACGAATATGTTACGGACCAGCCATAGGCACGCATACACACACAGGTTAAGTTAGACAACTCACAAAGCCAGGTCACGCACCGCGATGAACAGAGTTGACACATCGCTCTAGCATGATTCCTTTCTTCCTCCGCAACTTCTGCACTCCAAACTGAAGTGCCCTTGTAGGTCTCTCATAATACGGAACTCGTTCCTGGCCAGTGCTTTCCGGGAAAATTGACTGGTAGAAATACTTAGACAGATCCTGTAGGAGCGCGGGAAGCGCGAGTAATACACAGTAAGTAAAGTAAAAATACGAGAAGGTGAACTACTAACCTCGGCGTTTTGGGAGAAACGGCTGAGGTATGTACTCTAGGACTACGAAGTATTTATGTAGAGTGAAAATAAATTTTAAACAGTAGAAAACCGAGACCGCGGTCGAGCGAATGAGCTCGACTTAGAGAATATTGTGTTGCCGGTCCAGCCGGCCCGAACGTCCCCGACGCTTACACGTCGTGTGTGGCTGCAACTCCAACAGATCCACCCCATCCGTGTCGGCCATCTCCTACATCGTATAGACAACGCCACGGAATCCACAGTACTGCGTTGCCGCCGCAAGGTGTAGTCTCGTTGTTCCTGCTCTCGAACTTGAATTATATATGTCCAGGATACATTAGAACAAAACACTACACGCATCTGACATCCACACTTATCCTATTTGAGATCGAAAGCTTTTCCAATTCCTACAAAGCTAAAGGGAATACGTCTCATTTTCAGGGTATTATGTGCAAGGATAGCCTCACCTACACTGCTCGACTTTCCCTATCATTCGTCAATTTATCCTGGTGTCTTGGCGGTGCCAGAAAATCCATTTCAAACATATGCCCGTCCAGTGTACCGCTTGTCCCCAGCGGGAGGGAACCTCGGTCTACCCGGGGTACAAAGCTGCTAATCGGTGGCTGTCTCACCGGAAGTCCTCTACTCATATGTATGTCGGATTCTTTGTGGACATAGTCCGACAGCCCACGGTACACACGTGAAGCACCTATGGTCATAATTATCGCTGAAGAAAGGAAAAACAATCAGCGAATTCGCATGATTGTCTCAGAACGAGACAACAACTTCTCGGGAGTTGAAACATCTATGATATCTAGTCTGTCAGTCCCTTGTTCGGAATATTTCCTTCATCACATACGAGGTTCATTGGATCTGTGAAAATACTCTTTTGGTGAGTACCCAATCCAAGACCCAATCTCGTTGTGTGAAAGACATGCACTGCATACCATTCAGGTTCAACAAAATGAAGACCTGGGGAGCTTGTATCAGTCACCTGGATTATATCCATTTTAGGAAAACGTACTACGATGGGTGCCTCAGCTGCGGCGACAATTATCATCCACGCCAAGCCCTGTCATCATGGTCAGTCTAGGACGTCATCGCGGTGTGTGCTGTAGTGTCCAAGATGAGAACATACTGACCTGGGTATACAGGAGCCACCAGATTCCGCCTTTCTGACGGGCATTTTCCCAGCGCAAGAGCCCCGTGAGCATGAGTGCAAGGAGCACCAAGTCAGTGACGAAAGAGACAAGAATGTGGGTTTTGGTTTCAGCTGTATTCGTGACTTCGCAAACGGCTCCGATTAAACTTTCGCTCCAAATTCCGTGAACAATGACCACGCCTGATTGCGCGATCCCGGGTCGCATGTTTGAGATATGCGGAAGGCCAAATGAAGAAATGTACATACCATGAATGAGGGCACCAGCATCGGCGAGCCACGCAGCGGCAGAGATTGACATGGCGATCTTGTTTGTCCTCCATATCGCTGCACTGAGAGTGCTGTATCAGTGAGGTGCAGAGAAGAGTTAGAAAATCGGGTCTCTACATGCGCAGCACGACCAGGGCTTTGGCACAAGCTAGCGAGAGATATGAAAATAACTAGTAAATGGCCCCAGTATTAGCATGTGGTCAAGGAAATACCCTGTAATCATCTCACGAAGACAAGAATGACTGTGGCCTGTGTCAAATTTCAGTCTCGCGATCTGGCTCAACACAATGAGAAGCCAAGGTACCTGGCAGTTGACCCGGTTTACTGGGTCGAGTCCCACGAGTGCAATAATGACGCATAACAGAGGGGACCACCGGGCCACCAAGTAAAGCTGTATACACCAGCTTGAGTTGATCATCTCGCATTCCTGCCTGGGTGGTGTGCAACGTACCAAGAAAGATGAGCGAAAATTTCGCTTGCCAGTGAAGACCGAAAATTCGAATCCAATGTTCACGACAAACTCCCAGCTTGCATGAGAAGGAATTTGATAATTTGATTTCACGAGGCCGAGAACGGCAGTGCTCACATGAGAACTCCCCATATCGTGTGGTAAAGCTTGATGAGGGCGACTGTGATGCAAACGTAAATAGTTAGAAATGTGGGAAGTAAGACCGGCGAACAATAATCTGCAGTGACAACAGCAGGACTTTTCCAGTCAGTCATGTTAAGGGGGAAACAAGGCCGGTGCGACGATGTGAGGGTTCAGACAGGGCGGAACAAAGTAGATCTGGGTATGCATGAAGTGATCTCAATATATATAAAGCAATCCTAAGAAAAACAAATTATCAGTACACAGCCTGAGCAAGGTGCACAGGCCCAGAGCCATCCCCCCTCCATTCAGTTGACGGTGCCATACCTTCCAGGCCACGTGATGTCACGCCACCGTGACATTACCATGTGAAGTGACAGATGTGACTCGCTTCTGCTGATGCCAAGGCTGATGCTCTCCATGATTCCGTGATGTATGCTGGCTCACTGCCAGAAGTGGCGTCTCCGTATTGTCCCTAGAAAATAATTTAGTAAACCCCAGTCTTGTACGAGTATAAGTAATATCCTGTATTCGTAGGAGTAGCCCTGTCCAAGGCTCTGTCTACTCTTAGTTCAATTACCGTGACAGCGATCCGTTCTTTTCCTATCACTTGCACGCCAAGTTCCCCGACCTCCCCGGCATAAGTTGAAACTCTTGAACCTGCTCATCACCTTCTTCCATCTCATCTAGGTTATCCAGAGCTTCTTGCGAAAAGCCCTGCGGGATGTCATCGAAGTCCGGAAGCAGAACGGCCCCACTGAGCCGTGACATGTGACACATATGACATCCAGATCACGAGAAGGGCGCGGCGCATCTAATTACTAGCTTCTCACATACAATGACATTTGATCTACAACTTGAACCCCACTAGAGTACGTGCAAACCAACTTGTTCCGGCATCGCTCTCAACACTGTCACTGCTCTATGTTGCGATCGCGCGGCCTTGATAACTTCGTGGCCCAGCCTCGTTTCTTGTCGTGCACTGGCACCTGGCCTACGTCTCAAACATGCCACGCTGCAGGATACGGTGCGTACACTCGTGACCTCTAAGTCCATTCGCCTCATGTCAACTTTTCAACCCCTCCCCATCCTGCATATATGCCCGTTTGATGTCCTCCTTTATTCGGGCCATCATCATCTATTTTTGTCCACATGGGCCACTCCACTGGGCTATCGCTATCACCACGCCATCGCCACGTCGCGCTTCGACCGGGTGCCGAAGCCACAGTTTAATTCTCGTGTATGTTCCTTTTTCTTTCTTTTCCAGTGTGTTCCTCTTTCCCTCTCTCCCTGGTCCCCGAACGATTCAATTACTTTGGCCTTCGCCTTCACTAGACCTCACTCGCGAGTTGCAACGCCCTCTGTCTTCCTGATTTGCTCTTGGATTTGCTACCTCTTATTTTGTCACCCCGCCTTCTCGTTCTGTTCCCGTCCCCGTTCTATTCCCCTCGCATTCCATTTCTCCGTGTGCACAACCCGCCTCTTTCTTGCTGGATCTATCTGCGTGTCGCCTACGCATTCTCGATCCCAGGGCGAGCCAGGTTTGGTCAATGATACCCCCAGCACTACATTCGCAGGGTGCCATCAATGGGCCCAATCATCGCTGTCAGACCTAGACACCTCCTAACTCGCTCACTCTCGCCGTCTCTCTGTCTCATCTAGAGCGTATATTTTAACCCATCGCTCCATCCGGCCTCGCCCCAGGCTCTTCCTCTCGCTTGCTAATGATTTTTTCATCGCCGTTGCCCTCGCTACTATGTGGCTCAATTGCTGACGTGACCCTGTTCCCATTGCCCTCGCCGTCTGCCCCTCGTGTCGACACATTTCCGCATCGTCCTCGTTATCTGCTCCTTTCGTACACCCACCGCACACTCTACCGTACATTCGTCACCACACCGCCACTCTTTTCCTGGTGCATGGGCGTGGTCCTATTCCATGGGTATTTCTTTTCCTTGATCTACCACCCCTCATTTACCGGTCGTATTGTTCTCGCCTATATGTTATCTGTTCCGTTTCACCGGGTCCACCTCATCGTCGTCGTGTGCCCGTTCTGATAGCACTCCACCGCTTCTTTCACCTCCTTATCCCACGCCTACTCCCCATCTTTCCTCATCTACTTATTTATACTTGCCGTTCTGGAACTAGGCCCTAGCTTCCCCCAGATATAATCCACCAAGGCAAGTTCTCTGGCACTGCTGCTGTGCTATTTTCCTCATTCGTTTATCTCGGCATAATGCATGCTAGTCAGGTCCAATTAAGGAGACCTGAGAAAGACTTTTGTCAGTCAATGGTAGCGTTTTTCTTTTAAAGTAAAACTCAGTCGTAGCGTTGCCACCTTCAACTTTGGCCTCGTCCAGCCGTCCTTGTTTCTCCTGCTCCCCTCGCCATCAGTTCTGGCGCCACTCGTGATACTCCGTCCCGCAACCATCGTTCCAACAGCTTCTCTTGTCCGTTCCTTCCCTATCCCGTATCGTTTCCTCCCCCTGATCTGGGTTGCTCTACGGAATCTTCACTGCCTGCCAACATATACGCATCCGCAGTGACCCACACAAGGACGACACATCCGCACATTCGCCGACCTAAACTACAACGCTGTCGGCCCCACTGGATGTGGCCTCCATTGTGCACGTAATGTGACCATGGCCTCGGGGGGTGTTCCGGGAGATCGCACCAACAACTGTCGAAAATAAACTTTCGGACATGGATCCAAAAAAAAAAATCCTTTGAGCACTTTTACGTGTAATAAGCCTCTTCCCTTATATGGGACGCACCACTATGCGACCAGGCAGCGATTTCTTCTATTACCTTAATATGCAGTAGACACGACCTCCGATTCTTTCTCACGTCAACCGGAATCCAGAGCACACTCTTCATGTGCAACTGCGCCCTTGCCCAGCAGGTCAACCAATCACCATCTCCTTTGACTATTGTTACATGGATCGTACGAAATCCTATTAGACTAATTTATGTGGCGTGTGACATTGGAAAGACTGGGAGAGCTCAATCGAAGGCGATTCACGATATGAGCGGGACCAAGTTAATAGAATAGGAGAAGAGATGGGAAGTTGTCGTGGCATATGTAGGCGAAAGAAAGGAAGGGTGATTGCTATCGGAACGAGCACAGAATGCGACGATTGTCAGCGAGGGGGCGGACCCAGAGAAATGGAACAAATAACATTGGGCGAGAACAAAGGGTGCTATAAGCGAGGTAGAAGATCAGGAAAAAGAAACACGCACAAGACTAGGATCGCACCCACACTCCTGACAAAGGGCGGAGGTTGATGGCGATTGCACAGCAGAGTGTGCTAGGTGTAAATGAGGAGCAGAATTACAAGAGGACAGTGCGAAAAAGTGTCGACACGAGGGCGAGGGTGATACGGATAGGGCCACGTAAGCAGCCGAGCTACCTGGTAGCGAGGATGAGGGACGCCGACGACAGGACCATCAGAAGGCGAGAGAAAGATCGATGGATTAAAGGATACGTTAAGACAGAAAGACAGCGAGAACGAGCAAGTTAGGACAAGAGGTCTAGGAACTCACGCGACGACGAAAGCCGAAGGCAGGGGAACTTGAGATGAGATGATGGCATTTCTGAAACAAACTCAAGCTGTGGCCTTACAGAGTAGCGGAGAAGATCCAAATACACTTGTAAGTCCGCTCGGAGTATGTATACTGTACTGTTGCAAGGTAGCCGGCAATGCCAGCTGGTCATGTGACAAGCCCAAGATAGCCGTGGGCGCAGAAGGAGGAAGAGGTACCAGACGAGTAAGGTCTGGCAGGTGCCAGTAGGATGGTTTGTGTGGGGAGGAATGCGATGTCGAGATTGTGTCCCTGCTTCTGTCCAGCGCGCCTTCTGAGTGCGGAGGAAATACGAACGCGCACCTATATGATGGAGATATGAATGGTTTGGAGACTATCCCGTGCTGGAATGAAGCAAGGGTGGGTGACGGTCATCTCCGGGATCTACGCTACAACATGCTCGATGCAGATAAACTTTGCGGGGGTGCTACTGTACGCACAGATTCTTGACAGTCTGAATGTTTTCCCGACACGCGGCGCTCGATTCGAAACTGTCAGTACATCGGCGGGTGGGTAAAAGATGAAAATGTGTGAACTTACATTCTTGACCCCGCAAGAGGATGCGGCTCTACCAGATTGTGCTCGGAAAAAACCATCTACGGGGACGCCGAGACGCCGAGTCCAGAACTTCAGGCAGGGCCGATATATTCTGTAAGTATGCACCCCAAGTTTCCTTACTCATTGCTCGATCTGGACCTGAGCCCACCCATTTTTTAGTGAGGGAAAGAAGGCCTCGTGTATGCTTGGGAAGTTACAGTAACAATACCCTCTTGATCTACGACTGTGTAAATGGTAGTGAAAAGGAAACGTGTAAAGGCACTGCAAAGAAGGGAAGGTCATCCTACGCCGACAGAAAGAGGGAAAATGAGTGAGACGTAACAGATATATTTAGCGGGAAATATGTGGTTATAGACGGAAGTCAGTACCTAAGATCGAGACCGTAGAAAAGAGGGAGGTGCGGGGGAAAGGTCGAGTGGGAGTAGTATAAGAAGTGTAAACGAGAGAATTCGAGGAGAGTGGTCCGCGAGCAGAATGTGACGATGAAGACAAGAGGTGTGGAATCGGTTAGCGCGGAGGGTGTTGCAAGCGAGGGGGAAAGGCCCAGGAGATGGAGGGAACCGGGCATAGAGACAAAGACGAGTGCAGTAAAAGAAACATACAGAGTCGATCGTGCCATCGCTCTGGTAGGAGAGCCGAAATGGTGATGGCAATCCCACGGTGGAATGCGCTGTGGAAACCGAGAGACAGATGACGAACAAAGGCAGCACTGGAAACGAGTCGGACAACATGGGGGGAGCCACTTGGCTATGACAGCGGAGAGGGACGGCGAAACCATTGGCCACTCATTGGCCCGGAATGAGAGCGGAACGAGCGTGGTACCTTTGCAAATTCTTGTCATGACTTGTCACGAAATGTCACTTATCGCACCGAAGGCAGCATCGTCCGTCTTGCACGTGTACCATACCTTACCTGTGAAGTGGTCTCCACCCCTTGCGCGAGAGGGTCCTGGGTGCGAATCCCAGAAAAAATATGCCAGGGGGTTTTAATACGTATTGCCTCTGAGCGGAGTCCCACTGGGACACTACCAGAGCGATCCGGAGATGGCCGAGACCTCCCACGGTATGCCAGCACGAGATGAGCTGGTATGGGAATATTGAAATCGGAATGGTGTGCGTAACGTAAATGCATTTCGTTGATTCTCGTCACGTCTCTGGCGGGGCCTGGTGATCAACCTCGTGCCGTCACGCAGTCCCGAAATGGGGCAGGAAAAAAAACAAAAAGGAGAACGACTCGGATTTAATCACCACTTGGTGTCTCGGTGGGAGGTACTGTGAGGATCAAGGTGAGGATCTATAGCAGCTCGACTCTGTCACGGTGCACTGAGTTTTATCCATCTTGTCAGGACGCCATATTGTAGCACCCATCCTGTTTCCCCCTCAACATGACCGACTGGAAAAGTCCTGCTGTTGTCATTGCAGAATATTGTGCGCCATTTGCACTTCCCACATTTCTAACTATTTATATCTGCGCGCTACAGTCACGTTCGTCAAGCTTTGCCACGCCATTTGGGGAGTTCTCATGTGAGAACTGTCGTTCTCAGCTTCGTCTAATGAAATATCAAATTTCTTCACATACAAGTTGGGAGTTTGTCGTGAACATTGGATTCGAATATTCTGTCTTCACTGGCAAGCGAAAGTTTCGCTTATCGTTTTTGGTACGTTGCGTACGACCCAGACAGGGATGCGAGATAATCAACTCAAGCTGATACACACAGCTTTACTTGGGGGCTCGGTGGTTCCCTCTATTCTGCGTTATTACTATACTCGTGGGATTCGACTCAAAAAACCGGATCGACTGCCAGGTACCTTCAAGTTGGCTTCTCGCCCTGTTGAGTTAGTTCACGAGACTGAAATTCTTCCACCCAGGCCTATGTCATCTTTGCCTTCGTGAGATTACGGACTATTTCCTCCACTGTGTGCTAATATTTGGGGCCATACAGTTATTTGCAAATATCTCGTTGGCTTCTGCCTCCGCCCTGATCGTGCTACGCATGTGAGCGGACTCAGTTCTCCTCTCCGCACCTCACCAATAAGGTACTCTCAGTGCGGCGATATGGGGGCTAAACAGGATCGTCATATCAATCGCTTCCGCTGCCTGGTTCGCTAATACTGGTTCCCTAATTCATAGTATGTTTATTTCTTTCTGGATGTTTCAAATATGTGACCTCGGATCAGGTTTAGCCATTCTTCACGGAACTTGGAGCGGAGGCATTTGCAAAGTCACGAATTCGTCTGAAACCAAAACCAACATTATTGTCACTTTCGTCACTGACTTAGTGCTTCTTGCACTCATGTTCATCGGGCTCTTGCGCTGGGAAAATGCCTATCAGAAAGGTGGCATCTGGTGGCTCCTGTTCACCCAGGTTAGTATTTTCTCATCTCGGATACTACAACATGCACTGGGGCGATCTTCTAGGCTGACTATGACAACAGGGCTTGGCGTGGATGATAACCATTGTTTTAGCCGGGGCACCTGTCACTGTACGCTTTCCTAAAAATGGATATGATCCAGGTGACTGATACTACGAGCCCCCCAGGTTTTCGTTCTGCTGAATCTGAATGGTGGGTATTTCTTTCACGCGACGAGATTCGGTATTCACCAAAAGAGTTTTCACAGACCCCATGAACCTCGTATGTCATCAACTTTAATAAACACTCCTGACAAAGAGCTGACGGGCCCGATATCACAGATGTTTCAAGTCCCTGCACGTGAGGTGTCTCATCGCGAGAGAACCTTGCGACATCGCTGATTTTGTTTCCCTTTCTTCAGTCATTACTCTGACAATCGGTGCTTCACGCGTATACCGTGGACTGTCGGACTATGTCCACAAAGAAACCAACGTACATATGAGTGGGGGGCTGCCAGTGAGACAGCCACCGGTTGACCACTTTGTACCCCGCTCAGACCAAGGTTCGCTCGCACTGAGGACCGGCGGTATGCCAGAAAGGCATGCGTTCGAAATGGATCCTTTGGTACCCCCAGAACACCAGGAGAAGACAACTAAGTGTGGTGAAAATCGAGTTGTGTAGGTGGGACTGAGGCAATCTATCGTTGCACACAATAACCGGAAAATGGGATGTATCCCTTTTCTATTTACTTTTGTAGGAATCGGAAAAGCCCTTAACCTTAGAGGGGATAGATGTGGACGCCAGATGCATATAGTGTCCTTGTTACATACTATATAATTATAATTCAAAGTCGAGAGCACAGAAAATAAGGTTCTCATCCCTGAAGTGTAACAACAACTTTTGAGCTTGGTGGTCTGTGACTCGCGCCACGTATCCCCCCCAACCCCACCCCCAACTTAAGAAGGGTTGCTCCATCACCTTAATGTAGAAAACTCTCCCATGCTACGCACGCGTGAGCATTACTGCTGATTTACTGTATCATTCAACTATATATGGCGTTTGACACTGCAAAGCGTTCAATCCGAGGCGACCCGCGATACAAGCAGGACCACGCCTTTCGAACAGCTGAAGAAGCGTAATCTGTAGCCCAACCCTGGACATAATATCGGAGATGGTGGGTAATAGAACAAACGTTTTGGTCGCGTAATAGTACGTGCCATGCAAGAGCAGGTGCCAGTGCGGGCTTATCACACAGCACCTGCAAGCGCCCGAAAGTTTGTTTTCGAGAGTTGTTGGTGCCTTCACCCGGAGCTCAGCTATAAGCCTGGTCGCATTACGTGCAAAATGTGCGTGCGAGGAGACCGCATCCAGTGGGGCCGTCGACGTCAGGTGGACACCGAGGTGGGCGCGTTACTCTGGCCCGGAATGCGAGGTCTCCATACTTCCCCCAACAAAATCCGTGCAGAAAACCCAGCGTTAGTAGAGGAATTCACAGCCCTCAATCGTCAGCTAGAGTCAGTGACGATGTCTGTCGCACAGAGCGAGAGTGAAGAGACAGGCGCCGATAGCGAAACTGGAATTGGACCGAACTGGGCGGCGCGAGGGCTCCAGCGCTCCGGGCCGGGGATTGGCTCGATTGGTCTCGTTCCCACGCAACGGAAACTTTTGGAAACTCAAGAGCGTACTGTAAGTCTGTAACACCCTCGTCTCTTATATCCAATACTTCCCAGGCTTCGAGGATTTTTTTCTGAAGCCATATCGTTTGGCGTCTTTCATTTTGCTGCAGCATATGAACCGATCATTATCATCAACCAATCTGAATGGCGTTCGGACGTCATCATTCTCTACAGAGGTTCACCTCCTTCCGTCATTTCCACTTTTAACTTTCATACTCGCGCAAACCGGTTGAAAATCAATTACTGTGTGTCTCAAATAACAGCAGACTCTATTCAAAGGGCTGCTACGACCTCACTGTAGCTTCTGTTCTAAAAAACTGGTCATTGAGAGGCTCCACCAAGTACAGGCTCCAGAGAAATCTCGAAAGCGCAGGCCATCACCCGAAACATTCGGTAGGTCTTCAATGCTCCTCGTCGCACCACCCGATATTCTGCGCCGGGCGTGGGGCGAGATTGTTCAAACTACTAAGACTCTGGCGACAACCCTCATTTCAGTGATGGAGATGCCTAAGGCCGTACTAATAGGACGCCTGAGGGATCACTAAATTTTTACTCCATATGTCACGGATTACTGGAGGCAGGAAAGCCTTTTGATGCTCTATTCGAACTTCACGGAGGCAAAATCTCACGTTACTAGACTCGTCCGATCTCAATTTCCCGCTGCGGAATTTGCATTCCCTTTTGCTTGTCACACCGCGGAGCTGACTGAGGACACCATTACCGCCGAAGTGCTACACCTTGCGGTGGCAATGCAATACTGTGGATTCCGCGGCGTCGTCTGGACGATGTAGGCTATGGCCGATACGGATGGGGCGGATCTGTCTAAGTATTTCTACTAGTCAAATTTCCCGGAAAGCACTGGCCAGGAGCGAGTTCCGTATTACGAGAGACCTGCGAGGGCATTTTGTTTTGCGATGCAGAAGTTGCGGAGGAAGAAGAGAGGAACCAGGCTAGAGCAATGGGTCAACTTTGTTCATTGTAGAGCGTGATCTTGCTTTGTGAATTGTCTAACTTGTGTGTGTGTGCGTGCTTAAGTCCGGTCCTAACATAGTCATTTGGATTGTGAGAGGCATCGTGCGGCGGCGAGACTGCTATTTGGTCGTAAAGTCCCCAGGTCGGATATCACTGATTTCAGTTCTACCGCCTCCAGATTCCGTAAGATAGATGAATCACTCGCGACGAGAGAACGGCGTACAAGCAATGTGTAACAAAGATTGGTTTGTGATCTAACATGGGTATTTTGAAGAGTTAGACCGGTGTGAGTCTTGACATTTGGCATGCGGAGAAGTGTCCCTGCGCGTAGAGGCAATCCTGCTAGTCAACACAAAGATAGGACTTAGAAAATGGGCGAGAGATATCCAATGATTTTCAACTTCGCTCTCTGACCGATGGTTCTGCGTAGACTATGATATGGGTGCAGAGCCTTCTTAGCATGTGCTGACCCCAGACATCGTGCAGAGTGTACGACAGTACCTGTACAAGGGCCGTCTTGAACTTTCGAACGTTGAAACCTCCCCTCGTGTCGGGAGTCACAAGTTGCTACTTGGTCGCGGAGACTCTTGTGGGGTGTCACTGGTTGTTTGACCACGTCCAGATTTTATAGGATGGATTAACTACTCACCACGAAGGCACGACACACATGCTGTATGTATCACAAGTTAGTTTGTGATTGGATTTGTTAGAAAGGTATGGGCGATGCAATGCGCAGACTTGGATCAATGAGTCCGACAGGCGGAGCAGTTTTTTTTTTTTTTAAAAAATGGTAGGGAGGAACAGGGGAGTGCGCGTGAGAAATCAAAAAGGAAATAAGAGCGACGGTGTGAAGGGGAGGATGCGAACGACCAGTGTTCAACCGAGAGCGGGAGGTATCAGGTTTCGGTCGAGAACTAATAGAAGATGCAGAACGAGGCCAAAGGACGGCGATGCTTGGGCCCATTGATAGCGGTCCTGGGGGCTGAGCGCTGAGCGCTGGGGGTATCATCGATCAAACTTGACTCGCGGTATGATCAAGGGAGAAGGCGTTGGCGACGCGAAGATCTATTCAGTAAGAAAGAGGCGGTATATGCACACGGAAAAGCTCGATACCTAGGATCGGAACGATATGGGGAAGGGGAAAGGGAGTGAGTAGGAGCGGCGAGGGAAAGGCGAACGAGATGGAATGATAGAAAAACGGGAACGGAGCGCAATGGCAGAGAAAAAATAAGAGGTAGGAAATTGGGAAAGACAGAGAAGGTCGTGGGTGATAGTGAGGGAGGGTGATGAACAAAGTGATTGTATCATATGGGGACCAGGGCGGGAGGCAGAGAAGAACGTACTAGAATGGAAAGGAAACACATACGAGAATTGATCGCAGCTTCGCTTCCGTCGAAGTGCGACGTGGTGATGGCGATGGAATGATGGAGGCTGTATGGGCAAAAAGATAGATGATGACAATGACACGAACAAAGGTGGCGCATACGAACAAAGGTGGCGCATGGCGGACATGAAAGGGAAATATATGGGATGGGGGACAAACGTGGAGTTGGAAAAATTGACATGAAGCGAACGGACATACTAGTTACTAGTGTAAGGATTGTGTCCTGCGGCAAGAAACGTTTGGGACGTAGGCCAGGTGCACGACAAGAAATGGGGGTGAATAACACGACCACGGGGCAGTGGATGAAGGCGTTGAGATCGTGATCAAGATGGATATGGGCGGAACTTGGACAATATCGATTGACGATTGGGAGGTAGTAGTGGGTTGGGGTAGTGGTCCGAGAAGCCCTCGTCGGGTCATCGCGGCGCCTCTCCAAGGATACTATGCAAGCAGACTGGCCAGAATGATATGTGATCTATTCCACAGCTTTTACATGTCGATAGACCTATTTGCGGAAAGCTGGAAAATTTCCAGCGGGCTCAGCGAGCGGGGTCAAGTATAACCCCAGTGTTTTGTTTTTTTTGGATCCTGTAAGCCACTTACTTCCGAGTTTTTCACTTGGTTTTTCACAAAATTCAGTCGTAGACATTCGACAATTGCATTACAACTAGAGAAAGGGACTGGGGTTTGACCCGAGCGAGGATGCGTGTAGGCCAAGGCGGAGTTGTAAATTACGGTAGCTGTTTTTGTGTTTCTGTAACATAATCAAGTACGCCCTTCCCATCCTGATGCCATCATGTAGTGAAGACGTAGCAAATCTCGGAAACTGTTAACGAAGAGCGCCAAAGCGCTGAAATATGGCAACTGGATGGGAGGAAAGCCAGGAGAAGAGAAGTTTTTGAGAGGGGAGGATCTAGATCTTCATGGTGTGGGCAGCGATGACCCTGGCGACTGTGATTACGAGGCTGTGTAAACACTCGTTTGGAGAATGACTTAAATTTAATCACGGCTCTACGTATAGTGAGAATCTATATCGACTTGGCTCTATGCACTAAGATTTCTGTGTTTTATAGGTTTGCTTTTAAATTACATGCATACCCGGACCTACGATCATTCGCTTTGTCCATCCTGTCTGAACCTTCATATCGTCGCACCGA
This sequence comes from Lactarius indigo, assembly GCA_025766275.1. Classification (NCBI taxonomy): domain Eukaryota; kingdom Fungi; phylum Basidiomycota; class Agaricomycetes; order Russulales; family Russulaceae; genus Lactarius; species Lactarius indigo. Next base: position 450,686 of record JAFKAC010000018.1, on the reverse strand, counting down.
TCCTGTTTCCTCCTTGACATGACTGACTGGAAAAGTCCCGATGCTATCACTGCAGAATATTGTGCGTCACTTCAGTTGCCCTTCCGACATTTCTAACTAAACATTCGCGTTACAGCCACACTCGTCAAGCTTTGCCATGCCATATGGGGAGTTCTCCTGTGAGCACTGTCGTTCTCAGCCTCGTCTAATGAAATCATTAATTTTATTCTCATACAAGCTGGGAGTTTGTTGTGAACATCGGATTCGAATATTCTGTCTTCACTGGGGAGCGAAAGTTCCGCTCATCATTTTTGGTACGTTCCGTACAGCCCAGACAGGGATGTGAGATAATCAACTCAAGCTGGTGCATACAGCTTTATTTGGCGGTCCGGTGGTGCCCTCTGTTCTGCAGTATTACTATACTCGTGGGATTCGACTCTGTAAGCCGGATCAACTGCCAGGTACCTTGGCTTCTCGCCCCGTTGAGTCGGATGACGAAACTGAAATTCTTCCAAGGCTTATGTCAACTTCGTCTTTGTGAGATTTTGAGCTATGTCCTTGACTACACGCTAATATTTGTGGCCATGTAGGTATTTTCGCATCTCTCATTAGTTTCTGCCTCAACCCTGATCGCCCTGCGCATGTGAGTGGGGACTCGGTTCTCTAACTCCTCTTGGCGCTTCATTGATACTAAGACACTCTCAGTGCGGCGATATGGGGGTTAAACAAGATCGTCATATCGATTGCTTCCGCTGCGTGGCTCGCCAATACTGGTGCCCTGATTCATAGTATGTTCATCTCTTCAATTGGTTTTCCGGATATTTCAAACCTGTGACCCGCAATCAGATATAATCATTGTTCACGCGATTTGGAGCGAGGGCTTTTGCAAAATCACGAATACATCCGAAACGAAAACCAACATTCTTATCACTTTCATCACTGACTTGGTGCTTCTGGTACTCATGCTCACGGGGCTCTTGCGCTGGGAAAATGCCCGTCGGAAATGCGGCATCTGGTGGCTCCTGTATACCCAGGTTAGTATTTTTTCATCTCGGATACGACAGCATGCACTGCGATGACGACTTCTTGGCTGACCACGATGACAGGGCTTGGCGTGGATGATAATTGTCGCCGTGGCCGAGGTACCTATCACAGTACGTTTTCCAAAAACGAATATAATATGATCCAAGTGACTGACACGAGCTCCAAAGGTTTTCATTCTGTTGAACCTGAATGGTGTGCAGTCCATTTCTTTCATACGACGAGATCGCGTATTCACCAAAAGAGTATTTTCACAGGTCCCATGAACCTCGTACGTCATGAAGAATATATTCTGGACAAAGAACTGACGGACCCAATATCACAGATGTTCCAACTCCCTGCACGTTGGTGTCTTGTCCCGAGAGATCTACGCGAATTCGCTGATTGTTTTTCATTTCTTCAGTGATTACTATGACCATAGGTGCATCACGGGTGTACCGTGGACTGTCGGACTATGTCCACAATGAATCCGACGTATATATGAGTAGAGGGTTTCCAGTGAGACAGTCAACAATTGGCACCTTTGTACCCCAGGAAGGCCGAGGTTCGCTCGCGGTGGGGACAAGCGGTACGCTGGACGGGCACGTGCTCGAAATGGGTTTCCTGGAACCGCCAAGACACCAGGAGAAATTGGAGAATGGTAGCGAAAATCGAGTTGCGTAGGTGAGACTAAGGCGATCTATCGTTGCACATAATACCCGGAAAATGGGACATATTCCCTTTCTATTTATTTTTGTAGGGTTGGCAAAGCTCTCGACCTCAAATAGGATAGGTGTGAATGCCAGATGCGTGTAGTATTTTTGTTCTAGTGTATCCTGTATATACTTTATGAATCGAAGTTCGAGAGCACGAACAATGAGGCTCTTTCTTGTCGGTCCGTTTGCAGTGATTCGCACCATATCCCCCTCGCCTCGCCCCCAACAACTTGACGTAGATTTTCACGTTAGCGGGCCAGTTCATTCTCCGTTCGAAATGTGGACATATACGCTTATGTACAAATATGAAGCAGATACGACCTTGTTCCCGCGACAATCTGAGTCCTCAGTATATCTCTTCATCTGGGTCTGCGCCTTCGCCCAGCGAGTCCACCAATTACATCTGACCGTTTTTAAATGAGTCAGACGGAATCATATTGGACTAGCTACATACAGCGTGTGACACTGGAAAGACTGGGAGAGTCCAATCCGAGGCGAGGTGTGATACTCACAGGACCAAACCTTTCTATCGGCAAATAAGTGCAATCCATAGCCTGGACGTCATATTAGGGGTGGTGGGTAACAGAAGAGACTGCTGTTTGGTCGCGCAGCGGTACGTGCTATACAAGGGCAGAGGTTATCCCCTACAAGCGCCCGGAAGTTTCTTTTTTATAGATCCATGTCCGAAAGTTGTTTTCGAGAGTCATTGGTACAATCTCCTAGAGCACCACCCGAGGCCCTGGTAACCTCACGTGCACAATGTGCGCATGAGGAGGCTACATCCAGGGGAGCCGTCGGCGTTATAGTTGATGGATGTGCCGACGTGTCGTGCATGTGTGGGTCACTGCGGATGCGTCTGGCAGCGTATGTATTAGCAGGCGGAGATGATTTCGTAGAGAAAGGGGAGGAAACGACACGACAGATAGGGAAGGGAAGAACAAGAGAAGCTGCCGAAGCGACGATCGCGGGACGGAGTGTTACGACTGGTGTCAGAACTGAAGGCGAGAAGAGCATGAGAAAACACAGATGGCTGGACGAGGCCAAAATTGAAGGCGGCAATGTTACGGCTGATTCATAAAACTCTTTCTCGGGTTTCCTTAATAGGACCTGACTAGCATAGATTATGACGAGATAAACGAATGAGTGAAACACCATAGCAGCAGTGCCAGAGAAAGTGCCGTGGTGGACTATATCTGGGGAAGCTAGTGCCTAGTAGTTCCGGAACGGCAAGTATAACTGAGTAGACGGGGAGAGATGGGGAGTAGGCGTGGGATACTAAGTAGGTGAAGGAAACGAAGTGCAATGCTCTCTGAACGGGCACACGACGACGAGGAGGTGGACCCAGTGAAATGGAACAGATAACAGTTATGTGAGAACAAAAGAGATCGATAAGTGAGGGGTAGATCGGGGAAGAGAGATACCCATGGACTAGGATCGCGCCAATCCATCAAGAAAAAAGTGGCGGTGTGGTGGCGAATGTACGTTAGAGTGCGCGCTGGGTTTACAAAAGGAACATATAACGAGGACAGTGCGAAGGCGGGCCGGGACGCCCGCCCCGCCCCGCCTCAAAACGCGTCGATACGAGGGGCAGACGGCAAGGGTAATACGAACAGGGTCACGTCAGTAATTGAGCTACCTAGTAGTGTGGGCAGCGGCGATGACAAAATCATGAGCAAGCGAGAGGAAGAGCCTGAAGCGAGGCCTGAGGGAGTGATGGATTAAAATATGCGCACTAGATGAGACAGAGACGGCGAGAGCGATTGAGTTAGCAGGGGTGCAGGAAATTTGAGGGCAGGGGGGCTCGAAGTGAGATCTTGGGTGAGTATGCTGGCATTCCTAAAATAAACCTTACACTAGTAGCGGAGAAGATTTAAGCCTGGAAAATACACTCGAGCATTGCGAGTACGTATACTGTGCTACCACTCTACCCGATATGATCCCAACTCGCTGCGTCAAGGCGTGCAGTATGCAGCACAGCACGAAATAAATACGAGCCTTACGAACCGGGCGGCCCACACTTTCGTGCGATTCGGCCGATTCGGGCTACAGTAGTACCTTTGCCTTGGCTTTGCGACATCGCTTGGTCGCTCCCTAGTCCTCCAAGGGCGTCAGAGCCCTTGATAGCTCAGTGTGTCCACTTCTCAGGGTTCCCGAGTGTCTCGTACGATCGCGCGCCTTTAGCAACCGAGGAGCGACGCGTCCCCAATTCAAGCGGACCTGTATACAAAGTCAGCGCTATGCAGTAGCCTGCACCTTGGGCTTTTACCGTTTTTGAGAGGGGAGATCCAGAACCTCATGATGTCGGCAGCGGTGACCTCACTGCCAGCAGCTGCGACTGCGAAGTTCGAACAGTGCGAGGTTGTGTGGACAGTCGTTTGAAGAATGACTCGGATTTAATTACCGCTCGGCGTATCTGTGGGAAGGTAAAGTGAGAATCTATGCAACTGGGCTCTATGCACTGAGATTTCTGTGTTTTATAGGTTTGCTTCGAAACTGCTTTGTACCCAACTGGGCCTACGAATATCCGCTTTGTTCTTCTTGTCTGAACCCTCATATCGTCGCACCGATCCTTTTTCCTCCTTAACATGCCTGACTGGAAAAGTCTCGCTGTTGTCACCGCAGAATATTGTGTGTCACTTGTGCTTTCGACATTTCTAACTATTTACATTTGCTTTACAGTCGCGCTCCTCAAGCTTTACCATGCCATATGGGGAGCTCTCATGTGAGATCTGTCGTTCTCGGCCTCGTCTAACGAAACATTACCTACTTTCTTCTCATACCAGCTGGGAGTTTGTCGCTTGTTTCAGGTCCCTGCACGTTAGGTGTCTCATCGCGAGAGAACTATACGACATCGCTGATATTTATTTTTTCCTTTCTTCAGTCGTTACCCTGACAATCGGTGCTTCACGCGTGTACCGTGGATTGTCCGACTATGTCCACAACGAGACTGACGTGTATATGAGTGGAGGACTACCAGCGAGACAGCTGCCGCTGATTGTCGACCTAGTGACCCGATCGGACTGAGGATCCCTCGCATTGGGGACAAGCGGCATTTTATAAGTGGATCCTCCGGCACCCGGGCGCACCCCCAAAACCCCAGGAGAAAATGAGGAAGTGTGGTGAAAATCGAGTCGTGTTTGTGGGACTAAGGTAATCTATCCTTGTGCACGATACCCAGAAACAATCCCAGAAACTTTGAAATGAGATGTCTTCCTTTTCTATTTACTTTTGTAGGACCCGGATATGGCCCTCAACGGCCTCAACCTCAAAGGGTATAGGTGTCGACGCCAGGAGCATGTAGTGTTTTTGTAATATACTGTATAGTTCTTGAAACACACTTCCTACGGCGCCCACTGCCTCCGCAACTTTTCACACGCGCTACCATTGTCCTGGCCGCCAATCTGTACTAGCTGACTGCTCAAGTGATGGCGATACTGGCAGGTTGTCTCGACAACTTCTCGCGTGTTCTTGGGACTTGTGAGACAATACATCGCCCCATGGCATCACTCGACCGGCCATTGGGGTGTTACTAGTAACTTACTACTACTAGGACCCACGGATAGGGGTTCCAAAATTTCGAAGTGATGGAGGTAAGTCAAAGGCAGAGATACGGTCACAGTACCTTACTAGTCGACACACGTATTCGCGCGCGCAATAGCACTGATACGCCCAGCGCGCACCGGCTGGCCAGGTTAAACGCTTTTGCGTCCTTTCCCACCGGCCCGCGCTTCAGCCAATTCGGAGTATCACTTCTACCATTCCCTTATCTTTGCGACCTTGCTTCGTTGCTCCCTGGACTCTACTCCATTTTAGATCTGTTTCTCTTCTTTTCTGTGTAGGTTTTCCCTTTATCTACCTCTTTCAACCCAGTCAATATTAGTGCCGTTCCTCCAAGACCCTAGAGCCCTTTCTAGCTCAGTGTGTCCCCTTCTCCGTGTTCCCAAGCGTCTCCCACTCTCGCGCACCTTTAGAAGATTCGGACCGATCTGTCCCCAACCCAAGCGGACCTGTATACAGAGTTACGTCCCGTGTGGAAACCTGCACGACCAGCACCGCCGCTTCATACCTCCCTGAACCCAACGCAGCTGGGTCGCTTGGGAAAGTGTATGACAGTATCTGCGCGTCCTAAACATTCAAACGTTGAAACCTCCCCTCGTGTAGGGAATCACAAGCTGCTACTTGGTCGCGGAGGTTCTTGTCATATATAAGTGGTTGTTTGAATACGTCCAAGTTTTGTAGAATAGACGAACTACGCGCTAAGAGGGCACGACGCACATGGTATACACAGGTCGATTGGGATCGGATTTATCACCACGAAGTGAGCGATGAAATGTGTGGACTAGGACCAATGAGTCCGACAGGCGGAGCAGATTTTTTTAAAGAAAAGTGTAGAGGGAGGGACATGGAAGGGCGTGAGAAAAGGGAAAAGTAAACAAGAGCGAAGCTATGCAGGCGAGGAATGGGGGACAGCGAACGAACGACCCGCCGAGACAGAAACCGATCGGGCCACGATCAGGAGCCGACAATAGCTACAAAAAGACGCCAGATCTGACGGCGCTGCTTGGGCCCAATGATAGCAGTTTTACGAGCTTAGTGCCAGGTGGGTCGTCGACCAAACCTTACTCGCCCTGGGATCAAGTGAGAAGGCGTAGGCGACGTGCAGATGCGCAGATTAGTTCAGCAAGAAAGAGGTGGTTGGTGCACACGGAGAAACTCGGTACCTAGGATCGAAACGATATGGAGAAGGGGGACCAGAACGAAGGCGCTGTGAGAAAATAAGGCGTAGTGAGGGACGACGGAGGGAGTCGCGAGTGAGATCTAGTGAGACCTAGTGAGGTCTAGTGAAGGAGAAGTCCAAAGTGATTGTATCGTTCGAAGGCCAGGGTGGGAGGCAAAGACGAACACACTAGAAAAGAAAAGAAGAAGAAACATACGCGAGAATAAATGTGGTTTCACTCCGCGAAGCGCAGCGTGGTGATGGCGTCGTGATAGCCATCGCACAGTGGAGTGCACCATGTGGACAGAAAGATAGAAGGTGATGACGGCCCGAATAAAGGCGGACATCGAAGGGGCATGTATGTAGGATAAACGAAGGGTTGGAAAAGTTGACATGGGGCGAATGGACATACTAGTTACTAGTGAGAGCGTCGCATCCCGTGGCATGACACGTTTGAAAAGTAGGCCAGGTGCACGGCCAGAAATGAGGGTGAGCCACAAAGCTATCAAAGCTGTGGGGTCATGACCTTGAGGCAGTGATGATGTCGAAATAGTGAGTAAGCCATCAAGCTCGCGACGTGATGCCGGATCAATAATCGATCGCCATTTGGGCAGTGATAGCAATACACGAAGACTACTATCCCACGGCGCAGGCTGCGCTTCACACGCCTCACGAATCATGTAATCAATTTCTCACGCGTACCCACGGCTCGGTTACTTGCTCTTGTGCTCTTCCGAGTTTTTTCACAAATACTTACTACAACACTGTCGTAAACACTCCGGACAACAGTTGCTTTACAACCAGAGAAAGGGACTTGAGTTGGAGGACTCGTCCGTTGCGTGGTTCTTGGCCCGAGCTCGTTTGCGTGCACTCTAGCGGAGTTGTTAATCAAATGTACGTAGGATACTAGTAATCAAGCGCGCCCTTCTCCTGATCTTGATGCCACGACGTGACGACGGTATAGCAAAATCTCGGAAGCTGTTAGCGACGGGCCTCAAAGTGCTGAAATATGGCAATTAAATGGAAGAAGACCGAGCTTCGACTCGGATCCTGTGCACCTTGCTGCGCGCTGACATTTCTGCTTTTTTATAGGTTTGCGTTATATATATTGAAACCGCTCCATGCATGCTCGGGTCTACTTTTGTCCATCCTGTCTGAACCCTCACATCGTCGCGCCGGTCCGGTTTCCCCTTTAACATGACTGACTGGAAAAGTCCCGCTGTTATCGCCGCAGAATATTGTGCGTCAGTCGTGCTTCCGACATTTATAACTATTTATATTTGCATTACAGTCGCCCTCCTCAAGCTTTACCACGTCATATGGGGAGTTCTCATGTGAGTACTGTTGTTCTCGGCCTCGTAAAATCAAATGAGTAAACTTCTTCTCATGCAAGCTGGGAGTTTGTCGTGAACGTTGGATTCGAATTTGATGTCTTCACTGGCAAGCGAAAGTTCCGCTCATCATTTTTGGTACGTTGCGTGCAGCCCAAACAGGAATGTGAGATGACCAACTCAAGTTGGTACATACAGCTTTACTTGGGTGCCCGCTGGTGCCCTCTGTTCTGCCTCATTACTGTACTCGTGGGACTCGACCCAGTAAACCGGATCAATTGCCAGGTACTTTGGCTTCTCGCTGTGTTGGGCCAGATGACGAAACTGAAATTCTACCCAGGCCTTTGTCATCTTTGTCTTCGTGAGATTATAGTCTATTTCCACGACTACATGCTAATAATTGGGGCCATGTACTAGTTATTTTCACATCTCTCGTTAGCTTGTGCCGAGGCACTGATCGTGCTGCGCATGTGAGTAGAGACTCGGTTCTCCAACTCCACTTGGCGCTTCATAAATACTAAAATACTCCCAGCGCGGCGATTTGGGGGCTAAACAAGATCGCCATATCAATCGCTGTCGCTGCGTGGCTCGCTGATGCTGGTTCCCTCATTCATGGTATATTCATTTCTTCGTTTGGCCTTCCACATATTTCAAACATATGACGCGGGATCATTGGATCAGGTGTAGTCGTTATTCGTGGAAATTGGAGCGAAAGCTTGGCCGGAGCCGTTTGCAATGTCACGAATACGCCCTCGACCAGAATCAACATTCTTGTCTCTTTCGTCACTGACTTGGTACTTCTTGCACTCATGCTCACGGGGCTCTTGCGCTGGGAAAATGCCCGCCTGAAAGGCGGCATCTGGTGGCTCCTGTATACCCAGGTTAGTATTTTTCCTCTCAGATACGACAGCATGTATTGCGATGATGACTCCTCAGCTGACCATGACAACAGGGCTTGGCGTATATGATAATCGTCGCTGTGGCCGAGGTACCTATCACAGTACGTTTTCCAAAAACGGACATGATCCAGGTGACTGATACGAGCCCCATAGGTTTTCATTCTGTTGAACCTGAATGGTGTGCAGTGCATTTGTTTCACACGACGAGATCGCGTATTCATCAAAAGAATATTTTCACAGATCCCATGAACCTCGTACGTAATAAGGGAAATATTCCGAACAAGAGACTGACGTACCCAATATCATAGATGTTCCAACTCCCTGCACGTTGGTGTCTTTTCTCGAGAGAGTCATGCGAATTCGCTGATTGTTTTTCATTTCTTCAGTGATTACTATGACCATAGGTGCTTCACGGGTGTACCGTGGACTGTCGGACTATGTCCACAACGAATCCGACGTATATATGAGTAAAGGATTTCCAGTGAGACAGTCAACAATTGGCACCTTTGTACCCCAGGAAGGCAGAGGTTCCCTCGCAGTGAGGACAGGCGGTACACTGGACGGGCACATCTTCGAAATGGATTTCCTGGAGCCGCCAAGACCCCTGGAGAAATTGACGAATGGTAGGGAAAATCGAGTTGCGTAGGTAGGGCTAAGGCGGCCTATCCTTGTACATAATACCCGGAAAATGGGACATATTCCCTTTCTATTTAGTTTTGTAGGATTCGGAAAAGCTCTCGACCTCAAATAGGATAGGTGTGGATGCCAGATGCGTGTAGTATTTTTGTTCTAGTGTATCCTGTATATATTCTACGAATCGAAGTTTGAGAGCACGAACAATGAGGCTCTTTCTTGTCCATAAGGTCCAAACAACTTTTGAGCTTGGTAGTCCGTTTGCGGTGATTCGCACCATATACCACCCGCCTCGCCCCCAACAACTTGACGTAAATTTCCCCTTGATGTAAGGGAATTTCACGTTAACGGGCCAATTCACTTTCTATTCGAAATGTGGACATATACGCTTATGTACAAATACGAAGCAGATACGACCTCGTTCCCGCGACAACCTGAGTCCTCAGTATATCTCTTCATCTGGGTCTGCGCCTTCGCCCAGCGAGTCCACCAATTACCTCTGGCCGTTGTGAAACGAGTCAGACGAAATCATATTGGACCAGATATATACGGCGTACAACACTGGAAAGGCCGGGAGAGTTCAATCCGAGGCGACTCGTGATACGAGCAGGACCAAACCTTTCTATCGGCCGTAGACGTGCAATCCATAGCCTGGATGTCATATCGGGGGTGGTGGGTCAAGTGGTAAGTAATAGAGGAAATCGCTGGTTAGTCGCGCAGTGGTACGTGCTATATAAGGGAAGAGGTTATCACCTACAAATGCCCGGAAGTTGTTTTTCTTTTTTGGATCCATGTCCGAAAGTTATTTTTCGAGATACGATCGCCCGGAGCACCGCCCGAGGCCATAGTAGCATCACGTGCGCAATGTGTCCAAGGAGACCACATCCGGTGGGGCTGTCAGCGTTATAGTTAAGTCGACGGATGTACCGATGTGAAGCGCTTGAGTGGATCGCCGTGGATGCGTATGTGTTCGCAGGCGGAAACATTCCGTAGAGAAAGGGGTGGTGTAAAGGTCGGGCGATAGGGGCGATCCGGCTAAGTGTGCCGGTCGGGTGATAGGGTCCGAAGGGCCGGTTCAATTGGCGACGAGAAAAGCGCGAAGTCGAGGGATGATAGAGCACGAGCGAGGATGGACAAAGGCGAAGATACTTCGCTTTGGAGAGGGTCTCAGGGGCACACCAGGGAAAGAGGAGGAACAACTGGATGATATTTCGAGTACAAACGAGCGCGTTTAAATACAATTTAGATACGTTTTTAAGGATAATAGTAACAAAGTAGAGTAAAGAAATATAAAGGCGCACGGGCCATACAAAGCCATGAAACAGGAGTTGAAGCAGTGTCGAGAAATGGAGTAGAAAGGGGAGTTAGACCCCTATGAGACTTGCGACGTTTGAATGGAAATGGAAATGGTGGATCTTGAGCCGCCGCGCATTATCGCGGCGGTGTTGTTTTTGTGGGGGTTCGAGTCGGCCGGGTCGAGCGTGCCGAAATGCAACAAGGGGAGGAAACGATACGTGAGAGATAGGGAAGGGAAGAACGAGAGAAGCTGCCGAAGCGGCGATCGCGGGACGGAGTGTTACGAGTGGTGTCAGAACTGAGGGCGAGAGGAGCAGGATCAAACAAAAACGGCTGGACGAGGCCAGAGTTGAAGGCGGCAATGCTACGACTGATTGACAAAAGTCTTTCTCAGGTTTCCTTAACTGGACCTGACTAGCATGAATTATGCCGAGATAAACGGCGAGTATAAATAAGTAGAAGGGAGAGATGGGGAGTAGGCCACTGCCAGTGTAGGCGCGGGATGAGCAGTTGATGGGAGCGAAGTGTAATACAATCAGAACCGGCAAGCGAAGAGGAGATGGACCCAGTGAAACGGAGCAGATAATATATAGGCAAGAACAAAGGGGCCGGTAAGTGAGGGATATATCAAGGAAAAGAAATACCCATGGACGAGGATCACGCCCATGCACCAGGAAAAAAGTGGCGGTGTGGGGGCGAATGTACGGTAGAGTGCGTGCTGGGAAAAGGTGCAGATAACGAGGACAATGCGAAAAAGCGTCGATACGAGGGGCAGATGGCGAGGGTGATACGAACAGGGTCACGTCAGCAATTGAGCGACCTAGTAGCGGGGGCGGCGACGATGACATAATCACTAGCAAGCGAGAGGAAGAGCCTGAAGCAAGGCCTGAGGGAGCAATGGATTGAAATATGCGCACCAGATGAAACAGAGACGGCGAGAGCGATTGAGTTAGGATAAGTGTAAGAAATATGAGGGCAGGGGGGCTCGAGGTGAGATCTTGGGTGAGTATGCTGGCATTTCTAAAACAAGCCTTACAGTAGTAGCGGAGAATATTCAAATACACTCGAATACGTACACTGTACTACCACTCTACCTGACACGATCCCAACTCGCCACGTCAAGGCGTGCAGCATGCAGCACACCACGAAATGAATACGAACCTTCCGAACCGGTCGGCCCACACTTTCCCGCGAATCGGCCGATTCCGGCTACAGTGTTACCTCTTGCGACATCGATTGGTCGCTCCCTAGTCCTCCCAGGACTTCACAGCCGTTCATAGTTCTGTGTGTCCACTTCTCCGTGTTCCCGAGCGTCTCGTACGATCGCGCGCCTTTAGAAACTTTGGAGCGACGCGTCCTCAATTCAAGCGGACCTGTATACAAAGTTACGCGCCATGCAGCGGCCTGCACGAGTAATAACGCGGCTTTATCCCTCTCTGAACCCAAGGCAGCCCGGGTTGTTTGCGCAGTGTCCACAGGCAACTTCAAAACAAAAAATGGGGGTTGAAAAATGGGTCAGAGGTCTGACCCACTGTTCTGCGTAGACTATGATATCGGCGCATGGCCTCCTTAGCGTGTACTGACACCGGATATCGTGCAGAGTGTATGACAGTACCTGCGCGAGGGCCGTCTGGAACATTCGAACGTTGAGACCTTACCTCATGTCGGGATCGCAGGTTGCTACTTGATCGCGGGGGATCTTGTCGGATATTACTGGTTGTTTGATCACGTCCAAATTTTGTAGGATGGATGAACTACTCGCTAAGAGGGCACAACGCACGTGGTACGTGTAACAAAGGTTAGTTTGGGATCGGATTTATGACAACGATATGAGCGATGGAATGTGGGGACTTGGATCGATGAGTCCAACACGCGAAGCAGTTTTTTTAATTATTTAGAAAAAGTGGAGGGGGAGGGGACAGGGGAGGGTATGAAGGCGTGTGAGGAAGGGAAAGGAAAATAAGAGCAAAGCTGTGAAGGCGAGGACTGGGGGATAGCGAGTAAATGACCGGTGTTCGGTTAAAACCGAAACCGATCAGGCCTCGATCAGGTAGCCGACAATGGCTGCAGAAGGGAACCAGGTCTGACGGCGGTGCTTGGGCACATTGATGGTAGTCCTGCGAATATAGTGCTAGGGGTATCATTGATCAAACCTGGCTCACCCTGGGATCAAGTGAGAGGGCGTAGGTGACGCGCAGATACGTTCAGCAAGAAAGAGGCGGTGTGCGCAAATGGAGAAACCCGGTACTTATGATCAAAACGACATGGAGAAGGATGAAAGGAGTGAGTAGGAGTGGTATGGGCGAACGAAATGAAATGCGAGGGGAACGGAACGTGGACGGGGGCGGAACGCGAAGGCAGAGTGACAAAATATCACGTAGCGATCGGGAAGACGGAGGGAGTCGCGAGTGAGGCCAAGTGAGAACAAAGGCCAAAGTTATTGATTCGGTCGGGGACTAGGGTGGCAGGCAAAAACGAACACGGTAGAAAAGAGAAGAAAAAGAAACATACATGAGAATAAATCGTGGCTCCGCCCGGTAGAAGTGCGGCGTGGTGATGGTGTGGTGATGGCCATCGCCTAGTGGAGCACGCTGTGTGTGAAAAAAGATAGATGGTGACGATGAGCCAAATGAAGGCGGACATGGATGTCGCATATGTATAGGATAGATAAACGAGTCGGAGAAGTTGATATGAGACGAATGGAATCGGATATACCAATCACGAGTGTAAGCACCGTATCCAGGCTGCAGCGTGGTATGTTTGAGACGTAGGCCAAGTGCCAGTGCACGACAAGTAACGAGGAGGGGCCACCAAGTTATCAAGGTTGTGGGGTCACGGCATAGAACAATGAAAATGTTGAGGCGATGGTGGATCAATAAATGCCCGAGGCCCATATCCCCTTGCATATCCCCGCCACGGGGTCTTCACTGACCTCACCGACCCCACCAACCGGCCTTGCCGATCACGTAATCACCCACAGTTTTACTGTAAACTTGACTGTAAAGTCACTTCCGAATTTTCACAAAAACTTACTACAATATCGTCATAGACGGTCGAGTCAGCATTTGCATTACAACCAGAGAAAGAGAGTGGGGCTGGAGTTGGAGGACTCATCCATTGCGTGGTTTTTGGCCCGAGCCGCCGCCGAGCTTGCCGCCGAGTGTGTTTGCGACTTCGTTTGCACTGACTCTAGTAAGGTTATAGATCAAATATCACGCTAGTAATCAGATGCCCCCTCTCTCTTGATCTTGATGTCATCAAGTGGCGAAAGTGTAGCAAACCTCGGAAGCTCTTAACGAAGACACTGACGTGTGGCACTGTCAACTGAATGGAGGGGGGGAAGGGCCGCGTGCCAGTGCACCTTGCTCAGGCTGTGTACTGACATTTTTGTTTTTAATAGGGCTTTATATATATTGAGATCACTTCATGCATACCCGGATCTAGTACTCTGGTCCGCCCCGTCTGACTCCTCACATCGTCGCACCGGCCCCGTTTCCCCCATAATATGACCGACTGGAAAAGTCCTGCTGTCGTCACTGCAGACTATTGTTCGCCAGTCTTGGTTCCAACATTTCTAACTATTCACGTTTGCATTACAGTCGCCCTCCTCAAGCTTTACCACGCCATATGGGGAGTTCTCCTGTGAGCACAGTCATCCTCGGCCTCGTAAAATCAAATTATTAAATTTCTTCTCATACAAGCTGGGAGTTTGTCGTGAACATCGGATTCGAATATTCTGTCTTCAGTGGCAAGCGAAACTTTCGCTTATCGTTTTTGGTACGTTGCGTGCCGCCCAGACAGGAATGCGAGATGATTAACTCAAGCTGGTACATACAGCTTTATTTGGGTGTCCGGTGGTTCCCTTTGTTCTGCGTCATTACTATTCTCGTGGGACTCGACCCAGTGAAGCGGGTCAACTGCCAGGTATCTTGGCTTCTCATCATGTTGAACCAGATCGCGAGACTGAAGGCTTCTACCCAGGCCCAAGTCATCTTTGCCTTCGTGAGATGATCATAGGCCATTTCATTGATTACATGCTAATACGGGGGCCATATACTAGTTGTTTTCATATCTCTCGTTAGCTTGTGCCGATGCCCTGGTCGTGCTGCGCATGTAGAGACCCAATTTCTATCTCCTCTTTGAACCTCGCTGATACAGCAATCTCAGTGCAGCGATATGGAGGCAAAACAAGATCGCCACATCGATTGCTGCCGCTGCGTGGCTTGCAGATGCTGGTACCCTCATTCGCAGTATGTTTGTACTTCATTTGGCCTTCCACTATTTCAAACATGCAACACGGGATCGCGCGATCAGTTATAATCATTGTTCGTGGAGCTTGGAGCGAAAGCTTGGGTGGAGACTTTTGCAGAGTCACGAATACACCTGAAACCAGAGCCAACTTTCTTGTCTCGTTCGTCGCTGAATTGGTGCTTCTTGTGCTCATGCTCACGGGGCTCTTGCGCTGGGAAAATGCCCGTCAGAAAGGCGGCATCTGGTGGCTCCTGTATACTCAGGTCAGTATGTTCTCATCTCGGATACTACAGTACGCGCCGCAATGATCTTATAGGCTGATCATGACGACAGGGCTTGGCTTGGATAATAATTGTCGCTGTAGCCGAGGTACCCATCGTAGTATGTTTTCCAAAAATGGACATGACCCAGGCGGTTGACACGAGCTCCAAAGGTTTCCATTCTGTTGAACCTGAATAGTGTGTAGTGCATTTCTTTCATACGACGAGATCACGTATTCACCAAAGAGCATTTTCACAGATCCAATGAACCTCGTACGTCATGAAGGAAATATTGAGAACAAGGGACTGACGGACCCGATATCATAGATGTTTCAACTCCCTAAAAGTTGGTGTCTCGGCCCGAGAGAATTATGCGAATTCGCTGATTGTTTTTCCTTTCTTCAGCGATCACTATGGCCATAGGTGCTTCACGAGTGTACCGTGGACTGTCGGACTATGTCCACAAAGAATCCAACGTACATATGAGTAGAGGGTTTCCAGTGAGACAGCCGCCGATTGGCAACTTTGTACCCCAGGCAGGCCAAGGTTCCCTCGCAGTGGGGACATGCGGTGGTACACTGGACGGGCATATGTTTGAATTGGATATTCCGGCACCGCCAAGACGCCAGGAGAAATTGACAAATGATGGGGAAAATCGAGTAGCGTAGGTGAGACTAAGGCGACGTATCGTTGCACATAATACCCTGAAAATGAGACGTATTCCCTTTAGCTTTGCAGGAATCGGAAAAGCTCTCGACCTCAAATATGATAGGTGTGGATGTCAGATGCGTGTAATGTTTTTGTTCTAATGTATCCTGCACATATTTTATGAATTCAAGTTCGAGAGCGCGAACAATGAGGCCCTTTCTCGTCCCTGAGGTCACAACAACTTTAACTTTTGAACTTGATGGTCCGTTTGCAGTGGTTCGCACCACATACCGCCCAACCTCCCCCAAAAAAACTCGAAGGAGATTTCCCCTTTACCTTGGTGTAAAGGCCCTCCCAAGCTAATCACGCATGAACCGTCACCTCTGCCTCAACGGGAATTTCGTGTTACCGGGCCAATTCACTCTCCATTCAATATGTGGATAAATACTCTGATATGCAAATATGCAACAGACACGACCTCGTTCCCACATCGATCTAAGCCCTCAGTGCATCTGTTTATCTGTGTCTACGCCGTCGCCCAGAGAGTCCACCAATTATCTCTGACTGTTGTTAAATGAGTCATACGAGATCATGTTGATCCAACTAATATACGGCAGGTGACACTGGAAAGACCGAGAGTGTCCAATCTGAGGCGCCCAGAGATATGAGCAGGATAGAGCCTTCTACCGGCCAAATGCGTACAATCCGCAGCCCAACCCTAGACGTCATATCGGGGATGGCGGGTAATGGAAGACATCGCTGTTAGGTCGCGTAGTAGTACGTACCATATAATGGCATGTACAGACTTGTCACACCTGCAAACGCCCGAAGGTTTGCTTTCGAGAGTTGTTGGTGTGTTTTCCCCAAGCTCCGCCAATGGCCCGGCGCATTACGTGCATATGTGCGTATGAGGAGGCCCATCCAGTGGGACGCCGCATCTTAGGTGGGCGGATGTACCGATATGTCGTTCTTGCATGGGTTGCCGTAGATGCGTATGAGTTGACAGGCAGAGCAGATTCCGCAGAAGAGACCAGATTATCGGGAAGAGCAATGCGAGAGAGAGCGAGAGAGAGAAAAGAAAAATGAGAGAAATGCCAAGGCAACGGTCGCAGGATGGAGTGTAACGACCAGCATTAGAACTTGGGGGTGAGAGGAGCAGGAGTCAACAAAGACCACTGGACGAGACCAAAATTTGAAGGCGGCAGTGCTAGGATCGATTGATAAGAGTCTTGCGAAGAAAGCTCAAGTGTCCTTAATTGGCACTGATTAGCGTAGATCACACCGAGATAAACGAACGAACCTAACAGCACGGCAGCAGTACTAGAGAAAGTGCTAGAGAAGTGGTGAATTTTATCTGCGGGAGAAGAATTCATCTCCTGGTTCTGGAACGGCAAGTATAAGTACTATCACGGGTTGGGAGTTTCAAAACTTTTATCAAATCACGAATAGAAAGACATCGACACCACCTTTCTCCAATTGGATTTTTGGAGCTGGTGTGATAATATATGAACTATCCCTCTGAAGTGTTTCCCTGGTAAAAGGTGGGCGAGTGGTCGTGTCGGATGAAAGCCGGGCGTGAGGGTGCCAAAAGTTGGGAGTTTCAAAACTTTCGTCACGGATTGTCACGCTGACTCACACAGCCGATTGTGTCTCCGCTTCGGCAATGTCGTGCTCGAAGTCATGCTCACTTTTTCCACAAATGCGAATCAACAAACGTTTTCAATATGCTGCATTGTCTAAGGATGGTCTATTTACATTAGTCTATGTGTAAGTATTATGATGCTATTTACTGAGAATTAGGTTTGGAATTATGATGAGGATGAGATGTAGAAGCTGCTCCCAGTCTGATAAGTCGCACAACTCAATTTCTGTCCTGGCATCAGTTCCAAGGACCTATTTGAGTGTGTTGGGGTGAGGCCGTGTGCTGAGTCACCTGGTATGGTAGTACAGTCGTGCTTTGGCCTGGATCAGGAGGGAAAAAAAAGGGAGGAACTGGACGAAAAGATGGGTGGGTCGAGAATGGGGTAGGGTAGGAAGAGACCCGGGTGTGCGCAGAAGGGTGAGTATTTACAATGTTTGATGAGAGCGGCACCACCAGAGGGGGGATGGGCATCAGTACAGATGCAGGGGGTCCAACTGAGGTTGTTGGGTTCGCGTTTGAGGTCTCATCTTTGGTTTGTGAAGCGGGCCATCTTCTTAACCGGTTGAATATGCCCTCAAAGTGTGGATTGTCACGTAGGGTGGGGTGGGAATCAAAATGAGCATTTATTCGTGTGACAATTGCCTTTTTCTGGCCATTGGTGCTGAGTCCCAAGACTTGTGCGATGTCTTGAAGGTTGGCCTTCATTTTTGAGGTTAGCGCACCAGTGAATGGTGCATTTGGGTCCCTCTGCCGTCGCTGTTCTTCCCTTTCTGCTTCAACTGCCTCTCGCTTCTCTCTTGCTTTGCGCTTCTTCTGCTCTTCAGCTTAGTGATTTGCCGGCCCAGCCTGGAAGCCGGAAGCCAGCCCAAGCCAGCCACTGGAAGCCAGGCCGAGCTGGAGCCGTAAGTCAGGCTTTTGCGGCCTGTGGCTCAGGCTTGAAATTCTCTGGGCCGGGGGATACGGCCTGCATCTCGGCTTCAAAATTGCAGGCTACAGGTCGAAAAAAAATAAAATCAAACAACTGCCAGTCACAGTACATGTTGCCAACCTCCTCACAGTATGTACGCCCCCATCCTCTGTATGCTGCCCCTCTCTGATTCACCATCTAGTCGTCAAGTTCTCCTAACTTTTGAGCTCTGTGTCAGTGTGGCTCATTATTTTAATTCTCCAGATTTCTGCACTTGTGCGCGGCACTATTGGCTCGAATAAAACGTGTTCCCGACTCATGCGACTAGTTATATGAAGTTTCGTGTCACGCGCAAACGTGCATGACCATTTCGACCACCTTCAACCACCCAACCTCGTTTCTGTTCCCGACCCCACCGCATGTCCACGCACATTTAGCCCTTCAAGAGCAACATGTCCCTAACTATTGCAAACCAATATATGACGGCGCACGTCCCGCGGACGCGTGCGCAACACCTTGCAATGTATCGCATGCCCCAAGACCTGCACATGTCTTGGGTCTTTGTTCCTCTCAAAAATTCCCAAAGCCACGGCCCGAAAGCCGGGCCAGCCCAAGCCATGGGTGGCGGCTCAGGCCTCACATTTTCCAGGCCTAAGCCTCTCAAAGCTGGGCCTAAGCCACAGCTTTCAGGCCAAGCCGGGCTGGCAAATCACTACTTCAGCTGCCCGCAATGCCTCCTGTTCCTCAGCTATCCTCAGGCCCTCATCGGAGTTGAGCCACCTTGCGTCAACATTGAGTTTCCGCCGCTTTTGAGGCCTATTCTCCTTGACATTGAGTCACCGTTTGAGATCCTGGATTTCCGTTCCTGCAAGAACACAGTGAGCTTTGAGTGTTGAATTTTCTGAATGGAGTTCAGTGATTTGCTGTGAGAGTTCACCACACATTTGCAAGAGTGTATTGAGCTGATCCTGGACTGGGTTGGAGGACAAGGTGGGTCGACTGGGGAGACACTGGCATTTCTGTTTTGGCCTGATTGTCAGTGGGACAGGGAGTGCTGGGGGTACACAAGAGGTGAGTGGGGTGGTGTTTGGTGATGAACAGCAGACATAGACAGTATACTCACAGTGGCAAGAGGACTGTGGTGAGATATACTTGAGTGCTGGAAGCAGAGGTGTAACAGGGAGGTTGCAGGTGAAGCAAGAGAGTCTGGCACACAACAGTGAGGGAACTGATATTACAATTGAGAGGAAGAGACATACCTTGTTACGATTTTCTTTGGACTCGTTCTTTCGCACATCACTATTCCCTTCCTCATACTATACGAGCCCTGTACGACTACGCGGACTTTACGATTATCCGATTCTTATCTTGCGCTTTACTTATCAATGTTCCCTCCTGATAAAGTTCAACATGTGCTAGGTTCCGTCGTGTTCCCAATCACGTGCGATCCTGCGTGATTCGCCTTTATTCCCAGTACGATATCCCTTTGTTCTCTTTATGCCCTCTCCATTGTTCCGAGACTGGCGATGGCACCATCTGTTTGTAGTCGCCACACTAGCCACTATCTATTTAAACCTAGTCCTATCTAGCTTGTACAGTAGACTAGACTTCTTGTGTAATACTACACTCGAACGCCTTTGTGCCCTCATCGTCTCGCGAACCCCTTTGCCTTTGCCAGACCTTTGCGTCTTGGCCTCCCTCTACAATCCAAGTGACCACCGTCCTTGTGATCCTTGTGCATCACCCTGCTGAAGCCAAGCCTTGGAGCTTGCGCTACCGTTGCTTGACTGACTCTGTACAGGTTGTACGCAACGCCCCTGTAGTGGCGTTACATACCTGGCACACAACAGTGAGGGAACTGATGTGGACCAGGAGCGTACAAGCACTACTACTTATACTATACAGGAGGGTGACACAACTACAAGGTAAGTAACAGAGTGTCACAGAATACAAGGGATGCATTGTTCTACAACAGGACAAAGGAGTGTGTGTAAAGAGAACAAGGCATGCAAGAACAAGGAAAGTCTAGACAAGGATGATATCATAGTGACATCATAATAAAGATAAGAACTAAAAGAGAACAAAGGACAGAGTACAATGAAGTGTCCGGAGTGTTCTATATGATGTCATAGTACATGATGTCATACACGACACAATGATCAGCACTAGATTGTACAAATCAAATGTAAGTAATCTACAAGTCCAATTAATCTAATCTAAAGCAGTCCATGCTGCAAGTCCAGTCCGTATGAGCTGCTAAGTGCGCAAGGGTCACTTATCAACATTTGGCACAAGAAAAGACGAACGTAGTGTAAGAAGGGGCTGAGGGGAGGCTATCTGGGTGGACTCAGAGAGGGGTTGGGAGATGGTTTGCAACTTGTCATCATTGAAGCCACCAGCCACGTTATCATTAGATGTTATAGATGACTCGTCATTGGACCCAGAGCTGTCAGGACTTCCTGTTGGATAGGTGGGGGATTCGTCATCAGATTCTTTGTGAGTTTCAATGTCATGGGAAAGGGGGAAACTGTTTGGTACATGGCACAACAATGTTGATGTTGGGATGCTGGGTGCATAATCTTCATTGGTAAAGACATCACAATTGACTGGCCAGCAGCCACTCTTCCAAAATGCGGTGATGATTGTAGCTGGTTTGAATGTTTTGCTGCGGACATCCATATACTCCTTGACAAAGTCTTCTCGCAGCATCTCTTCACCAGTATCATCGACAATCTGGTCACATCGGTCTGACCAGGCACATTGAAATGGACCAAAAACTTCCACGTCAAGAGGCTGAAGTTTATGGGTCATGTGTGGTGGGAGGCAGAAGAGGATGATGTTATGCTCTCGGGCAAAATTGATAAGATCGAGATTCTCATGTGAACCATGGCCATCATAGATAAGGAGGATGGGTTTTCCGGAAGTGTTTTGAGCAGTTGCCTGGGGAACGAATTAGTTTTTGAACCACTCTTTACAGAGGAAGTCATCTGTCCAGCCATTTTCAGACATAGAAACCCTAGATGTGATTAGCCAATTAACCCTCACCGAGACAGGGCAATTTGACTCACCCAATGTTGGCATCAACCTCAAACCATTCACATGCAAATTCTCTCCCAGAAAAGACAAATCTCGGAAGTAGGTTGGTACCGTCTGCACAAACACACTCAATGATTGTGACAAGCTCAAGATTCCCACCACATGCCCTATATTTGGGTCGATGTGATCTGTGTACAAAGTATTTCTGGTTAGAGCCTTTATGCCCACCTCCTCTCTGACAGCCCTTTTCATCCATGTTATACACATTTTTGACCGGTATTTCATTTTTCTGGATGATCTTGAGGAGAAGGTCAAAGTGTTTGTGTACTGTTGGTTTATTGAAGGCCTGAGCACGTTTTGGGTCGAGGCCTGATGGCTTTCTGAGCTTGATCTCTTTGTTTCGCTGAAGGAAGTAACGAATCCAGGACCAGCTTGGCTTCTTCCCACAGAGAGCCTCAGCCTTCTTCCGAATAGTCCGCTTGCTGAGGGGGTGGCCAGTGTCTGACAGGAAAGTGATCCAATCAACGAGAACTGTCTCTGCTTCACAAGATAGAAGTTGCTGACCAACATGAGCTTGTTGAGGGGGAACATGCTTTCCCTTGAAGCAGTTGCAAACAGTGTGATAAGGAAGGCTGACACCAGTGCGAGCCTCAATTTTCCAAACAACATCAGCAATTTTGGGCTTGGCCTGGGCACAGAGCTGAGTGCATGCCTCTTGGATGAGTTTTTCAACCTCAGGGTGTAGCGGTATGACTTATCGCGTACAACTAGACCAAGGGAAGTGTTAGTGAACTGAACCGGTAACACACTCAAGCCTAATGCGGAGACAAGTCATGCGCTGAATGTACAGTCACTGCGGAGAGTATGCACACTTGAGATCTTTATACAAGATCAAAGGCAAGGGGATCACACAGTGGCACGCTGAGTGGAGAACCAAGAGGACAAGTTAACATTGGAGAAGAGTAAGGGAAATACAAAGGATGCGCACCTGAGTGGAGAACCAAGAGGACAAGTTGGTTCCACTCAGGACGCTACATGAGGGTTTATATACTATGCTGCAGCTGAGTTCGAATTACTATAGAACCTTGTTACTAAAGGTACATGTAATAGTAATGAGTCAGATGCTGACACATCGTGTCTAATAATAGTGTTATCTATTGTGCTGACTGATGCACAGTCATTAATGCTGACAGAACAATGACGTGTCCTTATCTATGAGTCACAACCCTATGACAACGTAGTCTAGAACTATCTAGAATGTTCCCTGCTTATCGTCCAATGAGAAACTACTATACTAATGAGGAAAGTGCCCTAAAGAGGTAACATCCAATAAGGAGGTTATTATCCCAGGGTCACGTGCTTGTGGGTGCACATGTTGGCATCACGTGACTGACCATCTTATCATATCTAAAGATATGGACTTGGATGTTTGACGCAATGTTAGAGACTCGTATCTCTACCAAATAAATCCATAGAAATACAGAAAAATAAGGCGAAAATAGAGCGTCTGTGACATCACCCCCCTCCTTAAGGGTTGACGTCCGTGTTGGCCAATGTATCCACATGATGAGCCTGCCAAGGCAAGGACGTGTATATGAGAGCCACTATTTTTCTAGGTGCGCCCAGGTTTGAGGAGTGAAATTCCTTAACTGTATCAGGGGCATGTGCTAGATTTTTAGCCGGTTCCCATGTGTCCTCACCCTCACCATATCCTTTCCAATGGACAAGGTATTTAAGAGTACGACCAAAGAGTTTGGAATCTCTTATATGGTCTACTTCGTACTCCTCTTCTCCCTCGACCGTTACTGGATTGGGTGGTGGAGGCATAAGCCCGTTAACTTCGTTTCCTTTGTAAGGAGAGAGACGGTCTACATGAAATACATCATGGATCCGTAATGCAGGGGGTAATGCAAGCTTATAGTTGACGTCACTTATGACTTTAGTGACTTCAAATGGGCCAAGTTGCTTTGGCCCTAATTTGGATGACTGCTGATGTATCTTTATCTGCTTAGCTTGCAACCAGACTTTATCCCCAACGTTAAAGGAATACGGCTTAGTCCTTTGTTCAACATCTGTCTGCATTCGCCTTTTACTCACATAATGATCAGCGGTGGCTTATGTAATTGATACCCCCAACCGACGGTGAGATTCTTTAATAGTTCATACTCAGCCGGCGCCGGCCGACGGTGGAGATTCCGCCGTAATTGATACTCCAACTGATGTCGGCTGGGTCGGAGATAGTCAGGAATAGTTGGGGATTGATGAGTTACTCGAACACAGAATAGAAAGGCTTAGAGGTGGCTATTATATGTGTAGTATCCAAAGGTGATGTGTAATCAATCAAAGGAGCAAGACTCAGGCATATAAGACCATCCACTCAGATATGTGCAAGCACATCAAATGAATACAAGTGAAACAGAATACATAAGGAGTGTCTGATCACAGGTGACTGTCAATTGATAGTCTATGCATATTAGGGAGAATATCTAATAATAATATACCAATCGGGACACCCGCTATAATTGATAGTCTAATTGACAACAGGTGGGTCGGAGATAGTCGGGGATCTCTGAGGGTCATCATAAGTAAAATATAAATGAACAGAGATCATGGAGGCTACTATGTAGTCTATTCAGAGGATATCTAATAAGAATATACCAATCAGGACATCTCTGATAATTGATAGTGTAACTGACGATAGGTGGGTCGGAAATAGTCAGGGATCTCCAATGGACTTCATAAATACAATGGAAATGCATTGAGGTCATAGAGGCTACTAGTCTATGTGGAGTATCCAGAGGTCATCTATATTCAATAAAATGAGCAGAATAGAATATTTGATCACAAGTATGTGGTGACTGCTTATAAGTGTCAGAGACAACAGACAGAGTCAAGGCACAGTGAGCTAGAGCGGAGTTCCCACTTGTGAATACATACAAATGCAGGCTAGTGGGTGTCGGTGAAAGGAAATACAGGGGAGTAAATAAGGTGAATACAGGATAGGGACCTCATAAGGATATACAACAGGACTTCCTAATTGGATGTGTAGAGATATAAATGGGTCCCCAATCTTTCAATTGGTGGTTTAACCCTGTAAGATCTCTATAGACATTGCAGGTATTTACAGGACTTGAATATGGTTGTGGAAGTGCGGATATCCCGAAGCTCATATGCACATACTACTGGTCAACAAATGATAGATTAGTACAGGAGAATATTAAGTAGTAAGTGGAAAGCATGTGCAGATATTCCAGTATGGAAATGTACATATAGACTACCTGGCTAGATAGCTAGGATGAACTTTTGCTGCACCCCTGCCAGTGTCCAAATTCCTGGAGAATGATTAGAAAAGCGGGATTAATGGCTGGGAAACTATTGCATTGAAAGTACTCACTTGATCTTCTCTGACACCTTGATAAATCGTTTCCTTTTCTCTATAAGTGGGCTAGTATTGAGTTCCTTCATTTCCTGCACATGGTGTGTATCTGATGGACCTGCTATATCTGAAAGTTGGGATGCTAGTATATCTGGGTAGCTGTGATGGGATATGGACGAGGTACAAACCTGATGATGATGATCTATTGATATTTGAAGATTTATATCCTGGAGAGTCGGGTGTTCCGTCATTCCCTAAACATATATCATGAATAAATGAAAAACACCATGATAGCAGCCATACTCACCAGGATCAGTTTCATCCTGAGACCCATGAAGTGGAGGAGATTCCGCAGCCCATGAATGGTCAGATGGCTCATCATGGACAGATGATTCATCCAAAGAATCATCAGTCTTGTCACCCTGAGGATTAGAGTCCTCATTATAGTGAAGGTCAAAGGACTCTTCGTCAGATCCATCTGATTGCTTGGGTTGAGCACGTCGGATGTTCTGCTTATGTATTGTAGGCTGTTTCGTATCATTGAAGAGTGGGCATGTTGGAACCCACATCAGGGGATCAATACCTTGGTCTTGCCTATCCCTCCAATGGTCTAGAAGGTGAAAGACCTCATCAATCCGGATCTTGGATGGGTCCTTCCACCACAAATCATATGGAATACATTCCTCATCTATCCAGGCAGATGGATCACTTGACAATGAACCCCATGGAATGGTCTGGTTCTCGATTCCAGTGACATATCCTTATTCACATATGTGACATACTGCAGCACATGAATTGAAGAATGACTCATGGATATGTGCAGTGCAATAGTCCCTCAGCAATGTTTGAACGACCTTAGCTTTATATCCATCATGGGAAACAACTTTCGGGAGCTCTGGGCATCCATCTGCATTGAACACAAGGGGGATTGGGGTGGTGATGGTCTTTGAGAGGTCCCTTTTCGGACGTTCCTTCACAGTATCTGAGGCATGCATTTATTAGATGTAATCACTTGAGACAAGATGATGGGCATAACATACCTTTGGCAAAGCACTGCATCCCAAATTGAGCCCATTGCTGCCAGAGGGCAGCACTCTTCCAGTCTGGACAGAACTTCCGAAAGTCCTTTCCATCCTGCAATATACTGTTGACATCATTGCTAAGATCGGATCAACCAACGCTCAGCGGACATGACCAAGGGATATGTATTTGATTGCTTACAAGCCTATCTTGAGGTCGTTGTCTTCACCCTCATATGCGGTTAGGACAATGGAGCGGATTCCGCATGTCTTATAAAGCTGACTTTGGAAGTCCTGGATGATCCGCTCACACAGAGAGGATGCCATCCTACATAGGAGGTATATGAGGAATCAATCAACAGGTGATTTGGATATGTGCATACCTTGATTGAATGTTCTTTGGTGGTGTCTTCTCTGACCACTCCCTAGCAGACTCTTGATATTCCTCTTGATCCTCAATAGACAGTTCATTCCATAGAGCAGTGGTTGCATCCTGAAGGGCTCCTATGAATGCAGGACTTCCCGGTTCTGTCCCAGAGGTCTCCTTTGCAAGCCTTAAGACCTCATCACGGTTCAGATGATAGAATGCATTCCTGGCGGACCATTTACGAGTAAACTTGATGTATTGACGCTTGGGGCGGACATAGTGGTTATAAAACCACTTGTGGATTTTCTGGGATGGGAAATGAGAAGGATGGTCCGATATTCATAGTGAAACATGCCTTTCTTGCATCCTTCTTGTCAAAGGGTGTATTAGCAGGGTGGAGATGATACAGCTCTCCCATAGCCTTCTCAACAATCCTAGTGCGATCATGAGTATCAGCCTCTTGGAACTTATCGAGATATTCTAGTAGAATGTCTCCATCTCGAGGGGTAATAGAGAATCCTGTGTTCACAGATTGCTCCCCATAGCTCTGTAAGCTTGAGGGATCTCTGCTACCATCAGAATCATTGAGGTATTCATTCTGCATAATGGATGAGATGAGGATGGATAGATGGACAAGGTATGGTGATTGAGAGGATGGACAAATGTACTAGGTGTGACGCTTAAGTGGATGGATATGAGCATCTCATTGTGATGGCCAGTCATTAAATATGTTCCTGTGATACAATAGAGAATCGGATGATGGTCGGGAATGGTCCGACATCAAGCACCAATACAATGAAACTGTTTGAGCAATGTGGGGTATCATATTGTGCAAGAGGATGTCCCGACGTGTAATAGCCATGGCATGACTTGGTATTACAATGTTCTAATAGTGGACCTCTGCACCTGAAGATGAGACATATGTGAAACATGTATGGACATGTGGAGACAACAGATGGGGCAGAAAGGAGCACTTGAGGATTTGATATCAGAGTGGACATATGTGATGATATAATGGTCGTAGTACATGTATCGGGCGAAGCGGACGTCCGGCTATGTATATCCGCCATACAGCCCATTCAATTGACATTTACATATAACATGGTACAGGCATCGGGAGAAGCGGAAATCCGACCAACTATATCCGCTATGTGTTCCATTTGATCGACAGCTACATATGACATGTTACATGGGCTACGCAATAGTGCGGATCACCTGAGGGTGGCCGCAGTCTGTTCAATCTCAAGAACTACCTTGTGAAGCTCGTCATTTATGTCTTTCAAATTAGCCCTAAGCTTGGTGACTGTTTCCCACAGTTGTGCAAGCCGAATCTTGAGCGCAGCTGTTGTTACGCCCTAGCAGGGGCGTGGGTTCTAAAGGTTCTGAATCACACAAGTATCAAGCGAAGACTTCTGTCGTCTTGTTGCTATGAAATACAAGTGATAAAAGTGTGGCACAAAGTGCAGCACTACTCTGTAACGTAGGACTCCTCGTCCGAAGTGTCTAACACTTCTCTACACTTGATCTTGCTAGTGCACAGAGTATAACAGGTGTGACGCGTTGATATAGTTCAACTGCAAAGACTTCGAAGTGTCCTGGTTAGGGACTGAGGTAGGGGATGCACAAGAAGAGAGGGATAAGGCGAGGTCACACCAAAGTACGAAGGCAAGGTTGCTAGATTGCAAACGAAGCCAAGTCTGGCTTCCTATGGTCTATGGTACAGGTTTATATAGGACGAGGTTCCAAACAACATGAACACAAGTCCACACAACATCAAAGAGACTAAACGGAGTAAACGGAAGTTCGGATCAAAGAAACAGCGCTACTAATCGCAATAGCTCCTTTGGTAACAAGGTATAGTACAGAAGGGGAAAGGCAAGGTGGAAACATACTGTGATTGAGGTCCGAAGCGTCGGATCATAACATGAGCCCCTCTCTAAGTCAACTCTCCCTAGAGTGCTTCGAAGTCCATCAGGTCATAGACATCGTTGTCTACATCGTTGGAGGGGGTGTTTTCGCGAGGGAGGGGGCAGCGATGTTGGCGAAGGAAGTTGAAGGGGCCATAGGTCCCGCACTTGCGACAGTTTTCATACTTGGGGCATTTGATTTCTTCATGGCTGTTGCTGGTGAAACATTTGCCACACCACTGAGTGCGTTCTTCTGGGGCTGGCCAAAGGCACTGGTAGGGGAAGTGATCAGTGCTAGAACACCTCCAGCAAAACTTCTGTTTTTGAGGGCAAGCGAAGGAGAGGTGGTCTTCGGACTGGCACCTGTAGCAAAGTCGGATGGTACCAGTCCCCTTCTTGTTGGACCTGCGCTTGCGCCTCTTCTTCCTTTCTGCAGAGGGACTAGGTCCTTCTGGTTCGTCGTGGAGCTCTGGCATGGAGTGGTAACGAGGTGGGGCAGGGGGAGGAATGTGGTGGACCCCAAAGGGGTGAGTTTCTTCTTCCGGAGGAGGTGGGTGTAGTGCAAGCCATCGGTCTGCAATCCGGACATAGGCCTTGTGCTCTTGTAGCCTCCTTCGGGTGCTGGTTAGTTGCATGTCCATGTTGAGGAGGTGCCTTTTGAGGGGCTCCATCGTCTTGTACAGGCCTTCAATCTCCTTTCGGAGGGCCTTCTGGTTTCGCAAGAGTCGGCGGGTCCTGGCGATTTCTGCTGTGAGGCGGTCATCTTTCAGGTCTTCCAGGACTTCGTCGACTTGTCCGGCTGTGGAAGAAGCTTCGTCCAAGTTCTGCATCTGAGCTGGGGTGATAGGAGGAGCTGGATTGTGGGGGTCGTCGTCTCTGGGGAGGAGGAAGAGGGGGAGGCCATAGTGGGGAAGGTTCTTGCCCATGGTGCCGATGACATCTTCTTTGTTCTCGCTGATCTTGATCCATTTAGCATCCTTTCGGATGTATGAGGTTGGGTCAGCATCGTCCGGGATGAGGAAGTGCACATAGCGGCTGCTCCAGGGGTCATTCAAGAAGAAGGGGTAGCCAGGGTCGTCGTCTTCTTCAGCAGTGATGTGCATCCTTTCATAGTTAATGGGGAGTGCGTCCATGATTGGGTCGTTGATTATTTCGCTGAGACGGGCCATGGTTACTCTAGGATCAGGGGGGGAGGTGGTAGGTCGGTGTATCTCGGGAGTAGGGGGAGCTGTGTGTCCAGGAGGGGGAACGCGAAGGGCTATTCCTCCTCCTTCTGTTTCTATGACGCTGGGCATGGTGGGATCGATGGGTTGTGGTTCCTGGATGAGTGCAGGCAAGGAGGGGGGTCGTGCTGGGAAGGGAGAATAGCCAGAGGAGGGTGTGACAGAGGGTGTTTCGTCAAAGGAGCCTCTTTCCATGGCACGAGCAACAAGACGTTCTACAGAGGAGGAGCGAGAGGGCATGGTGAAGCTAGTGGGGAAGGTGGTTGCTGTTCGTACTGTTACTTCCTTTCGTTTTAACCATTGCTTTGCTCCTTCGCTTCTGGGGTTGCTTTCAAAGTGTTCCTGGATAAGTTCTGGGGCGTTGAGGTTTTTTTCTGGTTCCCAACTGTTGTGTGCATCGGAGTATCCCTTCCACTTGATTAGGAACTGTAACTGGTTCCTGTGGCGTCTTGTTTCTAGTATTTTCTCGACTTCCCACTCCTGTTCTCCATCTACTAGATCTGGGGGTGGTTCCGTAAAGTTCTTTCCATGTATGGAGGTTTCTTTGTACGGCATCAGGAGGGACGCATTGTAACGCCGTCACGACGTTAGCTCGACTTGAGCTCGATAAGGCGACCTGGCAACTTAGCTAATCACGCTATAGAGCGTATGGCACAAAGGCGACTTCTAGATGTTCGAAGACACTAGTATAACTGCGGTACTCAGACCCAGATAAGGGGCGAGATGCTCGAAATGCGGAATGGAGAAGTGACGATCGAAGAAGACCAAGATGGCGTATCTTGGTCTTCCGCAGCTACCTTAAATACAGAAGAGCAGGCTTTCAAGCGCTGCTATGAGTCACAGTATTGTAGCGTCCAACGTATCGCATAAGTACCGCGATCCTAATACTACTACTACCTGTACTAGGATCGAGTCATCCTTCAACGCCTAACTCCTATCGTAAATGCCGAGTCCGTGACTAATCTACCTTACAGCCGTAGCCACAACCGGTACAGTAAGGGTTCAATGCGAAACCGTAACATCACCCCCTTTTCAGCGTGAGACCCCAGACTCACCGAAAGTCCCGTGCGGTCCAAGTCGACTGCTCGTCGCTAATCCTCTCAAATACGTTCGCCCTCTCCAGTCGGTAAATACAGTCCCTCTTGTCGTCCCTCGCCGACAACCGCATGGCCTGGAGTTGACGGATACGAGCGGCGAGCCGCTCTTCTTCATACGCGGCTGCCCGATAACGCGTGACCTCCGCAGTAAGGGACTCGTCCCCAATGCGGTTAAGTGCGCGGTCGGTGATTCTGTCGGAGGCCAGGATGACCAGGTCCTCATGGGCGATGAAGGCGCGTCCCGCAGCCGATAGCATCGGGTGAGCGTAAAGGGGTTTGCCGTACAGATGGGGGGATCCGGGGATGAGACCCAGCACAAAGGGATTCGCACCTCCGACAATTTGTACATGGCTGGCGTTTCTCTCTACGCCATCGGGTCCGGTGATGGGGAAGTGAATGTAATGGGGCTGTCGATTCGCCCTGAACCCTCCAGGCGCAAGGACCTGCGCAGGGTCGTCGTCGTGCGTAATGGGGGTGTGAAGTGCGACGCCGGGCAGTCGCACACGTCCTCGAGACATGGCGGTTCCGTCGGTGTGGACGAGCCATGGGGTGATTCGGGGATTAGTAGGGTGGCTGTGCGTTCGAAGGAGGGGGTGTCTGACCGGGTAGTAATCTTCGTCGTCAGCGTGAGCTTCGTCATGAGGGAGCGCTGCCTGCGCTGCTGCAACTCGCTCAATCTCCTCTGCGCTAAGCGCAGTTGTTCGTCGGCCCACTCCTTCGCCGTCCTCCGCCAATCCTCCGCTGCTTCTAACTCCTGTTGGGTCCTCGAGGGGACGGTCGGCAGGGAGAATTCCCCTCGTGCCGATGAGGTCGTCACCTGGGGGAATGACCGCGATGGGCTCCCGATTGCCGTTGTCGTCTCGGAAGATGTGAGGGACGGCATGCTGCTGCTCGTCGTCGGGCTGTTGAGTCGGGTCTGGGAATCTCTGTAGGACGCCAGCCCACTCTTGAGCGGTGATATGCCCCGCTCGCAAGTTTGCAGGTGTGTACGGAGTGAGCTGGACCGGTTGAACCACGGTTTCTTGGTCGTCTTCGAGGAGGTTGGCGGCGTCTTGTGCGACTTGGTCGAGGAGGATCGCCGTGGTGACATGTCTGAGAGGAGAGGTGGGCATAGAAGTCTGAGAGGATCGAATGTAGGAATGATACTCTTCCTGATCGTCCGTAGGCTGGCTTTTAAGATATCGCGCGGTTGTCCGGCCCGCTTGATACTCCTTGATGGCTTCCGGGGCGAATACGTCGTCCTTGTCGACCCACTGATTCTCCGAGTCCGGGTACCCCTTCCATTTGATCAGATATTGTAATTTCCTTCCTCTGCCGAAGTGCCGGTCGTCTAAGACGGCCTCGACTTCGTATTCTTCTTCTCCTTCCACAAGATCCGGTGGCGGACGTGGGAAGTTCTCGCCGTGAAGGGTAGTGCTTTTGTACGGCGTGAGAAGATCGATGTGAAACACTGGGTGAATGCTCCACTGCGTGGGAAGTTCAAGGCGATAGTTGTAAGGAGACATCACCTGAGTTACTTTGAATGGTCCGTGGCGTCGCGCCGCCAGCTTTGCCGTGGGTTGATTGGTTCGTAAGTGTTTCCCTTCCAACCATACTTGATCACCGATTTGATAGCGTGGAGTGTCCTTATGCCGGATCCAGCTATCTTGTGCCTTCTTGATGAGGTCCTGGGCCAGCTGACGCGCTTCTTTTAATTGTGTCAGTCTGGTGATCACATTCGGGATTGGGGATGGCTTATCCGTCCAATCGGTTGTTGGGTTATACCCCATTAGGAGCATGAATGGAGATTGCTTGGTGTGTTCGTGGGGCCAGTTGTTGTGAGCGAATTCCGCTACAGGAAGATAGGCCGCCCAGTTATCTTGACGCTCGTTGGCCCAGAATCGTAAGTACTGTTCAAGCCACTGGTTGGTTCGTTCGGATTGTCCATCCGTCCGCGGATGATAGGCCGTAGAGATATTCTGCTGGATACCCAGTATGCGGCATACTTCTCTCGTGAATTTGGAGGTGAATCGGGGGTCACGATCACTGATAATTTTACGCGGTAGTCCGAATCGTTTGAACACATGGTTGACGTACAGGATGGCTGTGCCCTCCGCCGTTATCTCTTCATTACACGGAATGAATATGGATGCCTTGCTGCAGTCATGGTCTGTGATGGTCAGAATACTGTCATACGACTGTGAAGTAGGCAATTTAGTGATGAAGTCCAGAGCAACGGTGTGGAAGGGAGGGGCGTCCGTGATGGCGGTGATTGGGTGTAATGGGGCGCGGGTTGGTCTGGTGTTAACTTTGTTCCGTTGACAATCCGCGCACCCGGTGACGTACTCGTAGACGTCCTTGCGAATAGTCGGCCACCAGTGATGTCGTTCCACAATACGCTGCGTTCGACTTATCCCTGGATGTCCATGTACCGGTAGGTCGTGGTGGTCGTGTATGATAGCTCGGTATGCGGCCATTGGTCCCGTAACAACCAGTCGTCCGTCTTTATACCATTCCCCCTCTATCTTCTTGAGGCGATGTGCGTCGACCCATGTTTTGATTATGGCGGGGTCTTGTCGTCGTCTCGGTTGTTGCATCATGGGGTGTATTTCCAGCGTTCGTGCGACGTTAGCGGCTCGTACGAACACTTCCGGAGGTAGGACGACCACACCTTGGTTATCATCTTCCCCCTGATCATAGTCCGGTCGCCTTGATAAGGCGTCTGCTCTACCGTTGTGTTTCCCTTTAATGTGATGGATCTCGAAGTCGTATTCCATTAGTTCCAATACTTCCCGGGCGACCCTCCGACTGATCTTCTGCGGTGTCTTCCAGTATTGCAGGTTCAGGTGATCCGAGAATATTTTGATTTTGTGTGGGGATCCTGCGAGTAAGGGGCGCCAGTGTCGGAGAGCTTTCACGATGGCGAGAAGTTCTAGGTCGTAGATGTCGTAATTGCGTTCTGCCTCGCTTAGCGTCGCAGAGTAGTATCCTATCGGGTGCTTGCGCCCATCACTTTTCTTTTGTAAGAGGACTGCACCTACCGCGAATCCGGAGGCATCAACTTCTAGTTCGAACTGATCGTGTAGATTGGGGTGTGCCAGGACCGGTTCTTCAGTGACAAGGCGTTTGAGTGTTTTAAATGTACGGTCTTCTTCTTCCGTCCACCGCCATTCGGTGTCTTTCTTTGTGAGTCGGTTTAGTGGTCGGGCGTGGGTGGCGAAGCCTCGGATGAATAGGCGGTAAAAGTTGCAGAATCCTAGAAAGGAGCGTACGTCCCTGACCTTTGCTGGTGTTGGCCAGTCTTTGATGCCCTGAACTTTTACCGGGTCCATGCGTGTTACCCCCTTTTCAAGGATTACCCCCAGGTAATCCATCCGAGGCTGGTGAAAGAGGCATTTTTCGAGTTTGAAGTATAGGTCGTGGTCCTGGGCGACACGAAGGACGTCCGTGACTGCCGCGATGTGATCCGCGGAGTCGCGACCAACGCGCGTGGCAATCCCGATGTCGTCCATGTAAACCCGGATGACGGTGCCGAGTAGTTCATGTTTTGCAATCGTGTCCCGATAGATGTGGTTCATCATTGTCTGGAACGTCGCGGGTGAGTTTGTGAGGCCAAAGAACATTACTGTCGGCTCGAAGAGGCCGAACTTGGTCTTGAAGGCCGCCTTCTCCTGATCTCCATCTCGAATGCGAATGTTATTATATCCCCAGCGGATGTCGAGCTTGGTGTAGATGTGCGCGTTGCTGAGGTCGTAAATAAGGTCTTGAATGAGGGGGAGAGGGTATTGATTGCGTATGGTGTGAGCATTGATCACCCGATAATCCTGCACCGGGCGTAGCTTTCCGTCCTTCTTTTTAACGAAGAAAAAGGACGATGCGTACGGAGAAATGGAGGGGCGGAGGTACCCCTGCTTGAGTTTCTCGTCCAGGAACTCCTTGAGTTTGCCCTCTTCTTCTTGCGTTAGTGGATATATCTTACAATCTATTGCGGACGGAGCGTTTGGCTTAAAGTCGATTGCGTGATCCCACGGTCTGGCGGGGGGAAAACGTTGGGACGCTTCTTCGCTGAAGAGCTTCCGAAATGCTTGGTAGACTTCCGGCAGTTCCACTGGCGGTTCCTTTTTCTGTGCTTGGATTGCCAGTTCCGTGGATGTCGTGGCGCGTAGGTATACATCTTCCTCTTCTAAGGTGTCGACTATTTCTTCTTTTTGGTCATTAGTAAGGGTGGCGGCGATAATGGTGTGGCGGTGAAGACTGTCCTGCGTACTGATCACCACCGGCATGATTTCCTCATGGATTACTGCGTCGCGCCAATTGATAGTTGGCTCGTAGGTTGCCAACCATGGGTATCCTAGCACGACTTCTTCGGTCCCGATATCCGTTACTAAGAATCGCATCGTTCGGTGGTACCCCTTGGCATATACGTCAAGGTCGGTGAAATGAGAGATAGACCCAGCTTTGTTTTCCGTTTGGTCTATGTTCCAAATTTTCCGTGGTTGGGCGAGCGGTTGTGTGCCGATTCCCATTTTTGTGATGAAATTTGGATGTATGAAATTGTCGGTGGCTCCGGAGTCCACTAGTGCTCTTATGTCGGCCATTCGGTAATTCGTGCGTATCGAGACTGGGATTCGAAGAGAACGAAAGCGCGTCATGATTACAGAATTACAATTTAAAGCCCTTACCCAGACCGACGGGTTCAGGCGCTCCGAAAACCCTCTTTTCCCCACATTTCTTGTAGTATGAGATCCTTCACCTCATCCGGGGCATTGGCGACCCCAGTGAGCCACTCTTTGGCTCGTTCTTCGGCTGTCTTACTTGTTGAGGCGGCGTTTATCTGAGCTGGGGGTGCCTCTTGGGCGTAGTAGTCTGTTTCCGTCATTCGGACGGTTGAGGGTCCCGGGTTTTGCGTTTGCCACTGTCGTGGTTGTCTGGGGCTAGGACAATTCCGTGAGAGGTGGCCGGGTGCGTTGCAGTTATAGCACAACACTGTCCTCAGGTCTCGCCGGGATCCTCCCCTTCCTCGTCCTCTTGCTCCTGGCCCCCCTCTAGGCGGGTAGGGAGGTAAGTTTGTATACGGTGGCTTACCGTAGTCGATTTCCTCCGATCCTGCAAGCCTAGCTTTGGTTCGGTCGGCGGACGTATCCATTGCCCACGGGTTTGCGAGGTTTTGGGGAATGGTCCATCCGGCATTGCCCGTTTTCTTCGGCTTATTGTCCTTGTACTCATCCACTCTTGCTCGAATGTGGATATAGTTGCGCTGTCTGCGAAGCGTCGCTCGCTTCCATTCGTCGAATGTTTCTGGTTCGTCCAGATCATACGTCTTTTCGTACAGCTTTTTGGGTAGCCCTTTGGTGAATAGGTCGATGGTCTGGGGGTCATTGAGGCGGTATCCTGCTTTTCTAGCGGCTTCTTCAAACTCATTGACGTATTTGTCAATATCTCCATCGGTCATTTTGAGTCCCTTCCTTAGAAGCGCTTGAGCTTGTTCTCGTTCGAGGGTGTTAACGAACCTTTGGTTAAAGCCCTCTGCTACTGCGTTCCACAGATCTCTCGTATGTTGATCTATTCCGCGTTGTATTTGCCGATTGAGCCATTTGAGGTACGAAAGTACCCATTCGCTGACTGATACCCCTTTTATGTAAGATAGGAACAGGAGGCTTCGTCGGTAGTCGTTTCGCATGACAGGGGTGTCGAGGTTCATTCCCCAATAGACATGCCATTGCGTGAGGAATGAGTCCACTTTAGTACGGTCTCCGTCAAAGATGGTGGGAGGTTCACCGGTCAGTTTTTCATGGCCATGTCCTCCCCCTCCTGCACCGCCCCCTCCGCCACCGCCTCCTCCTGGTGGTCCTCCTTCTGGCGGGTTGTTTGGGAGGTCCGGTGGGTTTCCCCCTCCTCCTGGACGTCGTGGAAA
The DNA here is from genome assembly GCA_025766275.1 of Lactarius indigo. Classification (NCBI taxonomy): domain Eukaryota; kingdom Fungi; phylum Basidiomycota; class Agaricomycetes; order Russulales; family Russulaceae; genus Lactarius; species Lactarius indigo. Next base: position 414,469 of record JAFKAC010000018.1, on the reverse strand, counting down.
ATCTCCTCCTGGTGGCCCTCCCCATCCTGGTGGAGGATCCAGCGGTATTCCTCGTCTTAGCCCATCTCCTGACGGGGGGTCCCCTTGGTCGGGTCCAATAGCCCGAAAAATTGCTGCGTCGTCTGCCGTCATACGATGCCCCGTTTCAGGGTTGATGGGCATGAGATTCCGTTGTGACTCTTGTCTGATCGCTTCGGCCGCTTCTCTTGCCGCTTGTTCTCTGACAGTCATGATTTCTTCGGCTGTCATGGTGGTGGTTGCCATTTCTGCTGCTGGTGATCGTACGTGAATGATCTCTGGCTGGTCCGTGATGCGTAGAGACTCAGCTTGTTGGATAGTATACTGCTCAATAGGCCCAACGCTTGCGGGTCGTGGTTCTTCGCTTTGGTCGTCTTCTTCGGTTTCTTCGCTAACTGCTTCTCCGGTGGAGTGTTCTCGTAATTGACCGTCAATAGGTCCCCAGTCAGCTCGTGAATTGAGCTCGCGTGCGTCTATGTCGCACTGGTACTGTCTTCCTGCTGGTCTTATGACGTCCCAGCGGTGGTCTATGGGGTTCCACGTAACTTCCACCCAACACAAGTGATCAAAATTGAACTCAACAGGTCTGAACCTTGTAGGTCCGTTGAACTCTACAAAGTATCCGGTCTCGTCTCCTCGATCTCTCCACCTGGCTGCTCCTAGAAATCGAGTTGGTACGTTGCGGTCTCCTCTTCTGTCTAGATGGTAGGGACGGAAGCTCGTCCACTGGTCTCTGGTATTGACAGTCGCCACGATGAGTGATCTTGGTCTTAATGTAACGCCGTCACGACGTTAGCTCGACTTGAGCTCGATAAGGCGACCTGGCAACTTAGCTAATCACGCTATAGAGCGTATGGCACAAAGGCGACTTCTAGATGTTCGAAGACACTAGTATAACTGCGGTACTCAGACCCAGATAAGGGGCGAGATGCTCGAAATGCGGAATGGAGAAGTGACGATCGAAGAAGACCAAGATGGCGTATCTTGGTCTTCCGCAGCTACCTTAAATACAGAAGAGCAGGCTTTCAAGCGCTGCTATGAGTCACAGTATTGTAGCGTCCAACGTATCGCATAAGTACCGCGATCCTAATACTACTACTACCTGTACTAGGATCGAGTCATCCTTCAACGCCTAACTCCTATCGTAAATGCCGAGTCCGTGACTAATCTACCTTACAGCCGTAGCCACAACCGGTACAGTAAGGGTTCAATGCGAAACCGTAACACGCATGGAATACTGGGTGGATCCGCCACTGATGGGGAAGTTTCAGGGCATATGTGGTGGCGGAGATCTTCTTTGTGACCCTGAAGGGTCCATATCTTTTTGGGGCTAACTTGAAACTAGGGTGCGTTGTTTTCAAGTTCCTGGCATCCAGCCACACACTATCTCCTTCTGTGTGTTGTTCGAAGCGAGAGGATCCTTTGTAGAGTGACTGTGCATGGGTAATTGCTGCTTGGGCAGTCCTTCTGGCTTCCTGGATTCGCTCCAATCTTTCTTGTGTTCCTGGTACTGTGGTCGTTCTTTCTGGTTGGTGTACTCTTGGGATGTATCCAAGGATTAATTCGTAGGGTGCCTTTTTAGTGGTTGCGCTTGGCCAGGAGTTGTGGGTGTACTGTGCCAGTGGTAGTAGCTCCGTCCAATTGTCTTGTTGATGGTTTATGAACATTTGGAGGTACTGCTCTAACCACTGGTTCGTTCGTTCTGATTGTCCATCTGTTTGTGGGTGGTATGCTGTGCTGATGTTTTGTTCTATGTCAAGCACTCTGCACAGTTCTTTGATGAACTTCGCTGTGAATCTGGGGTCTCTGTCGGAGATGACCCTTCTTGGTAGTCCATAGTGTGGCAGGACAGTTTTGGCATAGAGTTTTGCCACTCCTTCTGCGTCTATTGTCTCGCTGCATGGGATAAAGAAGGCTGCTTTGGAACAGTCATGATCCGTGATGGTGAGAATTGTGTCATTGTCTTCTGATTGGGGTAGCTTTGTGATGAAGTCTAGAGCGATGGTTTCAAAAGGGAGTGCTTCTGGGTTAGTCTTGATGGGGAATATCGGTGGTTTCGGGTTCCCAGGGAAGTTCTTGTTTGATTGGCATGTGGCACAGCCCTTTACATATGCGGATATGTCGTCTTTCATGTTTGGCCACCAAAAGTCTTGTGACACTAACCACAAGGTCTTTGTTATTCCGGGGTGTCCAGCTGTTTTTGTATCGTGAAACAGGGAAATTACCCCCCTCTTTAGCGGTGTGTTGTCCACAACCACCAGTTTGTCACCTCTCCACCAGTGTTTGCCTTGTTTTACTAGGTGGAAGGGGGCGGCCCACTCGTCCAGAGTGTCTTGGTGGTCTAATTGGTGTGCCATGACTCGGTCATCTATCCTTATGGAGAGAGCGGAGTTTGCGAAGATGGTTGGGGTCAGGACCACTACATCAGTGTTATCCCCTGCTCCGGTGTCGTGGTCAGGGTGCCTTGACAGGGCATCAGCATGGTTTTGGGGTCCGGGTTTGTGGTGAAGTTTGATGTGATAGTCTGCAAGTCTGGGGATGTAACGCGCCACTCTCCTATTGATTTGTCGAGGGTGGCGATAATATTCTAGGTTTTTGTGGTCTGTAAACACTGTGATTTCGTGGGGGGACCCTAAAAGAAGGTGTCTCCAGTGTTCCAGTCCTCTGATTACTGCCAGGAGTTCCCTGTCATGGATGTCATAGTTGTGCTCCGCTTCTGAAAAGGATTTGGAGAAGTATCCCACAGCTTGTGGTTTGTTTCGGCTGTCTCTTTGTGTTAAGATTGCCCCTGTGGCGAAAGCGGAGGCATCTACTTCTAGTTCAAAAGGTTTGTCCATATCTGGTTGACATAAGATGGGGTCTTTGCACACAAGCGTGATGAGAGCTTCTAAGGCTTCTGCTGCTTCCTTTGTCCATCTGAAGGGTCCTTCTGACGTCTTTATTGTGTCCGTGATGGGTCTTGCTAAGTGAGCGAAGTTGGGGATGAAGGGTCGCTGATAACTTAGTGTTCCCAACACACTTCTTGCTTGTTTGACTGACTTAATGTCCCTTGGCCAGTCTTTTAGTCCTTCTACTTTCTTTGGGTCGATTTTGATTTGGGACCCATCGATGACAATGCCTAGGTAGTGGATCTTTCTTTGTTCGAACACGCATTTTGACGCTTTGAGGAAATAAGATTCCTTTTCACAGATTTCCAAGAACTCGTGTACAATTTGTCTGTGGCGTTCTGTATCTTCTTCTGTGGCTATCAGGACATCGTCCATGTACACAAATAGCTCTCTTGGGTATTTGTCCATAAGTGGTCGAAGTATTCTGCTCATGGTTCTTGCAAAGGTGGCTGGTGCATTTGTGAGGCCGAAGGTCATGACTCGAGGGATGAACAGCCCCCTTGGTGTCTTGAAGGCTGCCTTCCACTGGTCTTCTTCTTTTATGCGGATGTTATGGTACCCCCATCTGATATCGAACTTTGAGAACAGTGTTTTCCCATTTAAGTTGGTCAGGATGTCGGAGATGAGGGGTAGTGGGTAAGTGTCTTTTATCGTCCAGGTGTTTAGGGGTCTGTAGTCCAGGATAGGACGCAACCCTCCGTCTGTTTTCTTTCTGAAGAAGAAGGAGGAAGCGTAGGGGGAGCTTCCTTCATAGATGTATCCTTTTGCTATGTTTTCGTCAAGATATGCCTTCAACTCCTTGTCTTCTTCTGGAGTCAAGGGGTAGATTTTGCAGTTGATCTTGTTGGGTGCATCTGGTCGCAATGTGATGGGATGGTCTTCTTCTCTTTCTGGGGGAAAGCGCTGTGCTTCTTCATCTGAGAATACCTTGTTGTGGCGCTGGTATTCTTCTGGGATTGCAGTTTCTTTTACTGGGTCAAAGGTTGTTTTGGTTGCTGCCGCTTTCGCTTCTTGGTGTCGCTTTCTTCGGAAGCGATACCCTCCTGTCAGGATGGTGATGGCTTCTCCTTTCAGCTCTTGTTTCTTCCAGTCTATGTCTGGGTTTTCGTGTTCAAACCAGGGGTATCCAAAGATCATTCTGTCTTCTCCTAGGCTAGTTACGAAAAACTGGAAAGGAGTTTCTTCTTCTCCTCTTTTTATCCATAGCTGGCATGTTTCTGTCATGGTGCCATCTTTGTTTAGTGATCCATCTACATTTCGGACCAATCTGGGTGGTTTCAGAGGAGTGGTTCCTAGTCCAAGTTTTTGGATTAGGTTTCGGTCGATTAGGTTGTCTGTTGCGCCGCTGTCTAGCAGCACATTTATGCGAGCTTCTTTGTAGTAAAGGCGAACGAGGACTTTGATTGTCATAGCACTATCGCGAACACTATACATTGAGTTGGCCTCCCTGTCAGCTCTCACAGGTCGGTATCGCAAAAATCCTGATCTAAGGCATAGTAGCGTCTCTTTTCATCCTCAGTCATGCCTTGGACGAGTGCATGGGCTTGTCGGACTTTATCTTCGGTTGTGGTAGCAGCCACCGATGAGGTGCTTGCTTCTGGGGTGTATGGGGGTGCAGTGTCCGCTTCTTGAGTGTCTGTGGCTCTGGCTTTGGTTTGGTTGGTGGTGTTTTGTCGTTGACAGTTCCTTGCCATATGTCCTTGTTGTCTACATTTGAAGCAGCGTCCTTCTTTCATGAGGGCTTTCTTTTCTTCTTCAGTAAGCTTCTTAAAGGGGGTGGAGGTGGTGGCATCTACATCCATCGCGTTTGGGTCTCGCTTTGGTCGTCCTTGGTGGACATTCTGGGTTGGCCCTGGGTTTCTATTCCCTGGTCTGGCTTTTAGCAGCTTCCAGCGTTGGTGTTCTGCTCTGGCAGCGGTTTGCCACTCGTCCATGGTGTTTGGGATGGTGGTTCGCATAAGGCAAGCACGGTACAGCCCTGTGGGTAGTCCTCTTTTAAAGAATTCCACCGTTCCAGGGGCATCTCTTGCCCATCCTGCTATTCCTGCAAGGTGTTCGAAGTCGAGGATGTAACTGTCCAGCGCTCCACCTTGCATCGTCAGACTGATGAGCTTCTGGTAGGCTCTTTCTTTGTTTAGAGTGTCGGTCCAGTCTCTGTCGAAGGTGTCGAGAAAACCGTCCCAAAGATCTTTGCTGTTTTTGGTGAGGGCTTTGGTGGGGTCTGCTAGTGCCGCTTCCATGTCATCTTCGGTTTGGTTGACCCACAGCTGTACACCAGGTCCTTTGAACATTGTAAGGGCGAATAGTACTCGTGCATAAGGTTCTTTGATGAGTTCATTCTCGCTATTTAACTTGATGTATCGTAGTAGTTCTCTTTTGAACTGACCACTCTCTGTTCTGTCTCCGGTGAACGGAGTAGGAGGTGCTCCTTTGAGTCCCCCTGAGCTCGTTGTTGGTGTTCCTCCTGTTCCGGTGCTTGAGCCGGTACCTGTGCCAGTGCCTGTGGCGTTTATGGCTGACATGATAAGTGTTGGCTGTGGTGTGATGGGGATCTGGGGTGGTTCGACTGGGGAGGGCAATCTGATTGGTGGTAGTGGGGCTGGGAATCCTTCTTCCGCTGGGGATGGTTCTATCCAGATGGGGATAGTGGGGCTGGCTTGTGATGAAGCTTGTGTGGGTACTGTGATGTCTAGGCGGTGTTCTGAGGAATGGGATAGTTCTGAGTGTGATTCCGCTTCGTCTGAGCTGGGTTCTTCTGATGATGAGTCTTGTTGTAGTCCGTATGTTCCCCTAGTGTTTCTTGGTGCTGAGGATGATTGTTGGGTGGGCGTTTCTGGGTTCTGTTCGTCTTCTTCGTTCCACCAGCCTAGTCCTTCAGCAAATCTGTGTGGTGTGATGTTTATGGCTCTGGTGTGGTATGTATTTTGAAAGTATCGGAGGATGTACCAGTTGTTGTTGATGAATTCCACTGGCCTGAGTTCGCCTTTGATGAGGCACTTGTAACAAGGTGGTCTGCCTGATGTTGTGGCCCAGCGAGCTCCTTTTCCTAGTTGACTGCTTTTAACGTGGTGTGGGAGGTCGTCTTGTGTTCTGGTTGTGACTGGGGTCCAATCGTTGTCTGATTCAAAGGTGACACTGATGCTAGCCACGATTGTGGCCTGTCTTGGGTGCTGATTTGTGTAAGGGGATGGCTGAAGCGGCCTCTTGTGTCAAGGAGGATCCGTCGCCCGGCTATGCCGTCGTTTCTGGGTTCTGTGGAGTGTCTGGTTGTTGGCTGATGCGTCCTCTTGGATCGTCGCCCACTCTGCTGTGTGGCAGTAGTGTCTTGGGTGTGTTGGGAGTTGTAGACTTGGCTTATGTTACGCCCTAGCAGGGGCGTGGGTTCTAAAGGTTCTGAATCACACAAGTATCAAGCGAAGACTTCTGTCGTCTTGTTGCTATGAAATACAAGTGATAAAAGTGTGGCACAAAGTGCAGCACTACTCTGTAACGTAGGACTCCTCGTCCGAAGTGTCTAACACTTCTCTACACTTGATCTTGCTAGTGCACAGAGTATAACAGGTGTGACGCGTTGATATAGTTCAACTGCAAAGACTTCGAAGTGTCCTGGTTAGGGACTGAGGTAGGGGATGCACAAGAAGAGAGGGATAAGGCGAGGTCACACCAAAGTACGAAGGCAAGGTTGCTAGATTGCAAACGAAGCCAAGTCTGGCTTCCTACGGTCTATGGTACAGGTTTATATAGGACGAGGTTCCAAACAACATGAACACAAGTCCACACAACATCAAAGAGACTAAACGGAGTAAACAGAAGTTCGGATCAAAGAAACAGCGCTACTAATCACAATAGCTCCTTTGGTAACAAGGTATAGTACAGAAGGGGAAAGGCAAGGTGGAAACATACTGTGATTGAGGTCCGAAGCGTCGGATCATAACAGCTGTCCTGGCATCCAATTCGCCAAGGTCTTGAGGCTTTGTGGTGGCAGGGATGGTGATACCCATCGGATGCATGGTGCTGGTGGGAGCGGATGTCCCGGGAGACGCAGACGGCTTTGTGGGGAGCTCCGCAGCACTACGAGTTACAGGGCGAGTCACCCCACTGCGGACGTCCTGCGACTTGTCCAATGCGATGGGCTGTATGCATATGTCTTTAGGATCTGTGGGATGTGTGTAATAGATGTATAAATACGTACCCGTGCTTTCGGAACGCCCGCCTTTCTATCAGAGGTCTTAGGAACATTGGGCAGTCGTTCAGGATCTGCACCATCGATATCCATGATATCCGAATCCTAGAATAGAGGTAATGTGTGAATATGATATAAAGCACACTTAGACATACCTGCGTCTCTGCAGACGTCGAGTCCACTAGGGATAAGTCAACGACAGCAGCAGAGGGTTTCCCCTTAGCTGCGGAGCCCGCCGAACCTCCCTGCGGGTGACCCACGAGCCTTTGAGATGCAGGGATGAGGTCCATGAAGTCGTCAAGTGGGGATGCACCCCGGACCTTCATCCTCTTCGCATCAGGCTGTAGGGGACGATGTTAGTATGTATCAGGCATATAGTGATCTAATTCCATACCTTGGTGCGTACATCCTTGTTACCCACCGCCTTGGGGAGTGGAATGACTGGAGATGGAACGCTTGACAGAAAGTCAAAGCCATCATCTTCCACAGCTGCTTTTGGGGCTGGCGGAGGTCCCATCGACTTGGACTTAGCACGATTAGGGGGCTTGATGGGAGCAGGCATGGGCTTGATGGGAGGAGGCTGGGGCTTACTTGGGGTGGGCTGGGATCGCTCAGATGTGCGAGACTGAGAGCGGGAAGAGCGGGGAGCGTCGGACATAGTTGCTGTGCTCTGAGAAGTGAGGAGGCCTAGTTCAGCGAATATATTATTGTTTCAAACGTGTCCCAATCAGATTCGATGTGTACACATATGTACATGTGATCTGTCTTCAATTGGAAGCATGGGATCGGACATCGGACATGGGTCATGGGAAGTCCGATGGAGCCCGACATGGTTCTTTGGGGGTTATTCTGTGAGCGCATATCTCTCCCATATCTCCCCCGCATATCCCGCCCCACCACATCACTTGCAATGGCTAAGAAAGCTGTCACAGAATTGACAAAGGATGAGACTGTCATGCTTGTGATAGCTGCTAAGTGCCTGGCAGCGATTAGACACGTTGCGGAGGTCCCTACGATGGCTGAGCAACTGGCCATGCTCAACAAGCATGTCAGTGTGGAGCTGGTAAGTCAGTTCGATAAATATACTGAGCAATAAACTGATACATGTTATAGAAGACAGTTAGTGCGATATTCAGACGGTATATAGACCGCCCCAAGAAGCCCAGGCTTCATGCAGTCACCCAGGTAATGGGATATGAGTGGGGGAACGCTAGGCGGGAGTCCCGCGATCCGGACTGGGACAATGTAACCATCGATTACATTGCATCTCTATGCGAAAAACAAGAGATAATAAGTCCGGACTGGCACGAAGCATACACATCTATCGATCTAAGCAAGTATCTGGAGGGTATTCAGCCGAAGAAGATGTGGTGGGCTCCTGTCAACGAATATGTGGATGATGGTACGTCCCCTGCATACACTTGTTCCATCGCTCACTTGTGCCAAGTCGCTATGGATGAGCCAGCAGATGACCTGGCGGATGACCCAGCGGATGAGCCTGCAGATGGCTCCGTGGACAAGCCTGCGGACGAGCCTGCGGACGATCCTGCGGATGATCCCACAGATGATCCTGGGGATGGCTCAACTCATCCATCCAGACCAGAGTCATCCCTCGCAAGCGCAATGCTTCCCGACAAGGGAAAGGCTCAAGCTGATCCACCACCATCTGAGCCTTCGAAGCATCCGTATGGCCTGCGGAACAAGAAGTGGCCTGCTCCGGCGAGCCCCGATGAACCAACTGTGGAGTCAGAGGAAACAACCCCTCGGAAGTCCGGCAAGTCGCAAGTTGAGGTGGTTATTTCATCCCCTCCTCGTGCCAAACAGCGCCCACGTCTTGAAGAGGATAGTACGGTTGAGGCCACGGGTCTGGTGAGCATTGTGGACTTATTCTATCATTTTATTGGCTACTATATTCGCTGCAGGATATGTGTGGCCCATGTATAACTTGCAAAGCAAAGGCGTGCAAGCCCCAGGCCAATGTGAGGCGCTTGACGTCCGCTTGTGTCGCCTGTGCGACTCTACACAAGACCTGCAGTCCGCCTGCATCCTGGGGCATCAGGCCGCATTGGATGGGGGACGCCTGATCCGCCTCGTCCGTACGCACGCAAACCCCGAGTAAGTCCAGTATATTTCCGAACGCGAATGTGCCAGAGATATCACTTATAATATCTAGGCATTCTTGTGGATGCGCAAATTGAAGCTCTTGCGCAACGGGTGGACGAACTGTCCAGCGAAATACGTGATTTGAAGAAGGACCAGGCCACATTGATGGAGGAGAACTGTCATGGACGACATCGAACGAACCAGAAGTTGCAGGACGCTCTCCTCATGCTGGGAGTGCTCTTGGAGAAGCAGGGGGTCGATTCTTCCTCTATCCCTGGCATTGGACAGCCCGCTTCTAGCACCACTAATTCCCCTGGCCTCCAGGCCACATCTTCGCCAGGAATCCCCTTATCTTTACTCAAACTTTCAGATGCGCGTTCGAATGCATCATCAAAAACTTCAAGCGTCGTTTCAGAGCCCCGCCAAGTGATGGGTATGTATTATTCTTATAGCGGATGTCCCGCTCTGACATGCGTTTCAAGTGGATTGATTGGGTGGGAGTGCCCCTGCCTCCAAGGCTGCATCCGTCACCTCTCGCCATTCTGTGGCCTCACACCATTCCTCTACGGGTGGGCCGCTGCGCCAATCATCAGGTGAGTAGTTTGTGTTTCTTGGCTGTTTCATGCACACCTAACATATGTTTCAAGTTGCGTGTTCGGGTGGGAGTGCTGCATCATGCAGGCCATTGCCGGAGATCCCCCCTGCACAGTAAATAATCGAATATGTGTTTTAGGACAATTTGTAATCACGTAGTCGGACTTCCCCATTTGAATGAATCGGTACATGTGACATGTGTGCAATCAGTTTCATGTGATCCATCTGTCATTTGCTTCATGTGACCCATCTGTAACATGTGACATCGTATATCATACGACTTGATTCCCATATGTGGGATTATGCAAAGCTGAGTGGCATGCGACTTAATACATCAGACCATCCGGAATAAACCCGACTCACACCCTAAATACATCTCCATTAAGTGGTCAGCACATTGCAAAGGCGGGATACATGGCTGAATATCTCTGTAGTAAAGCTGGCAGGTTGTATCACATATGCCTTCTATAGATCATATCAAATATGCATGTGTTTAGAGTATTGTATGTCTAGTATTATTCCTTCGCCATTTATATGTGACATTGAAACAGCGGACCGTCTGACATTCATGCCATGTCATATATTGAGGTGTAGTCTAACAATTACCATAGATCCTCAGGCAGCGTTTCATGTATCTTCAGCAAGGCCAAACCTGTTTCACATGTCCATGGTATTTATATTGCTTCAGGTTTAGCTACTCTATTGCTCTACTACCAATCATGCAGTCTCACACATCCAAAGGCAAACTTGTATCATCCACATCAAAGCCCTCCCGGTACACCAGCACCATTCACGAACATAAGCGGATCTCCTGCTCCCCCCCTCTCCACACTCCCACCATGTTTTCCGATCCTGTGGACGACTCACCCTCTGATACACAATCATTTGATGAGGATGACATGTATGGCTCAGATGGTGATGTTGAAACCATCAGTCTGAAACCCCTGCTGGAACATGTTTCTGAGGAGCAAGAAACAAGTTCAATCAATCAATGTGTGGTATGTACCTGTCACCATCAATTCTTCCTATTCCATCTTACCTTTCAAGGCGGATGTGCAACATCCTTTGGAGGAGCAGGAAAGCTCACTCAATGAATATGAGGTGTGTACCTGTCATCGTCAATCCATTCCATCCATCTTACCTTTCAAGGTGGACATGGATATCATTTCCGACTCAGAGAATATACACAGGAGTGTGAATGACTTCTCCCTCATGGTAAGGGCACTGTGTGAGGCAGAAGGGATTGATGTTTCCAATATTTCACATGGAACAGAAGATAGCCTGTATCATGATGATGGGTTGGATCATGCATTGGAGATGTCTTCGGAATTAGGAAATACTAATGATAGTTGATTAGAATGTTACGGTTTCGCATTGGACCCTTACTGTACCGGTTGTGGCTACGGCTGTAAGGTAGATTAGTCACGGACTCGGCATTTACGATAGGAGTTAGGCGTTGAAGGATGACTCGATCCTAGTACAGGTAGTAGTAGTATTAGGATCGCGGTACTTATGCGATACGTTGGACGCTACAATACTGTGACTCATAGCAGCGCTTGAAAGCCTGCTCTTCTGTATTTAAGGTAGCTGCGGAAGACCAAGATACGCCATCTTGGTCTTCTTCAATCGTCACTTCTCCATTCCGCATCTCGAGCATCTCGCCCCTTATCTGGGTCTGAGTACCGCAGTTATACTAGTGTCTTCGAACATCTAGAAGTCGCCTTTGTGCCATACGCTCTATAGCGTGATTAGCTAAGTAGCCAGGTCGCCTTAATCGAGCTCAAGTCGAGCTAACGTCGTGACGGCGTTACATTAAGACCAAGATCACTCATCGTGGCGACTGTCAATACCAGAGACCAGTGGACGAGCTTCCGTCCCTACCATCTAGACAGAAGAGGAGACCGCAACGTACCAACTCGATTTCTAGGAGCAGCCAGGTGGAGAGATCGAGGAGACGAGACCGGATACTTTGTAGAGTTCAACGGACCTACAAGGTTCAGACCTGTTGAGTTCAATTTTGATCACTTGTGTTGGGTGGAAGTTACGTGGAACCCCATAGACCACCGCTGGGACGTCATAAGACCAGCAGGAAGACAGTACCAGTGCGACATAGACGCACGCGAGCTCAACTCACGAGCTGACTGGGGACCTATTGACGGTCAATTACGAGAACACTCCACCGGAGAAGCAGTTAGCGAAGAAACCGAAGAAGACGACCAAAGCGAAGAACCACGACCCGCAAGCGTTGGGCCTATTGAGCAGTATACTATCCAACAAGCTGAGTCTCTACGCATCACGGACCAGCCAGAGATCATTCACGTACAATCACCAGCAGCAGAAATGGCAACCACCACCATGACAGCCGAAGAAATCATGACTGTCAGAGAACAAGCGGCAAGAGAAGCGGCCGAAGCGATTAGACAAGAGTCACAACGGAATCTCATGCCCATCAACCCTGAAACGGGGCATCGTATGACGGCAGACGACGCAGCAATTTTCCGGGCTATTGGACCCGACCAAGGGGACCCCCCGTCAGGAGATGGGCTAAGACGAGGAATACCGCTGGATCCTCCACCAGGATGGGGAGGGCCACCAGGAGGAGATTTTCCACGACGTCCAGGAGGAGGGGGAAACCCACCGGACCTCCCAAACAACCCGCCAGAAGGAGGACCACCAGGAGGAGGCGGTGGCGGAGGGGGCGGTGCAGGAGGAGGAGGACATGGCCATGAAAAACTGACCGGTGAACCTCCCACCATCTTTGACGGAGACCGTACTAAAGTGGACTCATTCCTCACGCAATGGCATGTCTATTGGGGAATGAACCTCGACACCCCTGTCATGCGAAACGACTACCGACGAAGCCTCCTGTTCCTATCTTACATAAAAGGGGTATCAGTCAGCGAATGGGTACTTTCGTACCTCAAATGGCTCAATCGGCAAATACAACGCGGAATAGATCAACATACGAGAGATCTGTGGAACGCAGTAGCAGAGGGCTTTAACCAAAGGTTCGTTAACACCCTCGAACGAGAACAAGCTCAAGCGCTTCTAAGAAAGGGACTCAAAATGACCGATGGAGATATTGACAAATACGTCAATGAGTTTGAAGAAGCCGCTAGAAAAGCAGGATACCGCCTCAATGACCCCCAGACCATCGACCTATTCACCAAAGGGTTACCCAAGAAGCTGTACGAAAAGACGTATGATCTGGACGAACCAGAAACATTCGACGAATGGAAGCGAGCGACGCTTCGCAGACAGCGCAACTATATCCACATTCGAGCAAGAGTGGATGAGTACAAGGACAATAAGCCGAAGAAAACGGGCAATGCCGGATGGACCGTCCCCCAAAACCTCGCAAACCCGTGGGCAATGGATACGTCCACCGACCGAACCAAAGCTAGGCTTGCAGGATCGGAGGAAATCGACTACGGTAAGCCACCGTATACAAACTTACCTCCCTACCCGCCTAGAGGGGGGCCAGGAACAAGAGGACGAGGAAGGGGAGGATCCCGGCGAGACCTAAGGACAGTGTTGTGCTATAACTGCAACGCACCCGGCCACCTCTCACGGAATTGTCCTAGCCCCAGACAACCACGACAGTGGCAAACGCAAAATCAGGGACCCTCAACCGTCCGAATGACGGAAACAGACTACTACGCCCAAGAGGCACCCCCAGCTCAGATAAACGCCGCCTCAACAAGTAAGACAGCCGAAGAACGAGCCAAAGAGTGGCTCACTGGGGTCGCCAATGCCCCGGATGAGGTGAAGGATCTCATACTACAAGAAATGTGGGGAAAAGAGGGTTTTCGGAGCGCCTGAACCCGTCGGTCTGGGTGAGGGCTTTAAATTGTAATTCTGTAATCATGACGCGCTTTCGTTCTCTTCGAATCCCAGTCTCGATACGCACGAATTACCGAATGGCCGACATAAGAGCACTAGTGGACTCCGGAGCCACCGACAATTTCATACATCCAAATTTCATCACAAAAATGGGAATCGGCACACAACCGCTCGCCCAACCACGGAAAATTTGGAACATAGACCAAACGGAAAACAAAGCTGGGTCTATCTCTCATTTCACCGACCTTGACGTATATGCCAAGGGGTACCACCGAACGATGCGATTCTTAGTAACGGATATCGGGACCGAAGAAGTCGTGCTAGGATACCCATGGTTGGCAACCTACGAGCCAACTATCAATTGGCGCGACGCAGTAATCCATGAGGAAATCATGCCGGTGGTGATCAGTACGCAGGACAGTCTCCACCGCCACACCATTATCGCCGCCACCCTTACTAATGACCAAAAAGAAGAAATAGTCAACACCTTAGAAGAGGAAGATGTATACCTACGCGCCACAACATCCACGGAACTGGCAATCCAAGCACAGAAAAAGGAACCGCCAGTGGAATTGCCGGAGGTCTACCAAGCATTTCGGAAGCTCTTCAGCGAAGAAGCGTCCCAACGTTTTCCCCCCGCCAGACCGTGGGATCACGCAATCGACTTTAAGCCAAACGCTCCGTCCGCAATAGATTGTAAGATATATCCACTAACGCAAGAAGAAGAGGGCAAACTCAAGGAGTTCCTGGACGAGAAACTCAAGCAGGGGTACCTCCGCCCCTCCATTTCTCCGTACGCATCGTCCTTTTTCTTTGTTAAAAAGAAGGACGGAAAGCTACGCCCGGTGCAGGATTATCGGGTGATCAATGCTCACACCATACGCAATCAATACCCTCTCCCCCTCATTCAAGACCTTATTTACGACCTCAGCAACGCGCACATCTATACCAAGCTCGACATCCGCTGGGGATATAATAACATTCGCATTCGAGATGGAGATCAGGAGAAGGCGGCCTTCAAGACCAAGTTCGGCCTCTTCGAGCCGACAGTAATGTTCTTTGGCCTCACAAACTCACCCGCGACGTTCCAGACAATGATGAACCACATCTATCGGGACACGATTGCAAAACATGAACTACTCGGCACCGTCATCCGGGTTTACATGGACGACATCGGGATTGCCACGCGCGTTGGTCGCGACTCCGCGGATCACATCGCGGCAGTCACGGACGTCCTTCGTGTCGCCCAGGACCACGACCTATACTTCAAACTCGAAAAATGCCTCTTTCACCAGCCTCGGATGGATTACCTGGGGGTAATCCTTGAAAAGGGGGTAACACGCATGGACCCGGTAAAAGTTCAGGGCATCAAAGACTGGCCAACACCAGCAAAGGTCAGGGACGTACGCTCCTTTCTAGGATTCTGCAACTTTTACCGCCTATTCATCCGAGGCTTCGCCACCCACGCCCGACCACTAAACCGACTCACAAAGAAAGACACCGAATGGCGGTGGACGGAAGAAGAAGACCGTGCATTTAAAACACTCAAACGCCTTGTCACTGAAGAACCGGTCCTGGCACACCCCAATCTACACGATCAGTTCGAACTAGAAGTTGATGCCTCCGGATTCGCGGTAGGTGCAGTCCTCTTACAAAAGAAAAGTGATGGGCGCAAGCACCCGATAGGATACTACTCTGCGACGCTAAGCGAGGCAGAACGCAATTACGACATCTACGACCTAGAACTTCTCGCCATCGTGAAAGCTCTCCGACACTGGCGCCCCTTACTCGCAGGATCCCCACACAAAATCAAAATATTCTCGGATCACCTGAACCTGCAATACTGGAAGACACCGCAGAAGATCAGTCGGAGGGTCGCCCGGGAAGTATTGGAACTAATGGAATACGACTTCGAGATCCATCACATTAAAGGGAAACACAACGGTAGAGCAGACGCCTTATCAAGGCGACCAGACTATGATCAGGGGGAAGATGATAACCAAGGTGTGGTCGTCCTACCTCCGGAAGTGTTCGTACGAGCCGCTAACGTCGCACGAACGCTGGAAATACACCCCATGATGCAACAACCGAGACGACGACAAGACCCCGCCATAATCAAAACATGGGTCGACGCACATCGCCTCAAGAAGATAGAGGGGGAATGGTATAAAGACGGACGACTGGTTGTTACGGGACCAATGGCCGCATACCGAGCTATCATACACGACCACCACGACCTACCGGTACATGGACATCCAGGGATAAGTCGAACGCAGCGTATTGTGGAACGACATCACTGGTGGCCGACTATTCGCAAGGACGTCTACGAGTACGTCACCGGGTGCGCGGACTGTCAACGGAACAAAGTTAACACCAGACCAACCCGCGCCCCATTACACCCAATCACCGCCATCACGGACGCCCCTCCCTTCCACACCGTTGCTCTGGACTTCATCACTAAATTGCCTATTTCACAGTCGTATGACAGTATTCTGACCATCACAGACCACGACTGCAGCAAGGCATCCATATTCATTCCGTGTAATGAAGAGATAACGGCGGAGGGCACGGCCATCCTGTACGTCAACCATGTGTTCAAACGATTCGGACTACCGCGTAAAATTATCAGTGATCGTGACCCCCGATTCACCTCCAAATTCACGAGAGAAGTATGCCGCATACTGGGTATCCAGCAGAATATCTCTACGGCCTATCATCCGCGGACGGATGGGCAATCCGAACGAACCAACCAGTGGCTTGAACAGTACTTACGATTCTGGGCCAACGAGCGTCAAGATAACTGGGCGGCCTATCTTCCTGTAGCGGAATTCGCTCACAACAACTGGCCCCACGAACACACCAAGCAATCTCCGTTCATGCTCCTAATGGGGTATAACCCAACAACCGATTGGACGGATAAGCCATCCCCAATTCCGAATGTGATCACCAGACTGACACAATTAAAAGAAGCGCGTCAGCTGGCCCAGGACCTCATCAAGAAGGCACAAGATAGCTGGATCCGGCATAAGGACACTCCACGCTATCAAATCGGTGATCAAGTATGGTTGGAAGGGAAACACTTACGAACCAATCAACCCACGGCAAAGCTGGCGGCGCGACGCCACGGACCATTCAAAGTAACTCAGGTGATGTCTCCGTACAACTATCGCCTTGAACTTCCCACGCAGTGGAGCATTCACCCAGTGTTTCACATCGATCTTCTCACGCCGTACAAAAGCACTACCCTTCACGGCGAGAACTTCCCACGTCCGCCACCGGATCTTGTGGAAGGAGAAGAAGAATACGAAGTCGAGGCCGTCTTAGACGACCGGCACTTCGGCAGAGGAAGGAAATTACAATATCTGATCAAATGGAAGGGGTACCCGGACTCGGAGAATCAGTGGGTCGACAAGGACGACGTATTCGCCCCGGAAGCCATCAAGGAGTATCAAGCGGGCCGGACAACCGCGCGATATCTTAAAAGCCAGCCTGTGGACGATCAGGAAGAGTATCATTCCTACATTCGATCCTCTCAGACTTCTATGCCCACCTCTCCTCTCAGACATGTCACCACGGCGATCCTCCTCGACCAAGTCGCACAAGACGCCGCCAACCTCCTCGAAGACGACCAAGAAACCGTGGTTCAACCGGTCCAGCTCACTCCGTACACACCTGCAAACTTGCGAGCGGGGCATATCACCGCTCAAGAGTGGGCTGGCGTCCTACAGAGATTCCCAGACCCGACTCAACAGCCCGACGACGAGCAGCAGCATGCCGTCCCTCACATCTTCCGAGACGACAACGGCAATCGGGAGCCCATCGCGGTCATTCCCCCAGGTGACGACCTTATCGGCACGAGGGGAATTCTCCCTGCCGACCGTCCCCTCGAGGACCCAACAGGAGTTAGAAGCAGCGGAGGATTGGCGGAGGACGGCGAAGGAGTGGGCCGACGAACAACTGCGCTTAGCGCAGAGGAGATTGAGCGAGTTGCGGCAGCGCAGGCAGCGCTCCCTCATGACGAAGCTCACGCTGACGACGAAGATTACTACCCGGTCAGACACCCCCTCCTTCGAACGCACAGCCACCCTACTAATCCCCGAATCACCCCATGGCTCGTCCACACCGACGGAACCGCCATGTCTCGAGGACGTGTGCGACTGCCCGGCGTCGCATTTCACACCCCCATTACGCACGACGACGACCCTGCGCAGGTCCTTGCGCCTGAAGGGTTCAGGGCGAATCGACAGCCCCATTACATTCACTTCCCCATCACCGGACCCGACGGCGTAGAGAGAAACGCCAGCCATGTACAAATTGTCGGAGGTGCGAATCCCTTTGTGCTGGGTCTCATCCCCGGATCCCCCCATCTGTACGGCAAACCCCTTTACGCTCACCCGATGCTATCGGCTGCGGGACGCGCCTTCATCGCCCATGAGGACCTGGTCATCCTGGCCTCCGACAGAATCACCGACCGCGCACTTAACCGCATTGGGGACGAGTCCCTTACTGCGGAGGTCACGCGTTATCGGGCAGCCGCGTATGAAGAAGAGCGGCTCGCCGCTCGTATCCGTCAACTCCAGGCCATGCGGTTATCGGCGAGGGACGACAAGAGGGACTGCATTTACCGACTGGAGAGGGCGAACGTATTTGAGAGGATTAGCGACGAGCAGTCGACTTGGACCGCACGGGACTTTCGGTGAGTCTGGGGTCTCACGCTGAAAAGGGGGTGATGTTACGGTTTCGCATTGGACCCTTACTGTACCGGTTGTGGCTACGGCTGTAAGGTAGATTAGTCACGGACTCGGCATTTACGATAGGAGTTAGGCGTTGAAGGATGACTCGATCCTAGTACAGGTAGTAGTAGTATTAGGATCGCGGTACTTATGCGATACGTTGGACGCTACAATACTGTGACTCATAGCAGCGCTTGAAAGCCTGCTCTTCTGTATTTAAGGTAGCTGCGGAAGACCAAGATACGCCATCTTGGTCTTCTTCAATCGTCACTTCTCCATTCCGCATCTCGAGCATCTCGCCCCTTATCTGGGTCTGAGTACCGCAGTTATACTAGTGTCTTCGAACATCTAGAAGTCGCCTTCGTGCCATACGCTCTATAGCGTGATTAGCTAAGTAGCCAGGTCGCCTTAATCGAGCTCAAGTCGAGCTAACGTCGTGACGGCGTTACATAGAAGGTCCTCCATGATGTAGACTATTGTACTGTGGTTGTACTGTCTCATGTAGGGTTTCACATTGGGACTGGTTTCAGATTTGAAGGTTGGACAACACCACTAGTGGATCAACCAGGTGTATAGATCATTGAGGATGCTCAGGTATATTTAAGAACGGAGATAATCCATGTCACCCATTGACTTTCATTCACACCATCTTCATTCTATCCATTTCCATTCATCATGCCTCCAAAGAATACCTTCACCATTCCCATGGGAGATGTTGTTGAGGTTGTTAACCAGACACGGAAGACTAAGCGGGGACTCTGTACCACTGTAAAGGAAGTCCCTTTCCACTTAAAGAAGGGGAAGTCAGGTCAAGCTTCAATGTCTCAAACTGGAGTGGAGACCACTATGGAGACAGTACAGTCGCAGTCATCCAGGGACTCACCACATGGGATAGAGGAATCACATACCCTTCACCACATAGAGCCATATGAACCTGATTTGCAAGACTTTCAAGCAGAGGAATCCCAGCCCCAACAAAGTGTATGTCCACAAACCTCCTATGATCATTGTCGGACTTCTGATTATTTGTAGACACCAATGAGCCAGTGGACAGACATGCGGAGCAGATACATCCACCTTTTGCTTGAGATGGAGGGTCTGACAAGTGCTCCAAATTGCTCTATGTGTACCAGTTCAATGCAGATCAAGTGCTCCGATTGTATTGGAGGAAAGTACTTCTGCAAGGAATGTTGCCTTCAAACACATATGCGATCCCCATTCCATCGGATGTCCCGCTGGACTGGCACACACTTTGCACCAATGTCATTAATGTCAATTGGATTTAAGCTCTGCTTTGGTCATGATGGGAGGCCATGTCCACTTACAGTGGAGGTATGAACATATCAGATATATTAATCCCACATATACTCATATATCCATAGGGACACCAAGCGTCAGATGGGACACAGCGCAGAAAGCGGACGTCCCGTCAGACTCGTTCTGCATCACTTGTATCTGTTGAGGAAGAGCAGGCTCATTCGTCGGGAGGTCCGCAGCCTTCGTCACAAACTCTTGAAGATATGCCTGGGATTTCAGACACATTGTTTGACTTTGTTGGGGATGTGTTGGATCCCTCTGAGGGAAACACACGACGCACTCGGACCACAATGTCGGGAAACCCGCTCATCACCGTTGTCAATCAAACAGGTGTCTTTGATATGGATGTACTCTTCTGCATATGCCCCAACGCTGGTGCCAATGATGAGCAACTACTCCAAGCTGGAATATTTCCTTCAACCTTCAAGCAGATTGAGAGTGCATTCACCTTCTCAGTTCTGGATGACTTCTTGGCTGACAACCTGGAGTGCAAGACAACTGCACAACAGTACTATTCTAAGCTTCAGAGCATCACCAATCGGATGTTCCCTGACCATGTCCCGGTGAGTATCAATGCTATCCTGATACTGCATAACATCTTATTGATGGAGACATATAGAACCTCTACAAACAGCTCTTGAGGGCATCCCGACAATGGAGGGACTTGAAGAATAGGATTGAAAGCGGTTTGGGACATCAGCACACAGGGACATCCGCTAATGAAGGGTCCATGGCCATATTCTGTCCAGCCTGTCCACAGCCAGGCATCAATCTACCAGATGATTGGAGGACCAGATATAATGATAAGCCATATGTATTCATTGAGAACATGTCAAATATCTCAGTATTGACTTGCTCGAAGGAATCAACTCATCCAAACCTTCATAATGGATGGCAACTTCTCAGCAGAGCACATGAGGTGTAGGACAGGAGATACGGACGTTCCGCTATCAGCGGGGATGGCCTTCATGGCAAATCCCAATTCATATAAGGCTCATCTGCATAGTGGGCAAGAGATTTCCCAGGTATGTCAGATACTATTGACAGTGACTGTTGTCTTATAGTCTCATAGCCCAGCACATGTAACACATACAGGGCCATTGAACAGGCCAATTCAAGTCGTCCACACCTTGATGTTACAGGCATCGGAGCAACCGCATGCTGTCATGGATTCTTTGTCCCTACATCTGTAGTTGACTTCCAGAAGGGAGAGAGGTATGTCCGACGCATTAAGCACCCTAAGTATGGAATTGATAATTGATGTATGTTTGATGTCAGGCAAATCAATATGGACTATAGCCTTTGCAAGGCCCTTTCCTACAATATGGGGGACATCCCTGTGGCCTTGGTCATGTATGATATCATGTGCCAATATGGTGTTCACTTCAAGGAAAGGGTGGAGAAGAGCCCGGAGTTATCTCTGTCTAGCTCATTGCAACTTCGCACTGGGATTGGCCTCTTTCATATCCATGGCCATCAAGATTCATGCTTACCCTGCTTTTCCCCAAGCTATATCCCTGGAGCGAAGCAGGTGGATGGAGAGATCATTGAGACATTGTGGGCACCACTCAATAACATCTCACGGAACATCCGTGGGATGTCCCTTGCCCATCGCCAGGAGTGTCACGAACCCCCTATTACCTTTTTCCTTCTTGTCCTTATCTGATCCATCTCCTTTCTTGACTGTTACCTTTCTTGAACCTATGCTTCCCCTTTATCTGATCATTCTAGCACCTTCTGTGCTATTCTTGTCCACCTTCTTGTTGCCTTGCTGGCATGATACCATCTTGTGCGATACTAGCATCATCTTGCCAGCACATTACTCTATCTATAGCAACCAGTAGCATTATGCGCTCGGGTGCAATCCTGTACTATATAAGGACTCCTGTAGTGCGCCTTAGCTCCTTAGCTTTGGCTTAATCAACTATCTGCGTTGTATCTCCATTGACTCCTTGAGTGCCTCAGTCCCTTCAGCACTCAAGCCCTTGACCCAGAACCTCTGACCCTTGACCCTCATCCTCTTTGGATCATTCCCCTCTCAGCCTCTGCGCAGGCTTCCCCTTGACTTCGCTCTTACCCTCTTTCTGTCTTACTGGTCAGCCCAGTGACACGTGACCTTTGGACTTAGGCCTCTGCGCTCGTCCATTGCTACAGACTCAGTCACCTTCGCACAAGGGGCTGTTACAGAAGGACCTTCCCACCTTAGTACAGGGGGATTGCCACCGACTCAGCTACCCCAGCATAGGAGCTGTTACAGACGACCTTAGGAGTCCTTCCACTCAGTGGGGATCCGACTCAGAGTCCTTTGCCTCGGGCAGGATCTGTTACAGAAAGACGCACACCCCCGCAGAGGCGTGACAAGGAGGTATTGGATGCACATATGAACCATTCCAATTGGAAGAAGATGGTCCGCATTTGTCCGTTTAATCTGTTACGTTTCGACTCATACCCTTACTGTACCGGTTGCAACTACGGCGGTAAGGTAGATTAGTTGCGGACTTACGATAGGCGATTACGAGTACGATAGGAGATTGCGCGCTGATTGCTGACTGAGGACTGTGCCACTAATACTAGTAGTAGTAGTATTAGGATTCGAGCTACTTACGCGATACGTCGGATGCTACATTACTGTGACTCATAGCAGCGCTTGAAAGCCTGCTCGACTTGTATTTAATCTGTCTTGTGAAGACCAAGATATGCCATCTTGGTCTTCTTGAATCGTCACTTGTTCTCTCTCTCTCTCTCTCTCTCTCTCTCTCTCTCTCTCTATCGCGTCCTACGAGAAGTGCACCTTCGAGTGTTCACCATCATCTACGCTTGGACCTCCGTGTCTTCAAGATAATTCGTCACGTCTGGACCTTCGTGTCTTCAGAGCATCCACTAAGTTGTTATCGCCTCTATAGAGCTCAAGTCGAGCTAACGTCGTGACGACGTTACATTAAGACCAAGATCCCACCGTGGCCATAACAACAAGAGACCAGTGGATGAGCTTCCGTCCATATTCGCTCCCAAGAAGAGGAGAACGTAACGTCCCCACGCGCTTTCTACAGGCCGCTAGTTGGAGGGAAAGACAAGAAGAAACCGGATATTTTGTGGAGTTCAACGGACCTAGTAGGTTCTGACCAGTTGAGTTCAACTTCGACCACTTGTGTTGGACGGAGGTTACGTGGAATCCCATAGATTCTCAGTGGGACGTCATACGACCAGCAGGACCTAGGTATCAGTGCGATATCGACGCCAGAGAACTCAACAGCCGAGCAGATTGGGGCCCCATTGACAGGCAGGTACGAGAACACTCTACTGGAGAAGTGATATCAGAAGAAGAAGAGGAACAAAGCCAAGACGAGAGTGAAGGACGAGAACCGAATCAAACAGAAACTAGTGGAGGAGCAATACAAGATCTCCTCATCGAACGAGCTGAGTCCGCGCACATTACCGAACCAGAGCCAATTCACATCCGATCACCAGCCATCATGGCAACAATAACGAGAGCAATGGAAGAAGTCGCGATTGAAGAAGCGCGCGCAATACGAGAAGAAGCACGAGAAATCCTCATGCCCATTAACCCTGAAACTGGTGTACGAATGACTGCAGACGACGCAGCCATCTTCCGAGCAATAGGGTCAGATCGAGGAGACCCCCCGTCCGGGCAACAACCCGCGCTAGACCTCCCACCGGGAACGGGAGGACCGGGCGAAGACCCACCACCGCCACCAGGAGGGGGTGTCCCGTTTGATCTACGAAGGACCAAACCGCCAAGAATGCCACCCATGGGACCGCCAGGAGGTGGCGGTGGAGGAGGTGGCGGTGGAGGAGGTGGCGGAGATGCCGAAGGAGGAGGACATCATAGCGAAAAGCTAACCGGCGAGCCACCTTCCATTTTTGACGGAGACAGACTCAAAGTAGACCAATTCCTAACGCAGTGGCATGTCTATTGGGGCATGAATTTGGACGCCCCTATCATGCGCAACGACTACAGAAGATGCCTTCTGTTTCTTTCCTACATCAAAGGCGGAGCGGTCAGCGAATGGGTTCTATCCTTCCTGAACTGGCTCAATAGGCAGATACAACGGGGAATAAGTCCCTACACTCGTGACCTATGGAATGCCGTGGCCGATGGATTCAGCCAGCGGTTCGAAAACACGCTAGAAAGGGAGCAAGCCCAAGCTATACTACGAAAGGGTTACAAAATGACAGGAGAGGACATTGACATGTACGTCAATGACTTTGAACAGCTCGCACAGAAGGCTCACTACCGCCTCAATGAACCCCAAACCATCGACCTCTTTATGTCGGGTCTACCCAAGGAACTGTTCAAGAACGCGTTCCAGTTCGACGGCCCCGTCACGTTCGATGACTGGAAAAGGGCCGTCCTCAAACGGCAGAAGAACTATATCCACCTCAAGGCGCGACTCAATGAATACAAAAATATGACGACGCAACCAAAGAAACAGGGCGGCAATGCGGGATGGACACTCCCGCAGAACCTGCCACAAACTAACCCATGGGCGATGGACACCTCGGCTGACCGTGCAAAAGTGAGGCTCGCGGGGTCCGAAGACATCGATTTCAACAAACTGCCACACCGCGACTGGCCTACACCACCGTTCCCGCCGAGAGGAGGACCGGGAGCTCGAGGACGAGGGAGAGGGGGATCTCGAAGGGACTTAAGGAATGTCCTTTGCTATAACTGTCACGCTCCTGGCCACCTCTCACGAAATTGCCCATATCCACGTGCGCAGCAACAGTGGCAGGCTGCCCCATCCAGCAGCCGCATGACCGAAACGACGGGGTATCCGCAAGGGCCCGTCTCACAATACGCGCCGTTGCAGTATGTAACGCCGTCACGACGTTAGCTCGACTTGAGCTCTATAGAGGCGGTAACAACTTAGCGGATGTCCTGAAGACACAGAGATTCAGGCGTGACGAATATCTTGAAGACGCGAAGGTCCAAGCAAAGGCGATGGTGAACACTCGAAGGTGCACTTAATCTGACAGAGGCGATAGAGAGAGAGAGAGAGAGAGAAAGAGAAACAAGTGATGATTCAAGAAGACCAAGATGGCGTATCTTGGTCTTCACAAGACAGATTAAATACAAACGAGCAGGCTTTCAAGCGCTGCTATGAGTCACCGTAAGTAAGCGTCCAACGTATCGCGTAAGTATCTCAAACCCTAGTACTACTAGTACTAGTATCAGTGGCGTCCATTCTCAGTCATCAATCAGTACCGTATCTCCTATCGTGCTACCTTATCACCGCGCGGTCGTAAGTAAGTCCGTCACTAATATACCTTACCGCCGTAGTGACAACCGGTACAGTAAGGGTCTGAGTCGAAACGTAACATCACCTCCCTTTCTAGCGTGAGACCCCTGGCTCACCGAAAGTCACGGGCCGGCCAATCGCGCTGTTCGTTGGCAATGCGCTCTAGCGCGGTGGCGCGCTCCAAGCGGTAGATCGCGTCGCGCCGATCATCCTGTGCGCATTCGATCATGGCACGGAGCTGACTCACCCTTGCCCGAAGTCGATCCAGCTCATAGCTGGCCGCGCGGAAGCGCGTAACCTCCGCGGTGAGCGACTCGTCGTTGATGCGATTGAGTGCACGATCGGTGATCTTGTCCGCCTCGAAGACGACGAGATCTTCGTGCGGATACGTGGGGCGGAGCGCCGCGGATACGTGAGGTTCTGCGTAGAAGGGCTTACCATAGACGTGTGGTGAGCCCAGTATAACTCCTAGTATGAGGGGGTCTGCCCCTCCGATGATCTGGACGTGCGACGCGTCCCTCTCTACTCCGTCCGGCCCGGTGATGGGGTATCGAATGTAATGGGGTCGTCGGTTCGCCCGGAACCCTTCAGGCGCAATGACATGCGCGGGGTCCTCGGCGGCGGTGAACGGGCGGTGATCGGCGGCACCAGGCACGCGCACACGTCCTCGATACATGGGGGACCCGTCGGAGTAGACGAGCCAGGGCGTGATGAGGGGATTATCAGGGTCGTGTTTCGTTCGAAGGAAGGTGTGTCTCGCCAGGTAATAATCTTCGTCGTCATGGCCAGCCTCAGCTGCCGCCATCGCTGCCGTCGCTCGCGCATCTCCCTCAGTCGGGCCGCTGCTGAGTCCAGCTGCTCCTTCTGCCATGCTGCCGCTACCCTCTTCCAGCCCTCCAACTCATACTCCATCAGCGCTTGAACGCTGGTCGTTGCTCGGGAAAACTCCGTGAACGCCGATGAGGTCGTCGCTTGGGGGGATAGCGGCGATGGGTTCACGTTCGCCGCGCTCGTTTCGGAAGACGTGGACGACGGCTCGGTCGTCGTCAGGGGTGGTCGTCGGGTCTGGGAATCTGGTGACGACGTTGATCCATTCTTGTGCGGTGATGGGCCCCTCTGCTGGTGTAAGAGGTGTCCATGGCGTGAGCTGAGTGTTTGGAACTTCAGTGTCGCTGTCCTCAGCCAAGAGGGCGTGGGCGTCTTCTGCGAGGGAGTCGAGGAGTTGCGCCTGTGTGACATGTCGTAGTGGGGAAGTGGGCATGAGAGTGATGGCTGAGCGAAGGAAGAGGGGATGACTGTCCTCTGTCTGAGCGACTCCCACTTTATCTCTTCTGCCGTGGGCTTGCGCTTCCTGATACAGGCGAAGTGCTTCCGGCGCAAAGACGTCATCTTTGTTGACCCACTGGTTCTCCGAGTCTGGGTACCCCTTCCACTTGATCAAATATTGAAGGCGTCTTCCTCTGCCGAAATGCCGAGTGTCTAGAATGGCCTCGACTTCATATTCCTCTTCCCCATCTATCAGCTCGGGCGGTGGTCGTGTGAAGTTTTCCCCGTGCAAGGAAGTTTGTTTGTACGGTGTGAGAAGATCGATATGAAACACTGGATGGATGCTCCACTGCGTGGGAAGTTCCAATCGATAGTTATAAGGGGACATCACCTGTACCACCCGAAAGGGTCCGTGGCGTCGCGCCGCTAATTTCGCTGTAGGCTGATTGGTTCGAAGATGCTTGCCCTCGAGCCATACGAGGTCATTGATGCTGAACTTGGGCGTATCTTTGTTGCGCACCCATGACTCTTGCGCCTTCCTTATAAGGCATTGGGCGTCGTCTCTAGCTTCTTTTAGCTGTGTCAGCCGTGCGGTCACAAGGGGAATGGGAGATGGTTTATCCGTCCAGTCCGCTTGGGGGTTGTACCCCATCAGAAGTTGGAACGGCGACTCTTTAGTGTGTTCATGTGGCCAATTGTTGTGCGCAAATTCGGCGATTGGTAGGTAAGCTTCCCAGTTGTCTTGCCGCTCATTTACCCAGAAGCGTAGGTACTGTTCCAGCCACTGGTTAGTTCGCTCGGACTGTCCATCAGTACGTGGGTGATACGCGGTTGATATATTCTGTTGAATCCCCAGAATGCGGCATACTTCTCTGGTAAACTTGGATGTGAAGCGTGGGTCGCGGTCGCTTATTATCTTGCGCGGCAATCCGAAGCGTTTGAACACCTGGGCGACGTACAGAGTCGCCGTTTCTTCTGCGGTGATTTCTTCCCGGCATGGGATGAAGATTGAGGCCTTGCTGCAGTCGTGGTCCGTGACGGTTAGTATACTGTCGTACCCCTTGGAAACGGGGAGCTTGGTGATGAAGTCCACCGCCACCGTGTGGAATGGCATGGCTTCTAGTATTGGTGTGATGGGATGAAGCGCGGCTCGTATGGGCCTTGTGTTGACTTTATTCCTTTGGCATTCTGCGCAGCCTTGCACGTATTCATATACGTCTCTTCGGAGTCGCGGCCACCAGTAGTGTCTCTCCAGGATGCGTTGAGTTTTCGCGATTCCTGGATGGCCATGTATCGGCAAGTCGTGATGGTCGTGTATTAGTACTCGTTGAGTCGACGCTGGCCCTGTGATTACGAACCTGCCGTCTTTGTACCATTCTCCTTGTATTTTCTTAAGGCGATAGGGGTCGACCCATACCTTGATCACCTCTTCGTCTTGTTGGTGGCGTGGTTGTAGTAGGTTTGGGTTGGCGATAAAGGTGCGCGCGGTGTTAAGGGTTCGTACAAAGATTTCGGGGGGCAGGACCACTACTTCGCTGTTGTCCTCGATGCCTTGGTCGTAATCCGGTCGTCTTGATAGTGCATCTGCCCGCCCGTTGTTCTTTCCCTTAATGTGATGAATCTCGAAGTCGTATTCAGAAAGTTCGAGTACTTCCCTGGCGACTCGCCTGCTGATCTTCTGTGGTGACTTCCAGTACTGTAGGTTTAGGTGGTCCGAATAGATTTTAATTTTGTGGGGGGCACCTGCGAGAAGTGGTCACCAGTTCCGCAGGGCCTTCACTATCGCGAGCAGCTCTAGGTCGTAGATGTCGTAGTTTCTTTCGGCTTCAGAAAGCGTCGCCGAGTAGTAACCTATGGGATGTTGCTTGCCGTCAGATTTCTTTTGCAGTAATACGGCTCCCACCGCGTAGCCCGAAGCGTCTACTTCTAGTTCGAATGGATCTTGGAGGATGGGGTGTGCTAGCACTGGTTCCTCCGTTACGAGTTGTTTTAGGGTGTTGAACGCCTTTTCTTCTTCTTCAGTCCACCGCCATTCTTCGTCCTTGCGTGTTAGTTTAGTGAGTGGTTTGGCGTGAGTTGCGAAACCGCGGATAAAGAGTCTGTAAAAGTTACAGAAGCCGAGGAAAGAACGGACGTCTTTAACTTTTGTTGGTGTCGGCCAGTCCTTGATTCCTTGAACTTTTACAGGGTCCATTCGGGTCACCCCCCTCTCAAGGATTACCCCCAGGTAATCCATCCGCGGTTGATGGAACAGGCACTTCTTGAGTTTGAAGTAGAGGTCGTGTTCCTCCGCAACGCGCAATACATTGCGGACGGCGGCTATATGGGCCGTTAGATCACGATCAAAGTGAGTAGCGATACCAATATTGTCCATGTAGACACGTATGGTAGTGCCCAGTCGTTCGTGCTTCGCTATGGTGTCGCGGTAGATGTGGTTCATCATGGCCTGGAATGTGGCGGGGGAGTTAGTGAGCCCAAAGAACATGACCGTGGGTTCGAAGAGGCCAAATTTAGTTTTGAACGCCGCTTTTTCCTGGTCGCCGTCGCGAATGCGTACATTGTTGTAGCCCCATCGGATGTCGAGTTTTGTGTAGATATGGGCGTTGCTGAGATCGAGGATGAGGTCCTGTATTAACGGCAATGGGTATTGATTCCGAATGGTGTGGGAGTTAATGACCCGGTAGTCCTGTACCGGGCGTAGTTTTCCGTCCTTCTTTTTAATGAAGAAGAAGGAGGATGCGTACGGAGAGATGGAGGGGCGCAGATATCCCTGCTTTAGTTTCTCCTCCAGAAACTCTTTGAGTTCGCCCTCCTCTTTTTGGGTCATAGGGTAGATTTTGCAGTCGATGGCGGCCGGCGCGGATGGTTTGAAATCTATTGCATGATCCCACGGCCTTGCCGGGGGGAAGCGGTGTGAGGCTTGCTCGTTGAAAAGTCTGGCAAACATTGCGTATTCTTGAGGGAGCTCCGCTACCGTTTGTT
Source organism: Lactarius indigo (assembly GCA_025766275.1). Taxonomy (NCBI): domain Eukaryota; kingdom Fungi; phylum Basidiomycota; class Agaricomycetes; order Russulales; family Russulaceae; genus Lactarius; species Lactarius indigo. The sequence continues at coordinate 385,281 of JAFKAC010000018.1, read as the reverse complement.
GTTGTTTCGCTTGTATGGCCAACTCTGTTGAGGTGGTGGTTCTAGCGAACGTTTCTTCTTCTAGTTCCCACACAATGTCTTCCTTTTCGGCCACAATGAGGGCTCGAATGGTTGTTGTTGATAGCAGTGCTTCGTTGGTTGCTAACATTATTGGCTGCATGTCAGGGTGTAGGGTGGCAGTGGCCCAGCTGATCGTTGGTTCGAATGCGCTTAGCCATGGATAGCCTAGTACCATGTCTTCGCTTCCAAGGTCGGTGACCAAGAAGGTCATTTGTCTTATCTGTCCCCGTGTTTTCACTTCTAGGTTAACGTAATGAGTGATTAACCCAGCTTTATTTTCCGTGTTGTCTATATTCCATATTTTGCGAGGCGTGCTCAGCGGCTGTGTCTGGATGCCCGCCCGTTTGGCCAAGCTGGGTCGGATGAAGTTGTCGGTCGCGCCAGAGTCGACTAGCGCATTTGTTTCAGTCGTTTGGTAATTCGTTCGGACAGTCACTGGTATTCTCATAGATCGGTAGCGCGTTGTCACAATTACAGAATTACATTGAAGAGCCCTCACCCAGACTGACGGGTTCAGGCGTCCCGAAAACCCTCTTTTCCCCATAGATCTTGAAGTATGAGATCTTTTACTTCGTCCGTGCTGTTGGCCACCTGTGTGAGCCATTCTTTGGCCTGTTCTCCCGCCGTTTTTGTGCTCGCCGCGTTGATTTGGGGTGCGGGCGTTACGCTTGGCGCCGGCGACATATACCCTGGCAGCGACGGCGCGTACTGTGATGGCGCGTACTGTGAGACGGGTCCTTGAGGGTATCCCGTAGTTTCGGTCATGCGGCTACTGGATGGGGTAGCCTGCCATTGTTGCTGCGTACGCGGATATGGGCAATTTCGTGAGAGGTGGCCGGGAGCGTGACAGTTATAGCAAAGGACATTCCTTAAGTCCCTTCGAGATCCTCCTCTTCCTCGTCCTCTAGTTCCTGGTCCTCCTCTCGGCGGGAACGGTGGTGTGGGCCAGTCACGGTGTGGCAATTTGTTGAAATCGATATCTTCGGACCCCGCGAGCCTCACCTTTGCACGGTCAGCCGAGGTGTCCATTGCCCACGGGTTAGTTTGTGGCAGATTTTGTGGGAGTGTCCATCCCGCATTGCCGCCCTGCTTCTTTGGCTGTGTTGTCGTATTTTTGTACTCATTGAGTCGCACCTTGAGGTGAATATAGTTCTTCTGCCGCTTGAGGACGGCCCTTTTCCAGTCATCGAACGTGACGGGATCATCGAACTGGAACGCGTTCTTGAACAACTCCTTGGGTAGCCCCGACGTAAAGAGGTCGATAGTTTGGGGTTCATTGAGGCGATAGTGAGCTTTCCGTGCGAGCTGCTCAAAGTCATTGACGTACTTGTCAACGTCTTCTCCCGTCATTTTGTACCCTTTTCGTAGTATGGCTTGGGCTTGTTCCCTTTCTAGCGTGTTTTCGAACCTCTGGCTGAACCCATCGGCTACGGCGTCCCATAGGTCACGGGTGTAGGGACTTATTCCCCATTGTATTTGCCTGTTGAGCCAGTTCAGGAAGGATAGGACCCATTCGCTGACCGCTCCGCCTTTAATGTAGGAAAGAAACAGAAGGCATCTTCTGTAATCGTTGCGCATGATAGGGGCGTCCAAATTCATGCCCCAGTAGACGTGCCACTGCGTTAGGAATTGGTCTACTTTGAGTCTGTCTCCGTCAAAAATGGAAGGTGGCTCGCCGGTTAGTTTTTCGTTATGATGTCCTCCTCCTCCGGCGTTTCCTCCACCTCCTCCTCCGCCGCCATCGCCTCCTCCACCTCCTGGCGGTCCCCTGGGTGGCATTCTTGGCGGTTCGGTTCTTCGTAGATCAAACGGGATGCCCCCCCCTGGTGGCGGTGGTGGATCTCCGCCTGGTCCTCCCATTCCCGGTGGGAGGTCCAGTGCGGGTTGTCGCCCGGACGGGGGGTCTCCTCGATCTGACCCTATTGCTCGGAAGATGGCTGCGTCGTCTGCAGTCATTCGTACACCGGTTTCAGGGTTGATGGGCATGAGGATTTCTCGTGCCTCTTCTCGTATTGCGCGCGCTTCCTCAATCGCGACTTCTTCCATTGCTCTTGTTACTGTCGCCATGATGGCTGGTGATCGGATGTGAATTGGCTCTGGTTCAGTAATGCGTGCGGACTCAGCTCATTCGATGAGGAGATCTTGTATTGCTCCCCCACTAGTTTCTGTTTGATTTGGCTCTCGTCCTTCACTTTCGTCTTGGCTTTGTTCCTCTTCTTCTGATATTGCCTCTCCAGTAGAGTGTTCTCGTACTTGCCCGTCGATGGGGCCCCAATCTGCTCGGCTATTGAGTTCCCGGGCGTCGATATCGCACTGGTATCTAGGTCCTGCTGGTCGTATGACGTCCCAATGGGAATCTATAGGGTTCCACGCAACCTCCGTCCAACACAAGTGGTCGAAGTTGAACTCAACTGGTCGGAACCTACTAGGTCCGTTAAACTCCACGAAGTACCCGGTTTCTTCTTGTCTTTCCCTCCAATTAGCAGCTTGTAGAAAGCGCGTGGGGACGTTACGTTCTCCTCTTCTTGGGAGCGAATATGGACGGAAGTTCGTCCACTGGTCTCTTGTTGTTACGGCCACGGTGGGATCTTGGTCTTAATGTAACGCCGTCACGACGTTAGCTCGACTTGAGCTCTATAGAGGCGGTAACAACTTAGCGGATGTCCTGAAGACACAGAGATTCAGGCGTGACGAATATCTTGAAGACGCGAAGGTCCAAGCAAAGGCGATGGTGAACACTCGAAGGTGCACTTAATCTGACAGAGGCGATAGAGAGAGAGAGAGAGAGAGAGAAAGAGAAACAAGTGACGATTCAAGAAGACCAAGATGGCGTATCTTGGTCTTCACAAGACAGATTAAATACAAATGAGCAGGCTTTCAAGCGCTGCTATGAGTCACCGTAAGTAAGCGTCCAACATATCGCGTAAGTATCTCAAACCCTAGTACTACTAGTACTAGTATCAGTGGCATCCGTTCTCAGTCATCAATCAGTACCGTATCTCCTATCGTGCTACCTTATCACCGCGCGGTCGTAAGTAAGTCCGTCACTAATATACCTTACCGCCGTAGTGACAACCGGTACAGTAAGGGTCTGAGTCGAAACGTAACACAGTACGCGCCGTCGCTGCCCGGATATATGTCACCAGCGCCAAGCGTGACGCCCGCACCCCAAATCAACGCGGCAAGCACGAAAACAGCGGGAGAACAGGCTAAAGAATGGCTCACACAGGTGGCCAACAGTACGGATGAAGTAAAAGATCTTATACTTCAAGATCTATGGGGAAAAGAGGGTTTTCGGGACGCCTGAACCCGTCAGTCTGGGTGAGGGCTCTTCAATGTAATTCTGTAATTGTGACAACGCGCTACCGATCTATGAGAATTCCAGTGACTGTCCGTACGAATTACCAAACGACTGAAACAAATGCGCTAGTCGACTCCGGCGCGACCGACAACTTCATCCGACCAAGCTTGGCCAAACGGGCTGGTATTCAGACGCAGCCGCTGAGTACGCCTCGCAAGATATGGAATATAGACAACACGGAAAATAAAGCTGGGTTAATCACTCATTACGTTAACCTAGAGGTGAAAACACGAGAACAGATAAGACAAATGACCTTCCTAGTCACCGACCTTGGAAGCGAAGACATGGTGCTAGGCTATCCGTGGCTAAGCGCATTCGAACCAACAATCAGTTGGGCCACCGCCACCTTACACCCCGACATGCAGCCGATAATGTTGGCAACCAGCGAAGCACTACTATCAACCACAACCACTCGAGCCCTCATTGTGGCCGAAAAGGAAGACATTGTGCGAGAGTTGGACGAAGAAACGTTCGCCAGAGCTACCACCTCGACGGAATTAGCCATACAAGCGAAACAACAACAAACGGCAGCAGTGCTCCCGCAGGAATACACAATGTTTACCAGACTTTTCAACGAGCAAGCCTCACACCGCTTCCCCCCGGCAAGGCCGTGGGATCATGCAATAGACTTCAAGCCATCCGCGCCGGCCGCCATTGACTGCAAGATCTACCCTATGACCCAAAAAGAAGAGGGCGAACTCAAAGAGTTTCTGGAAGAGAAACTGAAGCAAGGGTATCTGCGCCCTTCTATCTCTCCGTACGCATCCTCCTTCTTCTTCATTAAAAAGAAGGACGGAAAACTATGCCCAGTACAGGACTACCGGGTCATCAACTCCCATACCATTCGGAATCAATACCCGCTACCGTTAATACAGGACCTCATCCTTGACCTCAGTAACGCCCACATCTATACCAAACTCGACATCCGATGGGGTTACAACAACATACGTATTCGTGACGGCAACCAGGAAAAGGCGGCGTTCAAAACTAAATTCGGCCTCTTCGAACCCACGGTCATGTTCTTCGGGCTCACTAACTCCCCCGCCACCTTCCAGGCCATGATGAACCACATCTATCGCGACACCATAGCGAAGCACGAGCGACTGGGCACTACCATACGCGTCTACATGGACGACATTGGTATCGCTACTCACTTTGATCACGATCTAGCGGCCCATATAGACGCCGTCCGCGATGTTTTGCGCGTTGCGGAGGAGCACGACCTCTACTTCAAACTCGAGAAGTGCCTGTTCCATCAACCGCGGATGGATTACCTGGGGGTAATCCTTGAGAGGGGGGTGACCCGAATGGACCCTGTAAAAGTTCAAGGAATCAAGGACTGGCCAACACCAACAAAAGTCAAAGACGTCCGCTCTTTCCTCGGCTTCTGTAACTTTTACAGACTCTTTATCCGCGGTTTCGCAACCCACGCTAAGCCACTCACTAAACTAACACGAAAGGACGCAGAATGGCGATGGACTGAAGAAGAAGAAAAGGCGTTTAACACCCTAAAACGACTCGTGACGGAGGAACCGGTGCTAGCACACCCCATCCTTCAAGACCCATTCGAATTGGAAGTAGACGCTTCGGGCTATGCGGTGGGAGCCGTATTACTGCAAAAGAAATCTGACGGCAAGCGACACCCCATAGGTTACTACTCGGCGACGCTTTCCGAAGCCGAAAGAAATTACGACATCTACGACCTGGAGCTGCTCGCGATAGTTAAGGCCCTACGGAATTGGCGACCACTTCTCGCAGGTGCCCCCCACAAGATTAAAATCTATTCGGACCATCTAAACCTACAATACTGGAAGTCGCCACAGAAGATCAGCAGGCGAGTTGCAAGGGAAGTACTCGAACTTTCTGAATACGACTTCGAAATTCATCACATTAAGGGAAAGAACAACGGGCGGGCAGATGCACTGTCAAGACGACCGGATTATGACCAAGGCGTCGAGGACAACAGCGAAGTAGTGGTCCTACCCCCCGAGATCTTTGTACGAACCCTTAACACCGCGCGCACCTTCATCGCCAACCCAAATCTACTACAACCACGCCACCAACAAGACGAAGAGGTGATCAAGATATGGGTCGACCCTTATCGCCTCAAGAAAATACAAGGAGAATGGTACAAGGACGGCAGGTTCGTAATCACAGGGCCGGCGTCGACTCAACGAGTACTAATACATGACCATCACGACTTGCCAATACATGGCCACCCGGGAATTGCGAAAACCCAACGCATCCTGGAGAGACACTACTGGTGGCCGCGACTCCGAAGAGACGTGTATGAATACGTGCAAGGTTGCGCAGAATGCCAAAGGAATAAAGTCAACACGAGGCCCATACGAGCCGCGCTGCATCCCATCACACCAATACTGGAAGCCATGCCATTCCACACGGTGGCGGTGGACTTCATCACCAAACTCCCCGTTTCCAAGGGATATGACAGTATACTGACTGTCACAGACCACGACTGCAGCAAGGCCTCAATCTTTATCCCATGTCGAGAAGAAATCACCGCAGAAGAGACGGCGGCTCTGTATGTCGCCCAAGTATTCAAACGCTTCGGACTGCCGCACAAAATAATAAGCGACCGCGACCCACGCTTTACATCCAAGTTTACCAGGGAAGTATGCCGCATTCTGGGGATTCAACAGAACATATCAACCGCATATCACCCACACACTGATGGACAGTCCGAACGGACTAACCAGTGGTTGGAACAGTACCTACGCTTCTGGGTAAACGAACGGCAAGACAACTGGGAAGCTTATCTACCAATCGCCGAATTTGCGCACAACAACTGGCCACATGAACACACTAAAGAGTCGCCGTTCCAACTTCTGATGGGGTATAACCCACAAGCGGACTGGACGGATAAGCCATCTCCCATTCCCCTCGCGACCGCGCGACTGACACAGCTAAAAGAGGCTAGAGACGCCGCCCAACGCCTTATAAAGAAGGCGCAAGAATCATGGGTGCGCAACAAAGATACGCCCAAGTTCAGCATCAACGATCTCGTGTGGCTCGAAGGCAAACATCTCCGAACCAATCAGCCTACAGCGAAATTAGCGGCGCGACGCCACGGACCCTTTCGGGTGGTACAGGTGATGTCCCCTTATAACTATCGATTGGAACTTCCCACGCAGTGGAGCATCCATCCAGTGTTTCATATCGATCTTCTCACACCGTACAAGCAAACTTCCTTGCACGGGGAAAACTTCACACGACCACCGCCCGAACTGATAGATGGAGAGGAGGAATACGAAGTCGAGGCCATTCTAGACACTCGGCATTTCGGCAGAGGAAGATGCCTTCAATACTTGATCAAATGGAAGGGGTACCCAGACTCGGAGAACCAGTGGGTCAACAAAGACGACGTCTTTGCGCCGGAAGCACTTCGCCTGTATCAGGAAGCGCAAACCCACGGTAGAAGAGATAAAGTGAGGGTTGTTCGGACGGAGGACAGTCATCCCCTCCTCCTTCGTTCAGCCATTACTCTCATGCCCACTTCCCCACTACGACATGTCACACAGGCGCAACTCCTCAACTCCCTCGCAGAAGACGCCCACGCCCTCTTGGCGGAGGACAGCGACACCGAAGTTCCCAACACTCAGCTCACGCCATGGACACCTCTTACACCAGCAGAGGGGCCCATCACTGCACAAGAATGGATCAATGTCGTCACCAGATTCCCAGACCCAACGACCACCCCTGACGACGACCGAGCTGTCGTCCACGTCTTCCGAAACGAGCGCGGCGAGCGTGAACCCATCGCCGCTATCCCCCCAAGCGACGACCTCATCGGCGTTCGCGGAGTTTTCCCGAGCAACGACCAGCGTTCAAGCGCTGATGGAATACAAGTTGGAGGGCTGGAAGAGGGTGGCGGCAGCGTGGCAGAAGGAGCAGCTGGACTCAGCAGCGGCCCGACTGAGGGAGATGCGCGAGCGGCGGCAGCGATGGCGGCAGCTGAGGCTGACCATGATGACGAAGATTATTACCCAGCGAGACACACCTTCCTTCGAACGAAACGCGACCCTGATAATCCCCTCATCACGCCCTGGCTCGTCTACTCCGACGGGTCCCCCATGTATCGAGGACGTGTGCGCGTGCCTGGTGCCGCCGATCACCGTCCGTTCACCGCCGCCGAGGACCCCGCGCATGTCATTGCGCCTGAAGGGTTCCAGGCGAACCGACGACCCCATCACATTCGATACCCCATCACCGGACCGGACGGAGTAGAGCGGGACGCGTCGCACGTCCAAATCATCGGAGGGGCAGATCCCCTCATATTGGGGGTTATACCAGGCTCGCCACACGTCTACGGTAAGCCCCTCTATGCAGAACCTCACGTATCCGCGGCGCTCCGCCCTACGTATCCGCACGAGGACCTCGTCGTTTTCGAGGCGGACAAGATCACCGACCGCGTGCTCAATCGCATCAACGACGAGTCGCTCACCGCGGAGGTTACGCGCTTCCGCGCGGCGAGCTACGAGCTGGATCGGCTGCGGGCGAGGGTGAGTCAGCTCTGCACAATGATCGAGTGCGCCCAAGACGATCGGCGCGATGCGATCTACCGCTTAGAACACGCCACCGCGTTAGAGCGTATTGCCGATGAACAGCGAAATTGGCCGGCCCGCGACTTTCGGTGAGCCAGGGGTCTCACGCTAGAAGAGGAGGTGATGTTACGTTTCGACTCATACCCTTACTGTACCGGTTGCAACTACGGCGGTAAGGTAGATTAGTTGCGGACTTACGATAGGCGATTACGAGTACGATAGGAGATTGCGCGCTGATTGCTGACTGAGGACTGTGCCACTAATACTAGTAGTAGTAGTATTAGGATTCGAGCTACTTACGCGATACGTCGGACGCTACATTACTGTGACTCATAGCAGCGCTTGAAAGCCTGCTCGACTTGTATTTAATCTGTCTTGTGAAGACCAAGATACGCCATCTTGGTCTTCTTGAATCGTCACTTGTTCTCTCTCTCTCTCTCTCTCTCTCTCTCTCTCTCTATCGCATCCTACAAGAAGTGCACCTTCGAGTGTTCACCATCATCTACGCTTGGACCTCCGTGTCTTCAAGATAATTCGTCACGTCTGGACCTTCGTGTCTTCAGAGCATCCGCTAAGTTGTTATCGCCTCTATAGAGCTCAAGTCGAGCTAACGTCGTGACGACGTTACAAATCCGTATCTATAATCCATTTGATTCTAATATAATAATGTTCCAGTTCCATCACTTCTGAAGCGGTGGAAACGGATGGATAATGGTATAGATCTCAGTGCTGAGATATTAGACACTCTCAATGCAAGGTTCAAGAAGAAGACTAAACGATGGCTTAAGGCAGAAAGTCATGCTCAATCAAACAGGCATGAAGACCCCACTTTAATGGACATATATGATACAGTGACATCCAAAGGTATTGTGACCTGACAAATCCTATGTATTCTATACTAATGTCTATCATTAGCTCCCTCTCGTGCAGAGGTTCAGCAGCAGCTGATTTCGGAGGAGAGTGGAGATATTACCGCTCATGGTCAAACATCTTGGATTGCATGTGGGATAAAGATCCAGGAGTTGCAGTGAGTCCATCCAATGACCCATTTGACTGTTGGTTAACATCCACTCTGTAAAGGCTTGCTATCAGATATCAACTCCGAGCACAGGGTCTGAAGATCAACACTGAGGAGGCTCAAGTCATTGAAAACAAGCAGAGTCGCCTTCAGAAGCTCATTGACATATTTGAGCACCAGGGAGATTCCTTCCTACTCCACCAGCCGCTTGCAGATGATTCCTCAATAGTGCCTTTGGGTGACTATGAGGAATATGACCATGTGGATGATCTTGGAGATCCTGAAGATACAGATGATGATCATTCAGCCCATGCCTCCATCCGTCCTACTCCGCAAGCACTGGATGGATCTGGGATGGATGCAACTAATCCTGAGGACTTTCCGGTCCTCCTCCCATCTTCCCTTGGATGGGAATGGTGTGTTAGGCATGGTTTCCAATCCCTTGCTGGAAAGGAGGTACAGCTATGCCATGCTCAAGCTAGTGAATCCATTCATGGAATCCGCCTCACTCTTGGATTTAAATCCACTCTGTTCCACACTCAGGTACAACCTGCTCACACACAACAGACAAAGACCCACGCCTGGAATGCCATACACAGTGTTGACACTAATGTCCATGAGCATGCCTGTGTTGAGACGTGACTGATAAAAGTCACATGTCTCGTGGGATCTGATTGAGTCAGCCCACATACTATATACGGTATCTGTCCCTTATGGACTTATGGACACTCCGGACTCATACGGACCGCTTTTGTTTATCTTTATTGTTAGATCCATATATGGTTCTTATTGTTCCTTCTATTGTTAAGATACCGGTATTGTCTGCTTTAGGCAGCTATTGTTCTCTGCCATCCAATGGCGTTTCTCCCTCTGGCGCACAGACCACCTGTATTGTGTTTGGGTCACCAGTGCGCACAGACCATTATTAGCTAAGCATCCTGTATATAAGGACTGCTGTTTTCGCCTCTACACTTCAGAGTTCCCTTCACCTCTGAAGTGTAAGTCCTATCTCTTTACTTCTCTTTTACCTTTGCTCATAGACGTTCCTCTACAGTAACTTGTCTACTAGGTATGCAGTTGTAATAGAGTTCCCTTCACCTCTGAAGTTAACTTGTCTACTAGCTCTTCAAAGCTTATCCCTTGCTTGTTAGTTCTGCGCTTCAACAGGTTATGGGCCCTGACGCCTAATAACTAACTTGCTTTATCAGATCTACTTGTGTCATCTTGCTCTCTCAGCCGACCACACATTTTTTGTCGTCACCCACACTTTCAGTGAGCATCCTCTATCCTCTTTCGACACACCCTTCTTTCTCGTCCACCATGACCTTGGTCATGTGCCATTTTGGCTAGCCTCCTAAGGAGGTTCTCATGAGAGGTTTTATATAACCTCAAATTCCTCTGTGCGCACTACCATATCTTCTATACCCGGTTTTCGTCCGGAAGTGCTTTCATAGGCCAATAGGGGAAGACCCTTGCGGCTATAGGCCTCTCTAATGGTTGGGTGATACTCGGTTAATACCTGGGTCACTTTAAGGGGTGTGAAGGCCTGGTTAATAGTCAAACCCAGAAGTCCTTCCCTCTGATACAACTAGGAGACGCTACTTAGTACTATACATAGTAGCTATGACTAGACCTCTGCTAGGAGAAGTATTCGCTCCCTTTGTGCAGGATTCGCTGCATAGCATGTATCACTAGTCTAGTTACTTAGTACCAAGACCCTTAATGGTCTGTTCTAGAGACTCCACAGACGGAAGATTCAGTTGTTATGGGAGTTGATCCCTATCACTGTCTCTTGAACTCGCTGTTGGCTCCTCTCTAGGGTACTACCCTTTACTATAGATCCTTAGTAGCCCCAGCATCAAGGCTGTAAGGCTGAGGGATACAGAGACTTAGTAGTCCTTCGCCGGACCAAAAGCTCCTATTCCGTCGAAGCCAACAAAGCTGTTGCATGACTATTACCCATAGTAACATTTGGGCTTTGTGGATCTTAGTATAAGGCAGCCATCAGTACAATGATTCCACTATATAACTATACCAAGTCGCACAACTTGAGGCATGACACCATATGTGTTATGGAGTATAGCGCTCCTATGGCTGGACCATTACTTTCTCTACCAAGATCTGAGCTGGTTCTGACTGCTCCTCGGAACCAGATACACAAACATCTCAAATGTCTTTCCATCTCGTCTTCCCTCCGTCCGTCACCCTCGCCAAGTTGGATGGCACCAACTGGCAGACTTGGTCTGCCACCTTTACCTCCCTCATGCTGATGAATGGGTGCAGCAGGCACCTTACACACGGTGCTCCTGCTTCAGTGCCCCAACATCCCCCTCTCGCGGCAGGAGCTGTGGGGCCCACTGGCCCTACAGATGAGGGACTCGCCATCCTTGCCCTCTGGGCAAAACAAGAGGAGGTCATCACTGGCCTCTTATTTTTATCAGTGACAACGGAGGTCCTATCTGGTATTCACTCCTCCCACATCTTCCCAACTGTCCATGACAAGTTTGTGGAGTTGGAGAACCTCTATGGTCAGGTTGGCTCTATGGCCACCTTTAATATTTGGGTGGGCTTGGCAAACACCAAGCTTCAGGAAGGTAGCCCCTTCCTGCCTCAGCTCCAAAAAATGCTGGACCTGAGGAACACCTTGGTGGAACAAGGGATGCCCGTCTCGGACATGCAAATGTCCTTCATTCTTCTAGACGCGCTCCCCCCATCTTACAGCACCATAGCTGGCACCATCCTGGCCTCTGGCCCCCCCTCTAACCTCCAACCTCAGGACCTCATCAACAGGTTCATCAACGAGGAATCTCGTCTCACCGGTCCCGTGGCGTCCTACAACAAGGTCGCCCCCGTTAAAAAATCTTCGGCCCCTCACGCTCATGAGGCGCGGCCATCGGGCAGCTCTGTGTCTTCGGACATAATCTGCCATTACTGCAAAAAGCCTGGCCATAAAAAGCCAGAATGTTACAAACTCAAACGGGACCAGGAGAATGCTAAGAAGGGGAAGGCAGGACAGCGGGCAAAAGCCGCCCAGAATACCGCAGTAGAGGTGCCGGACTCACTTCCGGCAAACAGGTTAAATAGCATACCTGTACCAAAGAGCCGACTATTTACTATAGTCAATGGCTCTGGCAAAATAGAGGAGGTACATGAAGTACCTCAGGTTTCCCTTTACACGATGGGTACACACAGTACCCAGATTGCATCAAAATGGATGATGGACAGTGGGGCGTCAGCACACTTCACCCCTCACATAGAAGACTACGACACCTACACCCCTCACAAAGGTGTTGAAGTACTTCTAGGAGATAACTCCTTGCTAAGGAGTGTTGGTACTGGAACAGTAACAATCCATACCAACTTTGGGTATGACCTAAAGATCTCCAATGTGCTGCACCTACCTAATACGCATTCGCGTATACTGTCCACCCCCGCCCTAACAGCTAAGGGGGCCATAGTAAGTTTTGATGCCACTACCTTTGCTATAAGGTATGATGGGAAAACCATTGCGGAAGGACACAAGGCTTCAGGCCTATATTGGCTTGATGGGCACCATAAAGTAAATGCCCAAGCAACTGCATCTGCTAGCCTTGATGTCTGGCATCAGCGCATGGGACATATGTCCAAAGAAGCGCTCCAAAGATATGCTCCGAAGTCCGTAAAAGGACTTAACATAGATGAATCCCCTGAGGAAGAAGGTCCCTGTCATGGGTGTGAACTTGGCAAGTCCACCCGCAAACCTTTTCCTCCTTCCCAGAAGCGTGCACAAGAATCCCTTGAACTTGTGCACAGTGACCTTGTTGGCCCACTACAGAGTAACTCTATCCAGGGCAACAAATACTTTGCCACCTTCATAGATGACTTCTCAAAAGCTGCAGTTGTCATCCCTATGAAGTCCAAAGACGAGTTTACGGGTGCCTTCCTACACTACAAGGCATGGGCTGAAAAACAACAAAATAAGCCCATTAAAACCCTGCACTCAGATCGTGGTGGCGAGTATGTCAACAATGTCCTTAAAGACATTCTTCTGGAGGAAGGGATTGAGCATATGCTTACGATGCCTTATTCTCCACAACAGAACGGGAGAGCCGAGCGGTTTAACCGCACTATCATGGAAAAAGGCACCAGCATGCTTCATCATGCAGGTCTTAGCCTTGGCTTTTGGGAACAAGCAGTTCAAACTGCAGTGCACATCTATAATCGCACTCCCACCCGTTCTAATGAGTGGAAAACTCCGCTGGAGCTCTGGGATGGTACAGTCCCAGATGTCTCTTACCTTAGAGTATTTGGCTGCAAAGCATACTATCATGTACCAGAACACAACCGGCGCAAATTAGATCCTAAATCAAAGGAAGCCGTGTTTGTGGGCTATGAACCCAATTCAAAGGGTTACAAACTTTGGGATAGACATAGCCGGTGCTTCGTCTCTTCACGAGATGTTACATTTGACGAAGCTACCTTCCCATCCCTGAGTGACCTGACTAGTCACTCCAACCAACCAATCACTTCTCCCGTGTCCGGCGAACCTGCTAAAGGGGCTGCTGTTGCCGGTGAGATATTCTTTGTAGTGCCTAGTCAGCCTACGCCAGTTGTTGCCCCTGCGGCACCTCAGACACCAGTCTTTGTCTTACCACCTGTCCAGGTGCCCGCAGTACCAATACAACAGCCTAGCACACCCCCCAACACTTCTCCAAACCCCGCTGACCAGACAATATATCACACTCCTCCATCCCAAGCACCTGCTCCTACCACCCCAAGGCGCCCTCGCACCCGCTCGCAAGGGAGACCGCCTGTAGTAACTGCCCCAATCCCTGCCCCTAACTTCAATAGGGACATCTCTCCTCCTAGGGAAACACCTAGATCTCCGAGGAATGGGCTAGTTACTTCACCCCCTCGCCCAAGGCGTGGGACCAGGGTACGATTCACAAATCCTCGCTACTACACAGAGGAGAACGATGAATTTGTGCCTGGGAGTAGCAGACTGGGCATGATGGACTTGCTAAACGCTGCCGAGGTTCCTGGCTACAAGGACCCGCAGACATTTAAGCAGGCTATGGAGTCTGACCAAGCTGTCGATTGGCTTGAAGCGTGCCAGTATGAACTGGACGCTCTCGACAAGCTTGATGTCTGGAGGCTTGAACCCCTTCCTGAAGGAAGGAAGGTGGTTAAGTGTAAATGGGTATTTAAGAAGAAAGCAGATGGACGCTTTCGTGCTAGGCTAGTGGCAAAAGGGTTCACCCAACTAGAGGGGGTGGATTTTGACGAAACTTTCTCCCCAGTTGCCCGCTTTGAGTCCTTGCGACTCCTTCTCGCTTTGGCTACGCTTGAAGACTGGCATATTCACCAGATGGATGTCAAGTCGGCATTCCTTCATGGGGAACTGGAGGAAGAAATTTACATGGAGCAACCAGTCGGTTTCGTCACAGCTGGCTCCGAGCACCTTGTGTGCCGGCTACAGAAGGCCCTCTATGGCCTGAAACAAGCTTCCCGCGCATGGAATGTGCAGTTCCATGGGGTCTTAGTCAACCTAGGCTTCACGCGGACGTACTCTGATGCAGGAGTATACGTGTATCATCTCCAAGAGGGGGGTGATACACTTTTCGTGATCTTATATGTAGATGACATCACTATACTCGGAAGTTCCTTATCAAAGATCAATGATCTGAAGGCTTCTCTATCTAGCCGATATGAGATGACCGACCTGGGAGAGATTCAATCTTATCTCGGTGTTAACATCACCAGAGATTGTGGTAATCGTACCATGGAAATCAACCAGTCAGATTACATCCGCGATGTAGTGGAACGCTTTGGAATGTCTGATTCCAATCCGGTATATACCCCTCTTCCCTCTGGCGCTGAGGCACACTTGATCAAGTACACAGATCAGGCCTCTACTTCTGAGATTAAGAAGTATCAACAGATAATTGGGTCTCTGCTATATGCGCAGATTGGAAGCAGACCTGATATTTCCTTCGCTGTTGCGCGCCTTAGCCAATTTGCTTCCAACCCCTCACCTCAGCATTTACGCCTAGCCAAGTATGTCCTGGCTTATCTTAATAGCACTAAGGACTACTCGTTACGCTATGCTGGAGGGAATGGCAATGGTGGAGAAGGCCTTCATGGCTACTGCGACGCTTCCTGGGGAGATCAGGAAGAAAAGCACTCCACCTCTGGTTTTGTCTACCTGCTTGCAAATGGAGCCATCTCTTGGTGTACCAGAAAGCAAAAGACAATTGCGCAGTCTACCACTGAGGCAGAATACATGAGCCTCTCAGACGCCTCTAACCAGGCTCAGTGGTATGCCACTTTTCTTGGAGAACTGGGGTATGAGGTATCCTCCCCCATTCCTCTGCACTGTGACAATAAGGGTGCTGTGGACTTAGCTCTCAACCCTGTCACTGGGAGACGTTCAAAACACATCCTGATCAAGCACCATGTAGTCAGGGAATACGTAGAAAACAAGGTCATACACCTGATACGTACACCCACAGGGGAAATGGTTGCAGATGGACTCACTAAGTCACTGCCCAGAGAACCTTTTGAAAAAATGGTAGCTGATCTAGGAATGATGTAAGATGGGTTCTAGGACGTCGAACTATTGTGTATACTTGCAACAGACTTCCTAGTTTAATAGCTAAGAAAAACCCTTCTTAGAGAACTGAAGAAGTTGGACCTGTTCCATCTTATCTCCCAGCTCATGGCTCTTCAAAAAGTAGTTCTTCAGAACTGCATTATCCTCATAGAGCAGTGCATGAAGACCTCCAAAGAGTTGTCCTTTATCAGGACTTCTGCGTACATAGATTCTTTCTAACCAGAGAATCGAAACATCTCTCATAGTACAGTAAAGCAATAAAGTGTCCTGCCAAGGCACTTTCACTCAATGCTTGCACCACTCTTGTGGACTGTCTCTATCATGGAGGGATGTTGAGACGTGACTGATAAAAGTCACATGTCTCGTGGGATCTGATTGAGTCAGCCCACATACTATATACGGTATCTGTCCCTTATGGACTTATGGACACTCCGGACTCATACGGACCGCTTTTGTTTATCTTTATTGTTAGATCCATATATGGTTCTTATTGTTCCTTCTATTGTTAAGATACCGGTATTGTCTGCTTTAGGCAGCTATTGTTCTCTGCCATCCAATGGCGTTTCTCCCTCTGGCGCACAGACCACCTGTATTGTGTTTGGGTCACCAGTGCGCACAGACCATTATTAGCTAAGCGTCCTGTATATAAGGACTGCTGTTTTCGCCTCTACACTTCAGAGTTCCCTTCACCTCTGAAGTGTAAGTCCTATCTCTTTACTTCTCTTTTACCTTTGCTCATAGACGTTCCTCTACAGTAACTTGTCTACTAGGTATGCAGTTGTAATAGAGTTCCCTTCACCTCTGAAGTTAACTTGTCTACTAGCTCTTCAAAGCTTATCCCTTGCTTGTTAGTTCTGCGCTTCAACAGCCTGCATATATAGCATGGCACGGGATGCCTATAGGAAGCTCTGCAAAGCTGCACCCATTCCACAGGACCTCCCGAAGCTCCATTCAAAGGATCTCCGTGTAGCAACATTGGTCCTTGGATCACAACAAGTAGGACAGCGGAATACACAACAATCCTGGATCTGGGGCTTTGGCAATACCACTGAAGATGATGGAACACGGATGGATGATTGTATGTGCTCCATTGAATTCTATATTCATGTGCTCATATATTCATACAGTTGAAAGGGTTCACTGGCTCCGTGCAAGGGCACAGTTTGAGCGGTGGTCAGAGGAACAAGACAGCATCCATAATGAAGCTAAATGGATCCCAGCATACTTCCATTCCAAAGCAGAGACATGGAAGAAACTCATGATCATTGCTGCACAAGGTTCATTAAAGGGGCATCAAGCATATGCATCATACCAGATGCATGCATGGGAGGGACTTTCCAGAAGCTCTGTGAAGGCTCTTACTCCGATTACTGATGCTCCATTGAAGCACTGTAAGATGAAATGAGATTGCCTGTCCTGATTCATGTATTCCTCCTATAGTACATATCAATTGACATAAGTGTTTGGTTCTTGCAAATGAAATGAATGGCTTTTCTCGAACCCCCTGATCCCCTCTCATATATATCCATTTGCCTGTGACAGGAATTAAGTGGAGGTCCGCTTTTGGGCAATGCTGTTGGACTATCATTACAGCGGATTTCCCGACATGTATATTCTGAGTATGAACTATTAGTTATTAGCTATTTCCCCCAACACTGATCATCTATCATTATATATTGACTTGCGATCAGATGTTCATTACTTGTCCAATATAATTGTAGTTGTCTGATATGTATGCAATTTGCTGTACATATCTCAACAGGTGATCAATGATCCCACACACCTAAACAGTGCTCACCCAGTCAAATATTTGAGTTCAAGAGCATCTCTGGATACCCTACATTATCATGGAACTATCCACATGGATTTCCAATTATCTCCGACCCAGCCGGCGTCAGCTGGACTATCAATTATGGCGGAATCTCCACCGTCGGCTGGCGCCAGCTGAGTATGAACTATTAAAGAATCTCACCGTCGGTTGGGGGTATCAATTACATAAGCCATTGCTATCCATTGGCTGTGTTGCTGGCATTGTCGCATGTAACATGGCCAACCTGTATATGAAACATGAGTACGCAAACAAGCACCGAGCCAAAAAATCGAGAACTTACCTTGTGAATGATATCAAGCTGATTGCAGATCTTATACAGGACCTGCCCAAGCCAAGTTCCGCTGTGGCCACAGTTCATCTGTGTGAAACCAAGCAACACATGCTCAAGGGTCCATTCACCAGGAGTGCATTCTTTGATCCAATGACCTGTGACAGCAAAATATGTGTCAGTGTTACCTGCCTGCCATGCGTCGCAAGTCAGGCTAATTTCCCCGGTAACAGTGGGGCCCTATTATTTCAAGTCAGTAAGAAGATAGTTGACAAGTAGGGACACGTACATTAAGACACTTCTTTAACAAGAACATTTGTTGCTTGAACATATGAATGATGCATCCGCACGTTTTTTTGGGAGCTGGTAGGGTGATGCCATGAGTTGCTTGGGATGTGGTGTCCATCATCTTCTTGAAGGCAGGATTCTTGAAGGCTTGAATTGGCTGAACACCGAGGGTCAGAATGGCAGAAGAAGTTAGTAAAATAACATACCTGATTAGACTGGACAAGCCATGAAATGGCAGCAGCCTCAAACATGTGGTCACTGTATGGGGTCAGGTCTGGTTCACGAGGGTTAAAGTGGGCAGAAAGGGTCGTCTGTTGAGTCTGGAGGCTGGTATCCAGAGCAGCTTCCCTGTGCTGCTTGGTGTCTTCCGGTAGCATTGAGTTGAAGTGGTTGGTTTTGCACCATATTCTGTACCAATGCTAGAAGTCAAAAATTAAAATGTGAGTTCAAGGGAAGATATAGAACGTACCAAGTGAAGAGAAGCTAGGTGACACCGAAGTGTCAAGTGCTCACTGATGATGATTTTTTCTACCTTAGCACACCCAATCCCTTGACTGTGTTACACTGTAAGAACTATTAAAACAGAGAGAGAATGACTTACGCACAATGGTTACACCTCATGCATTGTTTAGCTTGACCTGGGAGACAAGGGAGAGCTGTAAAGAAGTACCCAATGTCAGCAGTGGGATGCGACTTGTTCAGTTGCTCATCTTCTGGGTCTTCGATATCATCAATGTCGATGATGGAGACATCTATGTGAACCTCCTGATCACCTTGTGACACAGACATTTTCAGCCTCTTGAGCTTTGGGGGCATTGGTGCGGCGTCGGGGGCATCATTGGAGGCGGTGGAAGAGACAGTGATAATACTTTTGCGGCTCTTGAGGGCATCAGAAAAACGTTTTGAGGAGGTGTGAGCCTGTGACAAGCGAGGACTCAGAGCTGGTGACAAAGGGTCTTCTGTATCTGTTGGTGGGGGTGGCAAGGACTCCAGGTAGGGGAGAGGATCCAGCTGGTGTCCTAATTGGCTGGGGGGCTGTCAATGTCACAGAGGCTAATGCAATGGCCTGGCAATGAAATGTCAGTTCCAAGTCACCTGCATTATTGGCACTCAGCTTGGCAGTGGGAATTATCATCTGTGTGGGTTGACAAGGAGACATTGCTACAATTCTCTATGTGGAGAAAAACTCCATATTTATGAGTAAATACTACAATGCACAAATTGTCTGGTAAATCAACTCACGAAACAGGGGAAGTGGGAATCGTGTCGGGAAGTGGAGATCATGTTGGGAAATGGGAATCACGTTGGAAAGTGGAGATCATGTTGGGAAGTGGGGATTGCACTGGGACTCAGGAAGTGGTGATCACATCAGGAAGTGGGAATCATGTTGGGAAGTGGAAACACTGTGAATCAGGAGTCAAAAATATGTAGGCCTAAGCCTTGTGGCTCTGGAAAGTAAAGACGGGGACTTGGGCCCATGGGAGACACAAGGAAAAATCGAAGCCCGGGACATAAGCCTTACCAAGACACTCTCGGGGCTCAGTCTTGGCCTGTCTTCCAACGTCCGTTTTGGGCCAGCTTCCGGCCTAAGAGCCAGGCCCGCAAACCACTAACTAGGATCACACCCAGGCCCATGCACCAGTAAAAGGTGGCAGTGTGGTGGCGAATGTACGGTAGAGTGCATGCTAGGAATACAAAAGGTGCAGATAACGAGGACAATGCGAAAAAGCGTCAATACGAGGGGCAGACGGCAAGGGTGATACGAACAGGGTCACGTCAGCAATTGAGCGACCTAGTAACGAGGGAGGTGGCGATGACGTAATCCTTAGTAAGCGAGAGGAAGAGCCTGAGGCAAGGCCTGAGGGAGCGATGGATTGAACTATGCGCACTAGATGAAACAGAGACGGCGAGAGCGATTGAGTTAGGAGGGGTGTAGGAAATTTGAGGGCAGGGGGCTCGAGGTGAGATCTTGGGGGAGTATGCTGGCATTTCTAAAACCAGCCTTACGGTAGCACCGGTGAAGATTCAAATACACGCAAGTACGTATATTGTACTACCACTCTACCCGACATGATCCCAACTCGCCGCATCGAGGCGTGCAGCATGCAGCACAGCACGAAATAAATACGAGCCTTCCGAACCGGGCGGCCCACATTTTCCTGCGATTCGGCCGATTCGGGCTACAGTATTACCTTCGCCATGGCTTTGCGACATCGCTCGGTCACTTCCTAGTCCTTCCAGGGCATCAGAGCCCTTTCTAGTTCAGTGTGTCCCCATCTTCATATTCCCGAGTGTCTCGTACGATCGCGCGCCTTTAGCAACCTTGGAGGGATGCGTCCTCAGCCCAAGCGGACCTGTATTCAACGTTAGGCGCCGTGCGGAGGCCTGCACGACAGATAGTGCGGCACCACCTCCCTGAACCCAAGGAAGCTCGGGTTGTTTGCGCAGTGCTCCTGCGCGCAGAGGCGACCTCAACACAAAATATAGGGCCTAGACGATAGGACAGAGATCTCGAATCACTTTCAACCCGATTCTTTGACCCATGGTTCTGTGTAGACTATGATATGGACGCAGGGCCTCCTTAGCACATACCGACACCAGATATCGTGCAGAGTGTATGACAGTACCTGCACGAGGGCCGTCTTGAACATTCGAACGTTCAAACCTCCCTTCGCGTCGGGAATCACAGGTCGCTACTTGTTCGCGGAGGATCTTGTCTAATATTACTAGTTTGACCACTTCCAGATTTTGTAGGATGTATGAACTACTCGTTAAGAGGGCACAATGCACGTGGTATAACAAAAATTTGTTTGGGATCGGATTTATGATAACGATATGAGAGATGGAATGGAATGTGCGGACATGGACCAATGAGTCCGACACGCGGAGCGGTTTGTTTTTAGAAAACGTGTAGGGGGAGGGGGGGGGGGGGGCAGGGGAAGGTATGAAGGCATGTGAAGAAGGGAAAGGAAAATAAGAGAGAAGCTGTGAAGGCGAGGACTGGGGGATAGCGAGTAAACGACCGGTGTTCGGTTAAAACCGAAACCGATCAGGCCTCGATCAGGTAGCCGACAATGGGGAACCAGGTCTGACGGCGGTGCTTGGGCCCATTGATGGTAGTCCTGCAAATATAGTGCTAGGGGTATCATTGATCAAATCTGGCTCACCCTGGGATCAAGTGAGAAGGCGTAGGTGACGCGCAGATACGTTCAGCAAGAAAGAGGCGGTGTGCGCAAATGGAGAAACCCGGTACTTATGATCAAAACGACATGGAGAAGGATGAAAGGAGTGAGTAGGAGTGGTATGGGCGAACGAAATGAAATGCGAGGGGAACGGAACGTGGACGGGGGCGGAACGCGAAGGCAGAGTGACAAAATATCACGTAGCGATCGGGAAGACGGAGGGAGTCGCGAGTGAGGCCAAGTGAGAACAAAGGCCAAAATTATTGATTCTGTCGGGGACTAGGGTGGCAGGCAAAAACGAACACGGTAGAAAAGAGAAGAAAAAGAAACATAATACGTTGCTCCGCCCGGTAGAAGTGCGGCGTGGTGATGGTGTGGTGATGGCCATCGCCTAGTGGAGTACGCTGTGTGAAAAAGATAGATGATGACGATGGGCCAAATAAAGATGGACATGTATGACGCATATGTGTAGGATAGATCAACGAGGAGTCGGAGAAGTTGACGTGAGATAGATATACTAATCACGAGTATAAGCACCGTCACGGTACTATCCTGCGGCGTTGTATGTTTGAGACGTAATCCAAGTGCCAGTGCACGACAAGTAACAAGGAGGGGCCACCAAGCTATCAAGGTTGTGGGATAACGGCATAGAACAATGAAAATGTTGAGAGCGATGGCGGATCAATAAATGCCCGAGGCCTATATCCCCGCCGCGGAGTCCTCACCGACCTCACCAACCGCCTTGCCGATCACGTAATCACCCACAGTTTTACTGTAAAGTCACTTCCGAATTTTCACAAAAACTTACTACAATATCGTCATAGACGGTCGAGTCCAGCATTTGCATTACAACCAGAGAAAGAGACTGGGGCTGGAGTTGGAGGACTCAGTCCATTGCGTGGTTGTTGGCCCAGCCGCCGAGCTGCCGCCGAGCGTGTTTGCGACTTCGTTTGCACTAACTCTAGTAAGGTTGTAGATCAAATAGTCACGCTAGTAATCAGATGCCCCCTTCTCTTGATCTTGATGTCATCAAGTGGCGAAAGTGTAGCAAACCTCGGAAGCTCTTCACGAAGACACTGACGTGTGGCACTTGTCAACTGAATGGAGGGGGGGAAGGGCCGCGTGCCAGTGCACCTTGCTCAGGGCTGTGTACTGACATTTTTGTTTTTCATAGGGCTTTATATATATTGAGATCACTTCATGCATACCCGGATCTACTTTGGACCGCCCCGTCTGACTCTCACATCGTCGCACCAGCCCTGTTTCCCCCATAATATGACTGACTGGAAAAGTCCTGCTGTCGTCACTGCAGAATATTGTTCGCCAGTCTTGCTTCCAACATTTCTAACTATTTACGTTTGCATTACAGTCGCCATCCTCAAGCTTTACTACGCCCTATGGGGAGTTCTCCTGTGAGCAGTCATCCTCGGCCTCGTAAAATCAGATTATTAAATTTCTTCTCATACAAGCTGGGAGTTTGTCGTGAACATCGGATTCGAATATTCTGTCTTCACTGGCAAGCGAAAGTTTCGCTTAGTCGTTTTTGGTACGTTGCGTGCCGCCCAGACAGGAATGCGAGATGATTAACTCAAGCTGGTACATACAGCTTTATTTGGGTGTCCGGTGGTTCCCTTTTCTCTGCGTCATTACTATTCTCGTGGGACTCGACCCAGTGAAGCGGGTCAACTGCCAGGTATCCTTGGCTTCTCGTCATGTTGAGCCAGATCGCGAGACTGAAGCTTCTACCCAGGCCCAAGTCATCTTTGCCTTCGTGAGATGATCATAGGCCATTCCATTGATTACATGCTAATACGGGGGACATGTACTAGTTGTTTTCATATCTCTCGTTAGCTTGTGCCGATGCCCTGGTCGTGCTGCGCATGTAGAGACCCAATTTCTATCTCCTCTTTGAACCTCGCTGATACAGCAATCTCAGTGCAGCGATATGGAGGCAAAACAAGATCGCCACATCGATTGCTGCCGCTGCGTGGCTTGCAGATGCTGGTACCCTCATTCGCAGTATGTTTGTTCTTCATTTGGCCTTCCACATATTTCAAACATGCAACACGGGATCGCGCGATCAGTTATAATCATTGTTCGTGGAGCTTGGAGCGAAAGCTTGGGTGGAGACTTTTGCAGAGTCACGAATACACCTGAAAACCAGAGCCAACTTTCTTGTCTCGTTCGTCGCTGAATTGGTGCTTCTTGTGCTCATGCTCACGGGGCTCTTGCGCTGGGAAAATGCCCGTCAGAAAGGCGGCATCTGGTGGCTCCTGTATACTCAGGTCAGTATGTTCCCATCTCGGATACTACAGTACGCGCCGCAATGATCTTCTAGGCTGATCATGACGACAGGGCTTGGCTTGGATAATAATTGTCGCTGTAGCCGAGGTACCCATCGTAGTATGTTTTCCAAAAATGGACATGACCCAGGCGGTTGACACGAGCTCCAAAGGTTTCCATTCTGTTGAACCTGAATAGTGCGTAGTGCATTTCTTTCATACGACGAGATCACGTATTCACCAAAGAGCATTTTCACAGATCCAATGAACCTCGTACGTCATGAAGGAAATATTGATAACAAGGGACTGACGGACCCGATATCATAGATGTTTCAACTCCCTAAAAGTTGGTGTCTCGGCCCGAGAGAATTATGCGAATTCGCTGATTGTTTTTCCTTTCTTCAGCGATCACTATGGCCATAGGTGCTTCACGAGTGTACCGTGGACTGTCGGACTATGTCCACAAAGAATCCAACGTACATATGAGTAGAGGGCTTCCAGTGAGACAGCCGCCAATTGGCAACTTTGTACCCCAGGCAGGCCAAGGTTCCCTCGCAGTGGGGACATGCGGTGGTACACTGGACGGGCATATGTTTGAATTGGATATTCCGGAACCGCCAAGACACCAGGAGAAATTGACAAATGATGGGGAAAATCGAGTAGCGTAGGTGAGACTAAGGCGACGTATCGTTGCACATAATACCCTGAAAATGAGACGTATTCCCTTTAGCTTTGCAGGAATCGGAAAAGCTCTCGACCTCAAATATGATAGGTGTGGATGTCAGATGCGTGTAATGTTTTTGTTCTAATGTATCCTGCACATATTTTATGAATTCAAGTTCGAGAGCGCGAACAATGAGGCCCTTTCTCGTCCCTGAGGTCACAACAACTTTTGAACTTGATGGTCCGTTTGCAGTGATTCGCACCACATACCTCCCAACCTCCCCCAGAAAAACTCGAAGGAGATTTCCCGTTTACCTTGGTGTAAAGGCCCTCCCAAGCTAAGCACGCATGAACCGTCACCT
This sequence comes from Lactarius indigo, assembly GCA_025766275.1. Taxonomy (NCBI): domain Eukaryota; kingdom Fungi; phylum Basidiomycota; class Agaricomycetes; order Russulales; family Russulaceae; genus Lactarius; species Lactarius indigo. The sequence continues at coordinate 360,812 of JAFKAC010000018.1, read as the reverse complement.
CTGCCTCAACGGGAATTTCGTGTTACCGGGCCAATTCACTCTTCATTCAATATGTGGATAAATACTCCGATATGCAAATATGCAACAGACACGACCTCGTTCCCACATCGATCTAAGCCCTCAGTGCATCTGTTTATCTGTGTCTACGCCGTCGCCCAGAGAGTCCACCAATTATCTCTGACTGTTGTTAAATGAGTCATACGAAATCATGTTGATCCAACTAATATACGGCAGGTGACACTGGAAAGACCGAGAGTGTCCAATCTGAGGCGCCCAGAGATATGAGCAGGATAGAGCCTTCTATCGGCCAAATGCGTACAATCCGCAGGCCAACCCTAGACGTCATATCGGGGATGGCGGGTAATGGAAGACATCGCTGTTTGGTCGCGTAGTAGTACGTACCATATAATGGCATGTACAGACTTGTCACACCTGCAAACGCCCGAGGGTTTGCTTTCGAGAGTTGTTGGTGTGATTTCCCCAAGCTCCGCCATTGGCCCGGCGCATTACGTGCATATGTGCAGATGAGGAGGCCCATCCAGTGGGACGCCGCATCTTAGGTGGGCGGATGTACCGATATGTCGTTCTTGCGTGGGTTGCCGTAGATGCGTATGAGTTGACAGGCAGAGCAGATTCCGCAGAAGAGACCAGATTATCGGGAAGAATAATGCGAGAGAGAGAGAGAGAGAGAGAGAGAGAGAAAAGAAAAATGAGAGAAGTGCCAAGGCAACAGTCGCAAGATGGAGTGTAACGACCAGCATTAGAACTTGGGGGTGAGAGGAGCAGGAGTCAACAAAGACCGCTGGACGAGACCAAAATTTGAAGGCGGCAGTGCTAGGACCGATTGATAAGAGTCTTGCGAAGAGAGCTCAAGTGTCCTTAATTGGCACTGATTAGCGTAGATCGCACCGAGATAAACGAACGAACCTAACAGCACGGCAGCAGTACTAGAGGAAGGTGCTAGAGAAATGGTGAATTTTATCTGCGGGAGAAGAATTCATCTCCTGGTTCTGGAACGGCAAGTATAAGTAGAATGGGAAGGTACATGGGAGAGATGGGGAGTAACTTATGAGCCTTTCCGCGCCGAGCGGCCCTCAACTTTCCCGCGAATCGGCCGATTCGGGCTACAGTATTACCTTTGTCTTGACTTTGCGACCTTGCAAGGTCGCTCCCTAGTCTGTTTTTCTCTTCTCTCGTGTGTAAACGCTTCCTTTATCTACTTTCGAACCCAGTCAATCTCAGTGCCATTCTCCCAGGGCCTCAGAACCATTTATAGCTCAGTCTATCACCTTCTCCGTGTTCCCGAGTGCCTCGCACAATCGTGCGCCTTCAGCAACTTTGGATCGACGGTCCTCAACCCAAGCGGACTACTATACAACGTCACGCACAGTGCGGAGGCCCGCACGAACGATAGCGCGGCTTCATACCTCCCTGAACCCAAGGCAGCTCAGGTTGATTCGGGCAGTGTCCCTACGCGTAGAGGCGACCTCAACACATAATATGGAACCTGGAAGATGGGCCTGAGATCTCGAATCACTTTCAGCTCCACTCTCTGACCGATGGTTCTGCGCAGACTATAATATGGGCGCATAGCCTCCTGAGCGACGCCAGATATCGTATAGAGTGTATGACAGCACCTGTGCGAGGGCCGTCCTAAACCTTTCCTCGTGTCGGGGGGCACAAGTTGCTACTTGACCGCAGAGGATCTTGTCCGATATTACTGTTTGATTGACCACGTCCAGAAATAGACGAACTGCTCGCTAAGAGGCACGATGCATATGGTATGTGTGACAAAGGTTGGTTTGGGACCGAATTTATGACGATGATATGAGCGATGGAATCTGCTGACTTGGATCAATGAATTCGACAGGCGGAGCAGATTTTTAGAAAACGTGTAGGGGGAGGAGCACGATATGAAGGCATGTGAGGAAGGGAAAGGAAAATAAGAGCGAAGCCGTGAAGGTAAGGATCGGGGGATAGCGAGCAAATGACTGGTGTTCGGCCGAAATCGAAACCGATCAGGCCACGATCAGGAGCCGACTTGCAGAAAGAGACCAGGTCTGACTGGTAATTCTTGGGCCCATTGATGGCAGCCCTGCGAATGTAGTGCTGGGGGCATCATTGATCAAACCTGTCTCGCCCTGGGATCAAGGGAGAAGCGTAGGCGACGCGCAGATACATTCAACAAGAGGCGGGTTGTGCACACGGAGAAATGGAACGCGAGGAGAATGGAACAGGGATCGGAGCGGAACGCGAAGGCGGGGTGACAAAATAAGAGGTAGCAAATCCAAGAGCAAATCAGGAAGATAGAGGGCTGTCGCGAGTGAGGCCTAGTGAAGGCGAAGGCCAAAGTGATTGAATCGTTCGGGGACGAGGGCGAGAGGAAAAGGAGGAATACACTAGAAAAGAAAAGAAAAGAAAAGAAAAGGAACATACATGAGAATAAATCGTGGCTTCGGCGCCGGGAACCCGGTCGAAGTGCGGCGTGGTGACTAGCGTGGTGATAACGACCGCCCAGTGGAGTGGGCCATGTGGAACAAAAAGATAGATGATGATGGCCCGAATAAAGGCAGACATGAAAGGAGCATATATGCAGGAGGGGGAGGGGCCTGAAAAGTTGACATGAGGCGAATGGACATACTAGTCACGAGGGTACACACCGTATCCTGCGGCGTGGCATGTTTGAGACGTAGGCCAAGTGCCAGTACACGGCAAGAAACGAGGAGGGGCCACCAAGCTATCAACGCCGCGGGATCATGACATGGAGCAGTGAAAGTGTTGAGGGTGATGCCGGATCAACAATCGATTGCTGATTGTGAGGTGGTGGTAGTCGGCCGAGGGCCATATCCCCGCAGGGTTGCGCCTAACAGACCCACACTGACAGGCCTTACCAATCGCCTTGCCAATCACTGTAATCAATTACCTGTAAATTTACTTCCGAGTTTTTCACAAAAACGTTCTACAATACTGTCATAGAGGGTCAAGTCGGCAGTTGAGAGGAAGCGGCTGAGGCTTGGGTTGGAGGACTCATCGAGTACTGCAGCTGAGCGACTCTAGTGGGGTTGTGGATCAAATGTTACGGTATGTAAGATGCTCGTAATCAGATGCGCCCTTTTCCTGATCTTGATGTCATCATGTGGCGAAGGCTAGGACGAAAGTGTAGAAGAATTCGGAAGCTCTTAATGAAGAGCCTTAAGGTACTGAAGTTTGGCAATGGCAGATAAATGGAAGTAGACCGAGCTCCAACTCGGAGCCTGTGCACCTTGCTGAGCGCTGACATTTCTGTTTTTATAGATTTGCTTTATATATATTGAAACCACATCATGCAACCCCAGATCTCCTTTGGTCTGCCCTATCTGAACCTTCATATCGTCGCGCCGGTCCTGTTTCCCCCTTAACATGACTGACTGGAAAAGTCCTGCTGTTGTCACCGCAGACTATTGTTCGTCAGTCGTGCTTCTAACATTTTTAACTATTTACATTTGCATTACAGTCGCCCTCCTCAGGCTTTCCCACATCATATGGGGAGTTCTCTTGTGAGCACTATTGTTCTCGCCGCCCCTAGTCTCGTCTAACGAAAATTATTAACTTTCTCCTTACTATACAAGCTGGGAGTTTGTCGTGAACATCGGATTCGAATTTTCTGTCTTCACTGGCAAGCGAAACTTTCGCTCATCGTTTTTGGTACGTTGCGTGCCGCCCAGGCAGGAATGCGAGACGATCAACTCAATCTGGCACATACAGCTTTATTTGGGGGCCCGGTGGTTCCCTCTGTTCTGCGTCATTACTGTACTTGTGGGACTTGACTCAGTAAACCGGATCAACTGCCAGGTACAATGGCTTCTCGTCGTGCTGAGCCAAATTACGAGACTGAAATTCTACCCAGGCCCAAGTCACCTTTGTCTTCGTGAGATGATCATAGGCCATTTCCTTGACTACATGCTAATATTGGGGCCATATACTAGTTATTTTCATATCTCTCGTTAGCTTGTGCCGATGCCCTAGTCGTGCTACGCATGTAGAGACCCGACTTTCTATCTCCTCTCTTCACCTTACTGATACAGCGCTCTCAGTGCAGCGATATGGGGGCTAAACAAGATCGCCATATCAATCGCTGCCGCTGCCTGGCTCGCCGATGCTGGTGCCCTCATTCGTAGTATGTTCGTTTCTTCATTTGGCTTTCTGGATATTTCAAACATGCGACCCGGGATCGCGCGATCAGTTACAGTTATTGTTCGTGGAAATTGGACCGAAAGCCCGGGCGGAACCTTTTGCAGAATCACGAATACACTCGAAACCAGAACCAACATTCTTGTCTCTTTCGCCACTGAATTGGTGCTTCTTGCACTCATGCTCACATGGGCTCTTGCGCTGGGAAAATGCCCGTCAGAAAGGCGGGATCTGGTGGCTCCTGTATACTCAGGTCAGTATTTTCTCATCTCGGAAACTACAGTATGCGCGGTGATGATCTTCTAGGCTGACCATGACGACAGGGCTTGGCGTGGATAATAATTGTCGCTGTAGCAGAGGCACCCGTCGTAGTACGTTTTTCAAAAATCGATATGACCCAGGTGACTGATACGAGCTCCCCAGGTATTCATTCTGTTGAACCTGAATGGTATGCAGTGGATTTATTTCACACGACGAGATCACGTATTCACCAAAAGAGTATTTTCACAGATCCTATGAACCTCGTACGTCATGAAGGATATATTGCGAATAAGGACTGATGGATCAGATATCATAGATGTTTCAACTCCCTAAAAGTTGGTGTCTCATCCCGAGACAATCACGCGAATTCGCTGATTTTTTTTTTCCCCTTTCTTCAGTGATTACTATGGCCATAGGTGCTTCACGAGTGTACCGTGGACTGTCGGACTATGTCCACAAAGAATCCGACGTACATATGAGTAGAGGGTTTCCAGTGAGACAGTCACCTATTGGCACCTTTGTACCCCGGGCAGACCGAGGTTCCCTCGCACTGGGGACAAGCGGTACTGCTGGACGGGCATGTGTTTGGAATAGATTTCCGGGAACCGCCAAGACACCAGGAGAAATTGACGAATGGTAGGGAAAATCGAATAGCGTAGACCTAAGGCGACCTATCCTTGCACATAATACCATGAAAATAGGACGCATTCCATTTCTATTTAGGTTTGTAGGATTCGGAAAAGCTCTCGACCTCAAATGGGACAGGTGTGGATGTCAGGTGTGTGTAGTGTTTTTGTTCTAACTGTATCCTACACATATACTAAATATTTCATGAATTCAAGCTTCGAGAGCGCGAACAATGAGGCTACTTTCTCGTCCCTGGGGCCTGAGGTCACAACAAATTTTGAACTCGGTGGTCCGTTTGCAGTGACTCGCACCACATACCGCCCAACCTCGCCCCAAATAACTCGAAGAGGATTTTCCCTTTACCTTAATGTAAGGGGCCCTCCCGAGCTACGCACGCATGACCCACCACCGATGCCCCGACAGGAATTTCACGTTAACGGGCCAATTCACTCTCCATTCAATATGTGGATAAATACTGATATGCAAATATGCAGTAGACAAGACCTCGTTCCCGCATCGATCTAAGCCCTCAGTACATGTGTTAATCTGCGTCTGCGCCGTCGCCCAGCGAGTCCACCAATTGCCTCTGACTGTTGTTAAATGAGTCACGCGAAATCGTGTTAGACCAACTGACTTATATACGGCGTGTGATATGGGAAAGATCGAGAGTGTTCAATCCGAGGTGTCCAGCGATATGAGCAGAATAGAGCCTTTCTATCGGCCAAAGGCGTACAATCCGCAGCCAAACCCTAGACGTCATATTAGGGATGGCGGGTAAATGGAAGAAATCGGTGTTTGGTCGCGTAGTGGCACGTACCATATAATGGAATTTATAGACTTGTCACACCTGAAAGTGCCCGAAGGTTTGCTTTCGAGAGTTGTTGGTGTGTTTTCCCCGAGCTCCGCCATTGGCCCGGTCGCATTACGTGCACATCTGTGTATGATGAGGCCACATCCAGTGGGATACCGTAGATTAAGTGGACCGATGTCCTGATGTGTCGTCCTTGGGTGGGTCACTGTGGATGCGTATGAGCTGACAGGCAGAGCAGATTCCGTAGAAGAGACCAGATTATTGAAAAAAAACGATGCGAGAGAGAGATTGAGGGAGGGAGGGAGGGAGAGAAAACCGAGAGAAGAAAAACGAGAGAACTGCCAAGGCAACAGCCGCGGGATGGAGTGTAATGACTAGCGTTAGAACTTAGGGCGAGAGGAGCAGGAGCCAACAAAGACCGCGGTGGATGAGGCTAGGATTTAAAGGCGGCAATGATAGGACCGATTGATAAGAGTCTTGCGAAGAAAGCTCAAGTGACCTTAAATAGCACTGATTAGTGTGGATCATACCGAGATAAACGAGTGGCGGTGTGGTGCTAAATGTACGGTAGAGTGCGCGTTGGGTGTACGAAGGAGCAGATAACGAAGACAATGCGAGAAAGCGTCGACACGAGGGGCAATCGGCGAGGGTGATACGAACAGGGTCACGTAAGCATTTGAGCCACCCAGAAGCGGCGCCGGCGATGACATAATCACTAGCAAGCGAGAGCAGTGAGACAGTCAACAATTGGCGACTTTGTACCCCGGGCAGACCAAGGTTCCCTCGCACTGGGGACAAGCGGTACACTGGACGGGCACATGTTCGAAATGGATTTCCTGGAACCGCCAAGACACCAGGAGAAATTGACGAATGGTCGGGAAAATCGAGTAGCGTAGGTAAGACTAGTAGTAAGGTGATCTATCCTTGCACCCAATACGCAGAAAATTGGACGTATTCCCTTTCTATTTAGGTTTGTGAAAATCGGAAAAGCTCTCGACCTCAAATAGGACTGGTGTGGATGTCAGATTCGTGTAGTGTTTTTGTTCTAATGTATCCTGCACATATACTATATATTTTATGAGTTCAAGTTTGGGAGAACGGACGATGAGTCTCTTTCTTGTCTCCAAGGGGTCACAACAACCTTTGAGCTTATATGCAGTAGATACGACCTCGTTCCCGCGTCGATCTAGATTCTCCTGAGTTCCGAGTCACGCCAAAGTGACTGAATCGCTGCCTCTGTTAGTGTGCAAGCCAACAGCTCAATCTGCGTGATCTTGATCTGGAAGAGATGGAAGGCAGAATCATCATTGACGCCCTAGGGCCAGTAAGTCTTGACTTTCAGTGCGATATTCATGCGAATCAGGTTCCAATCGACGACTCTCCCAGAGGTATTCTCGCAAGACTACAATCAATCAATTCTAGTATTGCCATCTTTTGGTTCCAGTCCTCTGCCTTGATCTGCTCCTGCTTCTCTCGTTCTCGATTCGGACCCCAGTTATTCGCTCGCTGTCCCCCCAATTTGCATGTTTACGGCTTCACGATTATTTTCTTTGTCCTCTCTTACCTGACTACATCCTCATCACCTGTCTTCTCACTGCAGAATCCGCTCTACCAGTCGAACATACCCGACCTGAGTACTCTGCAGTCACAAATTCACAATCAAATGGTACGGTATGACACCACCCATGCCGCTACAGACAAGCTATTAGCACGGAGGAGTCGGGAGGACGAACCCACATAAATTAGGACTCACTCACGATGGATCACTCAATCACGCACCATAGTGAACGAAATTTACCCATCGTTCTAGCGTGATTCCTCTCTTCCTCCGCAGCTTCTTCACCGCAAACTGAAGTGCCTTCGCAGATCTTTCGTAATATGGCACTCCTTTCTGGCTAGCCCTGTCTGAGAAAATTGATTTGTAGAAGTGTTTAGATAGGTCTGCCCCATCCGTATCGGCCATAGCCCACATCGTTCCGACGACGCTGCGGAATCCACAGTATTGCATCGCAGCCGTAAGGTGCAGTCCTTCGTCAGCAATACTGTCTTCGGTCAGCTCCGCGGTGTGACAAGCAGAGAGGAACGCAAATTCTGCAGCGGGTAGTTGAGATCGGACGATGTCCAGCAACGTGAGATTGTCTCCGTGGAGCTCGAACAAGGCGTCAAACGGTTTGCCTGTCTCCAGTATACCGTGACACACGAAGTGAGCAAACTGGTGATCCCTCAGGCGTTCCATCACGTTCCTAGGCGTTGCCGTTGCCGAAATGAGGGTTGTCTCTGGGACCTTGGCAGCTTGGATCGCCCCTATCTCCTCCCATGCCCCAGGCAGAGTATCGGGTCGTGCCACAAGAAGCAGTGAAGGCTTGTCGAACGTCTCAGGCAACAACCCGAGCTTTTGGGACTCGACGAGAGCAGAGAGTGTTGGTGTGTATGAAGTGACGTACAGGTCCAAGAAGTATCGCTCTTTGCCATCGTTGGATGGAATTGGACCCATCGCGTGGAGGGGAAGAGAGCAGAAGGCGGACGTCGGGCACCACCAGACCCGAGAATTCTCCGGAACCTCTAACTGGCGGAGTCTATTGATGACCGGCTCTCCAACGAGCTTGTATAAGTCCGAGAGAATGGAAGCTAGAGTAAGATCGTAGTCCCTCGAGTCGAGACCGCTCTCTTTCCGGGAACGCAGTAATTGAGTCTTTAACCGGTTTGCGCGATCATGGAAGTTGAAGGGAGTAGAAATGACAGAAGGAGGTGAATCTTTGTGCAGGATGACGATGTCTGAGCGCCATTTAGATTGGTTAACAATGATGACTGGTCCGTGTGCTGCGGCAGAATTAAGGGCGTCAAACAATGGCGGCTTCAGAAAATCCCCGAAGCCAGGGAAGGACCGAATATAAAAGATGAGGGTATCACGCTGTTCCAAAAGTCTCCGTTGTACGGCAACGAGACGACCAATTGAGTCCATCTCTTCGCTCTCGCTCTCTGCGACGGACATCGTCACCGATTCGAGCCTGTGATTGATATCCACTAATTTATCCGCTAAGGTTGGGTCGGCTGCACGGAGTTGGTCGGTGGTTGTACGGAGGCCTCGCATTTCGGACCAGAGTAACGCTCTTCCTCGTTCCAGAGTTTCTATAGCCTGTTCGAATTGACCCGTTTCGATCTGATAAGATGCATATTCCGATGGCAACTCCTCCGCTTCCATGAGTGCATCGGCGAGGCGAAAATGCTGGATATGCAAAGTTGGGGAGAAAACAAGGGTTTCTTGCATCAGTGACATGGCCTTCTCATATGCAGTCAAAATCGAGGGATGCGCATTGAGTCGTGCCGTGTTCGCCAACCCATATGAAATCTTGAACCGACGGAATACCGCCGCGGAACCATCATTTACGACCTCGGGAAAGAGTTGCATAGCTTCCTCGGAGTCCTGACCGCGATGGAACAAATTGCAGCGGGCAATCACAGACCGAAGAAGTACCACTCCTAGTTGAAAGTGGATCGCTTTGGGGGCTGACACTTTGCGGAGATCGCGATGCGTGGTAATTGCTTCATTGAGGTAAACCAATCGATTCGTGCGTAGATACGCTCGGAAGAGGATATCAGCGAACACAATTGCGGGAAAGTACGAGAATCGGTCATTAGAGTACTGTAAAGGGAGTAATGTTCGGCTACGCTCAACAGCCACTTCTACGTCCGTTATCTTTCCATTTTGAACGGTGGTGAGAATCTCCTTCAGGCGATCTACTTTCTCTACCATTTGCAACCCAGGGTCATCTTCTGGGCCACCGCTCCATTGGTGTGGAGCCGGTATCTGCAAGACGAAATAGGGATGGTATCCATAGGAAGGTGATTCTCCTGAGTTCCCAGTGACGCCAAAGTAACTGAATCGCTGCCGCTCAAAGTTGTCCAAGACATCAACTAAGTCGGTGCGATCTTGATCCGGAAGAGATGGAAGGTAGAGTAAGGTGCGGAAGCGGTGGATAGCATCCTCTAGATACTCCGGCCCAGAGTACGAGTTCGACCGAGACACCACAAGCACTTGAATCAACCCGATCGCGTTTCTCTGCGTCAGAGTTAGACTATCTCTAGGGGAGTGAGTAGCGATGATTTTGTCCGCGATGGCTATCGCCTCTTCGTAATCGTTGATCTCCTGCGTCGCCTGGAAGCGATCAGCGAGACAGCTTGCAAGCGCATAGGAGACGTCATGCGAGTCTGGTTTGAGAATGGTTGCCTCTCGCAGCATTTGGACGACTCGCTCAGCAAACTGTTGTGTGTGCCTTCGACGAAACATCTCGGACTCGGTAACAGCATCAGCGACAGCTGTAATGGCATCTAATGATTCAGGGGTCGAGACGCCCGAGTCGAGGACTTCGGGGATAAGGGCAGCCATCTCCTCCATCTCCTGTATCGTATTGCCAGATCCCAAGACCGAGTTCTCGGCCAGCGCTTGAAGTAAGCGTGACGTAAGTTGACCGCGTCTGATGCCGAATGCTTCAAGAGGGTGGAAGTTAATCCGAAGAAAGCGGAGGTATTCAGCCGAGGATTTGACATCTTGAGGTTGTTTGTAAACCACGTAGCGTGAAAGGAGGATAGATGCAAGTTGGAAGAACATATGAACCACGCTTTGAGTTGGTCGCAATGGGAGGAGAACAGCTTCGGTGTGATGGGTGATGGAATTGTCGAGGTCGCTTTTCTGATGTGACAACGCGAAGCGATTGTTTCGCAGCGCTGCCAGTTGCCGGAGGCGAGTAGGGCGGCAAGGATCGGATCGAGGTGACGATGCGAGAAGATGGCCGTATTTGAGGATCTCCTTCTCGAGTTGGGGAAGAGTAACTAAAAGCGCGAATTAGTTTTCAGTTGCAGGAGGGCAGATGGAAGCCTGAAGGCAAAGATTCAGAAGAAGAATTGGGACTCACATTCGACCTCTGAGTGGGAGGTGTGCGAGTCTGGCAGGATGGATTCTACCTCTCGCAGGACTCGAGTAACTTTCTCGGGAGGCAGCTTTGCTGCCTTTGCGTCATCTAGATGGAAAGTATTGGTAACAGCCGCAGAAAATGCTTTTATTGCATGAATCAAGTCGTTCATCGGAATGTCCGAAGAAAGTAGTTCGTGGGTAAGGGTTGCCATCTCCTCGATATTCTGTATTGTATCGCCAGGGCCCGACGCCGAGTGAAAGGGCAGCGCTCTAACTAAGCGTAACGTAAGTTGATTGTGCGGGATGTCGAAAGCTTCGAGGGGGCGGAAGTTCGTTCGAAGGAGGCGAAAGTATTTAACTGAGGACTTGATATCTTTAGGTCGTTCGTAAAACGAAAAACGAGAGAGGAGGACAGATGCGAGCTGGAAGAACATATGGACCACATCTTGACTTGGTTGGAACGGGAGGAGAATTGCTTCTGTCAGGTGGACGATGGATTTGTCGAGGTCGCCTTTCTGATCTGACAACACGAAGCGGTTGTTTCGCAGCGCCGCCAATTGCCGGAGGAGAGTTGGACGACGAGGATCTGATCGAGGTGACAATTTGAGAAGACGGTGGTATTCGAAGATCTCTTTGTCAACTTGGGGAAGGGTGGCTAAAGTACGAAATAGTTTTCAGTGGGGTGGAAGATACTAGTGGTGAGAAGGCCACATTTCAGACGCAAAGTCACGATTTAGACTCACATCGAGACTTCGAGGTGGCCATGGATCAGAGCCGGAATATCAGCAGGTTATGAGATGACGAGAAAAAGGACACCGAAGACGAAGGAAGTCTGATGCCTCACAGCGGTGATATATCTCCAACAGAAGTCCTAACCGGCGTCAATACCTACCCTCACAGCACGCATCGTGGCGATATCAATCGAGAGTAATCTACTCCTTTCCCTGCATGCCCTTGCACTGGGAATCCCAAGTCTCTTCTCGAAGTGCTCGAATATCAGTCCATAACTGCACACCCGATCATTGTATGCCAGTGCTGGGTGTGCTCGGTACGCACCCTGACGCGGATGTTTTTTTTGTTTGTTTGGAACTTGTTTGCACACATACCTGCAAGGCCACGTGTCTATTCTCTACCTGTCTGTTCAAGAATGACCCCCCCTTCATTGCGGTGCCTTTATACGTTTCCTTTTCACTACCATTTACATGGTTGTAGATCGTGAAGGCATTGTCACTGTAACTTCGCAAGCATACGCGAGGCCTATTTTTATTTTTTTACCCGCCGCCAATGGACTAACAGTATCGAATCGAGCACTGCATGTCCGGAAAACATTCAGAGTGTCAGGCATCGGTGCGTACAGTAGTACCCACGCCAAGTTTATCTGCAGCTAGCATTTTGTTGCGTAGATCCCGAAGATGTCTATCGCCCACCCTTGCTTCAACCCGGCATAGGATATCTCCAAACCACTCATATCTCCATCATATAGGTGCGCGTTCGTATTTCCTTCGCACTCAGAAGCTGTGGTGGACAGAAGCAGGGACGCGATCTCGATGTCGCATCCGCCGCCCTCACACCCAATCCTACCAGCACCTGCAGGACCTAACTCGTCTTGCGCCTCTTCCTCCTCTCACGTGCCAAGCTATCTCGGAGTTGTCACCTGACCAGCTAGCATGGCCGGCTACCGCGCAACAATACAATATACGTACTTCGAGCGGACTTACAAGTGTATTTGGACCTTCTCCGCTACTACTTACTGTAAGGCTTGTTCCACTGCAGTATCTCACCCCGATTTCCCCTCCCTTCAGCTTTGGTCGTCACGCGAATCCCTACACCTCCTGTCCTAACTCATTCGTTCTCGTCGTCTCTTTGTCTCAACATATCCTTTAATCTATCCCTCCCTTAAGCTCTTTCTCTCGCTTTCTGATGATTCTGTCGTCGGCGTCCCTCGCCCTCGCTACCAGGTGGCTCGGCTGTTTACGTGACCCTATCCGCATCACCCTCGTCATTTGCCTCTCGTGTTGACACTTTCGTACTGTCCTCTGCCATTCTACTCCTCATTTACACCTAGTACACTCTGCCGCTCAATCGCCATCAACCTGCTGCTCTTTGTCCGGAGCTTGGGTGCGATTTCAGTCTCATGCGTGTTTCTTTTTCCCGATCTTCTACCCTCGGCGCTTACACCCCCCTTTGTTCTTGCCCAAATGTTATTTGTTCCGTTTCTCTGAGTCTACTTCGCCGACATCGCCGCGTTCTGTACCCGTTCCTATGACAATCGTACTTCTTTTCCTTTATCTACGTATGCCACGCCTACTTCCCATCTCCTCTCCCATTCTACTAATTCACTTGCCGTTCGGGAACCGGGCGCTGGCTTCTCCTCAAGATATAATCAACACTTCTCTCTCACTTTATCCGGCACTGCTACTAGGCTGTTTCGCTCATTTGTTATTTCGGTGCGGTCCATGCTAGTCAGTTCCAATTAACGACACTTGGGCTTTCTTCCCAGGACTTGTATGAATCGGTCCTAGCATTGCCGCCTTCATAATTATGCCTCGTCTAGCCGCCTTTGTTGACCCCTGCTCCTCTCTCCCTCGGTTCTGACGCCAGTCGTTACACTCCATCCCGCGATCGTTGCCTCGGCAGCACCTCTCATCCTCCTCTTCTCTCTCTCTCGCATCGTTTCCTCCTTCTAATTTGGGTTCCTCTACGGAACCTACCTGCCGACTGATACGCATCCACGGCGACCCACACAAGTACGAGACATCGGCACATCCGTCCACCTAAGCTGCGATGTCGACGGTCCCACTGGATGTGGTCTTCTCATACGCACCTTGTGCACGTAAAGCGACCAGGCCAATGGCGGACGTCCAGGTGAATCTACCAACAACTCCCGAGAACGAAGGTTCGGGCGCTTGCAGGTGTGACAAGCGCACACCTGCCCTGCCCTTATGGTGTATGTACTACTATACATAGTGCAAATCACGGTGAACGCGTGACCAAGCTTCAAAGTTCTAATCTCAGGAACGAGGACCTCGCTGTTCGGGCTCTCGAACCAGAATCCATAAATATATAGTATACGTTCGAGTACAGGATTTTTTCGAACATAAACACTTCATGGATCCGGCATCCAATCCCTTTTGAGATTGGAGACTTTTCCCGAGTCCTCTAAAAGTAACTAGAGAAGGAATAATACATCCCATTGTCTTGGTATCGCGTGCAAGGATAGACTGCCTTAGTTTTACCGACGCGACTCGATTTTCACCACATTTCGGCATTTTCTCCTGGTCGGAAATGGAGTTTTGGTAGTTCCAGAGGATCAGTTCTGGAAATATGGCCGTCCGGCATATCGCTTGTCCCCAGTGAGAAGGAACATTGGCCATCGCGGGGCACTAAGTAGCCGATTGGCGCCTGTCTCGCTGGAAGCCCTCCCCTCATACGTAAGCTGGTTTCATTGTGGACATAGTCCACCAGTCCACGGTACACGCGTGAAGCACCGATTGTCATAGTAATCACTGAAGAAAGGAAAAACAATTAGCGAAGTCGCACAGTTCTCTCGGGACAAGACGCCTAACGGGCAGGGATCTGGAACAGCTAGCATGATATCGGGACCGTCAGCTCTTTGTCTGCAGTATTTTCTTCACAACGTACAAGGTTCATGGCATCTGTAAAGGCGCTCCTTCAGTGAATACTCGATCTCGTGGTGCGAAAGAAATGTACTGCATACCATTCAGATCCAACAGAATCAAAACCTGGGGTGCTCATATCGGTCACCTGGGTCATATTGGTTTTTATGAAAACGTACCGTGACAGGTGCCTGGGATACGACGACGATTATCATCCACGCCAAGCCCTGTTGTCATCATTGTCAACTTAGAAGGTCATTGCGACGGGTGCTGTAGTATCCGAGATGAGAAAATACTAACCTGGGTGTACAAGAGCCACCAGACGCCACCCCTCTGATGGGCATTTTCCCAGCGCAAGAGCCCAGTGAGCATGAGTAAAAGAAGCACCGAGTCAGTGATGAAAGTGACGAGAATGTTACTTTTGGTTTCAGGTGTATTCGTAACATGGCAAGCGCCTGCGCTCCAGGTTCCGCGGAGAACGGCTATACCTGACCGCGGGTCACATGTTCGAAATATTCGAAAAGCCAAAGAAATGAACATACTATGAATGAGGGCACCAGTATTGGCAAGCCACGCGGCGGAAGCGATTGATGTGACGATCTTGTTCAGCCTCCATATCGCTGCACTGAGAGTGTCCAATCAGTGAGACGTGGAGAGGAGTTACTAGGTTAGAGAATCGAGTCTCTACTCACATGCGCAGGACAATCAGGGCAGAGGCAAAAACTAATGAGAGATTTGAAAATAACTGGTGCATAACCCCGAATATCAGCACGTATTCGAGGAGGTGGCCCATAATCTCACAAACTCACAAAGCCAAAGGTAACAAAAGCCTGGGTAGAATTTCAGTCTCGTCATTCTGGCTCAACAAGGCGAGAAGCCAATGCACCTGACAGTTGATCCGGTCCACTGAGTCGAATCCCACGAGTACAGTAATAATGCTGAACATAGGGAACCATCGAGTCCCCAAATAAAGCTGTATGTACCAACCTGAGTTGATCATTCCGCATTACTATTGTCTGGGTTGCACGCAACGTACCAAAAACGATGAACGAAACTTTCGCTTGCCAGTGAAGACAGAATATTCAAATCTGATGTTCACGACGAACTCCCAGCTTGTATGAGAAGAAATTTAATGATTTTCATTAGACGAGGCAACTTGAAGAACAACAGCGCTCACATGAGAACTCCCAAAGTCGTATGGCAAAGCTTGATGAGCGCAACTGTAAGGCAAGTGTATATAGTCAGAAATGTCGGAAGTGCGAGTGACGCACAATATTCTGCACTGACAACAGCGGGATTTTTCCAATCAGTCATGTTAAGGGGGAAACAAGATCGGGGCGGCAGACAGGTTGGACAAAGCGGGTGATCGGGTGTATTTCAGCACCCTTGGGCAAGCCCTGAGGGCTCTTCGCTGACAGCCTTCGCCATGATGACCATCAGGATCAGGAGAAGGCCCCAGCCCGCGGACTTGATTATTACATACAGTTGGTCTACTATAGAGTACACACAACCATACTCGGGCAAAGAATTGCGAGTCCTCCAACACAATTCTGTCCCTTTCTGCTGTAATCGATTACTTATTACAGAAAGCGTCCCTGGTGCCAGTAAGCCGCAAGGCGCCGTAGGTCATCGGACCACTCTGACTATTGGTTGTTGATCGAACGTTGATCGGGCTTCACATCGCCGGTCTCGACATCTTTGTATCGTTATCTACAGCCTTGACACCTTCGTCGCCCGTGTACCTACGTCTCAAACTGATACGATGCGTACACTAGTAAGCTCTCTCGTACGATGCAATCAATTTGGCCTTCTCCTCACTACGCCCGCGACACCCCTATTGCTTCCTTCTTCGATTTCCCTTGTGTTGTCTCTCCGTCGTCGCGTCCCGTTCCCGTTCTCCTCGCGTCGGTTCGCCATTCCCCTGCTCGAGTCACGTTCGATCGATGACACCCAGCACTAAGCTCTCAAAGACTGCTATCAATTGCCCAAGCATCGCCGTCCTCTAGCATCGTTCTGTTTTTTTTTTTTAATCAATTTATATTCCGGAGTACATATCAGATATACAGACCGGTCGTACCGCGAGCTCCGTACATTTAAGAAACACTGGTAAATAGACACAAGAAGAGACATGCCCCAAATCGTAAGTCCGAAACCGAAATAGAGAACCATTTGCAGGTGAAGGTCTGGTGTCTCCCGTGGGAGTTGGCTTATACATGTCAAAGACGCAATCAAGGGTGGCGCGTTGCCAACATAGGTTAAAGGAAAAGGAGAAAAGACCTTGTCACCATTACCTAGCCCCGACCTCTGGCCTCGTTCCCTGGCCTCTGTAGTCCATCACCTGACCGGCACACTTAGCCGGATCGCCCCCCATTTCCCGACCTTTACAATATTCGGCTCCAGTTGTCGTCCTAATTCGCCCGTTCTCACCATCTCTCTCTCTGTCTCAATCTTATGCGGATCTTTTAATCCCTCGCTCCTTCAGGCATATCTTCGTGGTTATGTTGTCACCGTCTCTCGCCCTCGCCACTAGGCTACTAAGAGGCGCAATTGCCAACCTGATCCTGTCCTCATCACCCTCGCTGTCCGGCCCTCATGTCGACATTTTCATTTTTTCGCTCGTCGCTATCTCCTTTTTTTTTTTTATAAAACCCAGCGCATTCCGCCGTGCAATCTCCATCATCCTGCCACTCTTTTCCCGGAGCGGGGGCGAGATCTTGTCTCATGCGTATTTTTTTCCTGATCTTCCACCCCTCGCCCATATGTTTTTTGTTCCGCTTCACTGGATCCGCCTCGTCGCGTTCCTTTCCCGTTCCGATACCATTGCACCTCTTTTCTTTCACCTCCTTATGTCACGCTCACTCCCCGTCTCTTCCCAACACCTCCCCTCTTCCACTTATCTATACTCGCTGTTCCGAAACCAGGCACTGTTTTCCTCTTCGTGTACTTCTCTCGAACTTTCTCTGGCACTGCTGCTGCGACATTTCGCTCTTTTGTTATTTTCGACCTGGGCGTGATCCATGCTCAGGTTAGTCGGATCCAATCAAGGACGGACCGACAGTTGAACCTTCTTCATAGGTCTTCTTTCGATCAGTCCCAGCATTGCCGTCTTCAAGTTTTGGCTTCGTCTTGCCACCTTTGTTAGCTTCTGCTCCTTTCAGCCTGGGTTCTAACGCCAGTCGTCAAACCCCACCCCACGATCGTTTCCTCAGCAGCCTCTCTCGTTCTTCCCTTCCCTCTCTTTGTGTCGTTTCATCCCGCTAATCTACCAGTGAGTTCCTCTATAGAATCTACTCCACATATCAACGCACAGGCATACACTATGCATGGTGGCCCACCCAAGCACGACACAGTGCCGGCATGTCTGTCACCTAAGCCGTGACGCCGACAGCACCCCACCAGATGTGGCCTCCTCGTACAACTTGGTATCCTGTTTCGTAGTTTGTGCACATAGTGCGACTAAGCCAATGGGGGTGCTCCGGGAAAGCGCACCAACAACCCTTGAAAACAAACTTTCAGATACTTGCAGGTGTAATAAGCCCACACCCGCCTGTATATGGCACGTACCGCTACGCGACCAAATTGCGGCTTGTTCTATTACCCATCTTACTTGATATGTCGTCCAGCGTTGGGCTACGGACTGCTCTTCTTCAACTGATAGAAGAGCTTGGTCTCGTTCAAATCCTCCTTTCTGGAGCGCGGGTCGCCTCTCCCCATTTTTGCAATGCTACACGTCATATATAGTGTTGGTCGTATAGGATTTCATTTAACAACAGTCAGAGGTGATTGATGGACCCGCTTGGAGGAGGCGCTGACCCAGATAGAGAGATATACTGAGGACTCAGATTGACGCGGGAACGAGGCCGTGTCCGCTGGGTGTTTATACACAAGAAGATTTTTAATGGTAAGTTGTTAAAGCGAAATAGTGAGATGGCGGCGTTGTTCATGCGCGCATTTCCCGGAACGGCCCCTTTCACTAGTAAGGTGAAGGAGCAGGTTATTGGGAGCGAGATCGGGGAATATATAGTACGAACCATGGCAAATGAACCACCAAGCTTAACAGTGTTTCTGACCGCAAGGCCGAGAGCCTCATTGTTCGTGCTCTCGCGTTCATAAATATATAGTATATATTCGAGCATGAGACACGAACACTACGTACATCTGGCATCGATACCTATCCAAGAGGTCAGGTGGCTTTTCTGAGTCCTACAAAAGTAAGTAGAAAGAGAATAGATCCCACTTTCCCATTATTGCGTGCAGCGATAGATTGCCTTAGTCCCACAAATACAACTCTATTTCGCCACTTCGTCATTTTCTTCTGGTCTGAAGGGGTGGCAGAGGTTCCGTTGCTAAAGTATGGCCATCTGGCTCACCACTTGTCCCCAGTGCGAGGGAACTTTGGCCTGAGCGGGGTGCTAAGAACCTAATCGGCTTGCTTAGACTTGCACTGATATCTACGTTGGCTTCATTGTGGAGGAAATAGTCCGCCAGTCCACGGTACATGCGTGAAGCGCAGATTGTCATAGTGATCACTGAAGAAAGGAAACCAGAATCAGCTAACTCGCATAGTTCTCTCGCGATGAAACACCTAACGTGCAGGGATTTGAAACATCTACCATATGGGATCCGTCAGCCCTTGGTCCAAAATATTTTCAAGATGACGCACCTTGTTCATGGGATCTGTGAAAAAGGTCCTTTTGTGAATACCAAATCTCGTTGTGTGGGAGAAGTGCCTACCATTCAGATTCAACAAAACGAAAACCTGGGGAGCTCGTATCAATCATCTAAATATATTCATCTTGAAGATGACGTACTGTGATGAGTGCCTCTGCTACAACAAGGAATACCATCCACACCAAGCCCTGTTGTCATAGTCAGCCTAGAAGATCATCGCAATGCATGCCATAGTAGTATACAAGATGAGAAAATGTTAACCTGGGTGTACAGGAGCCACCAGACACCACCTCTCTGATGGGCATTTTCCCAGCGCAAGAGCCCTATGAGCATGAGTACAAGAAGCACCAAGTCAGTGATGAGAGCGACGGGAATGTTCGTTCTGGTTTCAGATGGATTTAATTTGCAAATTCCTCCGCTCCAAGTCGCACGAACAACAGCTACACCTGATCCCGGGTCACATTTTTGAAAAATATGGAAAGCCAACCCGAAGGAATGAACGCACTATGAATCAGGGAGCCAGTATGGACGAGCCACGTAATAGAAGCGATTGACATGGCGATCTTGTTTAGCCCCCATATTGCTGCACTGAGAGTGTCTTGTTAGTGACGTGCAGAGCCCGAGAGGAGTTAGAGAACCGAGTCTCCACTCACATACGCAGTACGATCAGGGCCGAGGCAGAAATAATCGAGAGATGTGAAAATAACTACGTGGCCCCAACTATTAGCACGTAATGGAGGAGACGGTCCATAATTTCACAAACTCACAAATCCAAAGGTGACAATAGCCTGAGTAGAATTTCAGTCTTGTAATCCGGCTCAACACGATGAGAAGTCAAGGTACCTGACAGTTGATCCGGTTCACTGAGTCGAGTCCCACGAGTGCATCGATAATCACGAACAGAGGGAACCACCGAGTCCCCAAGTAAAGCTGTATGTACCAGCTTGAGTTGATCATCCCGCATCCCTTTCCAGGTTATACACAACGTACCAAAAATGACGGGCGAAACTTTCTTTTCCCAGTGAAGAAAGAATATTCGAATTCAAGGTACACGACAAACTCCCAGCTTGCATGAGAAGAAATTTACTGATTTTAGTTAGGCGAGCCGAAAACGACAGTGCTCACATGAAAATTCCCGTCATGACGTGGACAAGCTTGACAAAGGCGACTGTAAGGTAAATGTGAAGTTAGCAATGCCGAAAGCGAAAGTGACGCACAATAATCTGCAGTGATAACAGCGGGACTTTGCCAGTCAGTCATGTTAAGGGGTAAACAGGATCGGTGCGAAAATACGAGGGTGGACAAGACGGATGGTCGAAGGCCTGGGGATGCATGAAGTAGATTCGATATATATACAGCGAATCTATAAAGCACAGCAATTTCAGTGCGCCGAGCAGAGTAGTTTCAGAGAATCACGCCATACCTACCCACCGAGACATGATTAAATCATTCCCAAAACGAGTGCTCATACAACTTCGTAGTCAGAACTCACGGCTGCAAGCACAGCTGCCCGCGACCACACCATGAAGATCTAGACACTCCCCTCCCCAAAAAGGCAAGTTTCTCATACTCCGGTCGAGTCTTCTTCCATCCAGTTGTGATATTCAGCGCTTCGAGGCTCCTTATTAGCGACTTCCGAGATTTTGCTACCTTCGCCACATCATGGTGATGGGAAGGAAGGGGGCTCACTTGATTATCATACACTTGCTTTACAACTCCGCTAGCTTATCCCCTTCGGAATCAAGAATTGCACAATGGCTTGCACTACGGACGAGTTGTCTAAGTCAATTCTACTGTACTAGCAGTGGTCCCTTTCTCTGATTGTACAGTACTGTAGTAGTCTCTGGAACTCCTAACAAGACCAAAATATATACCATGAGCTTTATTTTTTGTCGATCAAACCTCGGGTTATCCTTGACTCCACTTCCTGAGCCCGATACTACCAACTTTTCCGTTCTCCACAAATAGGCCTATCGATATGCAAAAGCATACTCTGCCCAATCTCCGCGGCGACCCGACTCGGACTTCTCGTTCCACTGCCACAACCCGCTACTACCTCGGGATCCCTATATCGCTGATCCAAAAAAAAAAGAGATCCCCATATCGCTCTTGATCATGACTTCAACATCTTCACCCACTGCCCCATGGTTGTGTGACCCACCCTCGTTTATTGTGCACCCGCCCTACGTCCCAAACGTTTCTTTCCACAGGATACAATCACTACACTAGTAACCAGTATGTCCATTTACCTCATGTCAACTTTTCTAACTCCACGTTTATCCCCCATCCCACATATATGCCCCTTTCATGTTCGCCTTGCGCCACATTTGTTCGCGTCATCGTCATCATCTATCTTTTGTCCACACAGCACTCGGTCATTTTCATCGCCATCACTGCACCACCCTTTGACCTGAGCGAAGCTGCGATTTATTTTTGTGTACGTTTCACTTTATTTTATTTTCTAGTGTGTCCGTCTTTGTCTACCTGATCCACCATACGATGCAATTACTTCAAGTTCGGCCCTCCCCTCACTAGGGTTCCCAGTGACACAAAGTAATGGAATCACTGTCGCTCCTAGTTGTCCAAGCCGACAGCTAAATATGCGCGACTATGATCCGAAAAGAGGTGGAAGGCAGAGTCATCATTGACACCCTAGTACTAGCAACATGCTGCAAAGGCATGGAGGGAAAAAAGCAGATCGCTCTGGACCTCCTGATGTCCCTTGGATTCTCACAAGCATGGGTGCTGAGAGGGTAGGCATTGACACAAGACTAGGACTTCTACTCGTAAAATATCTCCGCTGTGAAGCGCCCGCCGCAGACTTCCTGGGCATTTGTCGCCCATGTCCTTTTTCTCGTCATCTCATAACCTGGTGATTTTCCAGCTCGATCCATGTCCACCTCTATGTCTGGATGTGAGTCCCAATCCTCCTGCGTCTAACTATTTCGCACTTTAGCCGCCCTTCCCCGAGCTGACGAAGTGACCCATATCGTCACCTCGATCAGATCCTCATCAGTCTCATCGCTTCTCTTTCCGGCGATTTCCGGCGCTTCGAAATAATTGCATTGCATTGTCAGATCATAAAGACGACTTCGGCAGATCCATCTAAGAATCCATCACCCATGTCAAAGATGGTCTCCTCCCGTTCCAACCAAGCCGAGACGTGGTCCTTATGTTTGCATCTGTCCTCTTCTCATGCTTCTCGTCAGAGTTGATCAAACCCACCTCAATGTGACGTTAGTTCGTACCGCGCTGCTTGCCTTGAAGCAGCAACTGTGATGTCTGGATTAATAGTACAGTATACAGTACGTACTCCAAGCGTAGTACAAGTGTGTTTTTATCCTCTCTTCTACTGTAGGGCAACAACCAGGGCTTTTTCAGAACGCTGGTTTCTCAACTCGGGTTCCTCCGCCTTTGGCTGCCGTTGTCGCACAGATTCCTACACCTCCCGTCTTAACTTACCCGTCCTCGCCGTCTCCTTATCTCAACCTCTTGCTAAATATTTTAACCCCTCGCTCACTCAGGCACGTCCTTTCGCATTCCGATGATTCCGCTGTCGTCGTCCCTCGTCCTCGCTACTAGGTGACTCGTTTGCCGACGTGTCTCTGTCCACATCACCCGCACCGTCTATCCCTCGTCGACATCGTCCTCGTTATCTGCTCCTTTGTACACCCGGCGCACTCCGCCATGCAATCGCCATCACATTGCCACTCGTTTTCTGGGGCGTAGGCGCGATCCTGGTCTCATGCGTGTTTTTTCCCCCTGATCTTCTACCCCTCACCCACGGCTCTTTTTGTTCTTACCCATATTCTATCTGTTCCACTTCACTGGGTCTGCCTCGTCGCGTTCCGTGCCGTTCTGATACCATTGCACTTCTTTTCCTCCGCCTACTTATCCCACGCTTACTTCCCATCTCCTCCCCCCTTCTATATATTTATCCTTGCCGTTCCTGAACAAGCTGCTGCTTTCCTCCCCGGATAAAAACCAATCCGCCACCTCTCTGAAACTTTATCTCGCACTGGCGTTGTGCCATTTTTGCTCATTTGTTTATTTTGGCCTGGGCGGCCCGCGTGTTCCATGCTCGGGTTAGTCGGGCCCCATTAAGGACAGACCGATAGTTGGGTCTTCTTCACAGAACTTCTTTCAACCACTCCTAGCATTGCCGCCTTCAAGGTTTGGCCTCGTCCAACCGCCTTTGTTGGCTCCTGCTGCTCTCACTCTTGGTTCTAATGCCGGTCGTCACTTCATCCCGTGATTGCTCCTCGGCAGCCCCTCTCGTTCTTCCCTTCTCTCTCTTTCGCGTCGTTTCCTCCCGCCGATCTACTAGTGGGCTCTTCTATGGAATCTGCTTCGCTTGGTGGACCCGCTCGGAGAAGGCGCAGACCCAGACAGAGAGATATACTGAGGGCTCTGATTGGCGCGGGAACGAGGTCATATCTACTCCTTGTTTGTAGACATTTTTTATCTACATTTTGAATGGCAAATCGTCAAAGTGAAATAGTGACATTGGCGTGGTATTGTTCGTGCGTGTGTTGCCTGGAAGGGTCCCTTTCGCTAAGGTGAAGGGAGAAGTTGTTGGGAGCGGGGTCGGGGAATATGTAGTATGAACCACGGCAAATGAACCACCAAGCTCAAAAGTGGTTCTGACCGCAAGGCCGAGAGCCTCATTGTTCGTGCTCTCGCATTCATAACTATATATTATATATTCGAGTATAAGATACATTAGAACACAAACACTGCGTGCATCTCGCATCGACACCCATCCCATTTGAGGTCGAGTGGTTTTTCCGAGTCATACAAAATTAAATCAAAAGATAATAAATTCCGAATATTGTGTGCAACGATGGACTGCCTGAGCCCCACGAACACAACTCTATTTCACTTCGTTATTTTCTCCTGGTCTAAAATGGTGCTTTGGGGTGCCAGAGTTCCCATCACAAAAAGATGGCCATCTGGTATTCCACTTGTCCCCAGTTCGAGGGAACTTTGGCCTGAGCGGGGTGCTAAGAATCTCATCGGCTTACTCAGCTTTGCACTGGTATGTACGTTGGCTTCGTTGTTGAGGAAATAGTCCGCCAGTCCACGGTACATGCGTGAAGCACAGATGGTCAAAGTGACGACTGATGAAAAGAAAAAAGAAATGAGCGAACTCGCATAGTTTTCTCACGACGAGACACTTAACACGCAGGGACCTGGAACATCTATGATATTGGGTCCGTTAGCTCATTGTCTGCAATATTTTCTTCAAGACGTACGACGTTCATGGGATCTATGAAAATACACTCTTGGTGAGTATCGAATCCCGTCGTGCGGAATAAATTTATTGCATACCATTCAGATTCAACAAAACGAAAACCTGGGGAGCTCGTATCAGTCATCTGTATCATTCTCATTTTGTCAGGAAGACGTACTGTGACGGGTGCCTGGGCTACAACAACGGTTATCATCCATGCTAAGTCCTGTTGTCATCGTCAGCGCCTAGAAGATCATCGCAGTGCGTGCCATAGTATGCAAGATGAGAAGATATTAACCTGGGTGTACAGGAGCCACCAGACGCCACCTCTCTGACGGGCATTTTCCCAGCGCAAGAGCCCGATGAGCATGAGTACAAGAAGTACAAAGTCAGTGATGAAAGTCACGAGAATGTTGGATTTCATTCCAGACGAATCCGTGATTTGGCAAACGCCTCCGCTCCGGGTTGAGCGAACAACGGCTAGTCCTGATCCCGGGTCACATGTGGGGAATATCCAGAAAGTTAAATAAAGAAATGAACATACTATGAATCAGGGAAGCAGTATTGGCGAGCCACGTAGCGGAAGCGATGGATATGGCGATCTTGTTTAGCCCCCATATCGCTGCGCTGAGTGTCTTGTTAGTGAGGCGCAGAGCCCGAGAGGAGTTAGAAGACTGAGTCTCTACTCACATACGCAGCACGATCAGGGCCGAGGCAGACATCATCGAGAGAAATGAAAATAACTACGTGGCCCCAACAATTAGCACGTAGTAGAGGAAGTAGCCCATAATCTCACGAATATAGAGATGACAAATGCCTGAATGGAATTTCAGTCTCGTCATCTAACGCAACAGGGTGAGAAGCCAAGGCACCTGGCAGTTGATCCGGTTTGTCGGAATGAATTCCACGAGTGTACCAATAACGACGAACACAGGCAACCACCGAGTCCCCAAGTAAAGCTGCATGTACCAGCTTGAGTTGATCATCCCGCATTCCTATCCCGGTTGTACACAACGTACCAAAAATGACGAGCGAAACTTTCGTTTCCCAGTAAAGACAGAATATTCGAAATCAAGGTACACGACAAACTCCCAGCTTGCATGAGAAGAAATTCAGTGATTTTAGTCAGACGAGCCGAAAACGACAGTGCTCACATGACAATTCCCGCCATGGCGTGGCAAATCTTGATGAGCGCGACTGTAAGGCAAATGTGAAGTTAGAAATGTCGGAAGCGCAAGTGACGCACAATATTGTGCAGTGATAACAGCAGGACTGTTCCAGTCAGTCATGCTTAGGGGGAGAATACAGGATCGGCGCGAGAATATGAAGGTTCTAGACGGGATGGACAAAACCGATGATCAAAGGCCCGGAAGTAGTTCCGATATATATATGGCGAACCTATAAAACACAGCAATTTCAGTGCGCCGAGTCGATTGGTCTTGGAGATTCAAATTATACCTTCCCACAGAGCGGCAATCAGATCATTCTCCAAACGAGGCGCTCATACAACTTCGTAGTCACAGACTCACAGCTGCCTGCGGCCGCCACGCCATGAATATCTAGACCCACCCCCCCCCAAAAGCAGCAAGTTTCTCATCCCCCGGTCGAGGCTTCTGCCATCCAGTTGTGATATTCAGCGCTTTGAGGCTCCTCGTTAACGGCTTCCGAGATTTTGCCACCCTCACGTCGTGATGACGCATCAGGATCAGAAGAGGGGCGCACTTGATGATCACACAGTTAGTTTACAACTCCGCTCGCTTATCCGCTAAGGTACCTTCGGAGTCAAGAATCACGTAATGGCTTGCTCAACGCCAAACGGACGAGTCGTCCAGTAGCAGTCCCTTTTTCTGGTTGTACAGTACTGTAGTGTATGTCTATTCGCTTCATATCAACTTTTCCAACTCCACGTTTATCCCCCATTCCACATATATGCCCCTTTAATTTCCGCCTTGCGTCGGGTCCTCGTCACCATCAATCTTTTTGTCCATACCGTGACAGCAGTATTATCGTCGCCATCACTACACCGCAATTTGCCGGAGCGAGGCCGCGATCCTTTTTATTTTTATTTTTATGATCCATTTATAAAGCCGCGGTCTAGTCTTGTGTATGTCTCTTTTTCTTTTCAAGTGTGCTCGTCTTTGCCTGCCTGGTCCTCCCTACGATATAATTACTTTGGCCCTCCCATCACTAGGCCTCACTCGCGGCTCCCTCTTTGCTTCCCTCTTTTTCTACCTCCTGTTTTGTCTCCGCCGTCGCGTTCCGTTCCCATTCCCGATCTCCTCGTGTTCCATCTCGTCCGTGAGTGATCCATTTATCACTCCTACCACTCCTTTCCTCCTTCTCCACATCATTTTGATGGTGGTTACCGAGTTTCTCCGTGCGCATAAATCGCATCGTTCTTGTTGAATAGACCTGCGTGTCGCCTATGCCTTCTCCCTTGATCCCACCGCGGGTCAGATTCAATCGATGATAAGTCCCCAAGACTACCACCGATGGGCCCAAGCAGTGCTGTCGTCCCGCGGCCTCTGTCGGATCCTGATCGAGACCTGCTAGCCCAATGCCCCTCCCTTTCAGTTTGAACTCCGGTCGTTCGCTCTCTATTTCCCAATCCTTGCTCTCATGGCTTCACTCCTGTTTCCCTTTTACCCCTTTCACACGCTCCTCCACCCCATGCTCCTGAGAAACTCGTTGTCTAAATTATGGCGAAAAATTCCATGAGGTGAACCTCTTTCTCTAGTATCTGTAATCCAGGGTCGTTTTCCGGGCCAACGCCCATTGGTGCGGAGCCGGTCTCTGCAAAACGAAATAGGGACGGTATCGTTAGAAATGTGACACTCCTGGGTTCCCAGCGACGCCAAAGTGACTGGATCTCTGTCGCTCGTAGTTGTCCAAGCCTATACTTAAATCTGCGCGGCCATGATCCGGAAGAGATGGAAGGCAGAGTCACCATTGACGCCCTAGTAGTAGGCTAGTACTGGTAGGTACGCGTCCTATGTGAGTGGGCATTGACGATGGGCTGGGACTTCTTCTCGAAATAGATCACCTCTGTGAGGCGGCAGACTTTCATCGCCCGTGTCCCTTTTTGTCATCTCATAATTTGCTGATTTTCCGGCTCTGATCTGTGGCTGCCTCCAAGTCTGGACGTAAGTCCCAATACTGTGTCTGATATGTGGCCTTTTCAGCCCTTCCCTAAGCCGACGAAGAGATTATTGATTACCACCGTCTTCTCACAACGTCACCTTGATCAGATCCCCATCGCTTTACTCTCCCCCGGCGGATGGCGGCTCTGGGAAACAGTTGCTTTGGGTTATCAGATCAGAAAGGCTACCTCGATAATCTACCACCCTTTTCACAGGAGTTGTTCTTTTCCCGTTCCAATCATGATCCATATGCTTTTCCAGCTTGCATTTGTCCTCCTCTCACGTTTCTAATCGGAAAAGCACCTCGGTGTGATACTAGTTTGTGCCGCGCTGCGTACCTTGATGGGGCGAGTTGGAATGTCTGGGTTAGCAGTACAGTATACGGTAAGTATTTCGAGCGTGCTACAAGCCTATTTGGATCTTCCTCACTACTGTAAGACAACAGGCGGGGCTTTTTCAGAAATGCCAGTATCTCACCTCGGGTTCCCTTGCCTCCGGCCTCAGTTGTCTCACAGGTTCCTACACCTCCCGTCCTAACTCGCCCTTTCTCGCCGTCTCTCTGTCTCAATTTTGTGCGAGTCTTTTAATCTATCACTCGCTCAGGTTCGGCCTCTCGCGTTCTGATGATTCCGTCGTCTTCGTCCCTCGCCTTCGCTTCTAAGTAGCTAAAATGCCGACGTGACACTGCCCATTTCCCTCGCCATCTGTCCCTTGTGTCGACATTTTTCCGTACTGTCCTTGTTATCTGCTCTTTAAAACCTCCTTTGTACTCTCGCCGCACTCCGCCGTGCAGTCCCCATCACCCTGCCACTCTTTTTCCGCGGCGTAGGCGCCCGAGCCTGGTCTCGTGCATGTTCCTGATCTTCTACCCTCGCTTACGGCTCCCTTTGTTTGTTCTCACCCAAATGTCATTTTTTCCGTTTCCCTGGGTGAGCCTCGCTGACGTGGTCGCGTTCTGTTTTTTTTTATAGCCCTTCTTTTCCTCCGCCCAACTCCTCTCCCCTCCTACTTATTTATACTTGCCGTTCTGGAACAGGGCCCTTGCAGGTGTAATAAGCCCACACCCACCCTTGCATGGCACGTACCGTTACGTGACCAAACAGCGATTTCTTCTATTACCCACCATCCCTGATATGACGTCCAGGGTTAGGCTACGGACTGTGCTCCTTCAATTGATCGAAGGGCTTGGCCCCGTTCATATCCCCCTTCGGAAGCGTGGGTCGCCCTGGCTTGAACTCTCCCAATTTTTGCAATGCCCAAGTCATATATAGTTTTAGTCGTATAGTATTTCATTTAATAACAATCAGAGACGATTGATGGACCCGCTTGGAGAAGGCGCAGACCCAGATGGAAGGAAATACTTAGGGCTCGGATTCACGCAGGAATGAGGTTGTGTCCGCTGCGTGTTTCTTTTTTGATGGTAAATCGTTAAAGCGAAATAGTGATGCGGTGGGGTTGTTCATCCATGCGTTTCCTGGAAGGGTCCCTTCCACTTAGGCGGAGGAGTAAGTTATTGGGGGCGGGATCGGGGCACAAGTAGTACGAACCATGACAAATGAACCACCAGGCCCAAACGCTTGCCCAAACGTTGTTCTGACCTCAAGGCTGAATTGCATTGTTCGTGCTCTTGGTGCTCTCGCATTCCCATATATATAGTGTATATTCGATTATAGGAGATTGAGTACACGACACTTTAGAGCAAGAATACTACGTGCGTCTCGCGTACACACCTATCCAATTTGAGTTTGAGGGGCTTTTGAGTCCTACAAAAGTAAATAGAAAGGGAATGCGTCCCATCTCTCTGGTATCGCGTGCAATGACAGATTGTCATAGTCCCACCAACGCAACTCGATTTTTACTACACGGTACCATTTTCTCCTGGCATGAGATGGTGCTTTGTGTGTGCCAGAGGATCCATTTAGGGCACACGGGCATCTGGAATACCGCTTGTCCCTGGTGGGAGGGCCCGGAAACGTTGGTCTGAGCGGGGTACTAAGTATCTCATCGGTGGCTCGCTCAGCCCTCCACTCGTATGTACATTGACTTCATTGTGAAAGAAATAGTCCGCCAATCCACGGTACATGCGTGATGCGCAGATCGTCGTGGTGATGACTAAAGAAAGGGAAAAAAAAAATGAGCAAAGTCGCACGGTTCTCTCGAGATGAGACACCTAACGTGCAGGATCCTGAAACATCTACGATATCGGTCTGTCAGCTCTTTGTCTGCATTTTCTTTTTTTTGATGACGTACGAGGTTCATGGGATCTGTGAAAAGCTCTTTTGGTGAATATCGAATCCCGTCGTGTGAATAAAATGCACACCATTCAGATTCAATAGGACGAAAACCTGGGGAACTCGTATCAATCATCTATTGGGTCATATTCATTCTTAGGAAAACGTACTGTGACAAGTGCCTCGGCTACAACGACGATTATCATCCACACCAAGCCCTGTTGTCGTGGTCAGCCTAGAAGATCATCGCAGTGCACATTGTAGTATCCGAGATGAGATACTAACCTGGGTGTACAGGAGCAGCCAGATCCCACCCCTTTGATGGGCGTTTTCCCGGCGTAAGAGCCCAATGAGCATGAGCCCAAGAAGCACCAAGTCGGTGACAAAAGTGACGGGAATGTTGGTTCTAGTTTCAGATGTGTTCGTGATTTCGCAGACGCCTTCAACCCAAGTTGCTCGAAGAACAACTACACCTGATCCAGGGTCACATTTTTGAAAAATATGGAAAGCGAAGTCAAAGGAATGGACGCACTATAAGTCAGGAAGCCAGCATGGACGAGCCACGCAATAGAAGAGATTGATATGGCGATCTTGTTTAGTCTCCATATCGCTGCACTGAGAGTGTCTTGTCAGTGAGGTACAGTGCTCGAGAAGAGGTAGAAAACCGAGTCTCGACTCACATTCGCAGTACGATCAGGGCTGAGGCAGAAATCAGGGAGAGATATGAAAATAACTACGCGTAACGCGGCCCCGACCATTAGCAAGTAGTCGAGGAAATGGTCTGCAATCTCACAAAGTCAGAGATGACAAATGCCTGGGTAGAATTTCAGTATCGCTGCCACGTCATATGACTGAACAGGGGGAGGAGCTGAGGTACCTTGCAGTTGATTGGATTTGCCGAGTCGACTACCGCGAGTATGCTAATCGTGGAAAACAGAGGGAACCATCGAGCGCCTAAGTAAATCTGTATGTACCAGATTAAACCGGATTCCTGTCCAGGCTGTACGCGACGTACCAAAAAGGACGAGCGAAACTTTCGCTTGCCAGTGAGGACAGAATATTCAAATCCCATGTTCACGACAAGCTCCCAGCTTGCATTAGAAGAAATTTAGTAACTTTAATTAGACGAGTCGAAAACGACAGTGCTCACATGATAATTCCCGCCAAGACATGGAAAAGCTTGATGAGCGCGTCTGTAAGGCAAATGTAAATAGTCAGGAATGTTGGAAGCGCAAGTGACGCACGATATTCTGCAGTGACAATGGAGGGACTTTTCCAATCAGTCATGTCAAAGGGGAAATAGGGTTGGTGCGACAATATGAGGGTCCAGACAGAATGGGACAAAACCGATGGTTCTTGAAGCTCTGGGGATGTACGAAGTCGTTTCAAAGAAAACCTGTAAAACACGGCAATCTCAGTGCGCTATATCTCACCGAGTAGTGATTAAATCATTCTCCAAACAAGTGCACATAGCAACTTGATCGTCGTAGTCACAGACTCATAACTGCCTATACCGTTGAGATTTAGACCCTCCCCTCCTAAAAACGGCAAGCGGGCCTTCTCTTGCCCCGGCGGCGCTTATTCCATTCAATTGTGATATTCAGTGCCTTGAGGATTCGCGTGAACGGAACACTTCGCCACATGATGCATCAGGAGAAAAAGGTGATTATCACACAGTTGGCTTATCACTCCGTTAGAGTCGGGCTAAGAACCACAACAGGAATCATGCAATGGCTTGCGCAAACGGACGAGTTCTTTAGTTCAATTCTTCTTCAGTTCCTTTCTCTGTAGTGCAATTGTCTTTTGACCGTCTACAATAGTTTTGTACTAAGGACCATTTTTTGAAAAATTCGGAAGTCGATAACATACAGTAAAAGTTGCGGGTAGTCAGCTTGGTGCTGTGGTCAGAGGACCTTGCATGCCGTGCGCAGATAGTAGGTGCTATGGGACCGAGTCGGACTTCCCGATTTGCTACAACTTGAAAGCTTGAACATTGATCCGGCATCGCTCTTGATCTCAACATCCCCAATGATTTGTCATCCACTGCCCCATGCTCGTGATCCCGGGCCCACAGCGATCTTCATAGCTTCGTGGCCCACCCTCGTTTCTTGCCGTCCACCTGGCCTCTTGCCTGGCCTACCTCTCAAACGTGTCACTGGCACGTTGCAGGGTTCGGCCCGGGTGCTCACACTAGTAGTAACTAGTATGTCCATTCGCCTCACGCTAGCTTTTTCAACTCCTTGTTTATCCCCCATCTTATATACATAAGCCTTTCTTCTAGCTGTCGTCATCCTTCTTTTTCAAGTTGTCTACACAGTGTACGCCACCGTGCGATCGCGATTCGCGATCGCCGTACGCGCCACACTTAACCGAAGCGAAGTCACGATCTATTCTCGTGTATGTTTCTTTTTCTTTTGTTTTATAGTATGCTCGTCTTTGTCTCCTTGCCTGGCCCCCGTATGATATAATCACTTTGACCTTCCTTTCACATGACCTCACTCGCGACACCATCCCTCTTTTTTACCTCCCATTTCGTCTTTCCTTCGTCGCGTTCCATAACTTCCATTCCCGTCCCCCCGTATTCCATCTCCTTCCTTTGCCCCACTTCCCCCCTTCTCCACATCGATTCGATCGTAGATGCTGGGTTTCTCCTTGTACACAAACCACCTATTTCCTGCTAAATATATCTGCGCAGTGTCGCCTATGCCTTCCCCCTTGATCTCAGCGCGAGTCAGGTTCGATTGGTGACACCCCAGCACTGCGCTCCCAAGACTGCTACCAATGTACCCAAGCATCGCTTCCATCCTATAGCCTCTGTCGGCTCCTGATCGAGGCCTGCCAGCCTGATCCTTTTCTCGCTTTCGGTTCGAAGAACTCTGGTCGCTTGCTCGCAATCCCACAATCCTTGCTTTCACAACTTCGCTCCTGTTTCTCCATATCCCTCTCTCACGCCGCCATCCTCCCCCCAATATGCTTCTGAGAAATCCATTATCTTGTCATTTGAATTATGGTGAAATTTTCCTTGAGCTGATCCACTTTCTCACTTTTTGTAGCCCAGGTCATCTTCCGGGCCAACGCCACACTGGTGCGGAGCAGGTCTCTGCAAGGCGAAACAGGGACGGTATCTAAAGGAATGTGATTCTCCTGATTTTCAAGTGACGCCAAAGTAACTGAATCGCCGCATCTCTTAGTTGTGCAACCCGACAGCTAAATCTGCACGAACTTGACCCGGAAGAGGACGGAAGGCAGAACTATCATCATGATTGACGCCCTAGGACTAGTAAATACGCATGCTATGAGGGTGGGCATTCACGCAGGGCTAGCAGAGCGGCTCTAAATATATCACTACTGTCGGTTGGCCGCAGACTTCCTAAGTTGCCTGTCCCTTTTCTCATCATCCCGTGACTTGCTGGATTTCTGGCTCTGATCCATGACCACCTCAAAGTTAGGATGTGAGTCGCAATACTGAGTCCAATATGTGACCTTTCCACTACTGGTATCTTCTACCCGAGTCGCTGCCAGTGAAAAATACTTCAGGCCTTGGCCACCCTTCTCCGAGTCAAAGCTGACGACTCGAACAAGATCCCCGAATACCACCACCTTCTGACATCGTCATACCCGCTATTACATGGCACTTACTGCTACACGACCAAATAGCAATTTGATCTATTACCCACCATCCGCGAAATGACGTCCAGGGTTGGGCTATGCTTCTTCTGGTGATCGAAGGGTTTGGCCCTGCTCATATTGCAGCTGGCCTCGGAACGAAATCTTCCTATCTTTCCAGTGTCACACGACGTATGTAATTGGTCCAATAGCATCTCGTATGACTCATTTAACGATGTCAGAGGGACCGGTCGGTTGAGTGACTGGTTGCCTCGGCAGCCTCTCTCGTTCTTCCCTTCTCTCTATTTCGCATCGTTTACTCCAGCTAATCTGCCCGTGAGTTCCTCTATAAAATCTGTATCGTACATCAACTCACACGCATACACTATACACGGTAACCCGCCCAAGCACGACACACGTGCTGGTACCACCAGCACGTCCATCGACCTAAGCCGTGATGTCGACAGCGCCCCACTGAATGTGGCCCCTTTGTACGGCCTAGTACCTTATGGTGCATATTGTACACGTAGTTTGAATGCTGGCGCCCCGAGAAAGCAGATCAATAACTCATGAAAACAAGCTTTTGGGTGCTTGCAGGTGTGATGAGCCCACGCCCCCTTATCCAAATAGTGACTTATTCTATTACCCATTCGTATCCCCCCTTCCGGAGCGCGGGTCGCCTCAGCTCGAACTCTCCCAATTTTTTCCATGTCATATATCACACGCTGTCACATATAGTGTCGAATAGGGTTTCATTTTAACAACAGTCAGAGGTGATTGGTGGACCCGATTGGAGAAGGCGCAGACCCGTATGGAGAGATATACTACGGACCCAGATTGACGTGGGAACGGGGTCGTGTCCACTGCGTGTTAATGCTGAATGGTAAATCGTTAAATTGAAATGGTGAGGCGCTGGCTTTGTTCGCGCATGCGCCGCCTGAAAGGGTCCCTTTCGCCAAGGTGAAGGAGTAAGTTATTGGGAGCGAGGTCGGGGCACATGTAGTACGAACCATGGCAAATGAACCACCAGGCTCAAAAGTCGTTCTGACCTCGAGGCCGACTCAGAGAGCCTCATTGTTTGTGCTCTGGGTGCTCTCGCATTCATAAATGTATGGTGTATATTTGAGTAGTACAGGATATCGAGCAAGACAGAACAAAAATAATACATGCATCTCGCATCCACACCTAACCAATTTGAGGGTGAGGGGCTTTTCCAAGTCATAATAAGGTAAATAGGAAGACATTTCACCACACTTTGTTATTTTCGCCTAGTCTGAAATGGTGCTTTGTGGGTGCCAGAGGATCCATTCCGAATATATGACCATCTGGAATACCACTTGTCTGTAGTGGGAGGGCCCGTGAACGTTGGCCAGAGCGAGGTACTAAACAACTAATCGGCGGCTTGCTCATCCCTCCACTGATATGTACATTGGCTTCATTGTTGAGGAAATAGTCCACTAGTCCGCGGTACATGCGTGAAGCGCAGATTGTCATAGTGATGACTGAAGAAAGAAAAAACAATCAGCGAAACTTGCACGGCTCTCTCGTGACAAGACACCTAACGTGCAGGGACTTGAAACATCTGCCACATCGGGTCTGTCAGCCTTTGTCCGCAATAGGTTCCTGATGACGTACAAGGTTCATGGGATCTGTGAAAATCCACTTTTGGTGAATATCGAATCTTGTTGTGTGAAAGAAACGCATACCATTCAGATTCAACAGAATGAAAACCTGGGGAACTCATATCAATCATCTACGAAGTCATATTCATGTTTAGGAAAACGTACCATGATAAGTGCCTCAGCTACAACAACGATTATCATCCACACCAAGCCCTGTTGTCGTGGTCAGCCTGGAAGATAATTACAGTGCATGCCGTGGTATCCGAGATGAGAAAATACTAACCTGGGTGTACAGAAGCCACCAGACGCCACCTCTCTGATGGGCATTTTCCCAGCGCAAGAGCCCAATGAGCATTAGCGCAAGAAGCACCAGATCAGTGATGAAAGTGGCAGGAATGTTCATTCTGGTTTCAGATGGATTTGTGATTTTGCAAATGCCTCCGCTCCAAGTTGCACGAAGAACAGCTAGACCTGATCCCGGGTCACATGTTTGAAATATCTAGAAATCTAAGTCGAAGGAATGAACACACTATGAATCAGGAAGCCAGTGTGGACGAGCCACACAATAGAAGCGACTGATATGGCAATCTTGTTTAGTCCCCATATCGCTGCACTGAGATCGTCTTGTCAGTAAGGTACAAATCCCAAGGAGAGTTAAAGAACTGAGTCTCTACAGACATGCGCAGCACAATCAGGGCCGAGGCAGAAATCATCGAGAGATATGAAAATAACTATGCGTAACACGGCCCCAACTATTAGCACGTAGTTGAGGAAATGGTCTATAATCTCACGAAGACAGAGGTGACATATGCCTGGGTAAATTTTCAGTCTCGCCATCTGACTTAACAGATTGAGGAGTCAAGGTACCTTGCAGTTGATCGGATTTGCCGAGTCGAATCCAACGAGTATGCTAATCATGGCAAATAGAGGCAACCACTGAGCGCCCAAGTATATCTGTGTGTACCAGGTTGAGTTGATCATGCCGGATTCCTGTCCGGGCTGTACGCGACGTACCAAAAATGATGAGCGAAACTTTCGCTTGCCAGTGAGGACAGAATATTCGAATCCGATGTTCACAACAAGCTCCCAGCTTGTATTAGAAGAAATTTAATAAATTTAAATAAATGAGCCGGGAACGACAGTGCTCACATGAGAATTCCCGCCATGACATGGCAAAGCTTGACGAGCGCGACTGTAACACAAATGTGAATAGTCAGACTTGGAAATGTCAGAAGCGCAAGTGACGCACTATATTCTGCGGTGACAACGGAGGGACTTTTCCAGTTGGTCATATTGAGGGGGAAATAGGGTCGGTGCGTCAATATGAGGTTCAGACAGGATAGGGGGAAACCAATGGTCGAAGCCCTAGGGATGCATGAAGTAGTTTCAATGTATATGTGTAAATCAAACCTATAAAGCACAGCAATCTCAGTGCGTTATACCTTCCCACTGACTCGGGGTGGTGATTAAATCATTCTCCAAACGAGTGCCCACACAATTTGAACATCATAGTCAGACTCACAGCTACCCATACCATTGAGATCTGGCTCCTCGTTAACAGCTTCCGAGATATTGCCACACTTTCGCCACTTGATACGTGATATATCAAGAGATGAAGGCTGCGCATTTGATTACTGTACCATAGAGTCGGTTTATAACTCCGCTAGAGTATGCTCCTTGATATGCTCGGGCCAAGAATCACAAGAGGAACCACGCAACGCTTGACGCAACGACTTGCGCAACGTGTCCTCTAACTCAATTCTACTGTAGCTCTCCGGTGGTAATCCATTTGTCTTTGACTGTCTACAGTTGTAATAAGGCCCACTTCGTGAAAAACTCGGAAGTCGGTAACTTAAAAGCTGTGGGAATCAGCTCAAGCGGCAGCCACATGCCTTGGGATTGACTCGGACTTTGCTACAACCGCCGCAATGACCGATTTAATCTTGATCTGGCATCATTCTTGGTCCTTGTCTTGATGACCATCTCAACATCGTCATTCACTGCCCCATACTCGTAATCCCACAGCAATCTTCATTGCTTCGTGGCCCACCCTCGTTTCTTGCCGTCTACCTGGCCTACGTCTCAAACGTGTCACTGACACGTCACAGGATTCGGTGTTTACATTGCTAAGTAATAGGTCCCTTCGTCTCAAGTCAACTTTCCAACCCTTCTTTTATCCCTCATCCTATATATACCCCTTTTTTCTAGCCGTCGTCATCTATCTTTTTGTCCATACCACACTCCACCGTAGTCTCGCCATCACCGCGCCGCACTTTGACCGAAGCGAAGCTGCAACCTAATCTTGTCCATGTTTCTCTTTCTTTTTTTTTTTTTTTTTAACAGTGTGCCCGTCTTTGTCTCCCTGCCTGTCCCCCGTCTGGTATAATTACTTTGACTTTCCCCTCACGAGGCCTCATTTGCGACGCCGTCTTCGCTTCCCTCTTTTTTCCCTCTTGTTTTGTCTCTCTGTCGCGTTCTCCCCGTGTTCCATCTCGTTCGCCTTTCCATTGCCACCCTTTCCCCCCTTCTCCATATCGTTTCGATCGTAGGTGCCGAGTTTCTCCTTGTGTATAAACCTCCATCTCGCTGAATATATCTGCGCCGTGTCGCCTACGCCTTCACGCTTGATCACAGCGCGAGTCATGTTCGATTGACGATGCTTTAGAAAGCTCTTAAGGCTGCTATCAATGGGCCTAGGCATCGCCGTCCTCTGGCCTCGTTCTGCGGCCTCTGTCGGCTCCTGATCAAGACGTGCCAGGCCGATCCTTCGCTTTCGTTTCGAACCGGGTCGTTTTTCTTTTGATTCAATTTATCGAACCGGGGTCGTTCGCCCTCACTCCCACAGCTTCGCTTCTGTTTCTCTTTTCCCTACTCACACACCCTTTCCCGTCCCCTCCCCCTATTCTTGTGGAAAATCTGTCATCTTGTCATTTTGAATCGTGGTGGGAATTTCCTTGACGTCGACCACTTTCTTTACCATTTATAATCCGGGGTCATCTTCTGGACCAACGCCGTATTTTTTCGGAGCTGGTCTCTGCAAGACGAAGTGGGGATGGCGTCCATGGGGAGGTTTATTCTCCTGGGTTCCCAAAGTAACAGAATCGTTGCCGCTCGTAGTTGTCCAAGCGGACAGCTAAATCTGCGCGATCTTGATCTGGAAGAGATGGAAGGCAGAGTCATCATTGACGCCCTACTAGTAACACGCTGCACAGGAATGCAGGGAAAGAGGCAGATCGCTCCGGATTTCTCATGATATCGCCACGATGCTCGTGTGTTCTGTGGGGGTAGGCATTGACCCCGACTAGGACTTCTGCCCAAAATATCTCACTTCTGTGAGGCGGCCGCAGACTTCGTTCATCGTCCGCGTTTTCTCGTGATCTCACAACCTGTCAATTTTCCGGCTCTGATCCATAGCCACCTCGAATTTTGGATGTGTCCCAATCCTGCGTCTAATATCTGATCTTCCACCACTAGTATCTTCCACCCCGCTGAAAACTAGTTCGTACTTTAGCCACCATTCCCAAGCAGACGAAGAGATGTAATGCCATCTTCTCAAATCGTCACCTCGATCAGTTTTTCATCAGCCAACTCTCTGGTGGTTAGCGCGCTGCGAGACAATTGCTTCGCATTGTCAGATCAGAAAGGCGGCCTCACAGAAGCAATTCTCCTCCCGTTCCAACCAAGCCAAGAAGTGATCCACATACACTCCTAGCTTGCATTTTTCTCCCGGGCCTCTCACGCTTCTCGTTGGAGTTGATCTAACCCACCTGTATGTGAAGATCACATTGTGATGTTGTGACATTAGTTCGTTCCGCAGCTGTTTTGCATACCATGACGCGGTGAGTTAGATGCCTGGGTTGGTGGCACGGTATACTTCGAGCGTACCATGAGTGTATTTGGACCTTCCCCGCTACTTTAAGGAAACAGCCTGGGCCTTTTCAGGAATTCTAGTATTTCACCTCGGGTTCCCCTGCCTCCGACCCCAGTTGTCCCACGGGTTCCTACACCCCCGTCCTGACTTGCCCGTTCTTGCCGTCTCTCTGTCTCCGTCTTGTGCGTATCTTTTAAACCGTCGTTCCGTCAGGCTTGCCCTATCACCTTCTGATGTTTCTGTCGTCCCTCTCCCTCTCCCTCGCTACTAGGTGGCTCGACTGCCGACGTGACCCTGTCCGCACCGCCCTCGCCATCTGTCCCTCGTATCGACATTTTCGTTTTTTTCGCATTGTCACCATTATCTGCTTTTACACCAAGCGCTGGACCCAGCGCACTCCCCCGTGCGATCGCCATCTCCCTGTCGCTCTTTCCAGGGCGTGCGCGCGATCGTATTCTCATGCATTTTTTTTTTCAGATCTTCTACCCCCGCTTACGGCTCCCTATGTTCTCTATACCACCGCTCCTTCGTCGCTTCTGCATAGACCAGCAATCTTCCCACTGCATTGTCACACGCCGTATATTGGTCCAATAAGATTTTGCATGTCTCATTTGAAAACTGCCAGAGGCGATTAGTGGACTCAGTGTGACACGCATTCCGTTTCAATTTGCTACTATGCGTTAGTGTTTGACTCGGACTGATGGTTTACGAGTTGGTAGTGGCTACTACAATCAGCATGATCGGATGATCAGGGACAACGCCGTCATCCAGTACATGATCGTTCAGCTATCAACTTATCACTTCGCGTTCGTATCCAACGGAGGGCAGAAGCCCGTTTATTATATTCACATGTGCTTATGCTCGCTAGCTTGTATATATTCGTGCCTTGTATGCACTGGCACACCAGAAACTTTCCCTTTATCTTGTGACCGACTAATTTCACTTGCTGCGCTATATCAAAATATATAGTACATCTTCGAGTACAGGACACATTAGAACAAAAACGCTACATGCATCTAGAAACCACACCTATCCCCATTGAGGTTGGGGAGGGGGGGTTTCCGAATCCTACAAAAGTAAAATAGAAGGGCGATACCTCTCATTAATTGTCTTAGTCTCGCCTACACAACTCGATTTCACCACACTTCATCAGTCCCTCCTGGTTGGAAATGGTGTTTTGGTGGTGCCAGAGGGCCCGTTCCGAATATATGCCCGGTCGGCACACTGCTTGTCTCCAGGGCGAGGGAACGTCGGCCTGAGTGGGGTACCAAGTAGCCAACTGGTGGCTGTCTTACTGGCGGCCCTCCGTTCATATGTACATTGGCTCCATTATGGACATAGTCCGACAGTCCACGGTACACTCGCGAAGCACCGATTGTCATAGTTATGACTGAAGAAAAGAAAAAAAGATCAGCGAATTTGCATGGTTCTCTCACGACGAGACACCTAACGTGCAGGGACTTGAAACATCTATGATACGGCGTCCGTCAGCTCTTTGCCCGGGATGTCTATTCGAGTTTATGACATACAATGTTCATGGGATCTGTGAAAACTCTTTTGGTGAATACCGAATCTTGTCGTGTGAAAGAAATGCCCACCATTCAGATTTAGCAGAACGAAAACCTGGGGAGTTCGTATCAGTCACCTGGATCATATCCATGTTTAGGAAAACGTACTGTGACAGGCACCTCGGCTACAACGACGATTATCATCCAGGCTAATCCCTGTTGTCATGGTCAGCCCAGAAGATCATCGCAGTTCGAGTTGTAACATGCGAGATGAGAAAACATTGACCTGGGTATACAGGTGCCACCAGACGCCACCTCTCTGATGGGCGTTTTTACAGCGCAAGAGCCCGGTGAGCATGAGTGCGAGAAGCACCAAGTCAGTGATGAAAGTCACAAGAATGTTGGTCTTGGTTTCGGATGTATTCGTGATTTTGCAAATGCCTTCCCTCCAAGTCGAGCGAACAACGGCTACACCTGATCGCGGGTCTCATGTGGGAATTATCCAAAAATTCAAATGAAGAAATGAACATACTATGAATCAGGGAACCTGTATTGGCGAGCCATGCAGCAGAAGCGATTGATATGATGATCTTGTTTAGTCCCCATATCGCTGCACTGAGAAGGTCTTCGCAGTGAGGTGCAAAGAGGAGTCACAGAAGAACCGACTACTCACATGCGCAGGATGATCAGGGCCGAGGCAGAAGCTAACGAGAGATGTGAAAATAACTGTATGGCCCAAATATTAGTATGTAGTCGAGAAAATGGTCTGTGATCTCACGAAGGCAACAACGATAAAGGTCTGGGTAGGAGTTCAGTCTTGTCATCTGACGGATAAAGGCGAAAACGTAAAACAAAGGTACCTGGCAGTTAACCTGGTTTGCTGAGTTGAATCCCACGAGTATACTAATAACACAGAAAAGAGGGCACCAGCGAGCCCCCAAGTAAAGCTGCGTGTACCAGCTTGAGTTGATCATCCCACAATCCTGTCTGAGCTGTACGCAACATACCAAAAACGATGGGCGAAACTTTCTCCTCCCAGTCAAAACAGAATACTCAAATCCAATGTTCACGACGAACTCCCAGCTTGTATAAAAATAAATTTAATAATTTTCATTAGCTGAGGCCGAGAACGAGAGCGCTCACAGGAGAACTCCCCATATGGTATGGGTGAGCTTGACAAGTGCGCCTGTAGGACAAATGTGAATGGTTATAAATGTCAGAAGTGCAAGTAACACACGATATTCTGCAGTCACAACAGTGGTACTTTTCCAGTCAGTCATGTTAAGGGGGATACAGGATAGGTGCGACAATATGAGGGTTCAGACAGGAAGGCCCGGGCATACGTGAGGTAGTTTCAATATATAAAGCAACCCTACAAACACAGCAATATCAGTGCGCCGAGCGGAGTGGCTTTGGATATTCATACTAT
The DNA here is from genome assembly GCA_025766275.1 of Lactarius indigo. Lineage (NCBI taxonomy): Eukaryota > Fungi > Basidiomycota > Agaricomycetes > Russulales > Russulaceae > Lactarius > Lactarius indigo. Next base: position 319,103 of record JAFKAC010000018.1, on the reverse strand, counting down.
ACCTTCCGAGTGGTGATTTACAGTAAAGCATTCCCCAAACAAGTAACTCCCAGCCGATAACATACATTCATACCCCGAAGATCTTGACCATCCCCTCCCAAAAACAGCAAGCTTCTTCTTCCACTCGGTTGTGATGCTCCTCGTCAACGGCTTCTGGGATGTTGCCAAACCTTAGCCACACGATGCATCAGGATCAAGAGAAGGGCGGTGTGATTTACAACTCCGCTAGAATATGCTCAGGCCAGGTATCACGAGACAGACGAGGCCTTCAACTATAATCAATTTCTCTGGTTGTAATGTATCCGTTGACTTGATTGTCAGTAACAGTGATTCTCTGAAAAAAAAACTCGGGAAGTATAGTACGGTAACTTACTGTAAAAAGCTGTGGCCCGTGGATAACGTAATCAGAGAGCTTGGGACCAATTCGGACTTCTCGGTCCACTGCCGTTCTTCATTCTTCATTCACTGCCTACGCTCGTGATCTGATAGCAACTTTCACAGATTCGTCGACCACCCACGTTTCTTGCTGTGCACCTGGCCTACGTATCAAACGTGTCATATTGGCACCTCGTATGTTTCAGTGCTTGCACTAGTAACTGTATGTCCATTCGCCCGGAATCATCCCACCCCTCATTTATCCCCCATCCCACATGTATGCCCATCATGTCCGCCTTGCGCCACCTTTTTTAGGGTCATTGTCATCATCTATTTTTTTGTCCATACAGCACTACATTCCATCGCCATCACCACACCGCTTTTTGACCGGAGCGAAGCCGCCCTCTAGTCTCCAGTATGTCTCTCTGTCTCTTCTCTTCTTTTCTTTTCTTTTCTAGAGTGCTCGTATTTGCCTGCCTGGTCTACTATACGATTCAACTACTTTGGCCCTCCCCTCACTAGGTCTCACTTGCGTCGTTCTCTTTATTTCCCTCTTTTCTGCCTCCTGTTTCGTCTCCACCATCGCGTTCCGTTCCCATCTCCGATCTCCTTGTGTTCCATCTCGTTCGCCATTCCTTTATCACTCCTACCACTCCTTTCCCCCTTCTCCATATCTTTTCGATTGTAGGTACCGGGTTTCTCCATGTCTATAAACCCTTCCTTACTGAATATATCTGAGCATCACCTACACTGATCCTAGCGTGAGTTAGGTTCGATTGACGATAAGCTCCCAAGACTGTTATCAATGGACCCAAGCATCGCCGTTGTCCCGGCCTCTTGTAACTTAGGCTCTTAACAAGGCCTGCCAGCCCGATCCCTCTCGCTTTCGAACTCCGGTCGTTCGTTTGTCATCCCACAATCCTCGCTTTCATAGCTCCACTCCTGTTTCCCTTTTTCCCTCTTTCGCACGCCGTCCCCCCTATACTTCAGATAAACCTGTTATAGAGTAAATTATGGTGAGAACTTCCTTGAGGTGGCCGACGTTCTCAACTATCTGTAAATCAGGGTATGCTAACTGAATGCCTCATTGAAGCAGAGCCAGTCTCTGCAAGATGAAATAAGGGTGGTATCTATAGTAAGTTGATTCTTCTGAGTTCCCAGTGACACAAAGTAACTGAATCACAGTCACTCGTAGTTGTCCAAGATGACAGCTAATATGCACGACGATGATCCGAAAGAGATGGAAGACAGAGCCATCATTGACGCCTTAATACTAGCAACATGTGTGCTGTGAAGGTAGGCATTGACGCCAGACTAGGACCTCTACTTGTAAAATATCCCCGCTGTGAAGCGCCTACCCGCAGACTTCCTAGACCTTCGTTGCCCGTGTCCTTTTTCCCGTCATCTCATAACCTGCTGATTTTCAGCTCTGATCCATGGCCACCTCCACGTCTGGATGTGAGCCCCAATACTGCGTTTGATATGTGGTCTTTCCACCCCACTGAAAACTCTTTCGCACTTTAGCCATCCTTCCCAAAGCTGACAAAGAGACCCTCAAATACGACCGTCTTCTCACATCGTCATCTCGATCGGATCTTCATCGCTCAACTCTCCCCCAGTGGTTGGTGGTACAGCAAAACGATTGCTCTACATATTACTCCGCATTGTCAAATTAGATAGGCGACCTCGACAAATCAATCACCCATCTCAGAGAAGCAACCCTCCTCCCTTTCCAATACGTGGGCCGTATGTTCCGAGTCTTCCAGCTTGCATCTGTTCTCATCTCACATTGTCGTCGGAGTTAATTAAACGCACTCGGATGTGACATTGTGACGTTAGTTCGTACTGCGCTGTATGCGATAACGTGGCGAGTTGGGACTGTCTAGGTTAGTAAATAGAAAAGGAAATTTCCGGGTATTGTGCGCAAGAAAAGATTTGTCCGTAAGAATAGTTTAACCTATACTACTATGTATACAACTCAATTTTCACTACACCTCTTCATTTTCTCCTGGTCGCAAATGGTGTTTTGGGGGCGCCAGAGGATCCACTCCGGACGTATGCCTGTCCGGCATACTGCATGTCCCCAATACAAGGGAGTGTCGGCCCGAGCGGGGTGCTAAGCAGTCAATCGGCGGCTGTCTCACTGGTAGCCCTCCGCTCATATGTATGTTGGCCTCGTGGAGGAAATAGTCTGCCAGTCATGTGTGAAGCACCAATTGCCATGATGATCACTGAAGAAAAGGAAAAACAATCAGTGAAGTCGTGTAGTCCTCTCGCGAAGAGACACCTAATGCGCAGGCACTTGAAACATCTATGATATCAGGTCCGTCAGCTTTTTGTCCGCAATATTTTGCCATGACGTACGAAGTTCATGGGGTCTGTGAAAACACTCTTCGGTGAATACTGAATCTCGCCATGTGAAAGAAATACACACCATTCCGATTCAACAGAATAAAAACCTGGGGAGCTCGTCTCAGTCACCTCATCATATTCGTTTTCAGAAAAAGGGTACTGTAGCAGTTACCTCGGCTACAACAACGATTGTCATCCACGCCAAGCCCAGTTGTCGTGGTCAACCTAGAAGATCTCCGCGGTTCATAGTGTAACTTGAATGAAAAAAAAAAAAAAAATTATTAAAGGAGCCTAAAACGATGGTGCTCACATGAGAACTCCCCCCATGGCGTGGAAAAACTGTCGACCGCGGCTGTAACGCAAATATAAATAGCCAGAAATATCGGAAACCTAAAGTAACACACCGATTTCCGCGGTGACGACAGCGGAGCTTTTCCAATTAGTCATATTGATGGGGGAACAGGATTGGCGCGATAATAGTATGAGGGCTCAGATAGGGTGGACAAAAGTGATGATCGTAGGCCCAGGCATGCATGAAGTGGTTTCAATAAAGGAAACCTCTAAAACACAGCAATCTCAGTGCGCCGAGTCGAGTAGCTTTAGAAATTCTGACTGTACCTTCCTCACAGGGGGATCATGATCATTCCCCAAACCAGTACTCATACAACTCGAAGTCGCCGTGACAGCCACCTAGTGTCATGATTGGAGATCTAGACTCACCTTATCTCTTCTCACTCGAAAACGGCATGCTTCTCTTTCCCCGGCTCTTCTCCCATTCAGTTGTGATATTTCAGCACCTTGAGGCACCTCTCTAACAGCTTCCGAGATCCTTCCACATGATGCATCAAAGAGAGGGTGGGGCACTTCATTGACATAGAGCCACGGCAGAGCGCATACAGTTGATTTAAAACCTTGTTTATAACGCCACTAGAGCAAACGCAAACACAACCAAATCACGCAGGCCAAGAATCACTGGCACGCAACAGACGAGTCCTTCAACTCAGTCATTGTGAAAAGCATCCGATTTGTACGTTTGACTTAGCTGTCTGCTTGAACGGACAAAAGTATCCTGGTGAGACGCCGCCAAGGGCGCCGCCCACGGTTCAAACCGCGGGATAAACCGTGGGACATGGCTCGGACTTCTCGGCGGGGGCCCTGCTGCAATCCACTTTCACCTCGCAATCGGCGATGATCCATCATCTTAACATCCTCACCCACTGCCTCATGTTCATGATCCCACAGCCTTGACAGCTTCATCTCCCGCCCTCTTTTTTTTTTTTTGCCGTACACTTGAACTTGACCTACGTCTCAAACGTGCCATGATGTAGGATATGATACCTACACCACGTATACTCACTTCATGTCAGCTTTGCCGGCCTCTCTTTCATTTCCCGTCCTAGTTTAAGTACGTATGTGTCCCATTCACCCTCACTTTACTTTATTCCAGAACAGATTCGGGAGGTGTCCGTGTCCCCTCCAAAACGATGTCGGGACAGATTTAGTTCCCTTATCCATCCAGTGCTCGTGGCGTGACCAGGCCAATGGAAACACTGAGTAATTACTTTCCAGGATTACTTCCACTTGTGCTCCCCCCGTCCTTTCCGTTCTACATAAACAGCTAGTCCCAGAGGATTCCACATCCATTTAACAACGCTCGAGCAGCACCATAAGGACCCTCAATAAACCATGCTCCTGCGGCTTCCGGGACCGCACACCATCTTCGCCGCTCTCGTAGTACATGCAAAACTGCTAGCCATCGGACCTGGGCTTGAGAAGAGCTACTCGAATGTCAAGACCCAGTTGGGTTTGGAGGCCCATTTCCACTTCGCGTACCGCGGGTTCTGTTGAACTGCGTAGGTTGGCATGATGCGCCTGATGTGCACTAGGAGATCTGGGCGAAAAGTGTGCATAGCGCACTCATATCAAGATCGCCTCGGCATCGTGTCATGTAATACGCCTAGTCCTACTGTAACGTAATTTGTGCTATACATCACACGACCGTCGGTGTTTTTTGTCTAATCTGCGGAGAACCAACTCCGAAAGCAGTCGAACGAAGTTCAGCAAACGATACCAGTTGATCTCTAATCCAGATGTCTCGCAACCGAACCTACATAGCACGAGACATCTTACAACCCGAATGACTTTTAATTCTGTGTGCCTCGCTACAGACAAGCAGTGAACACGCAGCGCGTATCAAGGCTAGATATACAACCCTCTGTAAATTCGCTAGAAGGGTCACGCACCATGATGCATGATGAAGTTGTCGTTTCCAGTCAGTGCCCCCGCTCAATGCCTCCGGTGGGCGGCACCCCTCTCCGGCCCGCGCCATCCGGGAAAATTGACTTGCCGATATCACTCCATCATCCCGCGTCAACCAGCTCGCCCGTTTGCATCTTCGCCTTGTATCGCCTTTGTTCGAGTCGTCGTCTTCTATCTTTTTTTCTACACAATGCACTCCACCGTGCGATCTCCATCACCAAGCCACGCTTTGTTTGACCAGAGCAAAGCTGCGATCGTATGTTTCTTTTTCTTTTCTTTTCTAGTATGTTCGTCTTTACCCCCGCACGATACAAACACTTTGGCCTCCCCTCACTAGGCCTCACTGGCGACTCCTTCTGTGCCTCCTTTTTTTCTACCTCTTTTTCTGTCTCTCGCCGTCGTGTCCCATTCCCGTTCTGTTCTTCTCTTGTTCTCCCCTTCTTTACCACACCTACTCACCCCTTTCCCCCTTCCCCATATCGTTTATATCGTAGGTACCGACTTTCTCCGTGTAAATAATTACCTCTAAATAGATCTTTGCCGTGTCGCACACGCCCTCTCCATTTATCTCAGCACGAGTCAAGTCAGGTTCGATCGATGATACCCGCAATGCTATGCTCGCAAGACCGCTATCAATCGGTGCAAGCACCACCGTCGTCCTCTTTCCGAGTCCTCGTTCCGCAGCCTCTGTCGGCTCCCAGATGTTCGCTCGCTATCCTGCAATCCTCGCCTTCGCAGTTTCGTCCCTCGTCCCCTCCTCTTATGCTTCTTCTGAGAGATCTGCTCCGCCTGTCGAACTCATTAACTCCTAGAGGTTCCCCCTCAATGTACGTGACAAACAGGCTAATATTTGGTTACAGACCTAGAGGTTTTATAAGATGTGTCGTTAAGCAATAACATATATGTGTACGAGAACGCGGACTTACCCTCCTCAGCGTACGCGATAAACGAGCTGAGGAAGGGGCGTACGGGATAATATATGGGGTCTGTTTATGGGTTCCAATATGTAAACATGTGCCATCCTAGTCCAAACACGCTTCGGCTCTTACACTCATTAATCCAAGTCCAATCCAAGTCCGCACGTTGCATCCCATATCATTGTTATAAATCCGATCCATTTTTTTTTTGGTTCAATTTGTATTCCGGGATACATAACAGAGTTACAGACCCGTCGTAGAGAATGAGCCACTACAGTTATGAAACACAATAGTCCGTGGGAGGTGCCCCCGAGTCGTACATAGGAAAAACCACGACACAGAGTGATAAATCCGATCCCAAACTAATCTTTGTTACACTTAGCATGTACGTCGTTACCACATAGCGAGTACTTCTTCTATCCTACAAAATCTGGGCGCGGTAAAATAACAGCTATAGATAGGGTGTAAGCACGACCCCAATATAATTTATACAACTTACCCGCAATGCGCGGTCATGCGCCATAATGAACAAAGTTGACCCATCGCTCTAACGTGACCCCTCGCTTCTTCCGTAGCTTCTTCACAGCGAACTGAAGCGCCCTCGCAGATCTCTCATAATATGGCAATCCTCTCCGGCCTGGGTTCTCCGAGAAAATATATTTGTAAAAATGCTTAGATATGTCCCTCCCGTCCATGTCGGCCATAGACCACATTGTCCCAACGACGCTCCGGAACCCACAGTATTGCATGGCAGCCGCGAGGTGCAGTCCTTCGTTGGCAAGGCTGCCTTCCGTCAGTTCGGCAGTGTGACAAGCAGAAAGAAACGCAAATTCAGCGGTGGGAAGTCGAGACCGGACGATCTCCAGTAGCGTGAGATTGCCTCCGTGAAGTTCGAACGACGCGTCGAATGGTTTGCCTGTCTCTAGTAAGCCATGACACACAAAATGAACGAATCGGTGATCCCTGAGGCTCGCTACCACGGCGGTGGGTGTCGCCATTTCCGATGCGAGAGTTGTCAACGGCGATCCGGCGGCTTCAAGGACGTCGACCTCGCCCCATGCCCCAGGCAGGGTTTCGGGTTGCGTTACAAGAAGCAATGAAGGCCTATCAGACGCTTCGGACTGTGGGCCAGGTTTGCGGGATTCGATGAGCGCAGAGAGCGTTGGGGTATACGAAGGGATGTACAGGTCCATGAAGTACACTTGATCGCTGTCATCTGACGGGATTGGGCCCATCGCGTGGAGGGGAAGGGAACAGAATGCAGATGTCGGGCACAACCAGACACGAGATTTCTTCGGAACGCCTAACTGGTGGAGTCTCTCGACGACCGGTTTTCCAACGAGTTCATATAGATCTGCGAGGACAGAAGCTAGGGTGAGATCGTAGTCCTCTGAATCCAACCCCCTCTCCATTCGGACGCGCAATAATTCGTCCTTTAACCTCTCCGCACGATCGTGGAAGTTGGAAGGAGTGGAGATGACGGAAGGGGGTAGGTCTTTGCGGAGAATGACGATGTCTGAACGCCATCCGGATTGGTTGATGATGATGACAGGTCCACGTACTCCAGCGGAATTAAGGACGCCAAACGACAGTGGCTTCAGGAAATTCTCCAAGCCTGGAAAGGATCGGATTTGAGTGATAAGTGAGTCACGCTCCTCCGAAAGCCTCCGCTGTCGCAGGAAAAGGCCAGAGAATGCGTCCACCACTTCCCGATCCCCGTCTTCGCCTATCTCAGTGTTCTCGCTTTGTGCAACCGACGTCATCACCGACTCCAGCTGCTGATTGATGGTGGTGAAGTTGTCTGCTAAGGCCGGGCTGACTGCATGGAGTTGATCGGTAGATGTGCGGAGGTATCGCATTTCGGACCAGAGTAATGCTCTTCCTCGTTCCAGAATTTCTATGGCTTGAGTATATTGACTCTTTTCGATCAGATACGACGCGTAGTCCGACGGTAACCTTGGTGCCAGCGCATTTGATTGTTCCAGCGTCTCAACAAGGCGAAAATGCTGGGTTTGCAAAGTCGGAGAGAAAACGAGGGTATCTTGCAGCAACGACATTGCCGTCTCATACGCGGTTAAGATTGAGGGGTGCGCATTGAGCCGTGCACAGCTCGCCCAGCTGCATGAAATGACTCGTAGTGGTTTGCGGGCCCGTCCCGGCCTGAAAGCCTGCCATTAGGCTCGTCTTAGGGAGGCTTTAGGCCCAAGATTTACAGGGACTGGGACGCTTCTTGTGGGCCTCAACGTCTTAGGCCAGTCTCGGCCTACTAGCCACGGCTGGCCGCGTCTTTGTAGTACCATTATTAAACATTTCTCTACAAATATCTGACAATTATATGTACACATGAAACTCGATATCAGTATTGTCATTATCATCATCGTCTCCCTGTGGACCTCCTCGCCTCCTCACCCTCGCTGTGGACCATGGTTACCCCATCGCTGTTGTAGTCACCTTGTCAATCCCTATTTTCGTCACCTCACCTCATGTGATTACCATCATTGTAGCTGCCACCATAGTCATTACTGTGTGACCATTGCATTACTGCGCCTGTCGTTTCTGCCGTGTGATTGTTGCAGTTGATACCCTAAACTGTCCCTAAGCGCTAGGAAACGGTCTAAGAGGAGCGCAGGGTCTAGAGAGTGTGAAGTGGCGTGAGGCACCACGCATGCTTCCACAGCATGTGAGCTGTGATATATAGGTCTGCGGTGATCGCGGACGCGTCGGTGTCGAAGGGCTAGAGCTGCGTGCAAGTGCGGCGAGGTCGGGAACGGGACTGGGGTTGGTCTGTCACAGGTGGTCGGAAACAGTCGCGCACGCTTCGGCACAGTACGAAACTTTGCACAGGTGACCTCTGGAGTTCTGAACGCGTCGGGTTTGAGTCGCTAATTCCGCGCGCAAGTGCGGCACACTGAAGAACGCGAGGGGAGAGTTGCACTGGGGTCTGAGGTCTGAGAGGAGAAGGCTATATTCTAATTTGGGGCATAAGGTTGTAATTACATGTGTTATATAGTGAGGAATGTAAGCTGAGGAACGGGGCTAAACGGGGGAATGGTAAATGCGGAGGGAAGCATCCGGGGTGAGTGGGAAGCTGCCAGTGGGTGCACACAGAGCGTGGGAAATTTAAAAGCGGTGAAGTGCGGGGGAACATAGCGACAGTGTGCAGAAGTGCAGATGCAGGAGGGTGTGGGTGAATGCAGGCAAGTACGGGTGAGCATGGACGAATGCAGACAAGTGCAGTAAAGTGGCGAAAGGCGCGATTTCACTGGCCAAGAAGAGCGCTGGCACTGGGGGTGAAGCTTCGGTGAAGACTCATGAAGTTGCAAATACCATAATATGTGGATATAATGGCGAAGGCATGGATGAGGTTTCAGGTGTGGATGCAATTCAAGTTCCGAAGATGTGGATGCAGTTTCGAAGCATGGATTCCAGGTTGCGAATCCCGGTGAATCCCAAGCCCAGGACGCACGTCCCCAACAGTTGAGGCCGAAGACGTGGGACCGTGGGAGCCGAATGCCAAAAGTGAAGACTGGGCCGTGAGCCCTGCCAGGACCCACTCTCGTCCCAGTCCCGTCCCGGTTTTGAACGGCCGTCTTAGGCTGGCCTTAGGCTTTGAAGCCGAGCCCGCAAACCACTAGAAATGAGGAATCGGTAGAATACCTCTGCATGTCCATCATTCACGAGAGTAGGGTAAAGTTGCATAGTTTCCTCGATGTCCTCCTTGCGACCAGATAACTGGAAGTGCAAAATCAGTGAAGAAAGTAGACCAAATAGTGCCATGAAATGGGCCTTTTTGACACCGGACACATTCCGAAGATGATTGCGATACATGGTAATCGCCTCGTCGAGGTAATCCAATCTCTTAGTGCATTTGCTTGCGTTGAAGAGGACAGAGGCGAACGCGAGGGCGGACATGTACGAAAATCGACTGGTATGCGGTGAAGGGAGTAATGTTCGGCCACGCTCGACCGCCGCTTCTACGTCCGCTATCTCGTTGTTACCAATAGAGGCGGCAAGTCCCCAGAGGTCCGAGTTGCCCCTCTGTGCGATCGGCGATTGGGAGTCACCGCCTGGCCCAAGATCAACCGAGTGTAGGCCCCGATACGAGGAAACGCCAGGGACGATGATCGAGAAATCTAAAGGTATTTCCGTCGAGTTCCCTGTGATACCGAAGTAATTGAAGCGTTGCCGTTTAAAATTGTCCAAGACTTGAGTTATAGAGGCACGATCCTGAACGGAAAGAGAAGGGACGAGAAGTAAACGATGAACGCGTTGAATGGCATCCTCTAGATACTCTGGCTCCGCATAGGAGGCCATCCGGCACACCACAAGTTCTATAATCAGCTTTATAGCTTGCAACTTGTGCGTGGTAGCTAGATCGTCTCCAGGGCAGTGGGCAGCGATGATTCCATCTGCTATGGCCATCGCTTCCTCATACTCATCCATCACGTGCATCGTTTCGAAGCGAGAAGTGAGACAGCGAACGAGCGCGAGGGAGACGATGTCCTCGTCTGGTATGACGACCGTTGCCTCTCGCAGCACTTTGATGACCCGCTCAGGTGGCTGTCGCACCGAATCGTCTTGCTCGAATGTCGTAAGAACAGCCGAAGAGAAAGCTATGATGGCGTTCCTCAGGCCACCTCCCGAGCCACCAGGCGTATGAGAGGTGAGAAGTTCGCGGCAAAGGGCCGCCATCTCCTCCATATCCTGTGCCGCATCCCCAAACCCCGATATCAAGTTACCTGCCAGGGCTTGAACTAGGCGCCGAGTGAATTGATTGCGTGGGATGTTGAAGGCGTCAAGCGGGTGGAAGTTATCCCGGAGATAGCGAAAGTATTTAAGTGAGGATTTGATATCCTCAGGTTGCTTGTACAGTAATGAACGATGATGGAGGATACGGGCGAGGTGGAAGAATATTTGGACCACGACTTGACTTTGTTGGACCGGGAGGAGAGTAAGTTCTGTGAGATGGGTGATAGATTTATCGAGGTTATCCTTTTGATGCAGAAATGTGTCGCGCAGATAGTACAGTGTCGTCAAAGACATAAGGCGACCAGGGCGGAGAGGATCGAACCGAGTTGATAACGAGAGAAGACCGTTGACTTGGCAGATCGCGAACTCAACTTCGGGAAGAGTCACTAAAAAGATGAATTTAATTTCGATCGCAGGAGGTGTACAATCGGTAAAGCCAAAAATCTGACGCAGTTTTGGGACTTACATCCACGACCTGAATCTGGGGCGGCCATTGTTCAGTGCTGAGATGTTACTGTATGAGCCAACTGAAAGGAATCAAAGGATGCCAAGCGCTGGAGTCTCACAGTGTCAAAAGTAATTGAAGCGCTCTGTCGTCTGGGCGATGCGATATCTCTCTACATGATGCGTAATTCTTTGAGACCTCGTCTCTCACTCTCACTTTCGTCGTCTCTGGGTAGACTCTCTGTCGTTCGCTTATACTCCAACCCCCGTCCACTTGCGGTTCAATGGTTTCCGGCGTCGCGGCCGTCCCCGGGCCTCCCGGGCCTCGGCAAGTAGCCCGATGGTCACCCTGCTTGCATCGCCCAATGTGTCTGCCTTGCCGTATCTACTTCTTTGTCCACATAGCGCACTCCACCGCGTGGTCTCCATCACCGCACCGCACTTCGACAAGAGCGAATGTACAATTTATTTTCATGCACGCTGATTTTATAGTATCTTCGTCTTCGTCTCGGCCTTCATGCCCGTCCCTGGACGATACAGCTTCTTTAGCCTTTCCTCGTGCCTACCCATTCGACACCTCTCGCTCCGTTCTCCCTTCCTATACCAATCCCATTCGTTCTTTCGCTCTTTCTCCCACCCTTACGCACCTTACTTCCGTTGCAATCTCAAATACTGACTGCGTCCATGTATGTAAGCCACCTCGTCCCACTGCGTTTTCCCACTTTATCTGAGGACATTCACAGGGCCGCCGTCGACTCGGAGAGGGTAAGTGAGCACACGCCGCAGACCAAATCCCGTTGATATTGTGTTTATTATTGGCTCGTTTGTATTGTACACTAGCTTCTGTAAGTTACAGTATCAACATGGAAGGCCTATATAGGGTTCTGTGCTCCAAGATGGGATCAAAAAAATGAAAAGGTCATCAACACATTTCCTTTTCGATATACCTTAGCAAACGTAAGCCCCAGCCTATCGTACATTGGCTATTACGCCATGCCAATGAATGACCCCTAGGCTGTACACCGTGGCCCTAGCCTGACCCAACCATCTTATGCGACCCCAGACATCTCACACCGTGTTATCCATATTCATGCACACCAATTCCCAAGCCGTCGCGCTCGGCATGCATTGGGAAGCGTCATAAGCGACGTGCACCGGCCCGGAAAGCGCAGCGGAGCCATGGGTCTTCACCCGAGTCCTCACTGAGTTTCTAATGCATTATAGTCAAGATGGTACAGCTCAGTACTATATCAAAATACGAAGGAAAGAAAAAAAATGCGATTTGGGAGTTATGGTTTTGTTTTTTGTTTTGTTTATGAATCTGTTTATAACTTGATTTTGCAAGCGAACTTGCTCGGTCCCTCGCTCTCCCCGACCGCCGCCGGCTTCGCTGCGCGCTACGCACCTTGGCGCACCCCGCAGCTGGTCGTGGGATTCTGCGGCGTGGCGCTGCTATTCGCCGCGGTATTGGTGGTGCTTCCCGAGACGAGCTGGCCGGAATCAGCAAGCTGCGTGAAGGCTACCGCCCAACAACCGCATCACTAGCGATGGACCTGGGTGTAACATCCGTTTACACGCAACTCGATATCGCGCAGCCCGAATGTGGTCGCTGCAGTACGTTTTTCCCCAAAGAAATGTATTTTTATACTCTTGGCGTTCTGCGGCTTGGACTTTTTTTTAGCGCCTGGCAGGGGTCCTCACGACTGAGCGCCAACTTGTTTTTAATTATTATACTGTGTTGCCGCTTACGCGATGAACTTTCGAAGTTCTAGCCTTCTTCTTCCACTTTCGTACACGATCGTAAGCCGTCCAACAGCGTATTTCCGCATCCTTTTGCCTGTCTAAATAAAAACCCGGCAGGGGGTGCACGTTACAACATCAAAAATGAGTTTGTCATTAGCGCATTATTGTTTCCGGGAGGACTTGGGGCATGTACGTCCTTGTCTCGTGTGTGCGGAGCTGGAGTATCACATCATTCCTTGCGTCTGTTGGGGCAGTGGGCGCACCGGTGGCCGGCCGTATCTCGGATCGCATTCTCACATCATAGGATGAGAGAATGGCGGAACGGACGCTGGGCTCCCGAGGCCCGGTAACGTGCTGCGATTCTGGGGGCGCAGACTCTGGTGCCCCTATCTGTCTTTCCTGCTCTCGGGCAGGTTCACGCACTTTGTACCGGGGACGATGGAACTTCTGTCGAAAACTGATGTGCCTGTTTGTGAATGAAATCGGGGTGCGTTACACCTTCCCTCAACCAGTCGACTGTTGCCGCTGGGTTGATCGATCGATTGACATGTATGTATAAATGGGCCAGACTGATGTGGTCCTGACACCCGTCGCGGCATCCAACGTCGACATCCTGCAGTGTCGGAGCGCAGAGGCGTTGCAGTCACGAGGTGCGTTTCATGTGGGTTGCACGTGTAGTGATAGGTGTAGCTCCATATGCCGGATCGGCGTTTACGACTGTAACGCGCTTCGACACGTATCATCGCTACACTCTTTTACCCTCGATAACAGTGACTGCCGACGTGATCGCTGCTATGACCTCTTGTATGGGGTAGTCAGCCTCCGCGCCGTCAGAGAGTTACCGTATACAAGTTACGGCGTGGTGATTCTTGTCGGCAGGCTGCTATGGAATTACTATACGTTACGGAGAGCGGATGCGCGCCTGGACAGATGTGGGGTAGTCGATTGAATCAGAAAGCTAAGGACTTTGGGCCACGAGGCCGAGCCGGGGAGGTCAAGGCGCTGATTAGTTTCCTAGAAAGGCAGTGAAGGGGACGCGTGGGTGGGGTGTGGCAGATAACAACAATTCCGAGGAATATTCCTTAATAGAAAAAGTGAGGCGGTACCCCGGAGACTGCCGTACAGAATCGGGGGTCCCTGCGCATACATTCGGAAGGTTCGAGGCGTGTCGAGGACGACCACTTACTCCTGCTGTTCTCTCTCTCTTCTCTTCTCTCATCTCTCACCGTCTTCTTGCTTTCTAGCCATGTTGTAGTCCTTTTCAGCTCTCTTTTTGGTTTTAGTGTGAGTCATCCACTCCATATCAAAATCAACTTATAGCGCTTACTAGCTCGTAACCTTGTATTTTTTTTCCTTGCCTCGTTTTTCAAGCTCACGGCCTGCTCGTTCGTTCGAAAGATTGGTGAAAACCATGACGTTCGCTAGCGACGCCTTTGTCTCCTCTTCAGATTGCTTTATTCTCTCGACATCGCCTTCATCGCCCTCACAATCCAGCATGCAACCCGATCTCGGCACTCACGCTTGGCCTACTGATCTATGGTCATCCTATTACACCCCAAATCGCTGCACCTGCATTCCCAAACCCCACGACCTTTCCACGTTTGATCCATCCTGCATCTGGACCCTTTCACCGGCAAAGTTGACTCCTACCGAGCAACTTAAACATGTCTATCCATCGCCCCCTCCTACCGACTCCGATCCAAAGCACACAGTCCCTCTTCCTGTGCTGTGCGACGACTCCCCATCGCATGGTGCAGGTAAATCCCTTTGCACTTTCCCTCCAACCCTACCCCCTTCTTCCCCTTCTACCTCACTCACTCCACACTCCGAAAGTCTCCTTACGTCACATCCGTCCACCCAACATCTTCCTCTTTCCCCTCCGCCCTCGCTTCCCATGGTGCCACACCCCCTTCCGGGTGCCCCTCGAATTACAGATACTGACGCACATACGGATACTGGCCTCGACCTAGACCTCGACCTCGAGGTTCATACTGAGCCAGTCGCCGACGGTGACTCTCAATCATCCTCTTCCCCTGACGAATCATCCTCCACCGACTTGCTCACTCCACTTTCTCCAATATTGGATTTCCCTCCTGATGACGCAGATGCTCGCCCTACCGGCACCCTGGAGGTGTCAACGCTCTTGTCGCGATCACTGGTCTCACCCCTCGTGCGCTATGGCTCACTAGGTGTCCAGGCCATGGAGGGCGACCGGATGACTCTGTCAAGTGGCTCTTACTCGTCCATAAGAGATTTAGACCCGAAGATCGAGTCACATTGCGGACAGCTTTGTTCATTAGTAGTGCCACCTGATGGACGCGTAGGCGCGAGGTTCTCCATGATCCATACCCTCTTCCCAACTCCAAGTGGTCTTTCCTCCGACGGCTCACTGGGTCACTCGCAATTTTCATCGTGCGGAAAGCCATCCGTCGACTCGCATACTTTCAACCTTCTGCTTTCGCACACTGATATCCCTCATACTCTTCCCAACCTCTCATTACCGTGCCATCGTCTTCGACCCCGGCTTCTTCTTCACAACCTGGATGATCCTACCGTCGACACACGGCACAGGGATTCCTATGACCTCAACCAATGTCATGATGTCGACCCGCGACTCACTCCCAGTGCCTCACTTAACGTGCCACCGGGCACCGGCATTGTGCCAGTCTATCATCCCGAAGGCATGAATCCCGGATCCGAGCTTTTTCATGGGGTCAGCCTTACGAAGGATGACGCGACGCTTCCCTCCCCACTCTCAGAATTTGGTGGACCTTCATTTTGGACGATTGGTACTGAAACCAACTCGCATTCCAGCTCCACCGACTTCTGGGAGTTCGAAGCAATGGACTACGCTGAGACATCCCACTCCACGCCGTTTGGTTTGGAGTCGGACGTCGTCCCATCCTCCCCCATGCGCAGCACGCTTGGAGAACTTCATGCCGATGACGAGGACTTTCTTGAGAGCTCCCCTCTTCCGCAGTCTCCGTCTCGGCGGTCCTTCTCGGAACTTCCGGAAGACACTGCCATGAACGGATTGTCACCTTCCCCCCCTCAATCCCCGCTTCTGGCTGGACAGCCACTCCTAACGTTACCCGGCGCGGAACCGGACAACAGCCTTATTGTTTCCGAACCCCCCGTATCAGACTGGTCAGCTCCATCCTCCCCACGTGGCCTTGGGCTCTTCTTGCCTATACAGGCCGCTTCATCCAACCAGCCCGAAACATCCGAAACGCACGCGGTCGAGCCAAATCTGAACTTCTCACCGGATGCAATAGCACGTGTCGATGCATTGGAGTTTGAGAAGCTCAAGAGCGTCCGCCGCCGTACGTGGGTCTCGGAGCGCAAGGCAAAGGAAGACGAGGTATTCCATGCGAAGCGTGCGGAGATCCTCGCAGGTCGGCTCAGTGTGGCACCACCGGTGCCCTCCAAGCTGGCCGACTTTGACGAGCGCGGTGGCGTGAGCGCCGGTGCAGACACCGATGGCACGGAGGGCCCACCTGGTGAGCCCGCGCAGCTGGACGAGTCTGATGAAAAGACAATCCGGTCGTGGCTACTGTATACCGAGGCGCGCAGAGCGGAGGCGCGGCGCGTGCGCAAGCGGGAGAAGGAGCGAGGGCGGGAGCTGCAGGCGTTGTTGCGTCTCAAGCTTGGCGAAGATCCAGACGCGACGGAATACGCGACAGGTGCCGCCGCCACCAAGATTAAGCCGGGCAAGACGGCTATCGTGAGCATGCCGCAGCTCGTGGCGCGCATGATCATGAAGCGTCGCGACACGCCCCGGCCTTTCTCACCGCGTAGACACGACTCGCCTTACATCTGCTCCCCGCTATCGAGGCTCGAGCTCGAACCCATTGTGGATGACTATGTTATGGAGGAGTGAGAAAGGGCGCTTATGGTGCGTTTGACCATATGTACGCTCGTGTTGGTTTTGTAGACTGACTCTGTTCTTGCCATTGCAGGATGGACGTTGGACTGGACAGTTCCAATTTTGTTGATATAACATGACCATGCATTCCCTGTAGCATTACGTCGGTCATACCCATTGCAGGAATTTGATCACATCTTGATTTTTTCTTTTTCTTTGTCGCTCTTTATTTTCTCATCAGAATTCGTTGCACAACACTAGTACGTGATCTAACACGGCTATTACAGACGCAGTCAGTATTCAGGGCTCCCTATCGTCAACTTGTATCATCACTACCATACATCATATGATCTTAAATTATGGCAGACTTGAGTGTCGCGTAGGCTGGGCCAGCTCTGGGTTCCCAGCAATGTGATTTAACAACGTCTGCTCATTCTCCGCGATGTGCGGTTGTAATTCCTCCCGCTTGACCCCACGAAACTTGAGTGCATACTCGCGACACGCCTCGCGGCTCTCCTTGAGCTCCGGGTCCTCCCTGTCGAGTGCGCAGACGGCGAACCCAGGGAAGTTGTGCTCGAGGAGTGCACGAAGCGCAGGCAGCATATCGCGGCTGGGAGCGTACGTGCCTGAGTTGTTATCGATCACGAGCTCCCAGTGCGTGCGCTCGTCGGCGTCGGCGTCGGCCTTCCCATCGCCATACCCTGCCCAGCCACCCGCACACGTAGGGCGCGGGTGGAACTCACCACTATAGCGCACGCGCTTCGCGCAATTGGCGTGCAGCGCATGCTTCGACGCAAAGTCGACGAAGAACGTAGCGCCCGTCTCGCTAAACCGTAGCGTCTCGTCCTCCTCCGTGATGACGTACGTGTACACCGCAGGCTTCACGTACAGCCTGCGTGGGTCGTTGTGTGAGCGTTCCTGCACGAGGCTGTTCATGCCGTGCAGCAGGGCGAGCACGTCCGCGGGCGTATCGAGCGGGCCTGTGCGATCACGCGTCGTCTGCGCGTACAGCGTGCGGTGCCCTGCCCGGATCGTGCTGCGTAACGCGAGCGCCCCCGGTCCCGCACCAAAGATGGACTGCGCGGCGGCGTACTCCGTGTTCCAGTGCTGGAACACGTCGCCAAAGAAGGCACGCACGCCACGCAAGCGTACCTCCCACGTCGAGTAGAGCCGCGCGTCGTTCACGCGCGTCAGCTGCCCGACTGTCGGCGAGTAGTGCTGCGCGTACCGGAGAGGGCCGTCGAAGGTGTAGGCTGGCGCCTCGCTGAGAGGCGTTGTGGGTTCTCGTGACTCAATCTGCGCACGCGCGCGCAAAGGTGTGTATGGGGGACGGGAGGGAAAGGAAGGAAGGGGTACGCACATTGAGCCAGAACGTGCCACTGCGTCGCCGGTGTAGTGGGCCCTGGATGACGGCTTCCTTGGCGCCAGGCGCGACGGTCGTCTCGAACTTGCCTACAAAGTCGTCGGTCTTTCCCTCGTCTTTGTCCATCACTTGCACTGCGAGCGTCGCGTCGGCTGGCACGTTCTTCAGGCGCCACAGTTCGTTCCAGACAGGCTGCAGGGTGTTCACCTGCACCGACGATCTGCGGTTTGTTTACCAGTCAAGATATAAGGGGAAGCGTGGCGGCACGTGGGGACGGACGTACGTGTATTCAATCTCGCGGTCAAGGCTGGCGACAAAGTATGGGTCCGAGCTGCCCGCAACGTCTGTCTTTGGCAACCCTTGAGCACCGATAAAGTGGATAGTCAGGTCTACGTATTTCGTTTCGACCCCTGCATGGCGCTTGAACTCTTTCACTTTGGCATTGGCGAAGATACCCCGGGAAGTGCGCCGAGAGAAAGACCCATGAATGTTACCCAAGAAAGACATGACGACTCTGTCTGATCGTGTTAGCCGTTCATCTTCTTTAGCTGTGCGGATAGAAATACATACGTCTATGAGACCCGAATGTTCCCTATATCGGCTCAATGTCGTCGTGTCGACTCGTATTTATAGAGATCCATTGTGGCATGAGGCGCTGGCTCAGAGTTCGGATCAGGGGCATCCCGGGCCGGGTATCCGCCACTGGTGACAACTTGGCCACTGCTCGGGTCACCGACGGCAGAAATGATGATAGGGCGCTCCCACTTGCTGTTATCCCGAAGGCTTTACTCAGCTGGGCCCTGCGGACGGTCCCAACTCCACCTTTATACAAGGGAAAAATTGGGACTGTCACTGGTCTCCTTTCTCGGTCTCACCGCTTTTGTGGGATGCTCGTGGTCTCGGTTGAATCTCGATTCCGCCACCCAAGATTCTAGTTCAACTCGGGAAAGCTCTCGAGAACATCAAAATGGTCGTACCTCTTACAACGAGTCGTACACGAGAGATAACGACTTCAGCGTATACGTGCGCCATCCGCACGCGGACACCCAGACTTTTGAGCAAACGGTCTTTCCAGGGAATCACACCGGCGTAGCACGATATGACACCGCAAAATTCGATTCGTCAGGGTGCGTTGCTCTCACCCTCTTGCCACGACTACAAAAGTGGTTGATTGCGACGTTGCCCACAAAGAGACCTTGCGACGACGGACTTTGCGGCTGGTGTGCTCCCCGTACCCACGGGCTGCTGGTCGATCTTCGCCTTACTCAGCGCAGACGATGACAAGTCTTCCAACCCCGGTGCCATCTCTTGGATACGAAGGAACATCGTCGCAGCCGTCGCCGGCGCGCTCGCCGACGCACATAGCACAAGCCACCCGCCGCCCAGCACAGACTTCAACCACGCCCTGCGGAACGCGCTCGTGCGCCTTGACGACGATGCGCGAACGGGGCAGCCCTGGGCGCAGAATGCTGGCCGTGCCTCGGCGCTGCTCGCATTTTTCGATTCCGAGTCGCGCGTGCTCCGCGTTGCCAACACGGGCCCAGGCCGTGCATTTCTAGGCCGCCGTGCGAGCGGCACCACCCACGAGTGCACGGAACTCGTCGGGCCAGGCTCCCCTCGCTACCTCGAGCTTGAGCCCGCACGCGCCCATAGGGTGGACGTGGAGGAGCTCGTCAACGAAGGCGTCTTCCCCTCGCGTGGCCCGCTCGATGCATCTTCTGTGGAAACGCGTAGCATCGAGGTGTGCGACGGGGATTTTCTCGTGCTTGGGTCAGAGAGCGCTTGGGCAGGTATGGAGGGTACGGAGGCCGTTCAGGCTGTAAGCACGTGGATCAGGGAACAGGAGGAGCCAGCGCCTGGGGGGAGGCGACAGGGCCCTACTTTTGGTCACGGCTTTCCTTGGGAGAATGAAGAGGACGATGATTTTGGCTTGGGCTGGGTCGGCGCAATGGTTCCTGCGATGATGAGGAATTTCGACGCCGTGTTCTCGCGTTCCCAAGGGAATCCGGCGAGTTATGTTCTGCGACGTACCCAGCTCGAACGTCGTGCGGAAAATGGCAGCGCGCCTGACCAAGACGACCGTCTGACCGGACATCTTGTTCGCCATACTTCGAGTTCAAGGTGGGTGACCGGTCGGTAAATAACGTCCTTTCCCCGTCTTACTGACATGGCCATAGCCGAGGAAATGGCGGCTCAGTGATGGTTGTGGTATTCGCTGATGCAAAGTCCGCGAGTTCATACAAGTAACTATTTCATCAATGAACACATAGGCGCCACGTGTGTTTCAGCGTGCAGTCATGTACTTACTCGCTCTCCAGTAGAGCGAGCAAGTTGGGAAATCAGCATCTTAGCACGCGCACACCGTCTCGGAGAATATATCGTTTATTTCTTGCATGTTGCACCCGACGTGTAGAGCACATTCCCACACGTGGCGCGCCTATTACAACTGCACAATCACACTACCACCGCACCCCACGTGCCGGTTTGTTGTGCCGGTTTGTTGAGACGCAACGTCCATTGGTTGAGCCCATAGGCCCGCTCAACGCCCCCCTTCATCGCCTCTGGATGCACCCGGCCACCCACTGCACTTCCGCATCGGCTGGCATTTACGGAGGCAATTTCTTAACTAGGTAATATTGACCCGCCTGTGTATAAGCGGGTTCGTGAGTCTTCAGACTCTTCCGGCTCTGAACCCACGTCGTCAGTTTCAAAGAAAAACTCACAACGTGAGTTTTGAATTCCACTAGTAGCAATTTAACATCCTGATGCCCGCCTGTGGGGTTGCAAGATCAGAGAACTCGCCTTGAGGGAAGGCGGCGGCGTTGAGCGGGTGAGAGGTGAAACTGTATGGCAAAAAAGTTTGGACTTCGAGTACAAAAAACTTCTTGGGTGCTGTGGGCTCATAGGCCTCACGCAGGGGGGTTTCCGAGTTAAACGCGATACAGATTACAGGCCGGAGTTATATTAAAAAACCACAAGATGGGGAGCCATACAGGAGGCAGAACAATGCAAGTATAGATACTGTTAGCGACTCGGAGAGTGGGTGTGAGAATCTGGACAAAGTGTATGACTGCAGCAGGCGGAGATGGCCGATCGTGTGTCAACGACACTTGATACTGTACGGCTGCCACACGGCTCTGGCACCCCATCACGCCTTCCATTCGTGATCGGCCATCATATTCCTTCTGTTCCTCCTCTACCGTCTGTTCAGCTACGCCCTTACTCGAGACAACGCCTACACTCTCAAGGCAACACCCACAATACTTGCTTCTCAATATTAGTCGATATATTCATTTGTTCTCAAGAACACTCACCTTAGCATGAGTCATTCAGACGGAGCCAGCGGAGGAAGAGAAAGTAATACGTATGGCTCCGCTGTTGTCCTGAAGTTGTACCCGAATTCACAAGCATCCACGAACTCGACTATACGCTTTCCACGCAGGGAGTTAAATTTTTCAAAGACCACTTCGCAGAATTCGCTGCGATGCTCGTTGATAATGTGAGTCTTGATTTTATCGGGGCGTTTTCACTTGTGAGCGCAAGGATTGAACGGGCACTTTCGCTGTGGCACGTGTACCCGATCCATGTGCCGTTTGAATTCTTGAGGCCTTCCGAATATCAGGTTACAAGGTTCGCAGTGTGGGAGGTGCAACGCTTTGCCGTTACCACCCCTGGGAGCCCCGACTGCTCGATCGTCTGTCGCAAGGTCTGCAGATTGCGCAGCTTCTGGAGGCGGGAATTGAGACACATCGCCGAGAGGAACTAGGGACTCCAGAGGCTGGGCGGCGTTTGCTCTATCGTGTAATAGACCAAGCTCTTGCGGCAGCGTATATAGTAGCTGGTATCCGTCATCGCTCATTTCGCGGGTTGCGGTCTGGTGATATCACCTGGTCGCTGTGGTGTCCTCTTCCTGGTGCTAGAACTTGGTTCCAAACTGCGCAGATGGCGCTTTTCAGATTGCCAAATATTCAGTGTGGGGGATCGATCGAAGGGCGGGTGGCGAATGCGAGGGCGGGTAGTGAATGCAAGGGCGAGTGGCGAATACAAGGATGAATAGTGTTAGGATTTGTCACGGTCACTGGCTCTTTTAAGACCTATGCATTGGCCTTGCGGATACTGCATGGTACACCGCATGATGCATCGGTCCTGGGAACGCTGAAATTAAAGGGATGGGAAAGTTCGGTTTATTTCAGGTTCGGACTGGTTCAGACTCTTTTTTTCTGGACCCTAAACTGGACTGAGGGTCTGTTCAGGGGTTCATTCTGTTCAGGGATTTGGCTAGACCAAAGAACCTCCCAAACTGAACCCATAGTCCAATTTGGGGTTTGGTAAAAAGGGACACTAATCTGGAATGGTTCGAACTTTCCCATCACTACGCGGCTGAATGAGGAATCGACGATCAGCCGGAGTGGGAGAATCTAGTCGTTGTTAGCTGGCTTGAGGTGGGAATAATCCCGAGGAGAACGGACATCTGGCATCATGAAAATCGGTTGATGGCTGTGCGAACTTCGACTCGGCGAAGGTACTGAGTGAAGGGGAATACAATTATTTGTGGTGCTCGCCGTTCCCACACTCTTGAACCTGAAACTCGGAGGTTTCTTGAGAAATTAGAGGGCTATCCAGGTAGATGGATGTAGGATCGAATGGGGCGCAATTGCGTTAAGAAACGAACATGGGCGCTGTTTACTATTCCCTGCTGGGCTCATACCGTGACCCTACACTTCGCTCCGACTCCGCCTTCCCGCCGCTCTCGTTCCTGTCGCGCCGCCGCGTCATAGGTACTCGGATCACGTTGGCATGACTTAGCACGATGTGTTACCGCAGAATACGATTCGCCAAGATGCGTCTCTCTTACACACTGACCACCGCGAAGACAATGGCTGACCGCGACGTTGCCCACTCCGCGGCTGCTCGCGGGCACGTGCTGGTCAATTCTCGCCCCACTCAGCGCGGACGATCCCAACTCTTTCAACAACACAATCCATCCGCCGCTCAGGACACTCATCGACGACGCTCTACGGAACGCCCTCGTGAACTTTGACGACGACGCGTGAACGGGGAAGCCCTGGGCGCAGAGTGCCGGTCGCGCCTCTGCGCTGCTCGCGTTTTTCGACTCGGAGTCGTGGGTGCTCCGCATCGCCAACACTGGTGCAGGTTGTGCGCTTCTAAGGAACCGTGTGAGCGACACCACCTCTGAGCGTACGGAGATCGTCGGGCCAGGCTCCCCCCGCGTTTCCAGGGTAGACGTGGAGGAGTTCGTCAACGAGGGAGTCTTTCCCTCGCGTGGCCCGCTCGATGCATCTCCTGTGGAGCTGCGTAGCGTCGAGGTGTGCGATGGTGATTTTCTCGTGCTTGGGTCAGAGAGCGCCTGGGTTGGTATGGAGGTTATGGAGGCCACGCAGGCTGTGAGCGTGTGGATCAAGGAATAAGACGTGCCAGCACCTGAGGGGAGGCGCCAAGACCCTGCTCTTGGCCACGATTTTCCTTGGAAATATGAAGAGGACGACTTTGGGTTGGGCTGTGTCGGCGCAATGGTTTCTGCGATGATGAGGAACTTTGACGCCATGTTCTCGCGCTACAGAGGGAACCCACAAGCTCTACAACGCACTGAGTTTGGGCAACATGAGAAAAGTGGTAGCGCGGCTGACCAAGACGACTTGCCAGTGTATGACCGGGCATCCTGTTCGCCCTGCTTTGCGTCCAGGGTGGGTAGCTAGTCGGTAAGTGACATCCTCCCCCCATCTCGCTGATGTTGCCATAGCCAAGGAAATGGTGGCGAGGTGGTGGTCGTAGTATTCGCTGATGCGAAGTCCATGGGTTCACTGGCATACAAGTAATAACAACTTCACCAATGAAGTCGTGGGCGTCATCAGTGTCTCAGTGCAGTCACGTAATTTCTCGCTCTCCGGCGGAACGAGGAAATTGGGATATTAGTATCTTATGTTAGTGCGCACGCCGTCTCGTGGTATATTTTATATGCTGCATCTGACGTGTAGAGCACAATCCTACACGTGGTGTGCTTATTAAGTTATGACTGCACAATCAACACACTACCACCGCACCCCACGTGCCGGTTTGTTGGGACGCAATGTCATCCATTGGTTGAGCTCATAGGCCCGCTCAACGGCCTCCTTCATCGCCTTTCGATCGGCTGGGATCTACGGAGGCAATTTCTTAACTGGGTAATAATTGATAATTTTTCGGCACGGCCACCCCGCGACCTGGCCAATCCGATCGTCGACGATTCCCTTCTCTGGCCCCCTCTTCCGGCTGGCTGTCCATAACCCCTCTCGGCCACCCCACTCAACCACCTCAGACTGTCTCACGTTCCCTACTTTCCTTCGATATTCCTGATTTATACTCTCGAGATTGCAAGTACCGACGCCTATGAGCTTTTGACCGCACGCTCTCCTTTGACTTTGTCTCGTAACCGAGCCCCTCTAAGACCGCCATAATTATACGCCCCCCATGTCCTATTTTCTTTCGGCTCCCCTATAGGCAGGTGCGAACGTGTACGAGCTTTCAACCGCACTTCTCCGCTTTGATTCTTCTTATGAGCGAAAACCTCCAACTTGCTGCAATCATCCTGCATCACCCGCTCACCATTACTTCTATTTTCCTCGCACCATTGAATACTTCATTTTTTGATCATCACATTACCTTATCCTCCGTATTCATGGATCAACTCGCTCTATAATTAATCAGCGGGGTCATGCGTCTTCCGGAGCTTCCGGCTCAGGACCCGCGCTGTGGTTACAAAAAAACCCTTGTCAGAGAATTCACCTTAAGGGAAAACGTTGACGTTGAGAAAGTGAGAGGTGAAGTTATACGGCAAAAGAGTTCGGACTTCGAGTACAAGGACTAGTCGAAAATTGCTATGAGCTTATAAACATCAAGCAGGGGGCTTTCCAAGTTGAGAGAGGCGATACAGATTATAGCCAATACTAAAAAAGACATACAAGATAGATACAAGCCTGAAGGGAAAAAAAATGCGAGTGTAGATGTTTTCAGCGAAGGTGGGTGCGAGAATCCGGACAAAGTGTATGCCTGTAGCAGGCTGGGACGGCAGATCATCGATTATGAGGAGCATCAGATATGAAATGGGGTAAAGGTATCAACGATCAAGGGCACTTAGTATGGCCGTCAACATGTTTACGCGCGGCTCGGGTACCCCATTACACCCTCCATTCGTGATCGGCCATGACATTCCTTCTGGTAATACAGTTGCCTCCTCGACCGTCTGCCCGCCTACCCCGTTACTCGAGACAACGTCTTCACTCTCGGGGAAACACCCACAATACTCGCTTGTAAAAATTAGTCAATATATTCATTTGTTTTCAAGAACACACACCTTAGCATGAATCGTTCAGACGGAGCCAGCGGAGGAAGAGAAGGTAATAAGTATGGCTCCGCCGTTGTCTTGGAGTTGTACCAGAATTCACAAGCATCCACGAACTCCACTATACGCTTCCCACGCAGGGAGCTTACTTTTTTGAAGTCCACTGCGCAGAATTCGCTGCGGTGCTCGTTGGTGATATGGGCCTTGATTTTGTAAGGGCGTTGCCACTTGTAAGCGCACGGATTGAACGGGCACTTCCGCTGTGGCTGGTGTACCTGATCCATGTGCCGTTTAAATTCTTGAGGCCTTCTGAATGTCCGGTTACAAAGTTCACAGAGTCGAAGGTGCAACGCTTTGCCGTTACCACCCCTGGGAGCCCCGACTGCTCGATCGTCTGTCGCAAGGTCTGCAGATTGCGCGGCTTCTGGAGGCGGGAATTGAGACACATCGCCGAGAGGAACTAGGGACTCCAGAGGCTGGGCAGCGTTCGCTCCGTCGTGTAATAGACCAAGCTCTTGCAGCGTATACAGCAAAGGCCACGGGAGATCGGGGTAGGGGACAGAACTAGCATCCTAATATGGGCGAACGTTAGTAATTTGAACGCTAAGGCGTCATGTGTACTGTTACCTGGGGATGTACTCCAAAGGCTCCCTGAGGTGAGTCGGACGTCCAATCTGACTCCATGAGGGGAGTATTTTCATCTGCCAATGGGGGGAAAGGCGACATCGCAAAGGAGTCTTGGGGGGGATAGGTATGCGCTGCTAGTGGCTTCAATATAACCTGCTCGAAGTATGATGGCACCCATTGGAAAGGCACAATTGTTTGGGCAGTACCAGTCGGGGCACATAAGATCCGTGATTTGTCGGATCGTCCACCGATGCTCATTTCACGGGTTGTGGTCGAATGGCACCATCTCGTTGGGTAGCGTGGTGCCTTCTTGAGCTAGAACCAAACTGCGCAGATGGCACATTCTAGATAGCCAAACCAATAGCATTCTGTGGGGGGATCAATTGATTGGAGTACAGTGAATGTCAATGGCGTGTTGAAATTTATTACCAGTTCTATCCCCCAGTGAGGTTTACTACGGATAATACATGATGGGTCTCGTGGATGGGTGGCACGCTAGTGATCATGGATATATCTTAGGAATGCTGTTGCATGACAATCAACCGGAGTGAGAGAATCTAGTCTTTGTCAACTAGCTTGGCTATGAAAGAGTCCCGATGGGAACGGACATAACCCATGACGGTTGGTAACTGTGCGAAGTTTCGTGAGGGGCATCCATCGTGACAATTGCGTGTGGTGCTTGCTGTATCCACACTCTTGGACCCGAGTCGTGGAGGTTTCTTGAGACATCAGAGGGGTGTCCAGCTAGACAGAAGTAGAGTTGAATGAGGCGCAACTGCGGCGAGAAACGAGCGTGGTCTGTTAGGCTCATACCTCCAAGTACTCGTTCACACGGTCCCACACTCTGTTCCGACCCCCGCCTTCCCGCCGCAGTTCCTGTCACGTGGCCGTGTCACAAACACTCGAATCGCACCGCCCTGACGTAACTTACTAGTGTTGCCGCAAGTTCAAGTTGACACCGTTGTGACTTGAACTTGACTTGGAAATTATGGAACTCGTAGTAACTTGCACCGCCCAAGTAGCACACCGATGCGACTTGCAAGTCATCGGAAGAAACTTTCCCACACGCTTACACCCGTATTGGGACATATCTATCCTCAATAATAATTAGATACCTGCCTGATAACTATAAATGCACGTGATGATGTTTGTCACGCTTTCCCTGGAAAGTTCTACCGTGAGAAGTCAAGATTTGCATTTTTTCCATCGTTTCCATTGGCTGCGGAAACAGCGGCCCAGAAGCCCCGAACTTGCAGGTTACACCGGTGTCAGCTTGACGATGCAAGTTGAACCAAGTTACCTACTTGCATTGGCCTGCATTGGCTTGCGGCAACACTATGGTGTACCTTAGTACGACGCAAAATGCGATTCGCCATAGTGCGGTCTCTCACATACTCTGACTACCGCGAGGACAACGGCTGATCGCGACGTTTCCTACAAAGAAAACACGCGACGGACTTCGCGGCTGGTATGCTCCCCGTACTCACGGGCCGCTGGTCGGTCTTCACCTTACTCAGCGCAGACGATGCCAACTCTGTAAACCCCAGCGCAATCTCTTGGATACGAAGAAACGTCGTCGCAGCCGCCGCCGCCGCCGCCGATGCACACAGCGCAAGCCACCCGCCCCCCAGCACACACATCGACGACGCTTTACGGAACGCGCTCGTGCGCCTTGACGACGACGTGCGAACTGGACAGCTCTTGGCGCAGAATGCCGGCCGTGCCTCGGCGCTGCTCGCATTTTTCGATTCGGAGTCGCGCGTGCTCCGCGTTGCCAACACGGGCCCGGGCCGTCCGTTTCTAGGCTTCCGTGCTGCGAGCAACGCAGCCTACGAGGGCACCGAGCTCGTCGAGCCCAGCTCCCCCCGCTACCTCGAGCTTGAGCCCGCACGCGCCCATAGGGTGGACGTGGAGGAGCTCGTCAACGAGGGCGTCTTCCCCTCGCGTGGCCCGCTTGATGCCTCTTCTGTGGAGACGCATAGCATCGAGGTGCGTGACGGGGATTTACTCGTGCTTGGGTCAGAGAGCGCTTGGGTGGGTATGGAGGGTAAGGACGGCGTGCAGGCTATGAGTGCGTGGATCAAGGAACAAGAGGAGCTAGCGCCTGAAGGGAGGCGTTGGCCTCAAGACCCTACCCTCGGCTTCGACTGTCCCCGGAATTATGAAGAGGGCGACGTTGGGTTGGGCTGGATTGGCGTGATGGTTCCTACGATGATAAGCAATTTTGACGCCATGTTCTCGCATTCCCAAAGGAATCCGGCGAGTTATGTTCTGCGATGTACGTAGCTCTAACGTCGCGCGGGCAGTGGCAATGCGTCTTACCAAAACGACCGTGTGACCGGGCATCCTGTTCGCCCTACTTCGAGTTCAGGGTGGGTGACTAATCGGTAAATAACACCCTGCCCCCGTCTTACTGATGTAGCCACAGCCAAGGAAATGGCTGCTCAGTGATGGTTGTGGTATTCACTGATGCAAAGACCGCGAGTTCATACAAGTAACTATTTCATTAATGAACATATAGGCGCCACCGGTGTCTCAGTGTGCAGTCACGTACTTACTCGCTCTCCAGTGGAACGAGGAAGTCGAGATATCGGCGTCTTAGCACGTGCACACCGTCTCAGAGTATATTTGGGAGTATATTCGTTTATTTCTTGTATGCTGCATCCAACGTGCAGAGCACAATCCCGCACGTGGCGCCCCTATTACAACTGCACAATCAAAAGACTACCACCGCACTCCACGTGCCGGTTTGTAGGGATGCAACGACCATCTATTGAGCCCTTAGGCCCGCTCAATGACCCCCTTGATCGCCTTTGGGTCTTGCTTTGGGTACCGCACCTCCGCAATCAGCCGGGATCTACGGAGGCAATTTCTTAACTGGGTAGCAATTAGTAATTATTCGGCACGGCTCCCCCGCGACATAGCCAATCCGATCGTCGTTCCCTTCTCTGGCTATCTTTGCCCCCTCTCGACAACCTCACTCGACCACCTCACGTTCCCTATTTTTCCCTCTATCTCCCTAATTAACAGTCTTGAGCTCGTGGGCGCCAACGCCCCCGAGCTTTTAATCGCACACTTTTCTTTGACTTTGTCTCACAATCAAGCTTACAACCGAGCCCTTCTAAAACCGCAACGATCACACACCCCACTTCCTATTCCCTTCGCCCCCCCCCCCCCGCGGCAAGCAGGTGCAAACGTGTATGGGCTTTCGACTGCACACTCCGCTTCTAATCTTCTCACGGGTGAATGCCTCCGACCCGCTGCAATCATGGATCGCCGACTCTCCCGTGCTTCTATTTCCCTCGATCGAGTACTTCATTTTTTAATCATCACATCATCCTATCATCCGTATTCATGGATATTGACCCGCTTGTAATTAAACAGCGGGTTCGTGAGTCTTCCGGCTCGGAACCCACGTTGTCGCTCCCCAAAAACAAGCTCACGTTGTGAATCCTGGATTCCACTAGTAGCAACTCAACATCCCGACCATCTCATGTGGAGGTTGCGACATCAGAGAACTTGCTTGAGGGAAGGCGTTGGGGTTGGGCATGTGAGAGGTGAAGTTGTACGGCAAAAGAGTACGTACTTCGATTAAGGACTTCTCGGGAAGTGCTGTGAGCTCAAAGACATTGTGCAGGGGTTTTTAAACGCGATATAGATTACGGGCTGGAGCCATATAAAAGAAAAAAAACTAGATGGGGAGTAATACACAAGGCATAGCAAATACAAACGCAGATGTACGAAAGCGGGTACGGAATCCGGACTAAGAGTGTGAATGCAGCAGGCTGGGATGGTCGATCATGTGGAGCGTCGAATATGGAAGCGAGATAAGGTATCAACGGCACTTGGTACGCCCGTCACCCACGGCTCGGGCACCACATTACACCCTCCATTCGTGATCGGCCATCAAATTCCTCCCGGTAACACTGTCACCTCTCCTACTGTCTGCTCGACTACGCCTTCGCTCAAGAAAGCGTCTACACCTCGCGCTTACAATCACAAAAATCCCTTATCGATTTTCGTCAGTTTAATCCATTTGTTCTCAAGAAAACGCACCTTAGCCTGAATTCTTCGGATGGACCTGGAGGAGGAACAGAAGGTAACACGTATGTCTCCGCTGGTGGCTCGAAATTGCGCAAAAATTCGTCGGTATCCACAAAGTCGACTACACCCTTAGGGTTCCCGCGCAGGGCCTTCAATTTTTGAAGGACCTCTGGGCAAAGTTCGCTGCCGTGGACTTCGATGATGTGAGTCCTGATTTTGTCAGGGCGTTTCCACTTGTAAGCGCAGAGCTTGAATGGACAGATTCGCTGTGGCTTGTGCACTTGATTCCTGTGCCGTTTAAGCTCTTGACGCCTTTTAAATTTCTTCCCACACCCGGCTCTTTCACACCTGTGTGACGCCCCGCCATTATTACCCCCGGGAGCCTCGATTACTTCAACGGCTGTCGCAAGGTCTGCATATTTATATTTTGCAACTTCTGGAGGTAGGAATTGGGGCGCATCGCCGGGGTGCTCTGGATATTGCAGAAGCTGGGTAGCGTTCACTCCGTCGTGTAATAGACGAATCTCTTGCAGCATATACAGAAACGGATCGAAGTAGGAGATAGAACTAGCATCCTATACGAGCTAGCGTCAGTCAAATTGTACGCTAAGATACCAGGCGTACGGTTACTTGAGGATATGGCTCAAAGGCTCCCTGAGTAACGTAGGACAGAGGATCTTCGTCCGGAGGGAGAGTCGACATTTGCGAGGGATTAAAGGCAGGTCGGGGGACAGGCATGGGGTAACTCGCTGAAATATAACCGCTGCTCGAAGTATGATGGCACCCATTAGCGGGGGCACGATTGATTAGGCCGGACATGAGGCCTTGAGGGGACATACAGTAATACTTCATCATTCTTTGAGCGTCCGCCAACACTCATCTGCCATTGGGTTGTGGTTGAATGGCACCATCTCGTTGTGTAGTGCCCTCTTCCTAAGCTAGAATTAGATTCCAGACTGCGCAGGTGGCACTTTCTAGATATCTAGACCTATAACATTTTGTGAAGGAGACCAATTGAAGGGCGCGCGGCCAATGGTGTTAAAAATTCTCACCCGTCTATTCCCCAATGAGGTCTATGCATCGGCTCTCGCAGATACCAGATGATGGATCGCACGGGCGGATCGATCCTTGGAACGCTGCGTGATGGGTCTGTCCTGGGAATGCCGCATGACGATCAGCCAGTTTGGGAGAATCTGGTCATCGTTAGCTGGCTTGGGGAAGAAATACCGATGAGAATGGACATAACTCATGAAGATCGATTGGTGACTGTGCGAAGGTTCGTGAGGGGGCATCCACAACTACTTGCAGTGCTTGCTGTTCCCGTACTCTTGCACCTGAGACTCGGAACTTTCTTGAGGGTTGTCTAGCTAGATAGGAATAGGAGATCGAACGTGGCGCAATGGCGGTGAGAAAAGAGCGTGGGCGCTGTTTATTCACTGTCGGTCTCATGCCTCCAAGTACTCGTCTAGTGACCACACGGCCGCCCCACGCTCTGCTCCGACTCCGGATTCCCCGCCGCTGTCGTTCCGGTCACGCCGCCGCGTCACAAGCGCTCGCGCTCACGGCGCTGGCGGTTGCGGGACCAGATCTACTGGTGGACTCGCATTGCAACACCACGGCCCCACTCCGTCATTGTATCTATCATATGTCCAGCCTTGTTGCTCTTGTAAACGAGCGAATTTTAGAAACTAGGTTTTCGACCTAGTGATCCATGGGGCCTTGCATGGGGCTTCATCATGACTCGGACGCTTGCTCGAAGGTCCACAAGCTCGTCATGCAGTGCCCCGGGCCTTGGTCGACGGTGTGCCAGGTGCCAGGAAACCACTCATCGATAGTTTCGATAAATGTTGAAATAAAAATAAGATAAAAATCATTTTACTGGCACACGAAGGCACAGGCTCCATTTCTGACATCCTGACTCTCGACATTCAATGATCTGCCTGTGTAGGAGTTGTGCCACGAGCGTACCATATCGAAAATCCATGGGCACCGTGCATTGTTGGCACCGGAGATTAAGAACAGAAACGGGCCACCACGAGTCTGAGTCGCAAGTGGCACAGTGCCCTCAAGCATAGGGGATCTCATCATCCCATCGTTTCTGCAACCATTCATCACGAATGGGCGCTCATTCCCTGCTTGGCACAAATTACCATGAACTTTTGTGTAGTATTACTTGATGCCACCGCTGTAACGGCACGCCGCAGCGCCGTGGACATGACGTGGGTGAAATGGGTGCCTCTCTTGTTTGGAAAGTAGATCGCAAGCGCACGACCTGGCACCAGAACTCGCGTCAGGTGAGAAGAAATACTAGATAAGCATGTGCCCGTATCAGTACACCTTGCCTTCCCTTGAGAGCACTCAAATCGACGAAAGCAAGGAAAGCAACTGTGCGGCACAGGATGGTACTGGCACAGTTCGATTGTTGACGCAAAAAAAAAAACGTCGGGTTCCCTTGCGAGTTCCGGTCAGTAGGACCGCAATACCAAGCGCAATACCGTAGTGCGAGACCTTGTGCGAGAAGACTTCTCTCTAGTTAATCTCCAGGTTGCTTCGGCATCCTGGCTGGTGTGGTTCCTGATTTTTGGCTTGACTATTCTGCCATCACTACTCTTGTGATTTTCCCGACCTCCTTGATATAGCTGTGTCAGTAACTCGCTGCGGCGCCCATGGACAGGGAAATCTGCTTTCAGGTAAATCATGCACCCCGCTCTCCCCATATCTCGCTGGCCTTTTATGGTGCGAGCCAGGCGTGCGAAGCTGGCGTGCCAGTGGGTTGTTGAAAGTGACGCAATGGCGCCCCATGGTGCGAATACCTCACTTTCGATGACCCTTATAGCATACTCAAAGGAGTGCCTATGATCTTATATCCTGCGAAATAGTGAACGCTGGTACTTTTGGCGGAGGACGTACCCACAACATCCCAATATTCTTACTCATAGTATTCGACCATCACGGATTCCATGTATCTTCACATCCGCTGCATTCTAGGAGCGGTGCAACACCGCCACTGATCTCCTGACGGCATTAACTTCACACCTATCCTTGCACCTATCACCACATCGGAGTATGCTCTGCAAACCGGAAGCTTGTCATATTTTTTCCGACTTACAGAGGTTCATATCCGAGTTCGAGGACAGATACTGTAGGACGCTGATTCTACGGCCCGGGTGTTTTGATTCGCGGACCATGGTAGTCCCATGGGAGACATCAGTTACTGTGGCTGAGACGCCGGATATTTGCGATTACCCTCTAGTGTGGCCACCAGTGAAGGTGTCCATGGAACTAGACAGGTAGTGGGAGGTTTGAAAGCGAACTTTCGTATTATCCTTGGAAGAGGCACTGAACATAGAACAAGAAAATGACCGAGGACATCTCCTAAAAGGGTGAGTCAGAAACGAGACACGCAGAGGTATCAGAGGGAGCTCACATCGACCCGGAGCTCGGAGGAAAGGGGCACGAACCCCCCATGGCGGTTGGTTTTGGTAAGGTAATTACTGGAACGCAAGGGTCATATCACTCGCAGAACTGTGCAGAACTGTGCATTAGTACCGATAAGTAGGGCTCTTGGATAAGCGGAACCTAGGATCTCAAGGCACTTCACAAGCGACGCGTGGTTTCCTCATGGATGGCTGTCGGGAATAACCTTCCGGCCACGAGGCAACGGTTGAATACTGTTTTGATAATCTCTTCAGCTCGCTGTCAAACGCTGTAATCACTACTTGCAATAGAGGTCCCAGGGGTCAAAGTGTATGACATACCCTAGATGAGGTACAGAGGGCTGTTTGACGCGTCCCTCCGAGTCGATGGTTGACACACGTGTTGACAAAGCAACGCCGCTTATCGGGAACGTGGAAAGCGCTGATAGTCGTTGTCGTAAAGAAGAACAAAACCTGTGACTCGACAGGTTAGTAAGTAAACCCACAAACGCCACGTATGAGTGAGACTGGAGTGAGTATGTTGGGTAGGTATGGCCACCAATGTGACTATTTATTCGTTACAAGTGGTGGCAATGACCGAGTTCTCTGATAGAGCCCGAGTGCTACAACTGTGTGATATCCATACGATGGTACTTAATAGCTGTGCTGGCACAACTTTCTCCTGGGCCCCACATATCACTGCCCAACATTGGGCGTTATTTTACTCGTTCCGCGGACGATATGAAACTACCGGTTACAATACCTGGTCATAAACTTTGCACGAACTTGTGTCAAGGAGGCAATATTCCCAATCATAAGGCGCAGAATTTTGAAAAATGGGTCGAGACACGGAAGTGGCGATAAAGACGTTGGGGTACTGATTCGCAGAACCTCGACCATGGATAGAATCATCTTCTGTACAGCGCAATATGCGACCCCTCAACGGCGCTCTCCGGCCCGTGCTGGTCACGGCCTTTATCGATCAGATCGGTGGTTTGGTGTACGTAATTTACATTACGGTGACTAGGACTGTAGTGGTTTGGTTTGGCACCCACGCTTCTACCTGCGGTCATGGATTAAATTGAGTGCCCGCACAGTAAGTTACACACAGTAGCGGCTTCAATTTCCCTACGGTTCGTCTGGCACTTGATCATCACCTCTGAAGAGCGTCCGTAATATGGCACAATCCGACTTCAGATGCTCCTTAGTTCAGCCAATCTGTGCTTGCATATTACGGCACGGCTGCCACATCATGATGTCCCGCTGATAGGATGGCAAAGCCTAGTGCCGTGCTTCACACTCGAGACACAACGGTGTACACTTTGTAATCACTCCAGAGTTACGATGCACAATCAGTCAGAGGTGAATTTGAAAGTGGTGAGCACAACTTGAAGACAGCTCGTGGAATCAGAGAAGAGGAAACTTGGAAGAAACGTCTACGTTGCGTAGCCTTATCTAGTCAAACCCCGTCATATCCCCAAAGTTCAACGCACATCTTTTCCGTCCTGGCGGTTCAACGTCAGCCATGTAAGTTAGGATCGTTGTTATACACCCCTTCTATTTCCCTGGCCCCCACCCACGGTGACAGTGGTACTTCGGATTGCTGGGCAACGCACGGCGACTCGGGTCTGGGCTCATTCCTGCAGTATCAGTGATATGTAACTCTAGATCCTCTAAACACGGAGGTGAGTCACTTAGACTTGTCTTGATGATCGCACGGTACTATGATAGACCACAATAGCGGTCACGTGATACCCGTTGATCACTGGCAAAAGTTGGAACTATCATTAAATACCCACGGTTCTGTCTCTGTTCCGGTACTGAAAGTCACCATAAAATCTCTGCATCTCAGCCAGAGTTCCAGTGCCTAGCGCTCTCTGGACTCGGACGTACGACCTCAGGCTCTAACCCTTCTTAACCACTAGTGACTGTGATTCTGCGCTATCTGCTTGCTCCTTTTGTTCTCAACCGCGCCCTTCTCTAACCTCACGACACCTCTGGCGTCAGCCTGGAATGACAAGCATTGGAAACACACCTGGGATATCGTGTCAGTTAACTGGGAGGGCTTCGCTTGGTTACTTTCCCGCCAGCACCACGATCGACCTCCACGCTTTTTTCCACGTTGCGCTCAAGTCTCACTACGAGAGCACTGATAAAACGCAGCGAGCTGGCACACTAGACGTTGTCAGAAACGACTGAAGCACCAAGTGCGCGTAATGCGACTTAAATACACAGAAAGGAATGTAACTACACGTGAAATCATCAGCACCAATGATATCTCAACCAAGTAGAGGGCAACGGATT
The DNA here is from genome assembly GCA_025766275.1 of Lactarius indigo. Classification (NCBI taxonomy): domain Eukaryota; kingdom Fungi; phylum Basidiomycota; class Agaricomycetes; order Russulales; family Russulaceae; genus Lactarius; species Lactarius indigo. Next base: position 283,306 of record JAFKAC010000018.1, on the reverse strand, counting down.
GTCCCTGATCATGCTCGTAAAGTAAAGTCTGAATTGCATCTAAGGCTCGTGATGCGAGACCACACCTCGCATGCCCGACGCCGAGGTAATTCGCGCGTGGACGCACACTCTCATTTCAACAAGCGCCTTGATTGATGCACTCCACGAGGTCAGCGACCCAAGGTATTCAAAGTATGTCCTCCTTCTCTTACACCTATGTTCACATGTATCGCTTCTTCATCGCAGATATGGTGCACACCTGCCAAAGGAGCAGGTCGCTAAACTCGTCTCGCCGCACCCAGATACTCTCGAGCTCGTCAACTCCTGGCTCGAACGCCACGGCTTGCCGCCCTCATATATCTCGACGACACACGGTGGTAGCAGGCTGACGTTCACCAGTGTGCCCGTGTCCCACGCTAACGAGCTTATTGGCGCGTCGCGTCGTACCAGCTCTGCTGGTATAGCAGGACGAACGATCTACGCAAATGACGCGATTTTCACCGTCGTGCGGGTCAACGGCGGTGGGTATGACCTGAGCCAGCCTAGTACTAAGACAAGCCTCGACAGCCAGTTCACACTGCGTACTCGACCCCGCACATCTTCTACAGCATCGGGCGCCAGCTTAAGTCATTGCCTGGCTGCAACGAACCTGCCCAGGGCAACTCGCTCCTGGAGTGGCTCTATTAAATTTTTTTTTTTTTGATCAGGTTTATTCCGGGACAGTACAATGATACAAGACCGGTCCTCACCCAGTACAAGAGGTAACGTAAACTGAGTCACGTGTAGCCAGGTGATAGTACGGAGAAAGTGCGCCACCTTCGGTGACCTTCCAAAGGTAGGCGAGGGAACCAAACGGAAATTAAGTAGCATACCACGTAAAGAAAAGGTAATGGCAGAGGAGCGAGTAGGGAGACAAGTAGATACCGGGCAGTTTTAGGCCGGGTCCAGTTCTTGATCGGAGAGCAGGTCATCAGGGCTCATGGGATGTGCGAGTTGGTGTCGTAGCTCTGCCAACCACTGTTCGCGTGGGGTGGGAACAGTGGCCGGGGGCTCAAACTCAGGCTTCGAAGCTAGGCTCTATTACTTGACCTACCAGACTAACATCCCACAGATGATCACTAGTAGGTTGGTTTGTATCGACGAGAAGGGTCTCCTGCTGGAATATGCAACAGCCGTATGTGACCTATTTCTCCAACTCGGGACGTGTGGCGTCGGCGTCATCTTTGCGAGCGGCGAGGATGGCACCAGCCGTGCCAGTGGTCCTTGCATGCCAGTAGCCAACAATGGCTCCAAGAAATTGGCCCCCTGTTCCCTGCATCTTGTACGTGGCATTTCATCTCTCCTTGGAAGTGGTACATCGACGCAGGCACTCTCTACGTCTCCATGGCTTCATAGGTCCCTGGGTATCTGGTGTTGGCGGCATGAAAAACTAGGGTCCTGAAGTCGCAGTGCGCCTCTCCGGGGGCAGCTTATTTTCTGCGCCCGATATACTAGAACGCTGTTGTCCCTACCTTCATTCAGCACTTCGGCAGCCAGTACAAGGGCTTCTACAAGTGCATTCTCGTGACCTGGGCTGACCTGTGCTTACCTTGTAACTGTGCAGCCGTGCCGATCAAAGTGTTGACATTCCCGCGCAGGCGCTCGGTTTCGTATTCGTCGAAAACAACAACTTGAAAGTCTTTCTCGTGAACCTGCGCGGCGCCAGTGCGTCCGAATATTCCCTCTCTCTTCTATCCGTCACTCATCATCAAGAACATATCTTACTGCCATTGTACAGACCTTTGCAGGCATAATCTCGCTGCTCAACGACTGTCGGCTCTCAAAAGGCAAGTCCACGCTCGGTTTCCTCAAACCCTGGTTGTACCACGATGGTCTTGAGGGCCTCACCGACACCACATTTAGCCCCAACCTGCGCTTTGACACTGATGGATTCTCGCCATCGCTGAGGGTGTCTTGTTCGTCCTGCGAGACTTGTATTTGTTTTTCCATGTTGGCCGTCCGTAGGTCACGTGGTCTCGGGTCCCGGGACGCCGGACTTTTGGTCAAGCTTTTGGTACCAATACACTTGCCAATACACACCGACAAACGAGTAGACGGATGGCGACGCACGACAAGGGTCTCTGAAATAAAGGAGTAAAATTGGGAGACTGGATCAACTTGTCTGGTCCAGCGGGACTCACAGGAATGTTACCCATATCACGAATCAGTAATGCTATCTGGCACTGGTAGTTTCCTCTGTTAAGGGATGATCGGGTAGGTAACTCTAAGCTTCAAGTTGGTTCGCAACGTAAGAGACTACTATACTGTACATGGGCCATTTGAGAAAAGCTAACCATACAGCTCTTTTACATGAACGCGCACCCCCCTCAACATAACCAGAATTCTCAAAATTGAGAAAAGAGGTGTAGAGGACGCTTATATCTTTGGTATAACACTGTAGCGCAGGTACTCGTACGTGTCGAAGAAATTGACTACAGCCTGGCCTCGCAGGGAGCAGATTCCTTGCAAGACTTCAGCGGAGAATTCACCACGGTGGACATCCGTAATGTGGGTCTTGATTCTGTCAGGACGAGTCCACTCGTGGGAGCAGAACGGACATTGACGCGGCGGCGTGTGTTGGTCGTTAATATGACGCCTGAGTTCTTGCGGCCTTCCAAAACTCTGGCCGTAAATCCTGCAAAGACGACGCACACCACCCGAGGTAGCAGCATGTTAGAATGTGCGGAAGTCAGACATTCTAACACTAGGACGTGACGCGCTTTCTCAGCTGTGAAAGGATCATATCTGAGGCTTCTTCGATGGTGCTGGTGGTAAATACCGCCTCTGAGCACTGGAAGAAAGAACTCGCATCCGCTTGGGTAGAGGACATTCTCCAGGGATACAAGAGCTGGACTTTTGGGGGTCTTTGTGATGGTAAACGGTTCAAGGGGAAAATTAAGCGCACACGAAGGTGGAGACCAGCGTCTATTGAGCGTCTATTGAGCGTCTATTGAGCGCCTATTGAGCGCCTATTGAGCGCTAATCAGGGACTCCCAGCGTGATTGCAATGCCTGTGCCTCCTGTTGATCGTGAAATTGACATATTGACAGCTTGTAGGGACCACGAGGCCTGTTGGATTCAACCCCACGTTGAACTGGCATGCCGACATCGGTCATTATCAATTATAGTAAGACTCGCGGCTGCGTGGCCTTGCCCTACTGCTCTGGCCGAGGCCACCGTCCTCATGGCATGGCTTTCACCGCTTCACCCACCTCGGATCACGAAACAACCCAACCACCTGTCGCACACCTGGTGTATTTGGTCACCTTACCAAGTATGCAACCCTCGGGTAAAATTACCGCTGATCAAGCCGCTGATACGCAGTGACACCCATCACGATGTTGTCCACATACGACTTCCGGACGCGTTGAACCGGTGAATGCGAATTATCATTAGTTGAGCCCGTCTTCGACTCCTCTTGGCCGAGTTACATGCAATTTCCCCCCCACCCCCTCTGCCAGTGCATGTTATGGCACTATATAATTTGTAAACTTCATGACGAGACCTCAGCGCTCAGTCTCTCTCTCAAAAGGCTGAGTCGGGGTTTCCAGCGCTCCACTACATATCACCGGATCACCGCTAACTGGCTGGTTTGGGATGCCAAGGAAATAAACGAGCAATTTTTGCGACAACCACTCGACCTGAGCAAAACCCACTCACAACATAACCGCGAACATTCATTTCAGTTCCTCAACTTTCTGGGCATCGGATCCAGAAACCTCGAGGCATGATCAGACAACTGGACTGCATAGATGAACAGATGAACAATAAATCACCACTCGAAGTCGCAACTCAACTCGGTCCTCATTAGCTTCATTCGCTACATGACATCGTGCGGGCCGCTGACCTGCGCGTCTGAGTCCTTTCGTGCTATCCCACAGCGTACACCAGAATTCCCATCACCAGACATCGCTACGCTACTTCCACTTCGAGAGCGGATAAGTGCCGTCCTGATAAAGTCACTGATAATCAATAGGATGTATTTAGTGGTGTGTTATAATGAGACTACTGTATCGCTTATCAAGGATGCTCGCTGGCAGTATCCCTGATATTTCACGGGCGATTACTATGGTAGTTGGGTGCCAGTGATACAGTAGTTCGAGTTTACGGAAACACATATTCCTTCGACATGACCAGATGTCTCAGAATTGAGAAGGAGAATGAGGTATAGAGGACCCTTATACCTCTGGTATAACACTTTGGCGCAGGTACTCGTACGTGTCAAAGAAATTGAATACAGCCTGGCCTCGCAGGGAGCAGATTCCTTGCAAGACTTCAGCGGAGAATTCACCACGGTGGACATCCGTAATGTGGGTCTTGATTCTGTCGGGACGAGTCCACTCGTGGGAGCAGAACGGGCATTTACGCGGCGGCATGTGTTTGTCGCTATTATGACGCCTGAGTTCTTGCAGCCTTCCAAAACTCTGGCCGCAAATCTCGCAAAGAGGACGCACACCACCCGAGGTGGCAACCTGCTAGACGTGCTGATTTCAGATGTTTGAATATCAGGACGTAACGAGCTTTCTCTCACCTGTGAAAGGACCGTACTAGAGGTGCCAGTTATCAAATACTCCTGTGAGTACTGGAGAAAAGAATTCGCATCCACTGGGGTAGAGGACATTGTAATATCTCAAGCTCTGCTGGGAAACAAGAGTGAGCTGAGTTCCAACGGGGCTTCATGGGGGGGGTTATATAGAAAAATACGGTGGCACACCACTTGCGAGGGCACCGTCGTAGGCGTTGTAGAAAGGGCGTATGGGCCCATCCCATCATATACCGGGAGGGCCGGATGCTCACGTCGCGGGACATGGTTGATCGGCACAATTCTTTGGTGATGTGGCCCTACTGCTAGAGCCGGATCCGGCACAATAGGTGGTCGAGTTTCTATCGGTCCGAAGATAATTTGATCTTGTGGGAACGATGGATTGGTGAAATAACCTCGAACGCCATGTCCCAACCATAAAACTTTACAGATTTGGCGGAGGCAGCATTTGGACCAACCATTGTCTACACAAGTAGATGCAGGGATTGTTGGGTGACTCTCCCTCGTGCGGATCAGGGGGGAGGGCGAAAACGAACCCACAGGGTGCTGATAACACTTTGAATATCATTCCGAAGCACGTAGGAAGTGTTGACACAAAATACATTCGTTTCTTGTTGAAAATATGGAGGGTTAGATAGGTAGTCTCTAGTCGCACATTTGGAACCAGTGTGAGAGTGAGAAAGTTCATTGTCGATCCGCGGCGCTTAGCTGGGTAGCTTGTACGCGCCTTACAGTTCGCGTGACTTGACTGGCACAACTGTCCAACTCCGACTTGGACGCCGCGCTCATGCCGCTGGCGCTCATCAACTTCACCATACTGCCGTCCCGGGGTTACAGAACTGTAAACCTACGGTACATCGGGGCTCGTCCCTGAAGCGAGCCACAGTGCAGGATTTCCTATGGCGGCCTGGCAGATTCCCATGCCCTCCCATGTAACGTTACCACACGATCCAAGGCACTGGCATATTTTTTTTTTAACTAAGCCCTCAACTATGCCGCGGGTCATGAAACACGATGAGGACGCTCTTGGTGCCCCATTCGTCGAAAAGAGGCCACAACCGTCATGTAGGGCGTCACCTGGCACATTTGCCTCAGAGAGTCAGAGGTGTGTAGACGCATATCAGAATGGCCAGGATCACGGCTGACGTTGAATGGGCGCGTGCCCGGGGCCCAGGGGTGGTCCTAAGTATACTGTAGGGCGGGATTCCGTTTCAGTTACGACTGGTACGGGATTCCGGCGAGTAGGAGTAGGCCCAACCAAAAAAACACTGGGCAGTATTCGTTAGCATGACTGAAGGTCTGGTCAACTATAGAAGGTCCACCCGGGCTGAGGAAAACACCGGTTATAAGGGCGACTTGTGCCCAACGACGCCATCGCCATGCGTACTCGTATACCCACAACGACTCGGCCACCTTGCCCACGTCACCCGATTCCACACACGCGTGATTATCGATTCCAACAATTGTGTTTGAAATGTCGCTCCTCTTTCCGTCCTCATTCCACCAGACCCCGTCCATGTCTGTCAACTCATTATACCCCGTCCGTGTCCTGACTATCGTGTATTCGGCTTTCTTCGGCTTTGTATCTCTAACGTAACATCTATCTGCTGTTCTCGGAACTGTTCCGTCTGAGAACCCCACGTGAGTGCCGACTCATAAATCGCACGCACGCGGCCGGTTCTCCTCACGTTCCCGCGTATATTGACTGAAATCGCTTCGCACAGTTCTATCTCCCGCAGCAGTATCTTATCCGACTTCATTGCCTCTCAGTCTGCGTCTCCCTCTTTGGACGATATTGATATTATTCGCACATCACCTTCACGATACAGTAGCATCTTTTTGGCACAGCCACGGGCTCTCGGGACAAACCGCGTTGACTCAGGAGTCTCCGTCAGTAAAATCGCAGCATCACAGCGCAAAATGACTTCTAGTCTCTGGAGGTCTTCTTCCCGCAGACTAGTGGCTCTCCACTTACCGGCTTTGGTATCCTTCCATTACGATCCTCACAATCATCCCTAGTGTAGCTATCACCGGAACCGCTGCGACGTCCGTAATGGGAACATCCGCTGTCCAGGGTTCCTGCGGTCCAAATCGTTCGCCTATCTCAGCAGCGCGACTCGCAGTACGAAAGAAGTGTGAATAGCTAGCTGGTGTTCACGAAGGAAACACAGCTCGGCTGTCAATGGAAGCTAACTGCATGTTCAGAGAATGAAGCGCCCATTACCATCCCCTGCGGAATAGTGAACATTGGGAAGTTCCGTAGAGAAACCCTACCTGCCAATACGCGCACTCTGAATACACAGGTTCCGTGCATTGTCTTAGGGTCTGGCCGGCCTCCTTCACCCCTTGTGATCACTACTAGAAGCGATCGAGTCGCCTCGCGGTGCATCGCCTTTGCGTCTTATCATCGGTGCGACGCCTCACCTTGTTCTCACTGAATACCCGTTTCCTTGATACAATCATAGGATCGGACTTCGCGAATCAGGAGGACGTCTTATTTTTCAGAAGTTCCATATCCGAGTATGGGAGGATGGGACGGTGATCATGCGGCTTCATAGGTGTGGTGCTCAGGGCCATGGGGTCCTGTGCACAATGCACCGTCAATGGGTTCAAAATCGAATATGGGACTAAACTCGAACCATTCTTTCAACCGCAGGCATGGGCGGTACCCTGGGAGAAGGCTACTGAATACCACAGCCTGGTCCCTCTCGAAAAGTCACGAGTACATAGTGTTATGCAGGCAGTGCAGTTCAAATCGCGAACGTGGACTTCGCATTTTCCTAGGAAGACAGAAAAAAGCCGCTGACCGCGGTCCCCTAAAACCTCGAAATGAGACTTACTAGTTCATTGGAATTAGAGGGTGCTCACGGAGCGTGCCGAGAAAAGGTGCCTAGGACCCCGCACCGGAGTACAGCATGAAAGTGAACCAGGACCAGTGGTGGGCATGCTACAATAGTGCTGTGTATCACCAAGACTAATCAGAACGGACGTCAGATAAGCGAACGGAGGATTTCTCTAACCGAGGGTCGTCCCCCTTCTACGGCGTAGATAAGTGAGAATATATGAATAGTACACCCGATATTACCGTTTCACAAGACGCGTTGTATCCTCATGGTGACTATCGGGCACAGCATTCCGAGAATTTCTGACCAAGAAGAGACAACAATGATGGAGCCAAATTAAGAGCCGAATACTGTCCCAAGTACGCTTTACGCTTAACACTGCGATCACTGCTCTCAATGAAAGTCAGATATTCGATACCCGAGACACACAAGACAACTATGACATACACCGGCAGACCGCTAGCTGACCACTGCAAAGTTGTTCACTGGCCTTTGGTAGAGGGCCAACAAAGCGGGACACGTGTTGAGCACGTGGGCTGGGCGCTATAGCACAAACAAACAACAGGAAACGTGCACGTTTTGTGTCCTTATACCGAGACGAGTTTGATGGGTAAGGCAACGGAGAATGTTGGGAAGCCCTTTTGTATTGCACCAACGGCTGTGAATCTCGGGTTCTTTGGTGGTACCTGAGTGCAACACTTGGTGGACATAGATTTAGTAGTTCTACTAGGTGGCCGTACTACTGCTGGCACAATTATCTGGACTTGCGGTCGATACTGCGGCCTTGACCGCGGCACTGGAATTTCAGGTAATAATGGACCTTCACACGGTAAAACACAGGTCACAATCCAATGCGAGTCACTTGTTGTATGTGGTTATGATAACGTTCGTGATGAAACGCTCTCCTAACTTCTCGTATCAAACTTCCGCGGGTGATGCGCTGGAATTGTACTCGCCACATCCAACAAGCACTCATTCATCCTTGTCACCCTTGAGACCGATGGTGGAAGTAGTCGGGTCCACGTAACAGCTATGGAGCTGCTATCAAGATGCCTAATTCGTCAGCCTAAACGGTACAAGAAGCGGTATCAGGGAAGCAATGATTCCAAATATCCACCTATGGTCACAGTACTATGATACTTCAACTTCCAGCGTGGAAGTTTGGGGCACTGGCACCAATCCCTGCTGTGCTCCTTACGGAATAATGTTGCGGTTCTCCAGCTCCAGCTCCGTGCCTTCCTGGAAGAGGAACATGTGTGATTACAAAGCACAAAGCAGTTTATTTGGGGAATCATTGCGATTTGGCACCGTGCGCTTATTGTAAGTGCCCTCGTTCTCAAACACGTTGTTTCAGCTCGCATCGGTAACACCCCTCAATCGAGATCTCTAATGCGCTGGAAAGCTACTTTCCTACTAGCACCGGTGAGCAATCCTGTGGTTAATGTACAGTAGAGGCACCACTACGGTTACGGCAAGGTTGGATGGCAGGGTACGGTGCCATGATGAAGCCTTCACGACTCCTCGAGGCGCAACAACATGCCGTGTATTCCATGCCATTATGATTTACGTTCACATCCCACGAATGGCACTCCAGCATCGACTTGATCTCCTAAGAGGAACTCTAACCATTTTTGCGAGCATTCTAGATGTCAAAGCAAAGCAGTGCATGGATAAATCAAACACCTGCGCACTCCATGCGGAAACGACGATGCAGGTACGACTTTATAAAAGCCTTTTCCCCAGGGAGGTCGAGTCAGTAACCTTCACAACTATCATCGTCGCATTTCAATTTCTCCTCTATACCCGATGTATGATCCCCAAGTCTCGCAGCCACTCCTTGCCAACAATATGTGGTTGAATATGGATTTTCAGAACGAGGTAGAGTCTTTCTCCGTACTCATGCCCAGGCCTCATTACTGATTCTCCACCGTGTATGGAGCATACGGCGGCGTACCCAAACGGTGCATACCCACAATGCGGCCCCGAAGCGACCTTCGAACATTTACCATTCGATGCAAATACCATTTCCCGAGACGACAAACCTCTGACGATGTCGTCACTTGGCTATGCCGTGGCGCCCGTAGACATCGGCCTTGCGGCGCCAATGAAATCCTCACCAATCCCGCTCGGTCCCGAAGTCGGAACACACGACGTCCCAGCGTTCGGTTCCCTGCCTGTGGCACCACTTCGGGGCGATTTGGCATACCAGCAGCAGTGGTGGCCCGAGCAACATTCCGCTCACTCACTTACCCCTGAGGTGTCACAAGGCTACCCGGCGGTCCTGAACCAAGAACCCTGGGAGTATGACTATTCTTTGGCGGAGGCTATGGATGCGCAGCCACACGGACATGGCGTGTTCCATTTGGGCGAATTAGAGCGTCGCTCCATTCACAGGAAGCACAGATACGAGCCGTCTTACCGCATAGAGGGGCAAGATACAAGGTTCATCTGCACTTTCGAAAATTGCGGGAAGAACTTTTCCGGCGAATGGGAGAAGACGCGACATATCAAGTCCATGCATCGTCCACCGACAATAGGGTGCTCAAAGTGCAATTACAAGCAATCGCGAAAGGACCTGTTCACCGAACACTGCAAGAAACGACATCCCGGCGAGTCGATAGAAGACTTACGGGTACAGCTGGACGTACCAGACGCATGATCCAGAGATTGGCTGTGCGTATGAATGATAAGAGTCAGAGCCATGCTTCCTTTAGAATAGTATTTGTAATTCAACGATAGTATTATGACTTCAATGACTAGCCTCGACGTCCCTCTTACTGATCCTTCAATGAGGCAATTAATTGGCTCCATGAGGAGGTAACTTACATCTGTGAGAATAGGTGCCGCGTTGTGAGTTGGGACAGGACGTCCGAGGTAAACTTGATGGCATAGCACGACAGCCAATGAGAAGATACGCAAGGGGGAGTGGTTCAAAGTTTTAGGCGCCAACTCCCCCGAAGGAGAGAAGAGCCTTCTGATTGAAAACGCGGTTTGCACCCCGGTTTCACATGCAGGGTCAAGGGCAGAGACTAATAGAGAAGCCATGAGAGGTTTTGTCCACTATGGAAAATGGCTAGGCAAAACCAGTGCGGTTCGATGGTCTAGAATCCTTGTTTTGGTCCATTACTGACCCTCTGCATGGTTCGGCATTCTCAGGCTTGAGGCCTAGCTTGAGAAGTGGTAGTAACAAGACATCTCGCGCAACACTCGCTAATGGTGTACTCGTCGTAGCCATATTGTTTCAGCATAATTTTTATTCAGAAAAAGAAAGCAAATATGCCATGAGGTAGAGAATGCCTTGAGGAAGAGAGCCATGCGGCGCACTAACGGAACGGGTGTGTGTGCGGAACGGATGTGATATTTGTGTTTATTTGGGGGATGTATATAAGTTTGTTGGGGAAGGTCGGGGTTCGTCATTGCCGGCTTCATTCCCATTCCCATCCCCGCTTTCGCTTCTACTGCCGTCGACGACGCCTTTTCTTCCACGAGATAGAGACTTTGCGGATCCGCTGGTCGACGTTACCCACGACTTTCTTTGCCATTTGCATTTGACGACAACACTTGCCTCTTCCTTTCATCATGTATGACTTTCAGACGCTCTTCTCCGTCCCGGAGAGTTTCAGCTCCAAAGCTATTGTCACGACCTTACGGGCTTTCGGCGACAAAACGAACACAATGTCTTTGAAGCCATCCGTGAGTAAGCATGCTCCGGCCGACTCTAACCCTCCCCCACGCTTTCCGTCCCGAAAGGCGTCAGCAACTGTTGCCCTGACAAGCACTACTGCCTTGCGTTCGTGGAAGCCACTCTCGTCAATGCCGCTCGACTCTTTGCGGCGAGAAGAAAACGTGATCCCGTTCCCGACGGCTCCTGCATGTGGACAACTGCCTGCGCATGACCCGCCTCCGGGACTTAAACGTCCTCATCCCGTCGAGGCGCGCCGTCGGCGTAGTGGCGCCCTTGTTCCGCCTTCCGCGCGTGCATCCGCTACGGTTGTCATCCGCCCTGTTGCCAAGCGGCCAAGGAAAAGCAAGCGTGTTCTTGCAGACCTCCAGTTCATGGCCTCCGTGCACCGCAGTATCGTCGCATTGCACGCGGAAAGCGAGAGTGGACAACATGAGGCTTTGGATACAGGTGTGGATGTTATGAACGTGGACGACGGACCAGGTTCTAGGGATGATTCGGTGGCGAGGGTGAAAAAGGAGCTGTGTGGCCTGGACCACCAGCTCGTGGCACGTCTGGTTCTGCGTCTTCGTGCTGGTGGCTTTGCCTCCACATTGATGGATGTACGCCTAGCCAAAGAGCCCAGCCAGCTACTGCCATCACCTATACCCCTAGAGGGTACTCGTGCTCCACCCCCGTCACCGGAGATGGACTCTGGCGCTGACGCGATGGACGTTACCCCGGATCCGCTGCCGGCCAGCGCCGCAACGTCCCCCCGCGTATTTCGTCTGCCACCTGTGCCTGCTGTGCTTCCTCCTCCGCCACCTCTCCTTGGCAAGTCGGCTCCTCCGCCTGGTCTGGTATCGCCGCGCGTTCCATCCCAGTTTCCCACGGAGAAGCTCGTATACACGATGCCGCAACTGGTTGCGACCCATATTCTGCACCTTCACGAGCGTGGTGGCGTCAGGACGCCAAGCCCCTACCCCCGTACCCCTCGCGCACGCAGTCCTCTTAGCAAGTCACTAGTGCCATGACCGACCTATTCACACATATACCTCCACTGTATATACACCTTGCATTCTCTCATGCCCTGATCGCATATCGTCACATGTCCCATCCACGCATTCCCCTGCACCATATCATCCGCACCGTACGCTCGTCTGTATCATTATCTCTACACCCGTCGTCGCTCTTTAAATCCCTTAATACCCCCCCCCCCCCCTCCCCCTCCCGGATACTCCCCCTAATCCCATGCTTCCATTTGTGTCGAATGTAGGCAATCTCGCGTTTATGCTGGCCGTCAGAAAGCGATAGATACACATTTGTCATCTCACTTCGGAAGCGTGCACGAACATAGTACAAGTACAGCGCGGCATGCGCACAAATATGCCTCCAACCGAGAACGTTTGCTCGTGAGAATATCGCAGAGTGGTACGTCAATGAGAACGTATTGCTTTTGGACGTAATAATTACGACTGTAATTTACGCTTAGAACGCAAGACGCTCCTTTCGTCCGCTTGGCTTCTGGAGCCCTTGGGGTGTTTAAGCTTTAAGATGTGGGGAAAGGCACATCGTCATCTTCGGATTGTCAACAATGCGGCCACAGTGAACGACGGGGGAGTGTGGCCATGACACAATCTTCCACGAACACCTCATGCGTCATGCATCATGATCATGGCCTGAAATCAGACGATCACATTTCCGGGTACCGGTACTTGAAGAGGCGAAGCAATCTTAGTGCAGTCCCCGGATTACACAAAGATGACACACTGGCACAATGTATATTGGATTGGGGGAGTTGTGCCAATGGCAGCTACACGCTGGCAGGTACCCAAGCTATTCTCCCAAACGGCGTCTCTGACGAGCCCCGCTTCTCACCATCCTCGTCGACTCGCACGCCAACCTCGAATAGCCCCGCGCCGTGGCTCTCCACGAACCGTGCCTCAGCCTCGTCGGACGCATCCGGCTCGCACAGTAAGAGCCGCGGGTGCAATCTCAGGTCCTCGGGTGTGACCGTAGCGCCACCCGGCAACAGATCGAGCAGCCACACGTGGACACCGCCCGGACCCTCGATGGGCGCCTCGCCCAGGATTGCCGTGAACTCCGCCGAGACAGCCGCGAAGGTGCTCGGCGGGGCAAGTACTCGCAGATGCGCGATTCCCTGCGCGCCGTTCGGGTGCACCGTGTTTGACTCTGGCCGTGTTGGCACCTAGAGAGAGACGCCGGATAGGCGGTAGTATGACAGATAGCCTGAGGCAGGTACACGCACCCGCAACTCGCGTGGCGTCACGTCGCCACAGAAGAACGGTAGCCGCGAGCCGCCTTCTTTCTCTCCCCAGCGCGCAGGCGTCGTCAGTTCCCACTTGATCTCCACGCCGTCTGGCCGCGTGCGGCCCCCGGATACCTCGGGCGAATAGCGCGTCTCGCTGCTCACCGATTTCAGTCGCCCATTCAGGATCGCAGAGAGGGGCGGCGCGGCATGCGGATCGCCGAGGAACGCGTATGCGACCCAGCCGTTCTCCTTATTCGCCCATTGGTGGTGGTGGCGCGCATCGTGGGACGGGCTTGGATGCGGGTAGTGCGACTCGGGGTGCGTGAAAGATATCAGCTCTAGGTATGTGCCTTCGGGCAGGATCTGTTCCCGGTTAGAGCTCTGGGGGGACAGGAAGATATACGATCTCACGATGAGCGAGTTGGCAGTCAGTCCGCCCGCGTGCGTGCCTCCGGCGATGACGCTGATCGGTGCAGTGTTGTGCCGGTCAGCGACTAGTCGTGACAGTCAGGACGACCGTCGGACCATGGGGGTCAGCGACCGCAAACGACCACGACTATTCCCACGCCCACCTAAGTCGCTGACACGGCTGACATAATAGGTGCTGCACATGCAGCAAGTCGTCCAGACAAGTCGCAAAACCTCGCGTACAATGCGTAGTGTAAATAATTGAGTTAGACATGATGAAGTACACTATCAAGGGCTTGATCAATCTCGACGTTAAGGTCTTCCTCTCCTTGTGCGTCCAAGTCAAGGAGCTCATAGAGCTCTAGCTCGTCGTCCAGACTCCGAGATGCGCTACGTTCGTTGGTAGGAATCCAGGCCCGATTTTTGAAATCAAAAAGGTCGGAAATCTTGATTGAGATGCCCTCTGAGTCATGCATCCGTTCGCCCTCATCGTCGTCGTCTCTGCTTGCCTGTCTACCAAATGAATCAGTTATTTCATTGAACTCGTTAGCGACCCCACTGGCACCAGACAACTGCTGTAGTTCTGGGTCAATAACTGTCATGTCGTCCATTTCCATTTCATCGGGAGGTGGAGGTGGAGCGGTGGACTCAGAGGGGGGCTGAGGATCGGCCTGAGGTACTGGGAGTTCTTCAGCTTCTGCCGGAGGACCATTAGATCTTCCAAAGAAGCGTTTCATACGTTCTTTGGTGTCTTTTTTGCGCAAGTGCTCGTCCCGTATGTGCATCTTCAGTTCAGCAAGAGAGGTGAGCGTCTTGATCCCAAGATGATTTCTGAGCTTCGTGAGGGTATTGCCAAACACGCTGAATAATCGCTCGCACGAGGCAGAGTTTGGGCAAATGGATAGGAGGTGTTGTGCGAGTTTGATGAGCGGTTGTGGGGAGGGTCCAGTGATCGGGCTGATTCCTGTGTAAAATCTAATAGGATCGGGGGACACACCCGCAATCCGTGTCTCCGCTTCAAGGGTGGAAATGTATTGTGCCATCTGCTCAAATATTCCTCCGCCCGAAAAATAGTCTTCAATGTTGCGCAATAAGTCCCTGAGGTTTTGTTCGAGCACCGCTGTGGTCTCTGTGACAGAGAAGAAACGTCGATATAAACGTTTCATAAGTGCGAGAATGCCGGCGTGAGTTAGGAAGGGGACACTGGGGTTAAACGCAGTTTCCTTGACGAACGGGTTTAAAAGGACGGTGGCGATAAATACATCTTGATCGGCTCTAGCCCACCGCTTCTCGATGCTGTCAAGTATAGCTGTACACCCAGGAATATTTGCGGGGTCCTTGGCCTTGTTGTCTTCGTAATATATTGAAAGTGACCCGAATGTAAGCAGGATCTGATCCAGACGACAGAACGCCGCTTGGGCGATGTTTGCAGCTCTCGCAAGAGGTTCGAGATGTGTCTTAAGGCTGTATCAAAACGTATCAGATCTCGAATGCCATTCTCGAGTTAAATAAGTTTCTCACCGAGCTAATGAGTGCCAGAAACTACTATCCTCGATGATCGCCACCATTTCCTGCGCCTTTCTTTTGTTTGACGCTGATGAGCCTGGGGAAATGATAATACTTTGATCGGGCGGGGCCATTGCATCGTTATTTACAAGAGCCATGAGAGGACGGTGGAGCTCAAGTAGACGCCTAAAAGCAAGATAATGCGCCGTCCACCTTGTTAAGACAGCGCGGATTACCGAGAGGGGTTGCATCCCGCTTTGCACCTGAATTTCTCGAAGGCGGGCGAGGACCTGGGTCTTGCTGCGCAGCCAACTGATGAGCTCACAGGCCATTTTGCTGTGCTTCGTATATACTGTCTCGGCCTTAAAGTAATCCCCGACGATGAGGTTTACCTTCGAAACATTAGTATGACCAAAAGGATGAGAAAAAAAACCTGTCACACCTGGTGCGCGAAGCAGTCAGGGCACACAATATGTGGATAACGAGCAAGGAGCATCTTCCTCGCCTTTCGTGATTCACCAGATGCATCTGTCGTGAATGCGACAACAACAATGTTCCATTCTAATTGAAGGAGTTCGATTACTTCTACCATCAAATCGTAGAGTTTATTGGCAGTCTTCCGTTCGTTCGACGCGTCATGAACCTTCACCGTGTGGACCTAAGCCTAGTCAGATACACGAGGATAGTTGTCATACTAATGTCATACCTTTTGATCGGCCATAACCATGAACGCGATATAGTGATGGAAATTTTCACCTGTCCAGCCATCACATGAGGCCGTTGTGCTCTTGCCACTCAACTTAACCTTTGCCCTCAATTGTAAATCGGCAAGTGCCCGAGGCAGAAGACGCCCTGTGAGGACCTTGCGACTTGGTGACTTGGCATGTGGGAGAAACTCGACACAGAAGTCTAGCCACTCTATGTTTTCTACCCATGAGAGTGGTAGCCCTGCTGATGCGGTGAGGCGTACGATCCGTTCCTCAAAAAGTAGCTGACGTCCTTCTGACCATGAAAGTTCGAAGGGTACAAAAGGAGTCTGCGGGACATGACTTGGGCTGCGTCGAGATGACCGTGCTGAGTACATAGATACATTGTCGAAAGGAGTACCACTTCGACTTCGAGGACCGCCAGAGGATGAAGAAGACACAACAGAAGACTCTTGCTCGTAACTTGAACTTGGCCCAGATGTGAGGCCACGTGCAGGGTGATAGGAATAGGACGGCGTGTGAACATGTAATGAAGGCAATCGGGGGCTTGGATAGGGTGACGCAGAGTGACGTTGATATGCTGGTGATGTGATGGGCCCAATGCCCTCCCCTGCAAAGTGACGGGATCTCCTGCCACTGGCAGGGGGTGACCGTGGGATTATACCGTCTTTGTAGGCCTGTGCCATCGCACGCACGTCGTCAATATGATTGGAACAGGCTATAACATGATTTAGTAGAACATCTACACGTCCTGGCAACCATGCACGACCAGGTTCATTCTGGCCGACTGAGAATACTAGTGGAAAGCCAGTAATTAGGTGACAAATATAGAGACGTGATGTAGTGACACACATTCTGCTTCGATCATTTCTGGTGTCCGAGCAGACTCCCGAGTACCTGCCTCAACTTCTTCTTGATCATGTTGAAGGGCTGCATTGACGACCTTAGCTAAACAACCTATGCAGAATACCTTAGGCTTGTCACGCGTTCCTTGGGTGCCAGAATATGCTTCAGGTGCCTTTTGTGCAAGCCTTGGGTGATCTTTGAAGAAGCCACGGACCCAATGGCGAGTAGATTGAGGTGGGCGGGCACTCATATCGGTATCGGATGAGGAGCAATGAGCGATGAAGAGATGAAGAGTATGAGCGCCGTATGACGTGTAATCAATGTAACCAACTACAGCACGTAATATTTGCTACTTCACGTGATGAGGAAAGTCACGGTCGTTTTACAGTCAGTGACTAGTCAGTGACTAGTCACCGACTGTATGACCCGACTTCTGACTTCCAGTCGGCGACTGTCCAACACTGGATCGGTGGGTGGGTGTCTCAGTCAGTCATGGATTGGCACGCGTGAACGAAGGCGTATACTGACTTGAATCCTAGCTCGCGGAACTGTTTCGCAGTCTCGTAGATCGTCCCGGGTGGCGTGAGGTGCACAATATGGTCTAGGGTCTTTATCGATGGCGACATCGGGCGTGATACTGATCTCACAGGCGAAGGGGTGGGTGGTGCAGTAAGGTAAGGGAGGCCGCGCTTGTGGGAAAACAGTATCTGACTGACGTCAGTCGCTGCCGCATGCCACATTCCGCGTCTACGCGATGGCGGCCCCGGCTGGCCCGTTGTTCCAGGTCGCCACCTCCCTCCACGCTGGTGCTGCGTGCGCGGGAGATTACCGCCCATGATAGCAAGCGCCACGTCCAATATGACACCACTCAAGTTGGTAAAACATCGTCAATAACTCGCGGAGTTCCCAACACCTGTGATGATCTCGGCGCTCAGAACACCGGTTTGGTGCCCGTAGTAAGTCTAGGTCCCGGGATGGTTTCTGATCTAGCCACACCTCCTGGTTGCACATGTGTGTGGGGGGGGGCGTTGTTTTATTCCCCAGAAAGCTGTCCCACAACTCGCTCACTCGCACACCTGGACTGGCCCCGGACTAAACGCGCATGCGTTTTCCTCCACAGGCGCACCGCACGAGCGCTATGAGAAAAACGCTGCAGTACAGTATGAGCGGCGCCTCGGAGTGCCTTTACTGGCAGACCTCGCTTGATCGCTCATTGAAACATCGCGCTTCCTGGTGCTCTTAGACGTCATTAGGGTACAGTACTGTGAAAGCCAAAGGTTGGGCGCTTGCTCTTCATGATATGGAGAAACCTAAGGTCATGGTTTCTGGTTCGAGCGCACGCAAGAGTGCGACTTAATTCAGAATATCTGCAATATTTTCGTCGAGTTGTCGAGCAGAGGAACAGAGTGGCATAAAGTAGTAGTAACAGTAATGGCGCTTCATACGAAGTCCTTATGTGGCAATTGAATCACACGGCCTGCTTCGAACCGATTTGATTTGGACACAATTTCGTTCGGACTCGCCATTTCGTTTCAATCATCGTGTACCATCGTGTAAGTGTAACTCGCGCATTTGCCCTCCGATCCTCCGACTTTTGGCGCACTTTTGGGAAAGATGAATACTATCCAAATTGAGCATTTACTGGCATGTCGGACATTAGGGCTGTACATGGGCTTCGATCATTGATTTCTATTATTCACATTACAGCAACGTTTGCTACTTTCACAATTGTTCACGATGCGTCGGCACTGTGGTGATAACAGTGTTATTTGTTCCCACACGACGCTTGTCCTGGTGGGGTGAGCCAGAAGTACGAACTCGTAATCATCTCCGTTATCACTCATGTTTCGCCTGCCACGGAAATTAAATTATGGTCGTCGCATGTTGTGTAGCAGTTAGGTTACTTCTGATCGACGTCTCAGTAGGCTGTGTATTATGTATCTTCTGGTGCCTACAGACAGGCTTCAGGGTAGAAAGAACGAGGAGCGGATACCCCTATCTCGCCAAGAACAGCCTTGCTGTGCATATAAATGAGTACTCATGTACTTATGTTACAGCGTGGACTTTCGTTCTGTCCAACTTGAGATCTGGGGCTCCTAGAAAGACCTCTATTTTTAATTCACGTTATCCTGTTATCCCGGACGCCCAATTCGCCGTTCCATGCTCCGCGGCGTGCTTACCCTCCAGCTCCTGAGCTTTCCGCATGATATTTCACCTTGGAGAGATGGACCTCGGCATCTCGATTTCAACCCGCGCTAGCCCTTTCACTCGTAATTGAGCTACGTCCTCATCCTTCACCCCAAAGTAGAGGGACAGGTCTCCCGTTATCATGATTTTCGCTTATTACCTCGATTTTACCCTCGGTTCCTTGGCCGCCTCCGAAACCCGACTGGCCTACGACCAGGGAAACCAATGTCGTCCCCAACAGACGCATTGACCACGAGTGGGGACAATGGTCTTCCTACACAGTTCGTCGACCCACCCGAGTCACACGACTGCTTACCTGCTTCT
Source organism: Lactarius indigo (assembly GCA_025766275.1). Classification (NCBI taxonomy): domain Eukaryota; kingdom Fungi; phylum Basidiomycota; class Agaricomycetes; order Russulales; family Russulaceae; genus Lactarius; species Lactarius indigo. The sequence continues at coordinate 263,991 of JAFKAC010000018.1, read as the reverse complement.
CGTTTTCCCTGGATCCCGGAGCGTGCTGTCCTGGACATAATCGCCACCTTTTCTTTGTTTTTTCTTTCTGGGATCCAACCGCATCCCGCTCCCTAAAAATAGTCTGATTCTGCTTCAATAGCCTCCATCAGGCTACACTTTACTGCTTGAGCAGAATGGGTTGTTCGTCTACAGAAAGCAGTTATGTTTATTTAGAGGAATCCCCCGTACAGAACACGGCTATATGGTGTTTGTGAAAGTCCTGAAGAAATACTTTTCCAGCTGCTCTCCCATGACGATGCGTACCGCTGTCTTCTCCGTCCAGATAATTGTTGGGAATAATTTTCTTTTGAAAGTCACAAAGTCGTTCCTGCCTGTGCCTGCAACTTGCAACTGACCTCGCAATGGTTTGCCGGGAGCGTCTCCAGCCCTTGGATCGAATCCCCAGCCCAGAATCAGCTCTGCGCTAGTTTACGGTACCGTAGGCCATTTTGCATGTTCGATTCCAGTTTGTGTGCGCAAGCCCGGTGCATCACCTGTTGTGCAATCGTCACGCACGAGAAATGTGTCTAGATCTGATAAGGGGTTTGCTTCACGATTTTACGTGTGATAACCAATTATAACTGCAATTCCGTCTGCACACACTACCATCAGTCCTGCTGTTCCTGACTCCTGCCCAGAGTGCTCGAACCCGAATTTTTCAACTATTTTTTCGCGCACAGAAACCTGAGTCATACCGACAACTCCGGCTCTGTTCTTATCCCATCGGGCTCATTTTACATGTACCGCGGGTCCCAGAAATTAATGCCAACGTGTAGCAATACTAGCAAACAAGTACTCGGATATTCTATATACTCGCTTCGAACCTTGCCGGCCCATTTAACTGCCCGCGTCGGAACATTGAATCATGGACGACCCAGAGATTGAACGTAAGACCCGGATTCGATACACTGTACGATCTTTCTCATAGCTTCATTCGTTCTGCATAGTCTCTCTCCCAGAAATCGAAGACCAGATATCTCATTGCCGCAATATTCTCTCATCCACACCTCGATCTCACCCTGAGCGCGGTATTCGCCTCTGTAATCTGGCTGGCTTCCTATCGACCAGGTTCGACCATTCAGATGAGAAAGAAGATCTCGACGAATGTATCGTCTATCTGACGGAAGCGATACTCCTCCCTCATCTTCCGTCTGATCCACCGAGTGATAGCATCGTTCGGATGCTCTTTGAACTCGCTTCCATCCTTCTTCGTCGTTCTCAGGAATCCGAACAGCCCGAAGACGTCCAATCGTCCGTCATATACTTTCGTTATCTTCGAAACCACTTCGAGTCCATTGAGATCTTCGACATCCAACGCAGCGAGTTTGCAACCTATCTCGTGGTTACACTGGCCCATCAGGTGGAGTTGGGGATCGGCGATGCAATGCAAGATATCGAGGAGATGACAGTCCTTTGTCGCGAACTGCTCAGCTCTGATATCCCGAAAGACTACCCAATGGAGGCAATTATGCCATTTTCAGGAGCTATTATCACAGAATTTGAAAAGAAAAACGCGAAAGAGCCTCCACAGGAAGTCATCGAAGTCTTACGAATGGCCACGATACCTCAGCCAGACCTAGACCTCGTTTCTTTCGCGCTTGCGCGCTGTCTCTGCACTCGCTTCCAAATGACTTTCGCGATCGATGACTACGAGGAGGTGATGCCCATCCTCGACAGAATTATCGCTTCCTGTTCCCCCGGAGACTGTCTGAATGCAATGCAAGATAAGGCGATATGGATGATTGTGTCGCTTGTACTGGTCTGGACTAACACTCGTCCAAACCCGGAAGATTTGGAGAACCCGATTCACCGTTTGCGTGCCTTACTCAATGCCCCATTTCTTGAAGATTCACATCGCTCCGCTATCACCGAACTCCTGAGGAGCTATGAAAGGAAACGTTTCGAGTATTTCGGCGTCACAGGAAGCCTTGCAGAACCACATTCTGGTGATGTTGTCAATAGTACTTCATCCCGCCGCCCGGCCATATTCGAACGGAGTGTCGCTGGGTCGAACAGAGACCAGGAAGACGAGAGACAACAGCTTCTTCAAGAACTTCTCACCTCAATTCGTAATAACGAAGTATCGAGCATAGAAGAGGCGGTCAAGTACGGACGGACGCTATCATCTTCGTCCCATTCCAGTGACCGACATCCATCCATTCCTGTTTATTACTTTGCCGAGATTCTCAGCGAGTCGTTTCAGCGTGGCAATAATACCGAGTACCTCGACGAGGCAATTACCACGTATCGTAACGTTCTCGGAATGCCAGGCCTACAAAGGATCCGGTATCTTGCGACTCTGGGTCTTTTAGGGTCTTTGGGTGACCATGTCCAACTTCTTGGACACAAACGACACAAACAAGACTTGGACGAAATGATGCAACTCTTCCCCCAAATTGTCGACGATCAATCCGTGCGAGTATCAGTACGGTTCCAATTTTCCTGCACGTGGGCGCGTGACGCTCGACGTTTCGGTTACACTTCCATCTCAGTTGCGTATCAGAATGCAATATCATTGATGCAGGACACTCTTGTCTTCGCTCCAACTCTGCCAATCCAACATTCTCGCCTCGTTTCGATGAACGAGGAAACTAGGACTCTACCGTTTGACTACGCGTCCTATCAGATACAAGTAGGTCAGCTAAAGGAGGCAGTCGAAACTCTAGAACGAGGAAGGGCTTTGCTCTGGTCCGAAATGCGTGGCTTCCGTACTTCGGTCGATCATCTCCGTGCGGCTGACTCGACCTTAGCGGAGAGATTTGTGGAGATCAATCAGAACCTCGAGAAAGTGACTATGTCCGTCGCTGCCTCTGGCGCTAGGGTTGAGACAGACAATCGCAGAGCCGAGGCCATTGATGGTCTGGACTCGTTTGGCCGACTCGTGTTGCAACAGCGGAAACTTTTAGAGGATCGAAATGAACTCATTTTGCAGATTCAGAGCTTGCCCGGATTCCAAAGCTTCTTGAAGACACCGTCATTCGATGATCTGAAGTCTGCTGCTTCATGCGGACCAGTCATTATCATCAACCACTCCCAATGGCGTTCGGATATCATCATTCTTCACAGTAACTCTGCACTCTCTCACATCCCCACTCCCGACGACTTCTACGACCGTGCGAGAAAACTTATGGATACACTGTTGAGTGTACGAAAAGACAGCGGCGTCGATTCGGACGAATACAATTCTACATTGGCTTCCGTTCTCTTAGACCTTTACCAGCTTGTTGGGAAGCCAATTATCGAGAGACTCCGTGAACTAAACATACCAGAACAATCGCGGGTCTGGTGGTGCCCTACCTCCGTCTTTTGTTCTCTTCCTCTCCATGCCATGGGACCGGTCCCATCGGATGACGGTGACAAGCGATATTTCTCGGACTTCTACATATGCTCCTACACCCCAACACTCTCTGCGCTCATTGAATCTCGCAAACCGAGTTCACAGGCTCTGGACCGCCCCCCAATACTTCTCGTAGCTGAGTTCGACCTACCCGACTCAGGCGAATCCCTATCTGAGGTGTGCGAAGATGTGGACGTTATCCAGGCTCTCAACACACCTGTAACAGGCCTTATCTCGAAGGATGCGACACCCGCGGCCGTACTCAAAGCCCTCCAGAGTCACCGATTTGTCCACTTCGTATGTCACGGTACACTGAAGATCGGAGAACCATTTAACGCCGGGTTTGAGCTCCACGGAAACCAACGTCTCACTCTTCTGGAAGTAGCACAGTCTCGCCTCCCCACCGCCGAATTCGCATTTCTCTCGGCTTGTCACACCGCCGAGCTGACGGAAGAAAGTGTGGCTGACGAAGGACTGCACCTCGTCGCTGCGGTACAGTACTGTGGTTTTCGGAGCGTAGTCGGGACGATGTGGGCGATGGCTAACACCGATGGAGGAGAACTTACTAAATATTTCTACAAGTCGATGCTCTCTGGAAAACAGACGGGGGTACCTTACTATGAAAGATCTGCGAAGGCACTTAGGGATGCTGCGAAGAAGCTGCGGAGAAAGAGAGGAATAACTTTGGAGCGATGGGTGAATTTCGTCCATTATGGCGCGTAATGGGAAGGAATTACCAGTGAGTTGGCAAATCTGGTTTGGTACGATTGTGGAGCTTACTGCGCTTCCTAAATGGAGCGATACAGGAACGCAGGTGTTTGAACATATGCGGCGTGGGACGTTCAAGTTGCGCAATTCGTTGTAATATATTCGAGATGGGGATTTCATTACCAATTGACTCAGAATTTATGCTACTGACGATGGTCATCTTGTCGCTTCAAGTTGTCGAAGGCCATATACTTATCGTGTACACACGACCAACTGATGTGGCCTCGGGATCTCAATTGACGTTTGTCGCCCTTTCCATACCCCGCGCGTTCGTTCCCGCAGGGGGCTTGAAAAACATTTACGCGCTCGTGGGCGTGGTCCGTGGATGTAGCGGCAAGTGCCCAGCCGAGTTTAAGAACGATTATTACTCGTCAGTGAGGCCGGGGATCAACAAACTCAATAAAGAAGTCGCAGAGTCGAATGTACGCTACGCAAAGCGAGCTCTTAGCACCAACGTAGGTCGCCATGAAGATACCGATTCGGAATTCTGGTTTGATGGTACTTCAATCGGCCCGGTGGTGTGGGCATTGTTAAAGCAATTCCACTTTGCTAACAGGACAACCCATCACGGATACTATTGAGTCAAAGTCTAAGCGCGTTCCTCGCACGACAACGCCCGTGTTGGTTATGGGAAATTCCAGGGGAGCTCGGAACACACGCGCGGCGAACTAGATAGAACACAAAGTCTCAGCATCGCGCCTGTACGAGCGATGTCTGAGGTAGACGGTACGAGCGGGCGAGGGTATTTAACTACAGGAGAAAAAACGAAAAGTACTAAGGGAATGACACTAGTTGGCATACGGAATGCTCTAACAGTAGACTGGCACTAAGTAAGGTATGGCAGACAGCGGAAAGGTATCGGAAAGACGGGAACGTCGTGCATAGACGCACTGAAACTCAACAACCTGGAGGATCCATTCATACTGTTGTTTGGTCGGGCTACGCAAGGGGCTACGATCGTGGATGTGACAATCATCGAGGATATGAAGCTCTCGACACGGTTGGTGTGACCCATGCAACAAAAGATCGTCTCCGACTCTCCCTGCCGTGATCGGTAATATAGCCAATGCAGTTCATGATCGAGGACGCGTACATGACATTGGATACATACAGACGAGCACCTCGACACAGTAACGAACAAATTTAGTTTGGGGGGGGGGGGGGGGGGGGGGCGACAAAAGAAACAGATGGGGAATAACTAGTAGCACGGTAACACAATACAGCTGTGTGATGTGGTACAAACTGGAGTTCGCGAACGAAGAGACAGACCAATGGAGTCGCTGCAGTCGCATAACAATAAAAGCACGAGTAGAGAGAATCTATGGATAGGAGTGACGAGAAGGGATGCGTTTATGTTACGGCGCAATGGTGAGAACAGAATGCCCGGCGATCAATGGAAGAAATGTTGGAGAGGAGGAGCAATTGCGACGATTATGCCGACCAAGATGCTAACAGCAAGACGGTAGGGTAAGCCGACTACATTCGCGATAACGTTCGTCATGTTGCGTGGACTTGGTCGATGGCTCCTTCTCGACATGCTTACATGATTAGGATCGCTATGAGACGAGGCCTCATCGTCAGATTGTCCAGAACTCGAGTTTTGATCGCTCCAATCGGTATTGGGTTCCTCCATCGCGTCTTCCTCTATGGTCTCGAACCAACCTGAAGGGCGAGTGGGGGACCGCCGGGTACTATCTGAGTCACGGGTGGACCCGGCCCTACGCCCTTTATTTCGTATCATGCGTCCCGTGTCTTGCATGTCGTCCACGTATGGACGCATTTCTCTGGTGCGCTTGACAGCCGAAAGTTCTTGTTCTAAACTATTGACGCGATCGAGAATTACTTGTAAACGGGAGTCTGAAATGAACTGGCTGTCGGGAGAAGGATAGTGAATGGAGTCGTGCAGTGAAGAGGTGTGCTCTCGCAATCGAGAGGTGAGGTGGCTCCAAGGCCGTACGCCCGCTGCGAAAACGAAAAGCGTTGTGCTGAACCACGAGATCGAGTCTGCGCCATTGATTGAACTGAGCACAAAGCGAAGAAGGGCAGCACCAGTAAAAGGTGTGACTATAGAAAGGAAGAGATAGCCAAATTCTTGTCTTCGAAGCTCCGTTGCTGCACGTTCGATTCGTATCTTGATGGTGGGCTCCTCGTTTTCCTGCAGGTCCAGAGAACGAAAGGAAGGATGGGAACGCCGCCGGCGCGAAGCGTTATAAAGTTCCCATGGGACTTAAGAAGAGCATTAGGACGTAGTTATCACCAAAACAAGGATGTGACATACCCTGAACAATTTGATGTAGATAGACAATCAAGAATAAGACGAGAAAAAGGTTCTCGAGGTAGTCACACCCAGTAAGCCAGTCCACGAGTGGCGCAATTAAAGAAATAATAACGGAGAGATCCAAGTCTGTCCCAAGAGTGTCCATAGAGGACGACGCCGTTGCACACCCAGTAGGCTCTTGGCCTTCGCTTTTATCAGCATTCGTGTCACTGAGATTGTCTTTGTTAGCGCTAGAAGAGGGAGACTCCGAGTCGACAAGGTACCTAAAGGTGAACTGAGGCGACAACCCGGGGATGATTGTGGTATGACTGTGGTTCTGGGGGGAAACGGAGTCGCGGTGGTGGTTGATCTTGAGTTTATTGCGGGTCACAGGTATGGCGGAGGTCATTGAAAACGTACGGTGCACGAGTTTGTTGCTGGATGCAGGCCCAGTGCTGGGGATCGAACGCTTTGTCCAACAAAGGTGACGCGAAACGGAGTGAATACATAAAGCAGCGTGTCATCTCCCGCACGGACCACCAAACAAACCAAGAGCTACTAGTATGGCACATCCGATTCCACCGCGGGCGCACCCTGTGCCTGTACCTGAACCCTGGCCCGCGATTTGGTGCTAGTTCCGGCGACATCCCGAGGAATGAGAGCTACATCTTGCTCCTCCTGAGCCCGAGGGCTTACCAGCCATCGCAGAAGATTCACCGTGCCGAGCGCTAAATGTAGCATGTACATGAGCCCCGATGCGAACAGCTCAACTTTCTCGTGTATGGGGGATGTTTTCAGGGGGAAGTCACCCTTACATGTGGGCTAACCAGTGTCGCGACCCCGCATTCCGAATGGATGGCCGCCGCATTTCCGGGCCATTCAATAGTTGTCACTATTATGACACTGCAGCCGCAAGAATAACCCTGTCGTGTCTTCGAAGCACCCAGACGATAAGGATAGCACAGAGCAAGAACAGACAGATGCTGCGGAAATTGGAAGGAGAGTCCAAGGATCCTGTTATCAAAACTTCGAGGATTACCAGCCAAGCGCAGTACTGGCACCGCGGTATTGAAGAACGACTCGGAGTAGCTGATTATTGGAATCGTATGACCGATCCAAAGCCAAATAGGGCCGCATCGTATCGTGAGGACTTCCTAGCCTTTGGTTAATGTCACGGGTTCACAGTGAGCCGTACTGCACCCGCTTCCTAGGTCACGTGCTGCCACATCCCCTCCGGCCGGTCCGGACACACCGCCCAATTAACGCCAACGCCAGTTTTGGTTTGAAGCCTCGGAGTGAACGGTCTGGGTCATCGTGTCATCGTGGGTTCCCAGTCCGAGTCAGAGCCAGTGGTTGCGGCGGCGCAGTCGTCTCTCTCCTTACGTCGTTGTACAGTTCGAAGGGACTTCATCGACAACAGGTCGTCGTTCTTCAAGTTTACTTTGGTCCCGCTTGACAAAGCAGGGGTTGACAGATGGCGCGGCGCCCAACTGATCGAAACGCTCTGGCCACTTGATGGTTGCGGGTGTTGCCCTGAAGGCACGAGGCGCCAACAATAAATACTCATCGCCCAGTTCATCATGTCCACCATAGCGCTCCAACATGGTGATCCCTTACCTATTTATCCTATTTTCCCCTCTGCTTGTGTCCGTTTACCATGTCTCTGCTCTTCACGTGGGAATGCGTGGGGAGTTCATACCATCACATCCCACCAAAAGGGGCCACATATCCGGCTTGGATAATGGCCGGAATCTGAATTATATGGTCAACATTACTCTTGGCGGGCAACCGCTCCAAGTCCTCATCGACACAGGAAGGTGATTCCGAGTCCCAGCCATTCCTAAGTATGAAAAGACTCACATGTGTATCAGTTCCGATCTGTGGGTGTCAGAGCCAATAGTTGCCGCACACGACACAGGTGTCCGGTCGGGACTCACGTACAATCTTGGCGCGGTCTCCGGCAAGTGGCTTGCATCCACCTTTCAGATTATGCTTCAACTGTTGTGGGACACCATTGGCAGGGAGTATCAAAACAGCACAGTTGGAGTTTTCGGGGTATACCATTTCCGATCAGGCATTTCGTGAGCGGTCTATGTTATGCTTCTCGTGTCACTCTTATTTCCCTTGCAGTTGAGGTCTCGCCAAGTTCGGATGTGCCTCCCGTCCCTGGCATGCTCGGCCTAGGGCCTAACGCTGGTTCGAGAGTCCATGCCTCTCTCGACAATCAATCACAAGGCAGCGCGGTGCTCGATCGCATATTTCAACAGAACATTTCCTCTCCGAACATTCTTACCGTCCTCCTTGGGCGCTCGAATGACCCCGCGGAAAAGTACCCAGGCAACATCACTGTCGGCGAGATCCTCCCTGGATTGGAGAGCATCACGAATGCGCCCCGAGTGCCAGTTACATCTCTTCCACCAGTCGACTCTGCGGACCAGCATTGGCAAGTGCTCTTAGACGAAGATGGGATAATCGGGCCCGATGGAAAGCCGATTCAAGTTCAGACCAAAGTCCAGAGCACTCCGAACCCGAAACAGTTGACCGCGATTTTCGATACGGGATATTCGTTTCCCCAAGTACCCCAGTGCGTGATGTTCATGTTTCCCCGGCGCCGTCCTCATCGTCAATAAAAGAGAAGTGTCGGACGCGATATATTCTGGAATCCCCGGCGCGTCCTTCCAATTCGTGAACGGTGTTGGCCAAATATGGGTTTTACCATGCAATGCCGAGGTCAATCTAACGTTCAAGATTGGCGGCCAAGCATATCCCATTCATCCACTCGACACGAATTCTGACGACGCGTGGACAAATCCAGATGGTCATACCTGCCTCGGTGCGGTATGTCTTCGATGATTCCGCGGAATCCACGTAATATATGTCATCTGAATTCTCGCTCTAGTTCCAGCCTAGCTCTTCCAACGCATCTGGATCCTACGACGTGATCTTGGGGACATCATTCCGTGAGTCCTCTTTGCTATACACGTAACAATCTTTCCAACACCGCGCAGTCCGGAACGCGTACCTGCTCGTCAACTTTGGTGACTTTGTCGATAGCAGCGTGAACACGACCGCAGACCCATACGTACAACTCCTGTCCATCACCGACCCCACCTCAGCGCACGCCGACTTCACCAACGTCCGGCTCAACCCCACTCCGACCACGTCCGATTCCGCTCTGCCAAACCACGCCGCTATTGCCGCTGCCGCCAACTCCGCCTCCGCCTCCGCCTCCGCCTCTCCCAAGCCCAAGAACGATATAAAGAGCGCGTTTCAGAAGGAGAAGATCCCGATCATCATCGCGTCGTCCATCGGCATCGTCCTCATCCTCATCGGCGTCCTCGTACTGTGCTGCACGCGCAACCGGTTCTCCAGGCGCGGCCGCGATAGCCTCGCGAGCACGTACAAGTCCTATCAGCATCTGGGAGCACCCGCACCTGCAGGCGACACGCGTCCCGTGCAAGGGTACCACCTCGTCCCGCCGCCGGCGCATGTCAACGGCGTGTGGGGGCGTCATTGAGCGCCTAGGCACCGCTTCCTACACTTGTGTCTCTGGTTTGCCTTTCAGGGTCCTTTTGGGTGTTTGTGTCGTATACTAGTGGGTTTTACTGCTTGGGAATTGGGGGACTAATTTATTGGGGTGCTGTATCACTGGGGTTCGTAAATCTGTCTGTATCTATATATCAATGTCGCTCAGGGCAGAGGGGTTAATTACGCCCTTGTGAGCGCTCGCGCGCTCTACAATATTCTATCGTGGTGATCACGATATGGCAGATGACCCACTCCAGTCGCATGTTCTTGGCACATACACGTCGTGCCGTATTAATGATGAGACGGGGGGTTCTAAAACGCAACAGTGACAACATGACGTCAAGAAGTGTGCGAGGCAATACCGTAGGTATATACAAATGACATTAACGGGAACGTCTATCATCGGCAGTGGCAAAATGGATGGTTGGTCGTCGCCCGAACCCTAGAGGAACGGGGTGACAGAACCGCTCAGGGCTGAAACTGGTCAACCACTCTCGCTTCTCCTACCCTGCAGGTCCCTCGCTTGCCCGAAGAGCGGCATGTCAGATCCACGAATGACGCGCGCGGGAGCATGGGCTGGGGTATCGGCGGCGGGATTCCGTTTCACTGAATACGGCCGCCCAAGAAGCGAGGATGGAGGTGCTCTGGAATGTGGTAGTAGTGATGTCTCTGCCGACGCAAGGCCCACTAGACATAAAATAAACAATGCTGCGTGCATCGTGGGGCTGGGGTAAGGCGGGTGTATGCTTGTGCTAGTGTAACTCGGTGTTTAAGTATGTGGAAAATCGGCGGTCTCCCGTCGTATTCAAAAGGTCACTTAAAGGTGCTAAGCCCTGACCCTGAACGATTTCTTTAACGGCGACCTGTCAGCAATCAAATCAGACTCAGGAAATGACCGTACTTGCCTGGTGAACGAACGGCCGGTGCAGCAAGTCCGTTCTAAAGCCCGAGCCACGATCGGAGCGCCGGGTCGAGCCGCTGCTCGCGCTGGGGCTCCGGAGACAATACTCCATCGCCTCCTGTGTGGCCTTCCTGAGCGCAACAGCCAGGTCGTACGCATGGAACGCGATGCCGCTGCGCAGGGACAGCCACGCGTAGACAGTCAGCACGCTATGCAGCGTCTCGAGACCCACGAGGTCCCGCCGCGGCCTGGCGAGGACCTTATTCGCCTCTCTGGCCGCAAGCACCTGTTCCAGTGATTCCAGCAGCCCGCTGTCGAGCAGGATCTTGCGCAGGTCGACCGAGAGCCCGTCGCGGTACATGCGGAACATCTCGCCCAGGACCGCCTTGCACTGGTCGTCCATCGAGGGAAATGGGCACTGCAGCAGCAAGGCGCGCTCCGCGGACGCGAGCTCCTGGCTGAACGAATCGACGTAGCGCATCGTCTCGGCTTCCTTCGCATTTGGGTCCATCACGGCCATGCTTGGCGGCAGGACTGAGCAGAAGAGCAGCGCGTCGCGCACCGTCGTCGCGGTCGAGTCTCGCGGGAGCGCCGCGAAGAGATCCAGGATCGTGTTCGAGATGAAGCCGACGCGCGCGTAGCGAAGGGAAGAGGGCTTCGTGTCCATCGCGGCCTCGAGGAGCGGCAGGTCGGACGGCTCGAGCGTCGTGACTACGCCGCCTTCCGCCCCCATCCCGAAGCGGCCCGCACGACCGGCGATCTGCTTGACCTGCGAAGCCTCGAGGGGGGCCTCCATCCAACCGTCCCATTTGCTCAAGGTCTCGAAAACGACACGTTGGATCTTGCTTTTTGGGAGTGTCAGCACGAAGCGTGATGGTAAAGGACCGGCACGTACAGGTTGAGCCCCATTCCAACAGCGTCGCTTGCGACTAAGACGTCGAATCCACTATTGGGGTCGTTGAAGCGCGCTGCCTGCTCAGCACGGATCTCGGGGGGTAACCTCCCATACACGACAGCGCAGCGGAGACCGGTTTTCTCTTCGATATCCCTCTTCAGATTGAAAATGTTGGTGCGTGAGAACGTGACGACACAGTCGCCCTTGCGGATGCGCGTCAAGTCGCGTTCCAGACTTCTCGGTGCAACCGTAAGGGGCGACAAACGCTGGTAGCGATTGACGATGAGCTCGTCGCCTGTGATCTCGGCAAGCGCCTCGATGATGGGGACTGCGCGCTCCTCGCCGCACAGGTGGAGCTCGTCCGCCGCGGCTCCTAGCACGGCCGCGGTCCAGGCATGCCCGCGTTGCGAGTCGGCAATCATCTGGATCTCATCGATGACTACGACATCGTATCGCTTCTCCAAGGAGAGCATCTCGACGGTGCAGCTGGACAGCGTCGCGCCTTCTACGACGCGCCGCTCGTCGCCGGTAAGCAGGCTGCAGGGGCGGACGAAGAGCGCGTTGCCATGTTTGAGCACCGCGCGCGGGTTCCCAGGTACCTGCACGTCGAAGTTGGACGTCTCGTCCACTTCGTTGTTTTCGGTGGCCTCCGCGCCCAGAGGCACAATTTGGCCGGTGTTCAGTCGCTCATAGATTTCGTGGGCCAGAAGGCGGAGAGGTCCGCCGTACGCCCCGGCGCGTGCGGCGGCGAGGGCCCGCAGGGCAGTGTGGGTCTTGCCGCTGTTGGTTGGCCCGACGTGGAGGACAATTTTGCGATGCATCCTTCGGGCAACAGGAAAGCTGTCTGCGATACGCGTGAAGTCCACAGCCGTGCGTAAGCGCACCATTCGATCCAAGGTCTCCTTTGAGACGGCACTCTTCACGGTCTTCTGGTGGCGCGGATCCGTGGCCCAGGTGTAAAGAAGAGATGTCAACGCCTGATCGATGGCTAGTCTTCTGGTGGACGAGGATGTGTCGTGTGATAGACGCGCCAGCTGGGCGGAAGTTTTCTCTTCGAAGCGGAGAGCATTGCCATTCTCAACATCGCGCGCAAAGGCAGCCAAAAGTTCGGGTAACTCTTTTTGAGGTATGCCAAAGCGGAGGAGGCGTTGTTTTACTCCTACTTTGTTTACCCAAGACGGAGCCTCGCGTTGGAATAGCTGTTCGAGTTCTGAGGTTCGTGGGTAAGCTGCCGAAGACGTATTAGGCCGAGCAGCTAATTTTGAGAAAGATTGGTGTGTTGGAGTCAACGTCGTGAAATGGCTGCGTATGACAAGTCTTTGACATGTCCTAGAAATAAGAAGTCCCGGCCTGGGTGAAAGAAGGCGAAAGAGGTGGCTTTGCATAGAAAATTGTCACCAGCTTTGGGGTGGGGTATTCAATCCCTAGACGATAAAGAAAAGTCGGCGCTGGCCACTCACCACGGTGTTGATAATAACTTCAATCGCCTATGCTGCATGCACACAAATCAGAAACCAAACTGTTGAGTTGCGGAGTTGGCGACGAGAGGGAGGGAAAGCAAGGTGCACGGAGAGTCACGTGCTATTACTGTAGGGCGAAATGAACGAGACGCGAATTTGGGTCCCACCCATACCCACATTCGTCTAAACAACAAAATGGCGTCAGTCGCACCCTCACGACTCGCTGCGTTAGCGCGCCTTCGTAGTGTCGTCTTCCAAACGTCGTACAACCCAACATCTCAGCGCACCGGTGCCAAGTATCTCAAGCGCCGCCTTCGTGGGCCCTCGATGATGGACTACTACCCACAACAGCTCTCCTTTTCTGCTATTAACAAGGAGTTTAAAGGGCTGGACCTAATCGACGAGGACGAAGAACAGCGATTACAGGACGTAGTGGATAAAAAGAAAAGAGGGAAAGGCGCACCGAAGAAGGCCAAATCTGCAGGTCTGTATTCTCCATACGTCTTTCTCTCCAGCAGCTCATCTACGCTTTCACAGCCGACAGTCGCCGCGCACAAAGAAAGCGGTAGAGACTCCCTATTTATATCGGTCGCGCATAGAGTTTCTTACGATCCGCTATTATCATACACTGCTTCCTCCATGTCTTCGTCACTATCTCCCGTATCCACTCTGCCCTCATTTAAGCCATCCGCATCTCCGTCCAGACCCTCTGCACCTGAGTTCCAACTCGGAAGATGTGCCAGTAGCTCTTCCTCGTCATCGCCCTCGTCCGGTTCGAGCTCGCGCAATCTGGTAAGCGTCCTGTGAAACAGCTCATCAAAGGCACTTTGGTGGCCCAGCCGTCGCATGTCGTGTACGAGGCTGTCCTCGCTGTCCTCCCTCTTTCCCTCCATCCAATCCTCCAGCGTGCCAGTTCCCGTAACCAGTAGGCTGTGCACGCGCGTACGGTCTGTCTGGGTCGGTGGCGGTATTTTCTCGAGCAGGTGCTGGGGCAAATTCACCCCTTCACCGCCCACCGGGTCCCATGCCTGCATGCATAGCACGGCAAACCAACCGCGATCGAGCAGGTTGAGCCACTTGAGAAGCGGAACCAGATCGGTGCTATCGGCGGAGTACCCCGGGACATCCTCCATCACGGTGTTTGTGAGGCGTAACAAAAGCGATGTCCGGAGCATCCCGGATGGGGCAACAGGCGGTACCTGCAGGGTGAGGGCGAGCAGACTTCGCATTGCGTCAAGGTACGCCCGAAGAGTGGGCAGCTCGGATCCGGGTTCATGTCTGCAAAGGACTGTGAGCGTGGGTAACAAAGGCAATGCAAGCGTTAGCGGTGGTGTGTACCGTTTTCGGTACTCCTGATGAACTTCGCGGTATTTCTCATCGAGATAGTCAAGCAAACGTCGTTCTTGTGATTCACTGAGCGGTCGGATTCGGGTATTTGCTGATGTCATGGCGAGTTGGCGGGATGCAACATACACACTTGGTGACCGCAGACCAAAAAGGTTTACGAGGGACACGGCGCACCCGCGCGACAGACGACACACCCTGATCTCCTAAGACTAACTCGGTGAGTCCTGCTAGCTGCGGAATTACTTCCCTGGCTAGTCAAGGACCGATTACTCCAAATCCAACCATGGCTTACGCCGCGGGGGATGATGGACACCAAAGTTTTCCGGAGGGGACGGTCTTGAACTCAGCGCACAAGCACGTGATTCCGTTGTTGGAACACCACCTCGCATTCCCGACTTTGGGCCATTACAGCCGCTGCACCATGGTGCACGCAATAATTGTTGATCATAAGTTATAAATATGCAGTTCTCTCCTCTCACTCGCTAGCCTTCCAGTTTCCAGTTTCCGCTTATTTCTACGTTCTGAAAGAAAGAACAGTATTACTGTAACTAAGTGACTAGCATGTGGTCTCAGTGTTCGGCGAGTGCCGGCGGATTTTCGGTGTGTGCAGCGACGAGGCCAAACAAACAACAACACTTCGCTTTTTGACGACCACCGTCAACTTGGGCCTCTCACCGTCAGCAACGACCTTATCACACGGCTCTCACCGTTTCTTTTCCTTCATCGTGCGGTGCCCCGTAACAACGCACTCACCGTCAATCACATGACTAACACCTCTTCAGGCTCAAAGCGTCCTCACGACGGCTCTGCAGACACCGAACAAAGGAAGCGACCTCGAGATTCTGACCCCAAAGACTGGAGAGACTCGCGTGCGTCAGGAAAGCCCCATGGTGCGCGGGATAGGCATCCTTCAGATGATCGATATCGACCGGACTACAGTCCGCGACGAGACCGTGACCGTGATCACCGAACGAGGGACGATAGACGCGAAAGAGATGACAGACGGGAACGAGACGATAGAAGGGACAGGGCTAAGAGGGACAGCTCCCGATACCGTGATCGAAGGCACGAATCCCGCGGAAAGCATTCTGCGCATGCTGACGGACGACGGAATCCTTCCCCTGATTCACCCCCTCGTCCACACAACGGTTCATCGCGCCCTCCAAGGTCGCCCGATTCCGACAGAGAAGAAGGCGAGTGAGTATCGTTCCTACGCATATATTTGACCACATGTGTTATTAACACGCATATATCCAGGATCTCTCCTCCCCCTCCTCGCGAGTCAGCCTCGGCGAGTAAGAAAGAACATACTAAGCCAGAACCCAATCCTCCTCCGACCGCACCTACTCCCGAACCCGCACCATCCGCCCAGTCCGAGCTCGAGCTCGAGTTGGCAACGTCTCCCGTTCCGATAGAGTTGACCCTCGCTGCACGTCGGGCCAAACGGCAGGCCATCCTTGCCAAGTATGCCGGCGTCGCAAGTGTCAACACAACAGAAGCCAGTCCCAGCCCGGGGCCTAGCAGTGCGGTCCAGCCGCCGCCTCCGTCTGCCGTTGTTTCTGATCCCCAGTCTCAGCATCACAGCATTGTCGGAGAAAACGGTGCAGGACCAACCTCGCGGGATTTGTCCGTGGGCCCATCGCGTGAGTCATCTAGGGTCTTCTTCCTCTAATTACTCCAACAACTGTAATATCAGATCAACAAAAGTCTCAATCTGCATCACCGGCGCCAGGCGTGTTTGAACTCGCGAAGGGAGGTGAAGAAGAGGGCGCTCTAGCAGAGGCCCAGGAACAAGCAACACGCGATGGTGCCAGAGAGCAAGTGTCGGCTGCAGACTACGATCCTAGTTTGGATCGCCGGGAAGACGAGCAAAGGCGAGTCCGTGGCGTCCAAGAAGAGCTGAACCAAGATGTTGAAATGATAGAGGTGGAAGAAGAGGAAGATGATGACGACGTGGACGACATGTTTGCTGTCTCTGTGGTAGACAAAAAAAGGGTAAAGAAGGTAAAGAAAGTCGTCGTAAGTTTCGCATCCATCGTTTGTCTGCGACTATACTGATCTTTGTGAGCTCAGAAACAGTCCTTACCGGCTCTCATTACGACAACACTGGATAACGCGGCAGATTCTGAAGGATACTATCAAGTTATCCTTGGTGAACACCTCGACGGCGGTCGTTACCAAGTATTTTCCTCCATTGGGAAGGGCATGTTTGCCAATGTCGTCCGTGCTCGCGTACTCCAAAGTGAGACGGGCGAGGTTGGCAAAGAAGTCGCGATCAAGATCATCCGCTGCCAAGAGTCCATGTTTGTCATTTTTTCTCTCTTGCTCCTTTGAAACGTACTCACGAGCGATTAGGTACAAGGCTGGTCAGAAGGAGGTTCAGATCTTGAACAAGCTCAAACAGTCGGACCCCGATGACAAAAAGCATGTAGTCCGCCTGGAGCGGACATTTGAGCATCGCGGTCATCTCTGCCTGGTATTCGAGTCATTAAGGTCGCCGCGATTTTCTTTTGTTTCAATCCTGCGCTGACGTTTACTGCGTACAGTATGAACCTTCGCGACGTCGTTAAACGTTTTGGCAAAGATGTGGGATTAAATATTCGGGCAGTACGCGCGTATGCGCAACAGCTCTTCCTTGCGTTGAGCCTTCTGCGGAAGTGTAACATCATGCATGCAGACATCAAACCCGACAACATACTGGTGCGTATATTGTCTTTGAGCTCCATCGTCTTTATCATTCTAATCGTACTCGGCATAGGTCAACGAACAGAAGACACAGCTGAAGTTGTGTGACCTTGGTTCCGCCTCTGACGCTTCTGAGAACGACATCACACCCTATCTAGTCAGCCGATTCTACCGTGCGCCGGAAATTAGTAGGTGTTATTCATCGCGATTATCTTTACACTCTCACCCCTCTCACTCGGATAGTTCTTGGTATTCCGTACGACCCTGCTTTAGACATTTGGTCCGTCGGCTGCACTCTCTATGAACTTTACACGGGAAAAATACTTCTCCCTGGCCGGTCCAATAATCAGATGTTACTGCTCATGATGGAGTTAAAAGGCCGTTTCAATCAGAAGACGATAAAAAAGGCAAAATTTGGTGATACGTATTTCGACGAAATGGGTGGCTTTGACAGCATCGAGAAAGACAGAGTGACAGGAGCGGTTAGTGGATTCTTCTGCGCCTCTGAACTAAAATGATCTGGTCCCTCATCTATTGTTCCAGGACGTTGTGCGCAAGGTACACATATCGAAACCAGCCCGAGACCTGCGGGCGAGGCTCATGCCGCCATCGTCCGCTCAGATGAATGACGACGAGCGCAAGCTTCTTACTTCATTCGTGGATTTGTTGGACAAATGTCTTGCCCTTGACCCCGCGAGGCGCATCACTCCAAAGGAGGCGCTCACGCATCCTTTCCTTCGTGGATGAGTCCTGTGTGTCTGCGGAGATAGTATTATCATCTGACTTACAGTAACTCCCGCACTGTCTCCTGTCTCTTTGACTTATCGCATCGACGTATGTAAAGTATGTTACTGAATTTCCTAGTTTACCCCGGCGTTCGTTATCGGTGTAAAACACCCCACCCCCTGATTGATAACATGGTTTCGGACTATACGTTATCAGGCGAAGAACTGTACTTTGCGCTCACACGCCCGTCCATACGGTAGTAGTGGCACCGGCAGGTCAGCAAGAATGGGCTGTCAAGTCGATGGCACCATCGGCTTTACAGTATATAACTGTATTGGTGAGTTATGTAAGGGCCAACGTCTCCGGATGTCCACAGTTGGGCACTTCGAAGACACTTCGACATGTGTATAGCAGACTCCTTCCCGATTCCATGCGTCGAAAAGTTAGGAAAGCACACGTGATTAAGAGCGTGCATCGAATCGGGAAGGTGTCTGTGCATATAGGTTTATTGTGCCATGACTCTACTGACAGACCACGTATCAGGAGAAACCCGCGGGCGCGAGCTTCTCATACGGGATGAATCTAGAGCCGATGATTTTCACGCATTATGTCTCGTATCGTAGGTATCACTTGGTGTATCATGCATATCATGCGTGGAACTCGCGGGGACCCTGACATCACAATAATCCTCTTTTTATCTTATCTTATATTCCTTTATCTTATCAACAGATAGTGATGGCGCGACGATGCCACCGCGACCGAGCCTCCGGGGGCTAGAAAACGCCTGACGCCAAATCCAGCCCGGCACCCGTCGTGTAGTATGTATAACTCGGTCGCCCCGCGGCGCGGGGGCTCCTAGCCGGTCGATCGATTCCTTTTATTTTTTTTGTTCTCTTCCCTTCTCCGAAAGACGGTGATAGTGCAGCGACGCGGACGCTCCACGGCGTAAACCTCCGGGAGCCCGAAAACGCCTGGCGTATAAAGTAATTCGGTCAACCTGCGGCTCCTCGTCGGTCGATCAAATCCTTTTACTTCACTTCATCAGAAGAACGGTGATAGCGCGATGACGCTCCGCGATGTTGCAGCAGACCGGGAGCTGGAAAACACCTGAGGCCAAATCCAGCCACAGCCCGCCCCTTCCCGGCGGCCGCTTTTTGTGCGAGATGATTACGCGGCAGGACCGACCTCGGCCCCGTGTTCGATCAGCGTTCTTCTCCACACATCCATCATAAAAAATCAAAAAAAAAAAAACCGATCTCCAGGGCTACGGACGTCGGCTCGCATGTTGCGCAGACCGGGCAATTGCGATGATCTTTGGCTTTTTGGGGGCTTGATCATGCTGTGCGGTGCAAAAGTGTCCTAGGGCTGTACTATTGGCATGATCCGGCGGGATGCACATCGAGGTCTCTAACAAAGGAAGCTCTTTTTAGAGGCCCAGCCAGCCAGGACCCCTCCGAAGCACAGAAGTCCAATGCCATTCCCTCGGACCGAGGTCCATGAAGGACAGGTTCCCAGTCCCACTGCAGATCGTCAAAATACGGTGCTTGGCTGCTCTCTTAGTCAGTAACTTGTGCGACTCTACGTAAAAATGTGCAATGTTCTTGTTTCTTATCAACCGCCGGAGGTAAACTGGCACCAGCATGGAATTCTTGGAATGCATGCGGTAGACACACCAACCCGTCCAGTCCACTCGTGGGTTAGCTGGTGTGTGTGTGTGTGTGCCAACAGCTGTCTCAGGACGCTCCGTACTGGTGCTTTTTTGCTTGTGCGGACCCGATTCGGAGGCGTCTCTCGAAACGGCGTTCGTCCCAATTTGCCCCTGGCAGCAGAGCTGCTGCCTGGGAAGAACCCACCCACCCACCCCCCCCGGCACGTCTGTTCCGCGGAGGAGAGGAGAGGGGGTGAGGGGAAGCTCTTCATTGTGCCTTCCCCCCTTCGCTTCTCGCTTACTGTTAGTTTTTACTCGCTACAGCGGCCGTAGATCGCAGCTTGAGTCTGCCGGAGCATGAAAGAAACAACTTGAACGGGGCAAGAGACACAGGACTTGGTCCTCTCGCACATACCACAAGTCCTATTCGGTGCAAGTCACAACCCCGGTCCCCTCACGCAAGTCTCCATCCGTAATGTTCCATCGCCGAGCGGGACCATTTATCTGTATCTGAGCATTTATCGCCGGGGCGGAGCTGCTGTTGATAGTACAGCGGTCTGACGTCCTGCGTGCAGTGCCAGCGTTCGCTATCCCCAACTCGTCGTGCTGCTAGTGAGTGGGGAGGCCCCTTCCTTATCTTGGGATAAGCGTGCGGAGATGTCCCGTTTCAGCTTCGTTGTGGGTGATTGTGGGTGTATGGGCGGCGCGCTAGCCATGGCACTTAGCAAACAAACTAGTGTCCGTTTGAAGTTCTCCGTAGCCATGAGCCGACTGATTGATGCCTGTCATTTCTTGCGATGATCTCTTACAATTCCCGTATGTTTTTTTGTTTTCGCAAAATCAAATCTTTTTTAATCACCTGCCTGCAACTTTCTAATATACTAATACGCTTGCGTTTTAGTACGGGGGGGGCGCCTCAGCTGCTGGTCCTCCTCCCAACCCAATTACGGCAATCCAGCGAGTGCGATTCGCTCGGCGATCAATTAAACGAACAGCGGGGGTAAACAAGTACAACCTCTGCGGCGTCGATCGAAATTTACAGAGTGTAAAAATCGCTATCATTTTATTTTTTTAGCCCCGGATAAATTGTTTTCCCCATGGTCATTGTGCCAGCAAGCTAGGCGAGGAATTTCAAAATTGTCGGGCGTGTGCCACTGGCCGGGCGTGCTGCATGTGGTGGGTGCCGGTGTAGCGGACCGGTAGACCAGCGTGAGCCATACTGTCGGTTCCATAGGCCACACAACCTAGCATTACACCCAGAACAATTTGGAAGTAGCCCGGATGTGGATAGAAATATTTTATTTGGTGTCCTACATATAAGGAATAAGCTGGCATATAGTACAAATACAAAAAAGCCGCCGGGTACACGCCTCAAATAAGGTCAAAGTAGTTAGCTACACAAAATAAGGCGCCCCTGCTTGGTGCCACTGCAAACCCTACTCCAAGGGGGGGCCCGCTCGTCAAAAATGTTGTTCGGCGCCTTTTTTTTCTGCCTTTAACTCCAAGTGGGTGAAATTCGTGTGCGGGGACTTTTGGTGCGAATCTGGGCGCCCCAAGAAAAAAGGTACTGTAGCAAACAAGCTATCGTTCGACAAGCGCAGTTGTATTGTCTGAACGATAAGATGTTATCATTTCTGATGAGAACTACTGTACTCTCGTGCCAAAACGAATTCCCACAGTCATCGTGATAGTGACAACCTTCTGCGCCCTCCACCCACGTCATCTGGTGTCGTCACTACAGAGGATACCGGTACTTTGGACGGCTGATGATCGAGGGATTTCTCGGGAATCTAAAACGGCGCGAGCGCGGGAACGGTAGGGCGTCGGAACAATAAAAAATACATAATGAAGAAGGGGCTCACGGGAAGTCGGACGATGAAAGCCACAGCCGTGGATAACGCTGCCATGATGAATACGGCGCGCAAGGCGATAGCATACGAGTCGCGCGCGACCCTCTGTGTCTCCGGAGGTAAAGAGGCGACGAGTGTCGCCGAGTGGCGAATCCTATTGATCAGCTAAAATGGCCAGGCCGCAGTATCAGCACAGACCAGAACTCGTGGGGAGAGTACAGCAGCGGCGTACTTGATCGGCACCGGCGCCATGAATGCGCTTTCGCAATTCTGCGCTGAGCGTATACTGGAACAGTGCGGATGCGACCCCAACACCACTGACCTGACCTGCGCGCGTAGTTGGAGGAGGGGGGGGTCAGCGAATTATGGACGATGATTGTTTGGTATGTATGTATGTATGTACCCAGTCCCCGGAACAATTGAACGAATCCAGTCCCCACGGCCATCTGGGATCCTATGTGTCAACAAAACTGTCAGCGCAGCTCACGTTTCCGCTCGGATTCCGACATACGAGGAAGGTGTGCGAGCAGCGCAACTAATCGCGATTACATCACATTACTCAAGGTCCCTTGTGAGGATCATCCGAGACGACGTACCTAACATCGTTTGCAGAACCACAGCATTTCCGAACCCGAGGGGTATCTGTCGAATGAATTCGTTACACGCACCCGAGCGACCGCAGAGACACAGCGACCACGCACGATACTGAACCACAATTGGCCAGGCCCCGAGTCTTCTCTTATTAGGGTAATGGAGGACGCGGCCAAAAAGGGAAAGGCGCCAAATATGAGATTGAGAAGTTTATACTTGCCCGTCCGATGTACCATCCACCTAGACGGGTTCGTTCCCACCGTAAGACGATACTGACTTAGCTGGTGATAACTTACCCTGCGAACATGGAACCGCAGGACATGGAGATGCTATTGGGGAGGAGATGGAGACCTGTACAACCTTTCAGTCCAGATCGACGAATCGACTAAAAGGGAAATACGAGCCCGCGGTTGATGCGTTCGTCAACGCGACCGTTTGGAACCACATCGGGAAGAAATACATGATAGTAAAGGTGCAGTTGGCGACGAAGAAATTGCTCAGGCCATTGAGGACGGGCATCTTTTGCTTTAGGAGGAACGGCGCCAACATTGGTTCACTGGCCACGCAAAGTTCGACCAGGACGAACGCGATGAGAGATACCACCGAAAGCGCAAGGGGCAAGACGACACCCGGCGCTTCCCACTGCAGAGACATGGGGTTCAGTGTGAGAGCCACAGGGGCGAACTGGGTTCAGTGCTCACTGGCTGCTCGTCGTTGTATCGTGCGCTCAGGAATACGAGAAAAGAGAGGACCTTGAAGCTCGTTAAACGAAACTACATGGGTGCGTCAGAGGGCCGCACGCACAGACACCAGAAGCGTTGCGCTCCCCCCATAATCGATCCGCTTGAGGACCTCCTTGGAGCTCTTACCTTCTCCCTGCGCCAGTGGATGAACGATTCACGCAGCAGGATCAATTGAATGAACACTTACCGGAGTGGTATACCGCAAGAATACAGACGTGAGAAGGGACGACGCGAAGAACAGAGGTAGCTGGATCAGGAAGGCCCATCTCCAGCCGAAACTGCGTATCAAGGTGTAAACATTTGCATCTTGCATTTCATGGATCAACTCCGCGGCATACCGATCACTAATCAGCCCCCCAAGAGGACCCCCGAGACCCAGCCCAAGCTGATAGAGATGGGGGTTATTGGCATGTGAGATATGAGACCATGTGGTCCAACTTACACCATTGAATACGCTTGCTACACCCTGGGCCAAACCGCGGGACTTTTAAAGAAAGGCACGTTAATCAGCGAAAAAACCATGACGACGGGATTGACTGACTCTGATGCTATACATATCGCTCGTAATGATGCTGAGTTCGAAGTGATTCACAGTTAGGGGTACTATGCAATCATGAAAGTGACGACTTACGTAGCAGTAGTCATTATGCCGCCCCCACCCATTCCACTGAACTAGAGAGATCCAAAATTAGCACTGAGCGCTGCTAGACATTGGGGGAAATGCCTGAAGACAGACAAATCTGGCAGCTATGAGAACCGACATGTTGTTTGAGAGCCCGCAGGCGAGGGTGCCTAGGGCCAACAGGATTACAGCGGTCTGATTGGCCCCCCTTCGACCCATCACATCACAGAGACGGCCATACAAGGGCGTGAAAGTGCAAGTGGATAAAAGGTAGCTATGATTGTATCCTGTCAGATGGATTGAGAGTTATACCCTCACGTGAGAAATCCAGACCTGGTTCCAAGCCAGCTTGCTTGATTGGACTTCTGGAATTCCGAAGAGATCGATGGTAGGACTTGCGTGAAGAGACGATTTAGTAAGGCCAATCAGTGGTGCCATCTTAACTCACGAGTGGCGACTAGAGTAGCTAGTCGTATGTCGATGACACGTAAGCCAAGGGACCGGCTTAAACCCACGGGGATCAAATGAAACCGTACCGTTAATAGCCTAATAGAAGGGATATGAGATGTGGTTGTAGCCCCAAGAGGGCCCAGTAAAGACGGATCGTGACTGACTGTGAGGAATGTAGCGACCCAGATTCCGGCCAAAATCCCATGTCTCGTAGATCTGGAGATTTCCAGTGGACCTAGATTTCCGATGCGACTATCTGTGTGTCCATTCTCGGCTTGGAGTAAGGGTTCCCGCTCGTTGGGCTCGCGGTGTATGGTCATAGGTGATTTTCAACTCGTGATGGATATGGTGGAGAGTGAAGAAAGAGCTCGCAAGTCCGATATGTGTGGGGTCCATTTCTTCTGTCAGTTGCGATAAAATCGATCGGACTGTATTGTTGCCGAGAGATTCGGTCGAGAGTCCGACGTGTAACCCACCGGGATTGCGAACTGCCTCTTCCAATGACGCGGGCCGTGTTCAGCGGGTGAGCGGTAGTCTTCCCAGCCAATCACCTTTCTGGGGAATGAGCATTAATCATGCCGAGTCCCAAACCCCATGACCACATCAATTCCCTCCATTTCGGCAATCATGCGATATCAATTGGCACTCACTTCGGACCACCGTCGGACCAGCAGCCAAAAAATTGAATGGTCACATTCTTGTGGCGCGCGTCTAAGGATCGTCAAGGGCTGTGTTCTACATTTGAGGTATTTGGGATCCCCGAGGAGGATATTTTTCTTGTTTGTCTACCACCGGCTTATCCTTGGCTATCTCCTATGATAGGCAAAAACTTTTATCAAGCCTGGACCAGCCCGGTGTTCCAGAGCACGACATATGGTGTTCTGCCAGCACCCGAAAGACGGCGGCACAAGGATCTCGGTATCGATTCTCCACGAAAAAAAAAAAAATTTACCCTCGTCATCATGGTTCAACAAACGAGCACCCGCTTCCGCGGTGCTGGTTCAGAGTAACGTATTCAAGCCGACATACACTGCGCATTGTCGTTTCCCGAACTCTGCGGGCTTTGCGTCCGATGCCAATAGGTGTAACCCACATGCCTGCACCAAAGACTAAGCTTTGCTTTGTTCCGTTCATGACACACAGCCCCTCCTTCGGCGCGTACCGTACTACCCCATCACCGCTCGCTTACCCACCCTCTTTTCGGGACATCGTGTTGTTCTCCTCCACCATTTCCGCGGCATGAACACACTTCTGTGCCCTCCACTGCTCTTCATCAAGGACGAAATCCGAACAATGTTCGTTTGTGAGGATTCGGCCGGCAATGTCCGGTTCCCAGGCTTCCGGCGACGCTTCGGTTTTACTGTACTGCTGGAAGCTCTACAGTACTTTGCAGGTTTCTCGTCTCGTCTCATCTCGTCCCGTCGGCTATTCACCGGCTTTGGATCGTAACACCTGCCTTGCGATGACGTGGGAAGGCGTTTCGCGACTTCTAGTCTGTCGATATATCTATACCTCTGATGACCCACATCCCCATATATCCCATATCTAATAGAGAGCGCGTGTTCTACTGTTACACTATGGCATTCCGTTTGGCGGATGCCTTGGGGTGGAATGTTCTGCAATTTATCCGCGGAAATTGAACGACATCCCAGCGGCTCGGCTATGACATTATATCGTCCCTGGGTCCTAAGTGACTTATCGTTGTTCTGTGCTCTGTGCGTGAAACCGTTCATTTGTGGGACATGGGAGAAAAAAAAAAAATCGATAGATCATCGTCTTTGCAGCTAGGAGTCTGCATCGCCAAAGTGACTAGAGCAAACACTGGACACGCGTCTACTACTGTACTCGGAAACTTCGGTCTCGTGAGCCTGAGTCAGGTGCGTTCCGTGGGAGTGTAATGATATTGTATGGGCATGTGTCTGCGGACGTAGAGATGTACAAATACAGTACTTTACAAGATATGTGGTATAATCACGTAAAATGCCAATGACTGACGTGCGTCATTCACTTGAAGCCCCAATAAGGCATGTGTATATATATAGCAGAATGCACACCCCCGTTCATTCAACCCCTTCTAGAGCGTCCCGAGCATGAAGGGCAGTAACTTGAGATCTGTGGAGCTGCAGAAAGGAACGCGGGTCAGATGATAACACGTCTATGCACAACTGCGGTTCCAAGTTGCGCACCGTATTGTTCCGGAAATTGCCGGCTAGAGAGAGAGAGAAACGCGACGCAAATTTGGGGGAGTCGAGGAGAGAAGAAACGAGCGTATAGACGGACGATGTGTCATGATGCCAATTTAGCGAAGGGGGTACGCGACAAAAAGAGATACAAGGGCCACTTACTATTGCCAGCACGTTTTTTTGCAATTGACACAATTGGAAGGGTGGAAAGGGCTCAGTCGACAGTGCGTATCTGCACATTGGATCTAAAGCAAAAAGCTTTGTCAGCAATTATGCCGAATGGGCTCACACAGCCCTTCTTGCTTCCTTCGCGCGGAATGGCGGCGAGTGAAAAAAAAGAACGGGATGCACGCACCAATTCCTCCTTCTGTAAGAGAGAGACCCAAGTGGTGATGAAAATTGAAGAGACTCAATTAGGTCATCGCCGTTATTATCACATGTGAGTTGCCCTCACCAGATCAATGGTGTGACCGCAATATAGGTAGATGTTTCTGACTCTGCGAACGGGCGGGGGGGATGTGAGTACACACACACGCGTGCGCGCGTACGTCATGGAGGGTAGAACAATGCGTGGACTTACCGTCTGGAATGACACATTGCGGAGTGTTAGGAGATTGAGCAGGGCTTCAGCGAAGCGTTTCTTTGGAGCGAAAAGGAGGGTCGGATGGTGTGGGATGGCACAGGGAGAAAGTACATCGTGCATGCTTATATATGGGTGAATTGACGCAAGCATTCCGATGAATTGGTACCGTAGCCTCAAAGTTTGGAACTCGAACGCTGCGTGATGGCTTCTCGTAACCGATTCGTTTTACAGGACATAGATCACTGGGACGTGTGATGCTTAACCTGACTGGGACCGGACACGGGGAACATACGTGCCATGATCCGTGAAAGCTTGGGCCGTTGGATGTCACCGTAGTCAGCCAGGTATGCATGGAAACTGCCAGATAGACGAGCAGGCTTGACCCGAGCGAGCGAATGTGGCGAAATCGTGGAAATACCTTGAGAAGCGCAATTCGGGACCATAATCTAACGAGTCCAGATCCTCGCCGCGGAACCGGTCTCGGCGCTGCAGCGAGGTCCCTACTCTATATGGCTTCTTCGTCCGCCAAGCATGTATACGTGAACCCTATACTAACTATGCTGGCGACATACACACACTAAAATGTTTTTGTGATTCAAAGCCAGTCAGGATACACTAAAATTAACCTCATGCCCGAAGGGGGCGGCATTGCATGGTACCGTACCGTATTGCTCAGGCTGTGTTGTTTCCAACGAGCACCATCCAATGTGATGACTCGACAATGCACCTACTGTACTGTACACACCCCCCTGTGATGAAACTGCGGCCGTAATAGGCCGTGCTTGTTCAAGTTTCAAGTAATTTGGTTTTGCATTTAGAGGCTCAGCGACGACACCACAGCACAGTACAATGGATGGGTACTATGAGCGCTGACATGATATGATGCAAAAAAAAAAAAATAGGGGCAGCCGAAAAGAGCAAGATCAACCGTTTCCGGTTTTCTCGACATCTATCTGGTGTCAAATAGTCGTCTTTCGGTTTTATTTTTTTTAATTAGCAAAATTGTATTGGCCATCGAGATAGTAGTGTATTGCGCCACTAATAGGCAATGGAGCTGGTGGGTCGATCACACACACAAAACTGACGCAACTCACCGTCGGCTAAAACGGGCCGCTGGTCTTCGGGCGCTGTTGGGGGGGCGGCGGGCGGGCCACAAATGGCCGACTTTGCCAATTGGGTTTGAGCTTGCTTGACTGACAGCGAATGACCGACGACGACGACACATCTCCTCAGTTGATCACCGTATTCTCCGTATTAAGATTACGACTTACGACGACCATTTATTATGTACTTATGTGACGCGCGCGCCTTGTTCTCGCTTTTCCCTTGAAGCTTCACTCAGTGCATCGGTATCGCAAGCCCGCGCCAAAGAATGCTAACTGTAGACCCGGAGCAGAACTTTCCGGAAAGTATTATTTGATTGAAGAGAAGGTCACCCGTCTCGTCAGCGCAACCGAATACCGTACCGCGCGCGTCGGCTCTCAAAAAAAGCAATGACAATGTTCGGACGCATTGACGTTGACCGTCTCGTTCGCAGGCCCAGGCCCTCCCCCCCTTCGACTTTTCGCAAGGCCTGGAAGGAGGGGGGATAAAGGAGAAAAAGAGCCTATCTGAACTCTCTGTATGTGTTGGACCGCCGGACTCCCATGACCATACGGCATGCCGCACGAGGTCCGCACCCACGCCCTCTCGCAAACCCACGGAAAAAAAAACGGGAAAAGAAAAGGGCGTTCCGGGGGTGGGAGGGGAGGTGAGGCAGGGAGGCCACGTACGTTGCGTACGCGCATGCCGCGTAACGGCGACGTACGTTACTTGTATTGTTGCATATACAGGTAACAGGCAAACATTGACACGATCCGAAAATTCTCGAAGCCCGTCAATGGCTACAAGTTACGCGGGTCGCTAAAAAAAAAAAAAACGAGCACAGAGAGTCTCGGCCAGTGGGGGGAAAGGTTGGGTGGGGGGGGGGGGACATTCGCCACTGGTAAGCCGATCATGTGTCGAATCTGACGCGATGAGTGTTTTTTTTTTTACTTGGCTTACAGTACCTTTGTAAAGTGGAGCGAGCCTGCTTTGCGCGTCGCTCGCGAAAAGAAGTGAGAAACGGAAGATTCATCCGTCGCGCTTGGCGCCGCGTCGGTCAGCAACTCGGAACCTCCGCAGAGCCCAGCAACTGGGCACACACTTTGTCTCGGTAAAGATATTCTTGCAGCTATCTACATCGTGGAAAAATGGTGCGTGTGGTAAGACACGGAAAGAAACAAACAGAATTCTTCTATCCCACTTGTTGTCTTTCCTGTCAAATGTTACGTTCACAGTATTTTCCGGGATGTTCGTCGTTACATAGGAGATCGTTGTCTGCTCGTACAGTAAGTACACTATACGTATATGTTTATTAAAATAGGTACATTCCATTGAAGAGCATCATCATCACCATCATCATCACCATCATCATCACCCCCCCACCCCCGGTTCAAAGGTTTTGTACGATTTCCCACATGGACGTTTGACATTTTTTTCCACGGCATGGTCTCGTGCAGCAAGGAAAACAACGCCGGAGCCCCGCGGGGCTATGTGAAGGTTTTCGACATTGATGGGGGAACTTTGTTTTGTAAGTATGTAGTGGGTCAGCACTGTCAGTCCCTGCCAAATCCTGTCAACGTAACCGCCACCTCCACTTCCACCACTTTGGCACCACAACCCACCGCCACACACCGATTCGCTTCCATCCATCGCGTCGCATCTTGCCTGTCTGTCGTTGTATATCATCGAGTTAGTGACTCATCTTCTTGCTTTGCTCCGGCGCTGTGCCCACGGTTTACGTTTTTCTTTTTTTTCACGCCCCCACGCGGTCATACTGTACGCTGAGGGAGTGGGAGCTAGCCGCCGAGAATGAACGCTTAATTATCATAACACTGTACGTGTGCTGGGTCACATGCACACAAACGAGCCCATGTACGCACCCACCCTAAACGTGCCCATCTGCAGGCACCATCTCGGCCGAAACCTGCAATGCCCGACCCAACCCTGGGCCCACTACTCCCGGATACGGTAGTCCCCTCTCGTCCTCGCGTAAACCTGCACTCTTTTCTTCACCACCCTTCTTGCCCACATCGACATCGACATCACCCACATCTACGCCCACGTCCGCGTCGTCCTCGACCACAGGCACGTCTCGAACCCACGCCGCGACGTCAACGTCGCGCTCTCGCCCCAACACCCCGCTCCCACGCGACCCGTGCGCCTCGAGGCCGAAAATCTCACTCTGGGGACCAGGAGGCTGCTGCGTCGACGTAGCCGCAGGGGCGAACGCGTGGGCGTCGCGCGTGAAATCAGGCAGTGGTGAGAGCGGGGGTGTCTGTGTTTGCGGGTGCGGGTGGGGCGTGAGAGGCGAAGAGGAAGAGTGTAGAGCCAGGAGCGGGGGCGACGACGTGGCGCGGGACGGCTTTGCCGGGCCGCGGGGCGAGACGAGGGCCGTGGTCATCGCGCGGGCTTTGCCCCTGCCCTTGTCGATGGGTGGTGGACGACGCGCCGTCCGCGGCGTCATTGGGCTGGACCCTAATGCGAATGCACCACGGGTCGAGTGGCGGGTTATAGAGTCGCGCGATCGTTGCGAGGATGTCCTTGCTAGCTGGCGCAGGTCGATGAGCGGCGATGGTACAGGGTGCGCGGGCGCTGGAGCGGGAGTGAGGCGATCGCGATCACGTCGCTGGCGCGCATCACCGGCATGTGGTGGTGGTGGTGGTGGTGGTGACTCGCTGTCTGATCTTGAGGACAGTTTCGCTTGGTGCTGCCGCCGCTTGAACTTAGGACTTGGCGAGCTGGCGGAAGAGGGGATGTCCTTCCGAGATCGTGTGGGCGTGCGGAGTGGTTGTGACGCTGACCCACCATCCGGTTGAGAGCGGGGAAATGGTGGGGGGGAGGGCAAGGAGGCCGAGAGAAACAGGCCGTCCGCGCGTGGGATCACCGGGGGCTTGATCAGTCGATCACAAGGTGGCGGGGTGGATGTTTGAAGTTGTGACGGGAACGAGGGTGGCAAAAACGCCTGGCAAAATGAGGACAAGTAGCAACCAAGAAAAGGCTACGTATAGCGGGGTGAAACTGCCGTACCTCTGCAATTTGGTGGATGCTTTCTGGGACGGGGGCTGTGATGGCTACCGGTTTGCGCACGATTTCTTCTGGAGACTCCACCCGAGAACGCGGCGTCAGTTCCGCGTTTGAGCCAGGTGGTACTGATCGAGGAGTAGGAGTCACACATCCAGCGTCACGATTCACAGCTTGGGCTTCATGATGATGAGACATGCGGTCGGCAAGACCATCGCCGCGAAAGTAGCGGGATGTAGTGTAAGCTCTGTCCGGGGAGGCCTTTCTCTTACGTTTCATTGCTTTCGCGACATCGTTTTTTCTTCGTTTCACTATAGGAAAATTGAGGGGTGATAGTCGCTCAGCGTCCTCGGTGCTAGGCAGAGGATCGGGGTCGGCCTGAGAGAGAGGAGCAGATGCGACATTGGCTTGCCAATTCTCGACGCGTTCACGGATTTCGCCGAGATTGAAGGTAGGAAGAGGGGGGCGAGGATAAGGGTTTACCTCAGGGTGAGGGTCATCAACTACGCCTGGTTGCAAATGAGTCCTCACGGTTTCGCTTGGGGAGCAAATTCACCTTGATCGTTCCGATCACCGGCGCTGAGTGGGCTGAGTGAGTGCGGGGCCTTACTTCCGGAACACACGCCTTGCCATCTCCCAATCGTACATCCCAGTCTGGCCAGTTCGGACACATGGGCCCACTTCCCGCTACTGGTATCCCGGTACGCGGCTGCAACAGCATGGCGAAACTTGCGACGAAGGTGACCCACCCGGTCCGAGTCTACAGCTGCGGATGTAGGGGACGGAGGCCGCTGGATGTAGTCAGACACAGACGCCAGAGCGAGGTGTGCTCTCGAGAGGCGAACACTAAAAGAACAGGACTCGGTTTCGGATGGATTGGGCGGAAAGCAGGGAGTGTAAGTGGACATCGAGTCGTTAGTTGTTAGGAGTCACGGGTCGGTGTGGCAGTGTGATCTGACACGTGACGTAACAAGGGACAGTGTTGTGTGGGTGTGGAGCCTGGAGGGGGCGACAAGCACTCGGAATTGCCACACGTACAAGGCTCTGCCCCACTTGAGATCCCCCTTGACTTCATTTCCTGCCTCACGGTCTCGGCCTGCTCACCGCCATCCACGATGAGCAGGCGCGAGTCGCGCGTGTCTATGAACGAACGACAGAACGACGCATTATTCGAGTTTGAAAACTGTATGTTCCTCCCCTCTTCTCCCTCCTCACATGGCCCCCTCTCACTCCCCGTCCCACCTGACAGTCAAGAAGAAGTTTCTCCTTGCAAATAAACATATCACAAAGTCCGTCCTTGCTACGCATTCACACCCGTCACCGCTGATGGCCCCCCCACTAGACTTAATTCAACCCTCAGCGTTCGAATAGAAGAACTTAATGCACAAATATCAACTCTCCACGTCGAGAACTTGCGTCTCCGTGCCTCAGAGATCGCCCTTGGCTCGCAACTCAAGAAAGAGAGGGAAAAGTCACAGCGCATCATTACTGACGCAGAGTCTGCCGTACGTTTCCATCCTCCCTTGTTCTTCACACCCAATGTCTTGCAATTCTGTCCCAATTCCCTTATTGGTTGTTCCTTTTCCCAACGCTCGCCGCGAGTCTGTTACATTCGCCCTGAGCGCTCTAACCCACCCATAACCCCCCCGTCTTCTCGACCCCAGCTCCCGATTATTGTATATCTCAGCCACTGGAATGGTCCGATATGATGCCGTGTACATGACGAACTCGGCCCTGTTTCGTTATTATTTCACGGTTTATATACTTTGATGGCTTCTTCCATCTGCCATGTCCTCCTCGTCAATTATGCTGATTTTGTCGACCCCCAGATCCACAACCTGATGAAGAGCTTCGGCTCTATGCGTAGGAATTTTAACATCCCTTCCCCCAAATCTCAATCTCCCAAGAAAGAACCCCCTCCCCGGGCACGCCGTCCCATGCTCGACCCAGGTGCTTCGCCACATGCCAACCGGCTAGCACGGCCACCTCGCTTCCCTGAGATATTCGAGGAAGATGAAGCAGGATCGGATACACTCGAAGAGGACCGCCCCCAGAGCCCGACGCCTGTCACACGCCGCAAGAAACCGCGCTCTACATCGTCTTCATCGCACCCCCACGTACTAGCACGTCCATCGTCTCCCACTCCGCCGGTCCTACCCCCGCCGATCGTGGCGACTATCCAAGTCGACATCGACGAGTCATTGCTCAAACAGACCAAGAAACGCATATCGCGGCGACAGAGCGGCCTTATCAGCGTCCCCAATACCGCCGGCAGCGGAAACTCGAGCTCTGGATCTAGCTCGTCCAAGGGTCGCCCTGCCTCCCCGCCTCCGCGAGCACCTAGCCCCGCCTTTGGCTCGCCGTTGCGGCGCGATGCTGGGCTTGCGGAAGAAGAAGAAGAGTATGCAGCCGTTCACGGACGCCGGCGAGTGGATGCCGACGATGATGTTGTTGCACTCGAGCGCGCGTCAAGCAGAGGGAAGAAGAAGCGTACGTTAGCGCAGGCCCAAGCCGAAGAAGCGCCAGCAGAAGGCGGTCCTGAACGCGAGAAGCGCCGTCTTCGCGAAGATTTCGAAGTGACCGCGCAGCGATTACAGGACGTAACCAACGCATTTGGGACCCGCGCGTCTCTTCCTCCTCTCGACACGAACGTTTCCGGTATTAAATTTCCTTGTGTCGTGAAAAAATTACCTGACCTATGTCGTCCCAGATCAAGACCGCCAACGAACGCCGCCGGATACCGATTCGGACATGCCATCTTCCGCGCTCACTTACAACTCGACACGTCCGCCATCGTCGACACCTGGCACTACGCCAGCACCGTCGCACCTACCCACCCCGCGCAATTCAAGTCCGCCACCAATACCCCTCCCAGTCCCCGACGCCGAGGGCTCAACGACGAACCGCGAACGTCGCGTACGCAGGAGCATCAACTATGCCGAGCCAAAGCTCAACACGTGCGTATATTATACCCTCCCAGTGTACCCCCTGACCTCTCTCAAACAACAGAAAGATGCGCAAACCCGACCCCATAACAACAGCAACAACAACAACAACCGCGGACATCCCTACGGTCACGGTCACGGAGCGGCGGCGTAAATCGCGCCCGCGCATGCCTGTGGACGATGATGAGGAGAGCGATGGCGCACAGGCGGACGAGGAGCCCCTCGCGGGATCGAGGGTGCGCGCCGGTATGGCGAACGTCGATGCGCGTCGGCGGAGCGCGGTAGTCACCGCCTCGCGGCGGTCTTTGATCGAGGACGACGAGGGCCGACGACACAGCATGCTCGTGTGATGAAAGTAAAGGAAAGAAAAAGTCTCACCACATTTTTTTTTCACTATTGTATGCTCCTTTATGCTCTTTTTTTTTTTTTCTGTTATG
Source organism: Lactarius indigo (assembly GCA_025766275.1). Classification (NCBI taxonomy): domain Eukaryota; kingdom Fungi; phylum Basidiomycota; class Agaricomycetes; order Russulales; family Russulaceae; genus Lactarius; species Lactarius indigo. The sequence continues at coordinate 229,910 of JAFKAC010000018.1, read as the reverse complement.
ACGCTACGCTTGTTCATGAAATCATCATCCCCCCCACCTTTTCTTTTTTTTTTTTTTCTCCCTTTGATCGCATGATCGTGTAGCTGCAATTTTCTCCTCCCCCCATTCAAATACAGTAGGTTATTCTTGATTCATCAGCATATTATATATATGTGACTTGGACGGAATGTCATGACGACGACGAGCGTGCTTTGGGTCATGCCCCGCGTATACGAGAGACAGTAAAGTCACGCACGCGGGACTTTGGTTGATTAAAGAAAATGAATTATTGTAACAGCGAAACTCTCAAACCGGCGCTCTATGATGATAGAAGGGGGGCTGGCTTTCTTGACGTTACCTACCGTAGACGCAAAGACAACACGTGTTGTCGGGACCCTTCTCAAAGTACATCTCAAGAAGGGTACTACTAGTAGTAGCCAGCCGGAATGTATGCCAGTGTGACTTGCGGCGTGCCTCCGACATGGTCTACTTGTGTCGCTATTAGTTCGAGCGCTGGCTTTGGGTGATATGATAACTTGAACATGGTGGAGATGGTGGCCGTTAAAGTTGTCTGCGAATTGCTGCTCGGGCATCTCGACAAGCGACGACGACATCCATGCCATCACCAGTGCCGTTCACTGTCTTCTTTTGCTGTCTTCGTCTCTGACAATTCCAAATCCAGCGAGAGGCAGAGGTGATCAAACCAGATCTGCAAGTCTCCTACACACTTAGATCAGTGCGAGTTGGCACACATCACATCATGTACAATTTATGTTTTTCTTATTAGTTCCGACATGCGTTCGGGCAGAAGACAGACAAGGCCAGTGAAAATTAGCCAGTTCACCGACCAGTCTATGACCGTATGGCGTCCCTCCACTTCTCAAAACCGATTTTTGTCGATGTCAGAGCACCTAGGGGAGAGACGACTCGGATGCCATCATCAGAGTACAGCAGTAACTCGAATGCAGCCTGAGATTATCCCACGAGAGGCACGCAGCAGAGGAGTAAATATTCTGGAAACAGGTTCCTTTCCAGGCTTTACCTCTTAGACCCCCCGTGCGGGTCTAGCAACTCTGGGCAATTTCTCCGCGTCGCCATCGACTCGAAGCGGCGTACTGCGCATCCGTTGTTCTGGACTCGCGGAATTGCGTCGCGGTGCCGTCGTGGGGGTCAGAAGACTAGAGCGGTGGCTCCGCAGCAGCCAACTGTACTCCGAGCCGCCTCGAGCGCTTCAGGGGAGGCAAGTAGCTTGCACCGATCGATGCCGCAGGTGCACGTGGTTTGCGAGTCTGAGTGAGATGAGCGCCTATTCCGACCGTGTCCGCCGCTTCCTTCTTGGAAATAATTGTCAGCTGGCCGCGCTCTCTCTTGCAACGGGTGTCTCGCGGCGTCTTGAGTTCCCCCGGATCTTCCACTTTCTGAGGCGCCAGGCGGGGGGCGGTTATGGTAGCCAAACCAAACTGTAGTGATTATTATCGTGATTATGATCAACGCAGCTGCGCGATACTAGCCTAGCTATAGTTGTCTCTCAAAACACTGCGTATCCTGTTCATTTGCAATACAATTAGCTCGACATACGCTCAAACAAGCTTTACCTGCCCGTGGTGGTATTCCACATTCCGCAGCGACCACGCACCTCGCTGCGCGCACGTCATTCTGGTACAGCGGCTCTAGTGCCGCATCTTCACTCCCTAATCCGTCACAAGTGCGGGCGGTGTCTTAGCCACGCGCTCTAAAATGCGCGCGCTTACACCGACACGCTCTCACCGAATGTGGAATTAATATGTGAGTTTTGTCGTACCCCGTGGTCGACCCTCACCGCGTTGGGTATAGTATGAATTGCTAGAGGCGCTACGACCGTTTCCCGTTCCTCACATCCTAGTGACATGCGTCTTGAATGCGCAGAAGGTACTCAGCAGAGGAGCGCGGGCATATAATGTGAAGTAACTGGGGTGGTTTTCCGTCGGTGACTTTACACCATGAGCAGTTTCATCGGCCTCGTCTTTCTCTTCGCGCTTTTCTCTACCTTGTTGGCGTGTCTTCTCCAGCGCAGAAAACGTATCGTGTATTCGAACGTATCCGAAATCATGGCACTGTTGGACCCGCCAGGGTCCTCGATCTCGGATCTGTTACTGGCGCGTGCACAGCCAAACACGCGTCTCGTCCATTCGTTCGGACTGCAAAACACCTTCGTCAGTGCGGATAGCACGGTACGAAAGCAATTCGTCACTCGCGCGAGAGAAATTCTCCGTCAGCATACCCGATATTTCGCGGACTTTCCGGAAGCCGTACGGGGCATCGTCGCGGGATCAGCACTACGTCTTCAATCGCCGACCCGTAGTCGGTCCTCGATATCATTTGCGGTTTTTATCCAGGTTGTCACCCTGCGAGTCGTCGTGGGCTCGCTGTTAGGGGGCAACATACCTGAAGACAGTGACGAAGGGACCGTGTTTGTCGTCGAAGCGATCAACGATCTTTGGGCGCTCTCGAAGAAACATGGCGCTCAGGCTGCTCCCCCACCACACGCGCTTCTCGACAGCGTCAACACATACCTGCGCACGTGGGTCCCAGAACGATACGAGCGGCCGCTCGATTTTGTCATCCCCGCGTACGAAACAATGTGGCGCGTCGTCGCGGTCACAGTTGCGCGGGCGATCCACGATCGCGGTGCCTGTGCCGCCTTTTCCGCTTTCCTCGAGTCGCCGCTCGAGGACCAGTTCACGCGCTTCGAAGATGGGCGGCCGCAGCAGCCGAGCGTAGAAGCCTTCATCTGCGAGGTATTACGGCTCCACCCACCGAGCGGACGTCTTGCGCGCGCGGCGCCTCCACGAGTCGGCGTGTTCCAATTGCCATTGTGGGCACCCGCTACCCACGTCGCCAATATCGAGGCGCTGCATCAGGATACGGCGATCTGGGGAAGCGACGCCGGCGTCTTCGACCCCATGCGCTTCCATGGGTCTAGATTGTCGTACGGACAGAAGCACGCTTTCATGCCGTTCAGTTACGGGCCACTGCGGTGCGTTGCCTTCAAGGAGGCGCCGCGTTTTGCGGCGGTTGTCGCGGCCGCTGTTTTGGAAATCGTAAGTGCATCCGATGCAAGATACCGACTGGTGTGCGGAGAAAGAATCGGCCGACGAGAAGGGTGGGAAGGGTGGTGGATAGAGCTCCGTGATTGATGAAAATCGTTCGATACGCCAGATGTATGATGTACTGTAAAAGCAGTGGCCTTGAGATCTTGTATTTTTTTTTTTTTGACGAATTCCGTAGACGATGTATTATAGACTTGCGCATATATCGAGTTTGTCTTTGAGAGTCACTACCTTGCTCTCCGTTTAAGGTTCGGTGTGGCACTGGGAGGGACGGGGACCGGCGCATGGGACAGAGAATCAAACGTCGTTCAAACTATTCCTCCGAGCGATCAGACGTTGTCGCGACGGGGGCCTTCTCGGAGCAAACTAATGAAGGTCAGAAATGTGGGCCTTATCACCGATCCCTCGGCAATTACTGGGCGTGGCAAGTGGGCGAACCGAACCAGTCGAGAACTTGGATAGGCGGGTGGCAGCACGAGAAAGAGGAACGAGCACGTGCTGCCTCATCTGCTCACTTAAAGAATACGCGTCGTTCCGCAGACGAAAAGAGAGTCAAGTGATGATTAGCCGGTCTCGACAAGATTACTATTGTCAAGTCGAAATGAGAAGAATGTCTGTCCCCAAACTACGAGACCAGAGAAAGTAAGCACAAGTGTTGTGTACACTAGCCTCAACTCAGGGAGACGACACAACCAAAGCTCTCTGTAATCCACACACCTTCATAACGAAGGGAGGTGGAAGAGAGTGATAAGGTTGCTCTGATGTTCCACGACCGTAACAGGAATCGAGTGTAAAGCAAGCACAAGAGGCCTTGACATGGCGCGTGGGTGAAGAATCAAGGCAACCAAGCACAGCAAAGCTATCAGGCGATTTCAATCTCCGCTTGATTTGTCCAGCGGGCCGACCGAGACGGCGAAAACGAGAACTGAGCAATCCTCTGTCGTCCCGTCTTGAATCCTTTCTTTCGTGCAAACTCTTTCCTTTCTTACTTTTGTTATGTCACAATGGGGCCAGGGTCAGCCAGGGTATCAATACCCTATGCAAACTGGTTTCCCTGGTCAGAACCAGACTTTCCAACAGCCCGGTTTCCCCCAGGGTGGTCTCGCTACACAGCCCACCGGCTTTCCAGGCCAGCGTCCACCCTATCAGCAACCGCAACAGACTGGCTTTCCAGGAGCAGGCCCTGTTCTGGTACCGCAGCAGACAGGGTTCCCTGGTAGCTTCCAACAACGACCCCCGATTCCACCCGTACCTCCGCTACCTTCCCAGTTCCAGCAGCAGCCACCTCCGCCACCTCTCCCTCCTTCGTCCAATCTACTAGGCATTGGCCAACAAAACCGTTTCGCCAGTTCGTCTCCAGCCTTTGGCGGCTCTGGCCTTCCCTCCCAACAACTCGGTTTTCCCGGCCAAAGCGGGGGGCTACAGCCCCTCGCTCCCCAGATCACTGGCTTCATCGACCCCCGTCTACAGATGATGTCCAGTACTTTCCTTCCGGCCAACCCTGCTGCACCCTACAATCCCGTAGGGGCCCCGCAACTGTTACAACCCCAGCAACAGCTTGGGGGCTTGTCATTACAGCAAAGTTTCCAGCAGCATAACCAAGAAGTCAAGGGAACTGCCGCACCCGCTGTGCCATGGACTCTTTCCAAGGGAGAGAAGAAAAGCTATGATCAAATCTTCAGGGCCTGGGACGCGTCTAACACTGGCTTTATCGATGGAAAAACAGCGATTGAAGTCTTTGGCCAAAGTGGCTTAGATAAAAACGATCTTGCCAGAGTTTGGTAAGTCATAGTTTTGTTTGTTGCTAACTTGTACTCATCGATGTTTTCAGGACCTTGGCCGACGTGGACAATCGTGGAAAGCTCAATATTGCAGAGTTTCATGTTGCCATGGGTTTAATCTATCGCAGTATGTCGTCGTCATAAAGTGATGGTCTTCGTCATGAGTAACACTGTTTTCAGAACTCAATGGAAACGAAATCCCGGACGAGCTCCCTGCAGAACTCGTGCCGCCTTCTCATCGCGACTTGGATACCTCGGTTAATTTCGTCAAAAATCTCCTCCAGAATGAGCCATCACGTGCACGTTCGCCTGCAGGGCTTGACGCTCCCGTCTCGCGTCTTCCCAATCGCTCCCTTCACTCTTCCAACGCCCCGGGTGCAGGGGGCCGCCAAGATGCGACGGTCTATAAACACACTGATGAAGAGCCAGCTGGTGGCTACTATACACCCCGCTCGCGACACGTGGACCGCAGTGCAGTGCGCGCATCGGCTGAGCGGGATTCGCCTTCAGCAGATCTGGATGATATGAAGCGACGACTGGAGAATACCGCACGTATGCTCGATCGTGCAACAGAGGAGAGCGCACAACGCACCGCGGAGGATGATGCTCTCGACCGTGAGATGTCCGATCTCAAATGGAAAGTTAAGCGCGTGCAGGAGGACCTCGAGTATGTTTCCCGGGGCCCGCGTTCGTACCGTTCAGATGAAGAACGTCGGCGGCTGGAGCGTGAACTCCTCGATCTCATGCACGATCGTGTGCCAGCTGTTGAAAAGAAGTTGGCAGAAAGGGAGGAGCGCCGTGAGAGGCAGAAACGCGAGTGGGATCGCGACCGTGACCGACGGAATGAAACGTTTGGCCGATTCGATGACCGCGATCGCGACAGGGACCGGTACGGCAGTAGCTACTCGCGCAACGACGACCGCGACCGTTATGGCAGCAGTTACGACAGGGATCGAGACCGCGACCGCGACTATCGCGACGACCACTCTCGTGACTTTGACCGGGACCGTCCCTACCGCGACCGTTCGCGTTCTCGGGATCGCGACTACGAACGTGAGCGCAAACGGTCTCCTGTCGCAGCACGGTCTCCGCCACCACCGCCGCCTGCTGCAGCTCCAGTCAGCTCCCCTACCAAGGCCCCTCCCGCTCCCCCAGCCCCGGGCAGGTCTCCCGCGCCGAATACTAAGAACATGACTCCGGAAGAGAGGCGCGCTTATATCCAAGCTGAAGCTCAGCGTCGCACCGCTGAGCGCATGGCTGCCATGGGCCTTTCGGCGCCCCCTCCTTCGACGACTCCGAAGCCAACCCTTGACACCAGCACTGAGGATAGGTTGGCTCGCGAGAAAAAGGAAGCCGAGGAAAAGGCAAGGGCTGCGGAGGAGGCCGCCGCAGAAAGAGCCAGACAACGAGATGAACGTTTGAGAAACGAGCGCGGTGGTGGACCGTCTACCCCTGCTAGTCCAGCTGCTGCGACGTCTTCTGCTCCTGCTCCTGCTCCCGCCGCACCGAGGGTCCCGCCTCCTGTCAAGCCCCGCGCTCCTGCGCCCCCGCCGCCACGCAAGCCCAGCCAAGGCATTGCCGCCCGTGCGCCCGCTCCACCCAAGCCTAGCCCACCAGTTGCTGCTCCGGCTATCCCTAAACCTGTACCCCCGCCCGCACCGCATGCAGTTGATCCCGAAGAAGAGGCGCTACGCCTCCGTGAGGCGGCCTTGCAAAAACAGAAAGAGGAGCGGCTGGCGCGCCTACGTCGCCTCGAAGAGGAAGAACAAGAGGAGGAAGCACAAAGGCAGCGCGAGGAAGCTGCACGTCAGCAGAGGGAGCAAGAAGAAGTCGCGCGTAAGGCAAAGCAGGAGCGCCTAGAGCGCCTGAAACGCTTGGAAGAGGAGGAGGCGGAGGAGGCCAAACGCGAAGAAGCGGCAAGGGAGGCAAGGAGGGCAAGAACGCCTGCACCCGTAGCCCCTCCTGCAGCTCCTGCAGCTCCTCCTGTGCCACCAGCTCCTCCAGCACCAGCGCCTCCTGCGTCAGCAGCTGGCTCTGCGTCTCCTCCTGATAGAGGCAAGCACAATCCTTTCAATCGCTTGATAAGCGGCGGGGCTTCGTCAACTCCCCCCGCGCCTCCCGCGGCAAATGGTGGCAACAATCCGTTCTTCAGGTCGCAGCCTGCTGCACCACCGACTACTGCTCCAACTACCGCCACCCCTGCACCGCCGCCCGCTCCGCCTGCATTTGTCCCGCCTCCCACCTCGAAAAGCCCCGCACCACCCGTGGTCAAGACTTCGTACCACACCGCTCCCGGCGACAGCGAAGACGAGTGGGGGCAGGAAAAGGTTAGCGACGATGATAGTTCCGACGACGAAATCGACTCGTCGCGCGACACACGCGACAGACTCGCGCGGCAATTGTTTGGCTCCATCCTCCCCCCCGCAAGTGGCCCACCGCGCCCTCAATCCGCCGCAGCGGGATCAAGTGCTCCCCCTCAGTCTTCTACCCCGACGGCCTTTACTGCTCCCACACCGCCACTCCCACCACCGTCTGCCCCACCCGGCCCCACTGCTACACTGGCTCCCCCTGCTCCCCCGGCACCTGTTCCACCCCCGGCTCCGATGGCACCACCGCCACCTGCTGCAGCCGCCCCAGTCCCCACCGGAGACCGCAGTGCGCTGCTCAGCGCTATCCAAGGCGGCGCGCGGCTGCGCAAGGCGGTCACGAACGACCGCAGCGCTTCTGCCGTTTCTGGGCGCGTCATTGGAGACGCCGGACCACCGTCGCATGTGAGCAATCCGCCTCCCGAGATTTCGCATGCAGAACCCAGCCATTCGAGCCGGCAGTCCGTAGACTGGTACATGGGGCTCGCCGCGGATCAAGGTCCTCATGCCAGTCGGGAGCCGAGTTTGCCTTCGATGGGCGAAGAGGAGGAAGAGCTGGCGCGCAAGGAGGCGAATGGTCACGCAGGATCCGTACCGGATATCCAGATCGCGCACGCAGAAGAGACTCAGTCGGATCCCCTTGCGGACGTAGACCGTGGCACGGGTATGTCGTCTCGCAGTAAGTTGGTCCTTGTCGCTCGTGCTGATTCTGGGTGGGTATCGCAGAATATCGCGTCAGGTCTCTGTATGCGTATGATGGTCAGCGGGCAGAGGATCTGTGTAGGTTGTCCTTACGTTTCCTGCAGCGCGCTACTTATTCGGTTACAGCATTTGGTGAGAATCTTGTCATTATCGCTCATCCGTCGAAGTCAGGTGGCGACTGGTGGTACGGCACCGTGGTCAGTAGTGGCAAGGCCGGATTCTTCCCGAAGACCTATGTCCAGGATTTCGAAGCCGGTAGGAGATCGCACGAGAACCGTTTTCTTCTCTTCTGAGTGACGTTATTTCGCAGTTAAGGCGAAGGGTCTGTACGACTACCCGGGAGGCAGCCCCGACGAGATGCCGTTCTCCGAAGGCGACGAGGTATCCATCGTAGACCGCTCGGACAGCGACTGGTTCAAGGCTGAGAAGGACGGGGTTATCTACATCGTTCCTGCTGCGTATCTGGAGATGATTGAGGGTTAGTCGAGCTTCCATTTTCCTGAGTCGTCGTTTACATATTCTTTGGCTGGATTCAGGCTAAAATACTTTTTTTTTTATATTTTCTCCTTACATGTACACCCCCCGAAATATGAACATTGGTTATTTCCGTCCCCAGATACTCGCACGTCCCCGTCCAAATCGATGTCGACGCCATCGCCCCAATCGCCTTCCTCAAGCGAGGAGGCGATATCAGAACCCTCCGAAGTACCATCTTTGTCCCCTTTACAGAGCGTAAGATCACCACAGGTACCACAAGACAGCCCAGACGAAGCCGCCGGGGGTGGGGGTGACGAGGCCGCATCCGACGACGGCCACGTGTCCGAATACCACTCGTTCTCGGACCTGGACTCCGACTCTGACTCAGAGGACGAGGACGAGGAGGCAAAGACGGAAGAAGAGCGCAAGCTCGAGCGCGAGACGCGCGCCGCGGAGCGCCAGCTCGTCCTCGAGGCCGCTGGGATCGTCGTCGTCGCCGCCAAGCGAGACGAGATGCGTCCGCCGCCCCCTCCACCGCGCGTATCATCCCAGCGGCCCCGCACGCCTACCGCAATCACCGAACGACCAAAACACCGCCCCGCGCCCGCGCCGCCCACCCCGACCCCGACCCAGCAACCGCAGCAGCAACCGCGGATCGACGACGCGTACGAACGCTACGAGGCGTTCAAACAGCGCGCGTCCATCTCGTCGTTCGAGCAGCTGCTACAAGCGGCGCCCGCGCCCGCGTCGCATCATGAACACGAGAGGGTCCCCTCGCCACCGTCCGCGCCGTCGCTCGCGCCGTCCACGTCGTCGTATGGGAGCCGCATCTCGCAATTGCTCACGCGGTCCCGCACGCCGGAGCCGCGCGTTGTGCCGACTATCTCGGCGCCGATCTTGAGCGCGAGTTCGTCGTTGGGCACACCTGTGCTGGAGGATGGCCCTGCTTTTGGATCGGTGAGTCGGTGTCTGGGTGCCGGATTTGTGCTGATGCGGTGCGGTGCGGTGCGGTGTAGTCGTGGGCGAGCCTTGTAGATAAGTCGGCGCTGGAAGGGTTGCCGGATCGTGAGCGGCGCAGGCAGGAGGTGCGTGTGTTTCGCTCTGTCTATCTGGACACCGAGGTGATTCACATTCATGCGGCTAGGCCATCTTCGAGCTCATTGCGACGGAGGGCGCGTATGTGCGGGATCTGCAGCTCATCGTCGAGGTGCGTGCGCGTTTACGTCACATTGGGGTGCCCACTTAGGTACGACGTTAACACATTAGATATTCTATTCGAGCATGTTGAGGCTTCTGGAGCCCAAGGCGATCATGGTGATATTCGCGAACGTCGAGGATATCCTGTTGACAAATACGACATTCTTGAGCTCGCTGGAGGAACGCCAGCGCAGCTGCCGGCTGTACATCGATAATATCGGGGACATCCTCAATAAGCACCTGACAAACATGACTACTTATAGAGCACGTCCCTAATTACTTCCATTTTCTATGCTTATTTGGATTCACGAGGAAACCCCCATTTTTAGGCCTATTGCGTTAACCAGGCGAATGCGATTCGAACGCTGCAATCCCTACGAGACAGGAACGCGGACCTCGCCGCCCATTTGCAAGTGCGTGTACTCTCGCAGAAAAAAAAAAAAAAACGCACTTGCTAACGGGGATCCCATAGCGTTTGCGGGAGGACCCCGCCGTGCGCAATCTCGACCTTTCCAGCTACCTTCTCGTGCCCAGTACGTCTTTTGACAGAGTTCACTTCGCCACCCGCCACCCAATCACCAACCCAAACCCGCTCTCCACACAGTGCAGCGCATAACGCGGTATCCGTTGCTCATCAAGCAGATCATGCAGTACACGGAACCCGATGAGGATCGAGCGCTGACGGAGCACGCGCTACGCACTGCCGAGCGGATCCTGGGCGATATCAACGAGGCGGTCCGGGAGCAGGAGGGCCGTGAGCGGCTTAAAGTACTCTCGCAGTACCTCTGGCTCGGTCAAGGGTGCGTGCCCTACCACCACCCATCTATTCCTTGAATGCAGTCATCATTGTGCTCACCGCAGGCGGCTGGACCTCACGGCGCCGACACGACATTTGGGCGACCGGAAACTGCTCAGGGAGGGCCTGCTGAACAAGGCTAAGAGCGGGCGTAAATTGCGCGTGTTCCTGTGCAACGATATATTGATTTTGACGGACGAGCCGGGCAGGACGCTGTACCGTATGGTGCGTACACGACCCCCTCTTTTCGATTGTGGGGAGATGGCTCAGCATGCCGTGTTAAGCCCATACCGCTGACGGAGATTCGCGTGGACGAGGCCCCGCGGCATAGAGGTGCGCATAAAGTCATGTGTCCCCCCTTTTTTTTTCCTTGTCGCATTGACGTTGTGCACTGCAGATGAGGTGTCCTTCCAGCTGTCGATCGCATACCCGCGCGGTGGGGACAAAATCACGCTACGGGCGAGCTCGCCACGCGAGCGCCACCACTGGATGACGGACATCGAGATGGCGAGTTGGAAGTGCAGGGAGGCGGAAAAAGCGGCGGCCTTGAAAGCGCGCGGTATAATTTAAATCCGTATCACATATTTAGGTTGGGTCATTGTACTCTATAACTTACAAATCACTGGGATCCATTCATGGCGTTCAAGAATGTTTGGCACAGCTTATGTAAACCTGTTCCTTGTAAATTCCCCACTACAGTACCCGCCAGTGCCTCAACGTTTGACGATGAGTACGACAGACCCACTCGACGCCCTTCGCGCGGCCATCAGTTCAAAATACGAGATCACGCCAGTGACCTCCTCGGGCGCTCCCGCAGGCACCCTCCGCGCCGCCACGCACCTGCGTCTCTCGGGCGCGACGACGCTGCCGAAGAGCGCGCCGACCCGTCTGCGCAAGGCGGGGGGCAGCGCGACGGACCCCAGCGCGCATCCAGACGGCTTCTTCATGCTCGAGGCCGTCTACCTCGCCTGGACGCTGCGCGACACCCCCGGAGGAGAGTACATGCGGCAGGCGCGCGAGCACGGTCTCCCTGCGGGCGGGTTCGTGAGCCTCACGGAGCGGAAGAGTATCGTCGACTGGCTGCGGCGCGCCATTCCCGCGCTCGACAGTATCGTCCCGCTATCTGGTGCGTGTTTTTTTTTTTTTGTTCCTCACCGTTCTGTTCCATTGAAAGAAGAAAAAAAAGAGTCGACTACGCCCCCTGGCTCACCGCCCCCCTCTGCTTACCGCCGTCTGCCTGCCCCGTCTGCTTCTGCTGCACATGCACAGACGTCCACGTCTACCCCAGGACGCTCGCGTGGAGACGCGGCAGCGACCTCGTCGCCTTCTAAGCGGCGCTATGTGCCCGACGCGGCGGACGTCGAGGTGGTGAAGAAGATCCGCCAGGGCGAGGTCGAGCTCCGCGACCACAACACCGTGCTACGCGGGATCAAGAATAATGTTCGCATTTTTGTTTTTTCACCTCCTAAATAACTAAACCACCCCTCTGGTAGAACTTCTCCTCTATTCGCAATGTGTTTGTCGCCAAGCTCAAGACGTTGAAGGAGGCCAAAAAGCCAGGAACGGTCGCACCTGCCGTGGCACCACTATCTGGTGCGCTGTTGTTTTGCATTTCGCCGTATAGACCCCTAGTTCATCGTCTCGCTTGCAGACCCGAAGGCGCAGTCACGTAAACAAAGTGCGTCTGAATTTTTCTTATCATCTTTGTTAGCCCTGAGACGGACGCCCCACGCAGAAAACATGTACCCAATTATCATGATATCTTCATCTCCCACGTCCCTCATCACCATGTACAACGTTCGTCGTTTCCTCCAAGAATCCATGTACGTCCAAATACCGTGATATCCCCATCCGTCCCCCCCCTTGACATGACATGATGATGGTAGCTTTGAGCCATCTGCCGAGGCGCGCTCGCGTCTAGCCGCCGAGGGCACCACGAAAGCAGAAGACCTGATACCTATCTATCGCGAGCGCACCACGATCGAGCCAGGTGGCCAGGCACGCGCCAGCTCGCAACGGTACTACGTCGTCGATTCGGTCGAAGCCCTGAACAAGTTCGGCGCGGACGCATGGGACCGGGTCGTGTGCGTCCTCACGACGGGTCAGGTGTGGCAATTCCGGCCATATAAATGGAGCGAGCCGCGCGTTTTGTTCCATCACGGTGAGTGCTCGGCTGTGTGCAGGTTACCGTGATCGTCATTTTCTGATTTCTGGGTGTGATGCGGCGGCGGTGCGATGGTGGGAATAGTAAAGGGAATGTACGTTTCGTGGGCTAACGATCCACCAAACCCAAAAATCAAAGATTGGAACGTGACTGAACTCAAGGTGAGTGATAGGTGTATTGGCGTCCCGCGAGTTTCTGATAAACCCTTTAAAGATCGACTCCCACCGGAGACACGTGGACAAGTCTACCGTTGCCTACTTTTGGAAAACGCTTGACAGTTGGACTGCCCAACACAAGCCATCACTTGTGAATACGTGACCCGATGCTATCGTAGCGTGTTTGTTGGGAGGCGCCAGGCCCTGAATATTCTGGGGTCTAGTTGCGATTTTGTTGTTTCGGTGATGATGCGGCACGTTTGGGAAAGGGGTTGTGATTGTTTGTACAGATCTGCCCATACCCACCCTGATAACGACACTAGGATGTGGGCATCAGAATACAATACTACTACTCTGCCTTGCGCGAATGAATTAGAGGATTGCTGGGCATCAGTTCGAATGCACAGCCATATTTGCCTAGATAGTTGAAGCCCTTGATCGGTTTCAAGGCCTAATCAGTATCACGCGCTTGACTGTGCCTTACCAAGATTACTACAAGCGCGCATCCGGCGAGACACGGCCCGGGAGCGAAATGGGAACCCTAACCCTAATTAAAACTATGGTGTGGTACGACTTATTGTGACCCGCTCGGGAGGTCGCCTTTCTCTCTTTGTCCCCCCTTCCTCCCTCCCCTTCGACAGCGTAGCAACATGCCCAAAATACCCGCTGTCTCTCCTGCCACAGGGAGCCGACCCTCTCCAGGTTTCGTACACACCGTCGATGGAAACTTTGTCGATTCCCACGGACGCACGCTTTTATTGCGTGGTGTCAATCTCTCTGGTTCCTCAAAGGCCCCCATCGACGAACCGTCCTACCTCCTCAACGGCTTTTGGGAGAACGCCGAAGCTGGCGGGAACAGCTTCGCACATCGCCCCTTGAACCTCGACGACGGCTCGGCCGACATCCACCTCGCACGCCTCCGCGGTTGGGGCTTCAACACAATACGCTACCCGGTTGCTTGGGAGGCCTTAGAACATGAAGGACCGTAAGTCCTGATGTATGGTTGTCTCTTACATCTTGTCTCTGACTGTGACTGCTTAGTGGCATCTACGACTATGAGTTTATGGAGTACACTATTCGCGTCCTGCGGAAATGCAAAGAGTATGGCTTTAGGGTGTATATGGATCCTCACCAAGACGTCGTAAGTGACTGCGGCTCCAACTGTTTCTGTCGGGCTCACGGCGAAAATTTTACTACCCGCCCCTCTCCACTCGTCTTCTTTCCCTCCGTGGTTCGCCCTTTTTCTCCGTGTGTGCCGCGTTTTTCCGATCACCCGCATTCTCCCTGCGCTTGCGCATCATCAACCGACCGCAACATCACCCTCTATATTTGGCGACCTCTTCTCCCTTGATGCGTTTCCGTCTTGCGTTGTATCCCGCTCTCGGACTTACGTTAAACCTGTTACCTTCCTTTCCTGGACATTGCACCGCTTTTCTTAAACTCTATTCCTGCAGTGGTCTCGATATTGCGGCGGCTCTGGCGCTCCGTATTGGACTCTTGCAGCTTGTGGTATCAACCCGCGTAATTTCACCGCCACGCAGTCGACCATCCTCCACAATGAATATCCCCTCGCGCACGACCCTGACCCCGCCTCTGTCCCTGCCATGACGTGGTCCACCAATTATGGACGCCTTGCCCCACAAACCCTCTTCACCTTGTTCTTCGCCGGCCGTGATTTTGCCCCTAACTGTATCATCGACGGCTCCAATATTCAGGACTATCTCCAATCACACTACATCGAGGCCTTTGGACGACTGGCAGATAAGATCCGAGATGCTGGTGACCTACTGGATGATTGCGTCATCGGTTGGGATAGTTTGAACGAGCCGTCCGAGGGCTTGGTGGGCTATCCGGACTTACTCACGTTGCCAACGCGTCAGGGTTCGACGCTCAAAAAAGGACCCACTCCAACTCCGGCACAATCATTACGCCTCGGAATGGGCCAAGCTCAGACAGTCGAGAACTGGTCTTTCGGCGCATTTGGACCGCAGCGTCTCGGATCGGTGACGATCGACCCCAAGGGTCTCACTATCTGGGCGGACCCTTCGACGGAACCAAATGGCGTGCATCCACGATACGGCTGGAAGCGTGGGCCCGACTGGCAGCTCGGCGTCGATATTTGGGCACAGCACGGCGTGTGGGACGTCGAGACGGGGTATGTGATGCGACCCGATTATTTCCGTTATTTCCCCGCGGCCGAGTTTGCACAGCCGCAAGAATTGAACGAGATGGCCGAGGTCGAATTCGTTTCCGACTATTGGGCGCCACATTGGCAGGCGTGGGCACGACGCATCCGCCAAGCGCACCCAGAGGCGATTCATTTCGTCGCGCCTCCCGTGTTCGCCGAGCCTCCTCCACTGCCCGATGAAGAGTTGGCGGGGCGGTGCGCGTACTCGGCACATTACTACGATGGCCTGACGCTCGTTTCACGGCATTGGAACTGGTTCAACGCGGACGCGCTTGGGTTGCTACGTGGAAAGTACAAGAGCAAGTTCCAGGCGCTCAAAATTGGCGAAGCTGCCATCCGGCGCTCCCTCCAGTCCCAGTTGGGAATACTCAAGGAAGACGCCCCTATTCTTGGACCATTCCCGACGATGATCGGAGAAATCGGTATCCCTTACGACATGGACGATCGCCGGGCGTATGGATGGACGGACGGAGGCAAGCACAAAGGCGATTACTCCCGTCAGCAACGGGCGCTCGATGCCAGCCTCAACGCTGCAGACGGGCCAAACGGGCTCAACTACACAATATGGACGTATTGCCCGGATAACGTACACTCGTGGGGCGACCTGTGGAACATGGAAGACCTCAGTTTGTGGAGCTCCGATGACCTGCGTCCTCGAGGTGCCGAAGCCAGCTTGTATCAGGCCGGCGGCGACAAGTCATCCGCATTGCTACTGGCTGCACACCGCGCAGCACGATCAGGCAGCACAACGCGGCTCGGTGGTACTGGCAGCTTCACCCCAGGGTATCAGTCGCAGCTATCTTTGGCAACCATCCCACCCGCGGCTGACGACGAAGGGCGCAACGCGGAAATCACCTCTTACAGTCGCTGGGACAGCACGTTCGACTTCTTGACTGATGGAGCTCGGGCAGTGAAAGCGTTCAGCCGGCCGTATCCTATAGCCACCGTTGGAACCCCCATCGACATCCAGTTCAACATCGCCAAAGCCGAGTTCCGCCTGGTCGTCCGCGTGCGCGCAGAAGATGCACCCGTCGCTCTCCCGTCTGCACCGACAACGCGTCCTGGCACACCTTCCTCGTCGTCCTACTCTACTTTCGACGATCCGAAAGCGGACCCCCAACCAACAGAGATATTTTTGCCTATCGTCCACTTCGCCGCGGACCGCACGGTGGGCCCGCTTCTGTTCAAGTCGAAGCAGAAGGAAGACATGTCTTGTGCTGATGTGGACGTCGATGAGGAACCCTCACGGTCACGCTCCAGCGAGACGCTGCGCGGCTTCGCACCTGGTCCCTATCCTCCTCGTGCGCTGCGGAACGGCCTCGCCGCGGCTGTCTTCGTCTCGGCTGGCCGGTGGGAGCAGGATGGTACGACGCTACGGTGGTGGTACCCGGTGCCGCGGCCGGGCGAGCCAGATCGCGAGTACACGATCGTCGTGGCGCGGCGCGGTGGTCGTATTGTGACGAAGGAGGAGCGGACTCACCAGGGCTTATGGGAGCGGCTATGTCGGAGTGCGGGCGAGTGTTGTATTATGTGAGTGCGCAGTCGGAGCGATGATGGATTACGCGATGATGATACACGATTCCTCAGTGCTTGCTAGCTTTTATCTTATGACTTTTTTTTTCTTACATATCCCCTCCTACCTTAGACGTACGATCCACACGGAGTCTTTCTAATAGCAGGTTGGGAGCACGCTTTGTGTATTCACTAGTCATGCCGTTTGTACAGTACAGATTGTATCGGAGTGGTGGCGAGGGGAGGGGGGATTTTCGGACTTTTATTTTCAAGCATACGTTATTGGGAATCTAGTTTGGTATTACTCTCTGTCGGTGACGGTTCGCTTTCGGTGCTCGCGAGACGTGGTATGTTCAACTGAATCCGAGGTATCTGCAGCGGGGTATCCTGCAGTTCTGCCCAACCACCCCGCAAGCCAATATCGACGACGCGATCCAAGATCCGCGCGAGCTCCCGCGACCTAGTAAAAAAAACCTATTCAGCCAGGGTATAAACACTCGAGGAACGTCGACAATCACCGCTCACGCTCCTCCGCCGACGTGTCCTCCCAGCGCTCAAGGCGCGCCGCGAGCTCGCCCACGCGCACATCGAGCGCCTCAAGTGCCTCCCCAACGTCCGCACGCCGACGCGTCTCGCTGCGCGACGAGCGCCAGCTCTCGCCGACGACGAGTGCGGCAGCCACGGCGAAGAGGAAGCCCTCCGCGAGGAAATTCGCGCCGTTCTCGATCGCGCGCGTCTCGGAGAGCGGGCGCAGGTGTCGTGCGGTGGGGGCTTCGCCGAGGAGCCCCGTGCGCAGACGCATTTCGTACCGGTAGAGCGTCTGGGCGAGCGAGACGCAGAGGTTGCGGAAGCGCTCGTGTCTGTGTGGGTTTAGGTTTTTGAGTTTGAGTTGAGATGAGTAGGAGGAAGGGACTTTACTCGCGGGCTTGGGTCTTGATGCGGGTGCTGATGGGCTTGGCGAGTGTCTGTGTGGGACAGTGTTAGTTTTGAGCACTGGGGAGAGTGTGGTGATGAGCTGCCTTAACTCGAATGAGGAGCGTTCCAATCTTCACGGTCGCCATGGGTTGGTGTGGTTCAATAATGAGTCACGCGCGCCAGATTCGCTTACGACCGCGGGATACCGACTCGTGCCAGTGCCATCTGACCCGCTCCCTTTCCACATCTTGCTCTGCTCCCACAATGCCATACAGTCCTCGGTATCAGTGACTTCGCGGAGTCTTAACAGCCCATTCGTGGGTATATAGGAGTGGGCCGTGGGTGGTGTTGTCTGTACCTGGACTTCAAATATGTCTGTCCCCTTATCGCTCCCCGCATACAGAGATTCGACTGTCCGCGTTTCTGCGTTGTACGTTGGCAATGTGTCTATGCCGACGTCCTTCGCCATCCAGAAGCCAATATCCGGGCATGATACCCTAGACTGGCCCCTCTACAGCTTCCTCATCGAGAACGAAAAGGCAGGCAAAAAGGTGCTATTCGATCTCGGCCTGATGAAAGCGTGGAAGGAAAAGCAGCCTGACCGTGAGTTGCTGTACCTCCCCTCCCCGCCCCCTGGGGCCTGACCTGACCTGAACCTTGTGATCTTCTACACAAAGTATTGACCAGGGCGCAGAAGGTCAACGCCACATTTGAGGTTCTCGCGGACGTGTCCGAGATCCTCACCTCGGCCTCCGTCCCGCTCGCCTCTATCGACTCCATCATCTGGTCCCACCACCACGCCGAACACACCGGCGACCCCTCCCTCTTCCCACCAACCACCTCGCTGATCGTCGGCCCGGGCTTCAAGTCCAACCCGTCCACCTACCCAGGCTTCCCCACCAACCCTGATGCGCACGTGCCCCAATCCGCCTTCCAGGACCGCGACCTCATCGAGCTCGACTTTAATAATAATAATAGCAGCACACTCAAAATCGGCGGCCTCCGCGCGATCGACTGGTTCGCCGACGGCTCGCTGTACATCCTCGAGGCCCCCGGCCACGCACCAGAACACATCATGGCGCTCGCGCGCACCTCCACAGACCAATTCGTGCTCCTCGCAGGCGACGCCGCGGACCACCCAGCCGTATTCCGACCGAGCCCACTCCGCCCTCTCCCGGACACCCTCCCTTCGCCATCACCCCCGATCCAAGCGCCCGCATCGTCGTCGTCGTCCTGCAGCACGACACCGTTCTACGAGCCGACAAAGCACAGGATGCCTGATCCCGTCGCGGGCCGCGCGACGCTCCAGGCACTCCAGGCGTTCGACGCTAGCGCGCACGTGTTCGTCGTCGTGGCGCACGACACGCTCCTCCGCGACGAGGGCGCGCTCTTCCCTGCTGCTGCTGACCTTGCGCGCTGGGGGCAGGACGCGCGGGGCGAGGACGCCGTACATTGGCGCTTCTTGGCTGATTTCCAGAAGGGCGCGGAGGTGCTGTGCGGCGCAGCGGTGTAAGTAGTAGTAGTTGGATCATGAACGCTTTCCCATTTTGTCCAAGGCGTAGCTTGCCTGCCATGCGTGGAATTTCTCAGCTGACTCGCCCGCGATGGAATGTCCGACTCCCGCGTGGGATTTGTGTGCCTGCCGGTGGGCCATGGTATATGTAGCAGCTTGTACTGTAAGGGTCTGACACTCGATAACAGGCCTCGAGGCAGGTCCGATTAAATTCAATTTGGTAGGGGTTCTAAAATCAAGAAGAACTAGGACGGTTCTATCCTTACCCCAACTTGAAACAATCGATCTGAGACGGACGAACGGGGATTCGCCTCGGGCGTTAGTCTGGTACGACGGTCTGGGTCTCGAAATTTAGACCAACCCCACACGCCACTCCACTTTTAGCTTTCGTTTTTGAGTCGCAGCCGATGATAAATAATAAATTTAAGAATAGAAAGAAGGGGTTCGATGCTCCAGAATTGCCTTGCGAGGATTATGTTTATCGGGAACCAATAGTGCAATTGGCGCAGCATGGCCCATGGGAGCTGCGTAGGGGCAGCAGTCCGAGTCCGCGGAGCTGACGCGAGTTCTCGCCCGCCGTAGCTTGGGCTGGCTCAGGCTACAGTACCTGCTGATCTACGGAGATAAGGGTAATCGCTATAGTACATGGCGCTGTTCGATTCCAAGTCGTCCGAATCGCTCGCTGGTCACTGCCAGATGGATGGCACTCCGTCATGCACAGACCAGATAAGGGCTGCCGTGAATTCCGAAATTCCCCTTTCTACGTTACAACGACGACGCCACTTCCTTGCAAACAGAGTTGCTGCGTGTTTACAACAAGGCGGGATTAAAGAGACACCATGATACTAGAAGGGATAACGGAGGTCCCTCTAGAGTACAAGTCCTGCTGGGACAAAACAATTATACAGTAGAGACATAACTTCGTAGTGTACCCAAACGAAAAATCGTGTCGACGCCAATGGGTAACAATGTAGTAGTACGGTGCGTTCCGTTTCTTTCCAGAACCAGGACATTCTTAAAAATGTCCAAACACTGAGCGTGTCTTGTACGGTTCCTCTAAATACTGGATTTCTGCCTGCGTCAATGTGATCTCGGTACCATCTACAAAGAGAATCACTATTCTCATCTCCGAATACGTAGTAAATCGCACGCACTTATAAGCTCTTCCAAGTTTTTGATGCTCGTGGAGCCGATAACGGGTGCAGTGACACGCGTCAATGACCACGCCAGGGACACCTGGGCCATGCTTATCCCGCGCCTTTCGGAGATCTCTTCGACCCTATTGGAGCCCTTGTGAGACCAAAAAAAAAAAAAAATCATACAGCCTCGCGGGGTGGGTGGGTGACAACGGACCTGTTGACGATCTCCTGTGTGCCTGCTCCTTCGAGATAACCAGCGTATCTGTTGTAAGTACCAGCAGAGTCAGGTAAACAAGGCGCAGATCGCACCAGGAGACACGCACGTCTCGGTGTTACTCCGCGTTGTGACTTCGTCGGATTTGTAAGGACGAGTGAGGAGGCCACGCGCGAGCGGCGACCACGGGATGATACCGACACCAAAGTGGTTCAGTGTGGGGAACATCTCGCGCTCTTCCTCACGGTATACAAGCGAGTGGTGATCTTGCATCGAGATAAAAGGCGTGAGATTGTTCGCGATAGCGTAGTCTATAATATGGTTTCAAACTCGTCAGCGGCATGATCAGAGAGGTTAGGTTTCGGTTGGGTACTCACTCTGCATGAGATGGACTGGGCATATGATCAGTGAGCGGGTCGCAGATCCCGCGTGGGCGAGCACATACATTGCCAAGCGTAGCAGCTACTCATGCCGATGTACCGGACGTATCCTGCCTTGACAACGTCGTGTAGAGCCTGCATCGTCTCCTCGATGGGCGTGTCAGGGTCGAAACGATGGCATTGCAAAAGGTCGACATAGTCGAGTTGCAGACGCTCGAGTGATTTCTTTACCGAATCGAAGATATGCTGCGACCAGGGATCACAAACAGCGCACATGGTATGAGATGTGTTGCGTACCTTGCGACTGAGGCCATCCTGATTCACGTATCCTAGCTGGTCAAGCTCAGCGGGGAAGGAAGTCTTGGTCTGTCGCCGGTCGTCCACATACCTTTGTCATGACCACGATCTCCTCGCGTGGTAGATTGAGCGCTTTGATGGCATTACCAAGGTACACCTCAGAAAGGCCGTTTGAGTATATGTTCGCAGTATCAAAGGCGTTCACGCCGTGCTCATATCTTTATGGTGCACGTAAGACAGACGTACTCGCGAGGATGAGAAGGCGCACTCACGCAAATTTGACGTGCTCGAGGGCCTCTTTCTCGCCGAGGACACACGGTTGCCAATGAGGGTCGCCATAGGACATCATGCCAAGAATAATCCTGGACACTTTCAGTCCCGACTTTCCTAGACGGACTGTAATTCCTCGTAGTATCAGCAAACGCCATTCAAGAAGATGATCCAAGGTATGAAAAAGGTTATACCATAGGGAACCCTTTTTATCACGGTAGGGGCGGCCGTACTAGTAGTTACTTGGTTCGCTGTCGATACCCGGCGACGGGCGCAAGGAAATCTGAGGCAACACCAGAAGATCATGAGCTTTAATGCGCTTTTGATACATCATGACTTTTTATGCGATTGTGAACGATTCGCGAGAGCGATGCGGTCTCAACTGTGTAGGTCACAGGAGGCAAAAAAAAAAAAATCAACTCGGAGTTGGCGTAGCAGCATCACTGGCACGATGCAAGCTTCCTGCTGATTTCAAGTTCGCTTGGCTTGCAATGTGGACCATGGCGCTCCCCCCTTTTCCCTATGTGGGTCGACAACTTGAATTAGCTTCGGCACGTTCCGTCGCGTCCGTCGGGCACGTTTCTGCTTTTTTCCGATTGGACAGGCGAGTATAGGATTACCCACACTCTATTAGCACATCATCGTGACCCCACAATCCGCCGAAATCTGGCTGGCCATATCCGAGAGTCATCCGAGTCAGGACCGGAGTAGAAGATGTTCATCACGATTAGTCATCGTCGGCTCGATTTCTTTGTTACGTGCCGCCGCAAGTGAATGGCAACACACACAATGTTTGCGGTGGGCGTCCTCTGGTTGCACCCACCTCCCGCTTGCAGTAATACCAATCGCGAGAGAAAATTCCCCTACGGGCCCCGTATCTCCGCTGTTCTCGGAACCTTCTCCTGCCTCATATTCTCGCCCGTAACAAAGTAACAAAGGCGCAAACTTTCTCGTGCATGGTCATATAGCTTCCCATCTACGCATCCTTTAACACCCTAGACCTTCCATGCCACATATGTCGGTAGGAAATTCCTCTCTTCATTGTCGCCGTGGATTAACTTACATGGTAGTCATAATCGGGGGAGTCTGCGATCTCAAAGTCGAGTTGCTGTAACTGAATCGGACTAGGAACGAACTCAACGGTTTTTAGAACATA
Source organism: Lactarius indigo (assembly GCA_025766275.1). NCBI lineage: Eukaryota > Fungi > Basidiomycota > Agaricomycetes > Russulales > Russulaceae > Lactarius > Lactarius indigo. The sequence continues at coordinate 207,620 of JAFKAC010000018.1, read as the reverse complement.
CCTTGGACCCCTACGGTACGGTCCCTCAGGCCTCAGGCCTCAGGGCCAACTACCTCAAAACCGACTGTCCCAAGAATGGCGGCGGGGGTGGTGGTTGGCATTGAGACTACACCAACAAACATACTTGATACTATGTGTCTAAGTCGGAAATAACAACTGGGTGGCTACTGGAGTGTCTGACTTGATGCCTGTGGACCATCTTGGTACTAGGCCACGTGCAGTACAGGGATTGGATCTCCCTAATCCCTTTTCTACTCGGCCGCATTATGCGTCCGCGGCTCAGGTAATGATGCACATACGTGGCGAGGAACGTTAGATTCAAATGGTTGCCGCGATCGTACCAATTCTGGTCTCTGCTCGCTGTCTACTCCACTACCCACTACCTTGATATGTCCCATATTTCCCTCCCTGCCTTCAAAGGATCTACTGTTCGCGTTTCCATCCTGGATGCTGGCAGTGTGGTCGTGCCATCTTCCATGCTCGTGCTGCCACAAATACCTGGGCACGGGATAATCGAGGGACCTATCTACAGCTTCCTAATAGAAAACGAAAGGGTGGGGAAGAAAGTACTGTTTGACCTTGGTATGATGAAAGCTTGGAAAGAAAAGCTGCCGCAATGTACGTCACTCAGTCACTGCCTCCAGCTTTTTCGTCGCACCTTTTCGAGCCATTCACCTTCCTCTTTCATCGGGGCCCACGAACGTTTTTCAGCCGGTATATAATCTGGCGATGCTGACCTGATGCCTCTATAGTGGTGAGCATGACTCAGAGCGTCGGTGGTATCATCAATATTACCGAGGATGTTCCTGACAAGCTGAATGCCGCCTCTGTCCCACTGTCGTCCATCAACTTCGCCATCTGGTCTCACCATCATCCGGACCACACGGGAGATCTCACCCTATTCCCGACGAGCACCTCCCTCGTCGTCGGTCCTGGCTTCAAGTCTCATCCTTCGACCTACCCCGGCCAGCCCGTAAACACGAACGCCGAAACACTGCAAGAGGCGTTCGAAGGCCGCGAAGTCATCGAATTAGACTTCAGCAGCAGCGCGTCGACCCTGAAAGTCGCGGGGCTGCGAACGATCGACTGGTTCAACGATGGTTCGTTCTACCTCCTCGAGGCGCCCGGACACACGGCAGACCACATTATGGCACTCGCACGCACGTCCGCGGACAAATTCGTGCTTCTCGCGGGGGATAGCGCGCACCACTGTGGCGAGTTCCGCCCGACGCCACTCACGCCTCTCCCGGACACCATCACGCCGTCCCCGCTCGAACACGCGACGTCGGCGTCGTCCTTCCCCTGCTCGCTCTTCGAGCGGATTCACCCGAATCCGGGGTTCTTCCGCACCATGCCATTCTACGAGGCCGCTGCGTCAATGGTCGACGATCCCGTCGCGTACCGCACCACGCTCGACGCACTCAAGACGTTCGACGCAAGCCCAGACGTGCTCGTCGTCCTCACGCACGACGCGTCCCTCCTCGACCTGCTCGGGTTCTTCCCCACGGAGGATCTGACGGGTTGGGAGCAACGGCCCTCAAAAAAGGACATTGGCCAGTGGAGATTCTTGAATGATTTTTCCAAGGGTACGCTAGGGGAGCTCGAGCGAGAAGCTGTGGTGATGTAATGCTGGTCGTTGGCAGCGTGATTCGATAGTTTATGTAAGTACGTAAACTACTCTCACATCGCGAACCTTAGCACGTGCAAAGAGTACTGTACAATGTCATCGTTCGATCATAGCCCACAATACCCACACAAAAAAACTGCTGTCCTGACATCCCCGAAACCCTAGGCTTGCGTCAAATATTCCCGGCCGTTTTGGGATGTGGCCCGTCTATGCTTCATCAAAGTTCGGGCTTGGCGTCAGACCTTCAAAACCTTTCTCCTTAGCTTTCGTTCCCAATGTCTCCTGATCACTGGTGTATTCCCGTCCCCTTTTCCAGCCATGTGTCTAACGAAGCTGCAGCCGCTGGTGACAGTCCTCCCAGCGCTCCAACTCTTTCGCAAGATCAAATCCCGCCCACTGGCACCCAGAATCGCGACTCACCACAAGCAAAGGCAATTTTAACAGACGGATCTGACATCTTGTTCTCCATGTACAACGAAAAAATGTTCGAGGTTGATTCGAAGCTTATCCAGAAGTGGAGGGAGGACGCAAACAGCGTTATGCTCCTCGTGAGTCCCCCTGGCCATTGTCGTTAAGTACTTCAGTTCTGACTAGACCACCATGACACCATGATAGAGTGGTTTGATCTCGGCTACCGTCGCGGGATTTTTGTCACAATCTTATATTTCGTCTCTAACAACCTCTCAGGACGTCTCGACCTTCTACCTTTCTCAAATCTACCAGCTCCAAGCCAATTTGAACAGTTCCGCTACTCCACTGGTACAAATTCCTCCAAATCCTGTTAGCGCACCCCGATCCTCACATGTGCTCTGGTTTATGAGCCTATCGATGAGCCTTGTATGTGCTGTGTCCGCCTCCCTGGCCCAAGAATGGGTGCGCCAATACCAGCTCTTGACTCAGCTACAATACACCCCGCACAGATGTGCATGTATTCGAGCGTGTATAACGCAGGACGGATTTCTCAAGTTTGTTCCATTATTCCTCAACATTTTGAATTGTCTCTTGCACACATCTATCTATTTTTTCTTCATCGGACTCGTTATTTTAGCCATACACACTGGTTATTTACCTTTTCGTACGGTTGGAGTTGTTTCTTTAATTGTCCCGACGGATCTTTACCTGCGTTACTCCTGGAAATTGACCCTCCGCCCCTATAGTCTGATCGTTACCCCATTGTCACTAATACACCGCCGGGTTTTCAGCGTCCAAACCCCTGGCTGGGGGACATTGCACTATGCGGCGCAGGAGGTTGGGGAGCACGCCGATACTCGTACCTCGACACTCGACGCTGGAGCAATGTCATGGCTTTTCGATTCTCTGACTCATGTCTCTCACCCAGAAGAATTGGAGCGGGTTCTAACGGGAATCCCTGGTTTCTACAAATCCAAGTTGGTCGAAGACCCGGCGCAAGTTCTCCGAGGGGCAAATACAGATTCATTTCCTAAGGCAATTGTTGCTTTCGTTAATCATTCGTTATCCTCCAATCTCGTCTCAGGTACGACCAGGCAGCAGCGAATCGAGGCCTCCCTGAAGGCGATGCAGACGGATCCTTACCTTCTTCAGCGCACTTTCTATCACGCTCTCTCCTCCATGGGATCTGCCATTTTCGAGTCTATCGACTTTGTTCTCCTTGCGGATCAGTACGCCAACGATGAGGATCCGAATGTTCGATCCCTTGCAAGGTGTATAATCGCGGTTGCCATCAACCACCTTACAGATTACCACTCAGACGAGCATTGGGCCGGCATAGTCCAGCGAAGGTTGAACTGGTCGGAAGCCCTTTTTGCCGAATGCTGCAAAAAACGCGATAGCGTCAAACTCCGCAATCTCGTTTGACTGGCATGGGAGCTGCATACTGCACACCACCGTTCTGACTCCCCTTCCCTTCATAAAATATTCGGAAATTCGCTGCGCGTGACGCGCCAATTGGATGTAGAAACCGCCGCACTCGAATTCCGGCACCAATTTTGTGACCTTTGGAATCAGCTTGTAGTTGGGTTGCAAGTCCGGCGCCAGCACCCAGTCCTCAGATCAAATGCGATGCTTATCCTTTCCTTCGTCCGCACTATTTACGTCCACGTGCATCGAGGCACGGAGTCCCACTCATTATCTTTTTCGACCACACAGACGACCTAGACCCTGTCCTTCGGGACGTGTCTTCTTATTCCCAGTGCACTGTTTCTTCTCATCGCCTCATTACCTTCGCGAATCCGTATGCAAACATTCTTGTCGCCCGTGATGCCGGAGATATTTAAGAGAAAGGCAGAAACAATACGCATACTATGACGTCGGGTTGCGATCTCTTCCTTGCATCTGCAAGCGCTAAGGCGACATATTTCTCGCATGAATATTGTGCGAGTACTGTACATACTAAAATTGACAACTCGTTACTTCATAGGTGCAGTTGACGGTCCAAGTGCGCAACTTCTGGTTTCTACTTCTACAATTATAAGTTCCCAAGGACCCAAACTGTAAAACAATAGCTACGTTCCGGACACAGTTGTCAATCTTCGTATCCCGCCGAAAGCCTGAGAGGCCAGAATGCCTTGATACCAATATGCCGTGTTTTCGGAGAGGTGAGCCCCTTTTCAGGACCTCGAGGCTAGGACGTGACACCCAAACACATGACTGTTACACCGGCTACGGCTTTGTTAGAGAGTGCTTCAAAGGAGGATATGGCAACTGAGCTAGTTATACACTCCGGCTCCCGGCCAAGTACAGACTGTACAGGACATCCCGAGGGACATCACCCTGGCCAAACCTCAGCTAAAATGGTCTCGGGTATTGCGCGTTTATCGGTTAATCCTTCAGACCGGCCTTATTTTGATGAAAAGTTACGTACGATACCGGGTATGAGGGGGTCATCGGGTTACATGATTCGAGCGCCTGCAGGTCATTGTCATTGACTCGGATGATGTGATCACGAGTCCTTGACACTTGCCTTTTTCGGTGTGTGCCGTGTACAGAAAAGAAAAAATGGCAATGTAATCGACTGCGCATGCAATTTCTTCGATCGTTCGCTCTACATGGGCCTGGGCATGATCATTCTTATCCGATATGGGGGAGATGACGACTCTGATGGTGGTCATAGCCCGCTTCGCTTAGGTGACGTAGTACTAATTTCTGTGTATTTAAGACGCTACAGGTCGGTGGGAGGTCTCAAGCTCGATCTCACTGCGGCTAGTCTTGAAGTCTTCGTCCAGAACCGTGACTCTTGTGAACCAATTACTCGTGCTAACCTCTGCTTACTGCCTTTTCCACTTTCGATATGTCTGATGTTAAATCACCACTTCCTCTTCCCGCATTCAAAGGATCTATTGTCCGTGTTTCCATCATGGATGCAGGTCATCTGGTCGCGCCATCTGCTATCATTGTGCAATCGCCAAGACCTGGACACGATGCAGTTGATATACCCACCTATAGCTTCCTGGTAGAAAACGAAAGGGTGGGGAAGAAAGTGCTATTTGAGCTCGGTATAATGAAAGCTTGGAAGGAAAAGCTGCCGCAATGTACGTCACCAGTTACTCCCCCCCGCTGTTTCATCGCGCCCTTTCGAACCATTATCCTTCGGGCTATGGACCTTTTCAACGGATGCAAAATCTAGTGATACTGACTTGATACCCCCACAGTGGTGAGCATGGTTAAGAGCGTCGGTGGTACCATCAATGTTACCGAGGACGTTCCTGACAAGCTGAATGCCGCCTCTGTCCCACTGTCGTCCATCAACTTCGCCATCTGGTCTCACCATCACCCGGACCACACGGGGGATCTCACCCTATTCCCGACGAGCACCTCCCTGGTCGTCGGTCCTGGCTTCAAGTCTCATCCTTCGACCTACCCCGGCCAGCCCGTAAACCCAAACGCCGAAACACTGCAAGAGGCGTTCGAAGGCCGCGAAGTCATCGAATTAGACTTCAACAGCAGCGCGTCGACCGTGAAAGTCGCGGGGCTGCGAGCGATCGACTGGTTCAACGATGGTTCGTTCTATCTCCTCGAGGCGCCCGGACACACGGCGGACCACATCATGGCGCTCGCACGCACCTCGGCAGACAAGTTCGTGCTTCTTGCAGGGGACGGCGCACACCACTGCGGCGAGTTCCGCCCGACGCCTGTCACACAGCTCCCAGAAACCATCTCGCCATCCCCGCTCGAGCCGCCGACGTCGGCGTCGTCCTGCCCTTGCTCTATCTTCCAGCCGATTCACCCGAGTCCGGAGTCTTACCGCACTACCCCATTCTACGAGGTCGCTGCGCACCAGATCGATGATCCGGTTGCGAGACGCGCCACGCTCGAAGCGCTCGAGGCGTTCGACACGAGCCCAGACGTGCTCGTCGTCCTTACCCACGACGCGTCCCTGCTCGACGTGCTCGATTTCTTCCCTAAGGCAGGCCTGGCGGGTTGGGAGAACCAGCCCTCGAAGAAAGACGTCGGCCGGTGGAGATTCTTGAATGACTTTCGCAAGGGCGTGTTGAAGGAGTAGGACACAAATAAGGAAGCCGCGACGGTGTAGTGCTAGTGGTGCAGGCGGTAACTTTTAATGCCTATGTATGTAGGTCCTTGATTGCTAGCCGAAGCGCGTAAGAGTGTCGTGACGACAATCCTCGGAACCTCCACGCAGTGCGAACAAGACGGACACTGATGGCTCACTGCAAGAGAAAAGAGATACCAGAAGGTGTGACGACAATAAAAGGCTAAGCTGTAGGTAGTATGATTTTTGGTTTTAGTCAGAGCATCAGGGCTTTAAGCGACAAGGAAGATAGATGTCTACATTTTTGCAATAGTTGTAGGATGTTCGATTATGTCTGCGATCTAGAGGAACTCGTGCCAGTGGAGGAAAAGAAACTAGTCACGTGACATTTGGCCACACTCAGTAGTACAGTAATTTTATCACCCGATACTGTAGGTGGAAGTGATCAAATGTTCCGCTTACAATAGTGACATTTCGGCTGGCCCGTTTTCATCACAGCCCGACTGCAGCCAACAGCTTCGCCCAGTTCGGTGTGCCCAGCCCAGTCACCTGTAGTCATGATAGTAAGAGCCATGATCAGCCGCAGAACGGAGATAGACTCACAGGATCCCACCCTGCCTTTACAGGGAAGCCATTCGTGTTACACCCAGGGTTGTTACCAGTCGTGATATCGTTCAGCGCCCTCGCGCCCTGTGAGTACAAGAACGGGTTTAGGAAGCCGAGAGGTCCCCTGTGGGCCGCGATGAGACGATCATTCAGCAGGGAGACGACGCTCGCGAAAACGAGGCTCGAGCCGCTCGTGCCCTCGACACTGGTCACGTTGCCCTTCCACACGACCGCGAGGTTGGTTCCCGCGGCAGCGACGTCAGGGAAGCCCCGGCCAGAAGGATTGAATCGCCCCGCATTGGTGCTCCCGAGCTGGTTGAGGTAGGCTGCTTTGGCAGCGAGTTGGTACGCCGGCGTCGGAAAGTTATTCGAGAAACCGCCAGACGAGAAGGTAGCGGAGATTTCTGGGTTGGTGTTCTGTGTCGCCCCAACCGAGGTTACGCTGATTTGTGCGGGAAGTGGTTAGAGGAAGTTGCAGAACTTCAGCAGAAGGCGCGCAAGGGCGGGAAGACATACTATGGGCAACTGGCCGGGAAGGTAGGCACGAAGGCCCTGCACCCTTGTCTTTGTGAACCCGAAACACCGCCGTCGCCAGATGAGACGAGGACGCTAACCCCTCGAGCGCCTAGTTGCATGAAGGCATTGCACAGGTTGCTGGATAACGGGGATTAGTAAGATGCGGGCCCTTAAGAGAGATTGATGCTTACTTGGCCATGGAATGGGATATGGTGTTTTCGTCCCATACGTAGCTGGTGGTGAGGACCTGTGGGAGTTCTGTATGGTGTAACAAGAAGTTGATTAGATCAAGAAGTCTTCCAGGCTCGCCGCCCCGGGCCTGATTGCCAACGGAAATGAGAACAGTTGGCACGCCCGACGCAATGCCAACCGTATATTGTACGTCAAGGTTCTTGGGAACCACATCAGTTTTCCTAATCGACCCCGATGAACAGTCACAGTACTGTACTCACAGCTTCGATGCCAGCTTCGCTGGGAGCCTGTGGGTTGGAGCCGCCATCGATTGCTTGTTCGAAAAAGGTAGTGTTTGGGGATAGGTCAGTGCGGAAAGTCTGAAGGAATTCCTGTGAAAGGAGACTTGTTTATATGATTTTTCGGACAGTTACTTGCTTTGACACATACTCCGAGGTCGGCCTTATTAGCAGATCCCTGATGGAAGGGCGAGACAGCAAGCCTGTTCGACGACTGGGAGGCAGGCACTGTGGGGATGCCGTATAGCTGTTGGAGGCACGCCGGGGTTATCAAGTTGTCGCAAGATGATGCAACTGCAGAGGTTAGGTCTCCAGCGCGCCGTACGACTTTCGCAGGAGAACTAAAGATCGGCGACCCGATCATGTCGTCCGAGGATGGGAAGCTGCATACGAAGTTAGAACATCTTGAGACGCTGTTCAAAAGATGGGACGGTCACACACGCGACTGTAGGGTGAACGAGTTCGAGGTGGTCCTTGAGCGACGCCGGGATTGAATATTCCAAGGTACGAATGGCCCTCTTCCCGCTTCCATCGTGCACAAAAGTGGAAAACTTAGCATCGAGAAGTTCGCTCGCTCGATCCACGGTCGTCTCTAAAGCGATACGGTCTCCGTATGGTGACAAAACCGTTGCGTTGAGGCCGTTGGCGGACAACCACTCGTTGACCGCCGTAACAGTCTCGGGCTTAGGAGTCACGAAGGTGCCGACCTAGTGTGGGCGGCGTCTAGCAATCCACGATAAAATGAAAGTTATAACGCACCTCCTCCTTGGAAAGCCATTGGCCGTACTGCGAGCTGCTTGGCGTGCTGACGTCCATGAGTTTGGTTTGGAGACCCTTGATGTCATTCTGGACAAGCGCAATGTGGAGACGCAGAGCGGCATTTCCAGGTGCAGGACCCTTGCTCGTGAAGCCCTCTGGGACACCATCGCGGCGCTCGTGAAGGCGCATATCGCGTTTGAAGTGGGATGACGCGAGCACAAGTGAGATGAAAGACGGGAGAGTGGCGAGCACGTTCACCATGGCTACTGGGAGTTCGAAAGCACTTGGGATCCTCCTCACGACGCTGCCTGTAATTTTATAGGTTTCAAGAAGTATTAAGGGCCATTACGCTGTCGCGGCGGGACCGCAAGGACACCGGTGAAGCTCCTTCCCGTTCGATTCTGCAAGTTGTCGATTCCTCGAATAGGCTTAGTGTTCGGAGTTCGGGACGACCAAGCCTAATTAAGTTAGTTAGCCGGACGTACTATGTGGTTCCATTCATCTTGCCATTCATCGCCTTGTTCACTACAATGACAAGCGTGGCATCGGGAAATTCATTGTGTAATATCGGTTGGATATGCCAAGAGTTGCGAATCGATTCCAAGCTGCAGACCAAGCTACAGACTTGTGCAATTGTGCACGATGTATATCTATAATAGTCAAAAAAAAACTCTCCACAGTACTCAGACCGGACACGACTGGCGCAGTTTATAAAAAGTCCCAAGCCGCAACCAAGGTGCCTATAAGAAGTGCTATCTAAATTACTATAAGGTATTACTAAAATAAGACATGGATTACAAGGCTTATAATAATTTCGACTTGCTCATAACCTTTCTAAGACCTGGAAACATCATATTAATTAGACCATTATAATCCATTCCGGAATTTTGGGACATTATGAGTCTGTCCAACGCGGCTCCTGGAAAATATCTTGCTGTCCCTTTTCGAGTCGCTGACATCCAAGTCTACCTGCAACTGTTCGCTATTCGGGAAGGTCACTCCGTACCACGCCATTCTACTAAGGCCATCGCAAAGCTCCAGTCGCGTACCGCACCGCGCTCGACGCAATTCTAGATATGCTCGTCGTCATCGCACACGACACGTCCGTACACAGCGTCGAATACTTCCCCCGTGACAGGCCTAGTGTTCTGAGAGAAGCGGGGGGCACGGGGCGGCAGAGTGCTCTTCCAGGAAGGATGACAAGTGGAGATTACTGGGCGATTCTTGCGAGGAAGTGGCACAGAGAGCACGATAAATTTATGAAGCTGTCACGGTCGTGCTGAGGGCGTGTTAAGGAGGTTCTGACTAGTTGCCCACAGTTCATAGTCTGGATCGAAGACCGAATCTTCCTCGCGACATCTGCGCGGTAGCACGACGGTAGACGCACATCATTGTTGATGGAGCCCCGCCCTTATCTGTTGGATTAGCGACTAGGGCACTTCGCGTGCTCTCACGATGTTGAATGTGATATGTTTGGAAAATCCTCTAAACAGATGGTCATTAGCCATAATAATGCAGTTACTGTAGCTACTTTACCTCGATTACCAGGCAGATTACTACTATACGACTCCGCAGGACCGCAAATGAAGCGAGAAGCCACCAGGGCTGTATCACATGCAAAAAGGATAGCACAACTCACCAGCGAGTGCGCTATCATTAAGAGCACAACACTCATCCTCGGGAAATCGTTTGTGGTGACCGGTGACCCCTGGCGCAGACATTGTGCCAAGGGGAACTGAAGGAGGCGTGTGCCAGTGGATCTCCCACTGAGCTCAGACATGAAGGAAAGTGGGTGTGGGAAAAGACACGCGACTGTGACGCGAGGCGTCAACGCGTCAACAACGATATTCAGATGGGAGAGCTGACGCAATTAACGGCGTCTCCTCATTCCGTGAATCCGTGTCTGGCTCTGTATCCTCTTCCCCTTCTTGGCCATTGGGGTATTGGCGAAGGCCCTCCATGAACCACGCTCTCTGTGTTGATATCTTGCTTTCGCTTGGTAACCGGTAACCCTCGCTCTTACAGCTTACAGGTTGACTCTTCGTCAGCAATCCGAGTCGTCAAATTGCTGCGCGGGCTTACTAGTACGCAGTCACTGCCTGCGCACTTTTTTTTCTTTCCCCTTTCGTGCCATTCGCATACATTTACTACTTTTCTACGCATTCCCCATTCATGTAGAGTCGTATACTGTTTCAACTTGTCGCGTGCACGGTAACATCTTACACGAATATATATTTCTTTGTAATATGCTCGGCGCTCGTCCACATCACGCTGCTTTCGTGCCGACGATCTCATGCTCCGTCGTCTGCTTCTTTGTTCCCGCACAGAAGTACTTTCCCTTCGATGGACATTTCTCCTGACTCTTCTTTCCATCGTGCCCTATACTAGTAATGAGTTGTCGTATCGACAAATAACCAGCGCCCTCGTGATAGCGAGAGCTAGAGTTCAACCCCAATAATTCAGACGGATCAGGCACTCGATCAAGAACAAAAATTGTCCCATGTAGTTCTTTCTTAGCGTCGCAGACACCAACGAGAAACGGCTGCGAGAACGGGCGATTGCCAACTTTGTCGCGCACCAGCACTGGCACCAGAGGCTGGCCAAAACGGCCAGCACAAGAAAGAAAGGCGAGAGTATGTCACCGTTCCATCCGTCTCGACTATTCTGAAACACGACCCATTTTCATGCTGTCGACGCATATTCTTCACATTCCACACCACGCCATATGCATACACAACCCAATTGCAAACCCAATTGTATGTATTCCTTCTGTGATCAGATTCGAGGTTCTCAGCTGTCAATAGTATCGCCGTAGTTGAAGCGTTTCATCAGTGTGAACACGCGACCTCAGAGAACACACCGGGTCTTTCAAAGCCGACGACGACGAGTAACAGTTACGTGAAAAGTGGATTGAATAAGCGCGCAAAACGCTGTCCGGAGACGAAAGTAGACTCGGACAAACAAAGTCTGAGACACGCGAAACTCATCCTTGTATTTTTACACAACAACGTCGTTCCTATCACAACCTGTCGAGTACCCTGTTCCTGACTAGTGCTTATATTCGGTCGCGTGGTTGGCATCGCTATTCAATACGCCATATTCATGGAGCCAACAACAATGGAACCTCACCATAATCTACTGATGTCTTTGCGGTCCCACCGCGACTGAATACCATGGTCCTGGTAACGGCCCGCTACTTCTTACACTATAACATTACGGGTAGCGCTCCGAGGGGAATCCCTAGAACTTTCGAACGCTCAGCAGTCATGGTGAATGATGGTGAATGCCTCCCTGCTCTTCCGCCTTTCTTCTTGCTTACACACCACTCCGACCGCGATGTGCGCGTTAATGAACACCACGGTAGCGTCCCAGGAATGTGAGCAAGGTTTCTGGCCTGGGAATGCCCCTCTGTGCCCCCGCATTGCGCTTGTCCAGAATGACATCGAGGCCAAGCTCACGGGCGTCAGCACGCCAAACAGTCCGCAATACTCCGAAGTCTGAGAACGCTTCTGCGGTCAACGAGTGGTCGTTCACCGGCTGCCTCAACGCCACGGTTCTGTCGTGACCGGATTTGTTTCGATACGACCGTGTCTCGCGCAAACGTACTTTTTTATTCTGATCTTCCATTTTTGTGATTTTCTCCATTCTTTGAAATTTCAACAGCTTCGCAGGACGTTATAACGTCTATAACTTCCCACTTTCGAATGGGATCGGGCCGCCGATCTTAGTTCTCTTGCGAAGATCGTTCCCGCCGCAAACCTAACCTCTACAGGCGAACCCTCATCTTGTGACATCTCCATCTTGATGACATCGGGTGTCCCCAACGGCAGTCCAAGGCTATACGGCTCCTCGGTATCTCCTCCTCCCAGTCTCCGAACAAGCTTGCTGGCTGCGGTTTCATTGACAATTGGTTCATATAGCTGATCTCAGGTATGTGTCAAAGCGAGTATCACCGTCCCAAAAATAAGTCTCCTTTCAGGGGTCCTTTCAGACCTTCCGCCCTGATCTCCACCTTTATCTTTCAAACAATTGATGATTGGATTAAAAAAAAAAAAAGAAGGCACTAACCCACATCCTCGCCGCTGGTATCGAAGCAGAGTAACTGCTCGGACCAAATTACGAAAACAGACGTAGTTCTTAAGTACCTTGACGTACAACACACGTTCGGTATTGCGTCAGGCGTGCCGACTTTCTTCATCCCCGTTGGTGGTCATGGTCAAGTACGGTGATCAAGTATGGCGATCTTGAAGGATTCCTGTGGACCTCATCGACTTCTTGAGTGGAAGAGTGCACTGCTATAGGTCCTCACCACTAACTACGGGCCGTACGAAAACATCATCTCGCGCGTCGGCCGAATTCAAATCCCGCGTCTCACTAACCCCGTTGATCAGCATTGCTGTGCAATACCTACGCGTATCTTGACGTATCTTGACGCCCGAAGTGACAACTTCCTCTTCTCATCTAGCAACGGCGGTGTTTCAGATTCACAATGCACACATAGCGCACGACCTTGGTGCCACTTTCCCATCCGGTTACCCATGGCATTCCCACACTACAGATCTTTCGTATGCGGCGCATCGGATGGAAGCGGCTGCCTAATGGAAGCCAGCTGACGGTTCGGACAGGACCCTGGCTCTATTAGGAGGACGGCACCAACATACGGCAAGGAGGCACCAATAGACCGCGACCCGCGAATTGAAGGCGTACATTGGATGTACCCCAACAAGTGATCTAAGAATGGCGTACTCTTGGCCTTCCCCTTCCAGTTCCGCTAAAATATCTGTGCGACACATGGGCGAAAGCTCATCCTCGTCCCCCGATTGAGCCCCCGCATCCTGTGATGTCTTCGTTCACACAGTGTCACCTCGAGTTAGACTATGTGCAGAGCTTTGATGAGAGAGCACACTCTCTGGTGAGTGGTTGCCCACTACGTCTAGGCATTCGAACTTCGAGTTACTGATACTAGCACATCCAGGACGTCGATACTACCATAGGTCCACAGCTCGGATCCGTATCTGTCGTTTTGAATCAGCTAGAGTTTCCACTTGATTCGCAACACGAAGCAAGCGCAGCCGGTCTTTGGGAAACCCAAGCATACCCTGACGCTGCATCTCAATTTTCGCCGCGTCCAGAACTGGCGCTGTTCACTGGCGCCCAAGAAGCAGCTGAGCGGTCCGGGAAAGATTGTGCGTCTGGTGGGGAGAAGCATATATGTGCGCGGTGCGGGAAAATATCTAAACGGAGTCAAGAACTCGCGCGACACTTTAGGGAAATACACGATCCGCCGCGCCAATGCCCTCTCTGCCCCCTCCAGTGGAAGCGTGCCTATAAGATAAAAAAGCACTTGATAAAGGCCCACTACGAAGAGTTCACGCCAGTGGTAGAGGGGATCCGCATCCTGCAGGGCCAGGATGTGATTGAGTTCGTGGAAACCTTCGAATTCCTACGTAACTTCGAGTTACCAGAGATGACTGCATCGTCACCCCCTTTCCTCGCTTATAGAGGTCATCATTAGTGTCAGTGATGCCAGAATTTTGGGTCAATTTTCCTAGTCATGTGACTCATACCTAATCCCAGTCGTTCTAGGAAAGCCTATTTTTTATGTATCAATATCTAGTATGAACGAAGCAATTTTCTAGGGATTTCCAGTACTGCAATACTCGTATTACTCAGGCATACCTCACAAATCCAGCCTTTAGGTGGTGGTATGGGACGCAACCAACATGTCAGGTGGTGTGGCGGCAGCATCGTCCCAGGAACATCGTTGCATGGCCCTAGAATACAGGTGCCACTCCAGTGACGGGGACGGCAGCGTGACATGGAAGAGAAGCAGTGGCATCATTGCAAACGCTGCTGTGTGGGGACAGATCTGTATTGACAATAAGCTGGTTACTTGCGGCGATGTGGTGGATGCGTCGCGCAGCGACTCGTGCTGCACAGGGCGTGGCAGCGGTACAAAACAGGGTGTGACCTTATATGTCAGCTGTTTGGTAAGGTGCTGTGCCTCTCGACACACCGATTCAATGCACGGTCGCACGCCAATTTAAATCCGCATTGGCAATGACCGTCATTGTCAGCTTGGGGGAGTGAGGTGGCTGTTGACATTGTTATAAAAAAACATGTTTATTCCGGGACAGTGGTTAATACAAGGCCGGTCAACCAAGAGGGTTATTTAAGTAACTATCGTAAGAGAGACTTACGTGGTGCTGGAAAAATAAATAAGTAAAACACCGACGCGAAATACAGAACGGGGCACCTCCCAGAGGAAGCTCAGGGTAGCGGTTCGGAAAATCAAGCAAGCAGCAGACATGGGGACATCCGAGGCGTGTACGGGTGGAGAATGGAAAGGAGATGATTATTCGCGAGAATCCCCATTGAGGGACCGGGATGATGCACCCGAGAAGTCAGTTACATCAGCATTCGAACACGTTCCTGTATTTTACTTTGGCTACTTAATTTGGAAATAAAGTAAATTTAAGTGAAAAGGGACGATCAAGTAATTCCCAGAATTGTAATTTCCGTCTCGGCTAATTAACCGGCAAGTGAATTAAGCGCACCATGGCAATTAAGTAGTTTGCGTTGGTCTCAGCAACGTGAAACGTGTCAAGCCAAATCCAGTAGCTAAAGTCGCGTTGTACATACTCAAAAGTGTATAGGATTTCTTGACTGTAATGGCTCTTAGCTACTGGTGTTTGTATTGGCACGTTCCCCAGTTTGAAAAAAAAAAAAAAGCGTGCATCACACTGAGCCTCATTTACTGTGTGTATTTGTAAGTAAAGTTCATTGTTGAAATATGGTCTGGGAGGTAGTGAACATTGGGAGAAAGTAGAACGAAAGGGGGTCCTCTCAATATCGATGGAGGACGGAAGACGGAAAGTCAATGAATGAGGGAATAGAGCTGCTGGGGTTCGTGTTCCAGGGGGACCTCTCAATATCGATGGAGGACGGAAGACGGAAAGTCAATGAATGAAGGAATAGAGCTGCTGGGGTTCGTGTTCCGAGCAGACTCCTGTTGCAAGATGTCTTGAATGTGTCGCACGAAATGGAGGGTAACTCATTGTTTATTGGATGTCAGAATGAGCCTTATTTGTAAGTAAGGTTCGTTGTCAAAAGTCGATCTGGGAGGTAGCGAACATCGGGAGAAAGTAGTACGAAAGGGGATCTCGATATCGATGGAGGATGGAAGATGGAAAGTCGGGGTGAGAGAATTGTAACGACTGGTATCCCCTGGCACAGGTGATGCTGACAACGTGTACTGTATTAGAGCATGTGTCGAGATGTAGAGTAAGTATCGAGTTCACACGTAAAAAAGCAAACGAGTAGGAAGATCCCGTCCAAAAAGAGAGTGAGTGGATGACAGCCTGAGGCGATGTGAGCGGCGTCGACGAGGTATGCTAGTATGAGAAGGACAAGTCAGAATCTGAGAGAAAATAAAAGAACTCGCATACCTTAGGGGCCAATCATCGACCGGGGGCATAGGTATGAATCATGTTCCAGGGTTTCGCCAGTGTCAGCCGAAAGAAAGCCCGCAAGGCGGGGAATGGTAGGGTTGCTCTTTGTTGGCGAGACCACCGACGACGACGACCACGTGGGGAGGGAGCTGTCTGGAATGTGGTCGGTTGATGATGGTGGCTGCTGATGTCGGAATTATTGAACATTTGACGTACTGTAGCTTGACATAGAAAAGAGCGGCGAAGAGTGAGATGATGATGGGAAGAGAAAAGAATGGAAAATCAATTTTAGAAGGCGGGTTGGTGGCGATTGGGGATTGGAATCATCCGAGATGGGAAGTCGAATTAGGTGCTTAGCTGACAACTCCGAAAAATGGCTGAAAGTGCGAACAAAGCTATGATGCAAATTCAAAAGCATGGTAATCTATGTATTTATTAATATAATAAGTCTCGAACGCATCAAGAGTGTTGTGTGGGGATAACTCGATGGGCATAAAGCTGTTCCCAAAAATGGGCAATAAATGTGCCGCGCGGAGGACAGAATCCAGATGGATCACCTCGACTGCTGTGTCACAGACGCTCTATTTTTGCCTTATTTTTCCGTATTTTTACGGATTTATTTGGTGGAGATACGAGTCTCCAACGTTGTGCTCAAACATCCAAGTCCTTATCATTAGATATGATAAGATGGTTAGTCACGTGATGCCAACATGTGCACCCACAAGCACGTGACCCTGAGACAGTAACTTCCTTATCGGATGTTACCTTTTAGGTCACTTTCCTCATTAGTAAAGTAGTTTCTCATTGGACAATAAGCAGGGAACGTTCTAGATAGTTCTAGATTACGTTGTCATAGGGTTGTGACTCATAGATAAGGACACGTC
This sequence comes from Lactarius indigo, assembly GCA_025766275.1. NCBI lineage: Eukaryota > Fungi > Basidiomycota > Agaricomycetes > Russulales > Russulaceae > Lactarius > Lactarius indigo. Next base: position 190,839 of record JAFKAC010000018.1, on the reverse strand, counting down.
ATTGTTCTGTCAGCGTTAATGACTATGCATCAGTCAGCACAATAGATAACGCTATTATTAGACACGACGCGTCAGCGTATGACTCATTACTATTACCCATACCTTTAGTAACAAGGTTCCGTAGTAATTCGAACTCAGCCGCAGCACAGTATATAGACCCTCATGTAGCGTCCTGAGTGGAACCAACTTGTCCTCTTGGTTCTCCACTCAGGTGTGCATTTCTTTGTACTTCCCTCTCTCTTCACCAATGTTAACTTGTCCTCTTGGTTCTCCACTCAGCGTGCCACAGCGTGATCACCTGACCTTTGGACTTGTATAAAGTCCTCATGTGTGTCTACTCTCCGCTGTGCCTGTACGTTCGGCGCGTGACTTGTCTCCGCGCTAGGCTTGAGTGTGTACCATGTCAGTTCACTTACACTTTGCTTGGTCTAGTTGTCGCGATAAGTCATACCGCTACATGCTGGTGATCCATCGGCGTTGGTGTCTGGTTGCACAACCCACAAACCTGTCACTTCATCCGGCTTATCTCCCACATGTATGAACCACCTAATGAGTGCACAAGGGTAATAAATATCCCCCCAAACAAAAGAGAATAGCGCGCGTAAGCGCACAACATTGAATCCTTGTGCCCCGGGTAGAGTGGGGTCGCGCTCTACAAAAGCGGTGTCAAATCGAGGGTTCTGCTTGCGCCAACGTGGATTGCAGCGAATACATTCCGAGCGCATTCCTTGAAGTCCGCTCGGATCGCTTGGTGAAAAGAAAACAGCAGTTGCGGTGTGGTAAACAGAAATTTTACTGTTGAAATGGGGGCACTGAGTTAGGGGAACGTCTGAACCAGCAGGGGCATTGGGGTCGTCCAAGTGGAGTTGATCGAACAAAAAATGACGAATAAGATCTTGCAAATCAGGTTGTTGGAAGACGGTTGCCAGCTCCGTGACGGAGTATGGATACCCTCTCTCTATTGAGGATGAAAAGGTCAGAAACGAATGAAAAGGTAAGAAACATACACGTACGGCGATTCTCAGGTAGCCATACGTGGCTCACGGCATCTTTGTCGTTGACTGGACGCGTTTCATCTACCTCACGAAGGTCTGCGCTCCCATTGCCGTGATGGAAAATGCCCTCATTGTCGCCTTGTTCTGCATTGGCAGAGTGTGGGGCCATGTCAGCGTCCAGTGCGTCAGTGGGCACGTCTGTATTCAGGTCTATGCGTCAGTATTTCGGTAAGACATCAGACGACATACTGAATAAACCTGCACGCTCGCAGGCATCCGCAAGCACCGTGCTCTTGAGCATACCTTTGGATTTGAAATAGGAGCGTGAGGCAGCAAGCTGGTCAAGACGCTGGTTGATGACGAGCATTTGGCCAAGGGCATTGCAGCGATTCGAACGACGCCATGGCTCCTTGACAGCCTTAATGTGCTTGGATTCTGTTATTGAAGAACAAAGGCCGTTGGGAGTGCCGAACATGCATATGAGATGTCGGTAATGGCAAAGGGAGTGTTGCTGCGGGAGAGAGAATCCGTTCGGACGAACTCCGACTGCCTGAAAGATCAAACGAAACTGGTGAAAGCGGTCGAGAGCATCCTGTACTAAACCCAATGTGTCGTTATTAAACATGTCTCGTCGAACAAGGTAGCAAAAATCCAAGAAAGCGCGGAAGGCGCGAATAACGTCAGCTGGCAGGTGTCCCTCTAATGCAGGGAGATAGACCTATGTGACAGAGACAGCATCAGCCGTGTAATGGCCGTGAATGAGTGTGCTCACCTTCATCAGCACTTTTGAATCGTCGCCCGTCCATTGCTTAAACCCACAGCCTTGAGGAAAGCGACGGAGCCCCGGAAATGGAGGGGCCAGCGCGATCCTGAATAGAAGAGAATGGGGGATAGTGGACGCTGGATTTGGGGAATAGACTCACCGGCGGTCAATGTCGTCTAATATCGTCTTCGCGTGGGTCTTACCATGTGTCAACTCGAGATATTCTTCAACCCAGGTCACCAGGTGGTCCTTGAAAGTGCCCTTGATAACTTGATGCAGTATGTCGGGTGTTACGCTCCACCGGTGTTAGTCCGACTTGGACTTGTGAAGGGCGTAATCGACTTAGTGAAAGTCAGGCGAATGGGGAACACGTGTCAACCCAACGCAAGCTGAACAGGGGCTCTCTGGCACACACTGCAGCGAAAGGAATAAGAAGGAGTATCCTTGGCTGATACAAGCAGAAGCACGCTTAGTCCGATAACTAAGGCAGACAAGAGACGAATCAGATGGTGGATTGAAGAAGACCAAGATGGGGACTCTTGGTCTTCTGAGTCGACTACTTATACAGATACGCGCGGGCTTTAAAGCGCCGCTGGAATAATATGTAACCAATAGCGTAACTAGCTCGAACCCTAGTACAGCTATCCTAGGAATGAGTCATACATGAGTCACAATCACATGCGAACTGCTATGCTGACTGATACGAAGTAAGAGTCCATGACTAATACTGATGCCGGACCGTAGTCATAACCAGTCATGAGTCGTGTGTAATGAGTCATTAAGTCCGTACCATAACATCACCCCCTTTTCAGGAGTGAGGCCCACCTCACTAATCCGCTACAGATTCTTGCCTCATCCGTTCCGCTTCATCTTCCATTCTAGCCAGTATGTTAGCGCGCTCTAGTCGATAGAGACTGTCTTTTTTGTCTGTCACCACCATCTCCCTTTCCATCTGGAGTTGTCGAATCCGCTTGTCCAGTTGGTCCTCGGCAAAGGCGAATTGCCTGAACCGGCGCAGTTCTTGCGTGAGGGTAACGTCCCCAATGCACGTTAGTAACAGGTCAGTGGGGTGTCGGTCGCGGAGCATGAAATACTCCTCATGCGGTATGAATGCGCGGTTGTTCTTCGGGAGATGGGGAGTGGCGTAGAGGGGTTTACCGTAGAGGAAACCCGACCCCGGAGCTAGTCCGAGTACGAAGGGGTCTCCTCCTCGGATAACCTGTACGTGGGATGCTTGTACCGTCGGTCTGTTGGGGAGTTTGATCGGGAACGGAATGTAATCGGGTCCTCGATTGACCTGGAACCCTTCAGGGACGACGGCCCTGGTTGCTGGGTCTCGTTCGCCCATTGGTGTATAACGAGCCGCTTGTGCCACGGCGACTCGTCCTCTGTGTAGAGGCCCCCCCGCTGCGTCGACGAGGTAGGGAGTGGCGGCTGGATCTTCAGCGTAGAATTCATGGTTAAGGAATGCGTGCCTGATAGGGTAGTGGTCTCTAAGCTCGTCTTCATCCTCATCTTCGTCCAATACTCCCTCCGCTCCTTCATCATTCGGCGTCGGCAGGCGGCGATATGCAGTTGCTCCCGCTGCCACCGCGCCGCCGTCTCCTTCCATTCTTGTTCGTATTTCTGCATGGCGTTGGGTGGTTGTACCATGCGGGACAGCTGCTTGAAGCTGAAAAAGCTCGTCTTCCGTGAGGAAGACTTCGGGCTCACCGGTGTTGGGGTTTGTGAGGGCGTACATTGGCGGAGGTGCTGGTTGAGTTGCTGCTGGATCGTCGTCGAGAGTTCCCTGTACGGGCACAGGGAATCGTTGCAGTGTCTGGTACAGTTCTTCACTAGTGATAGGGCTGTCTTCCTCATGCTGCACGGAGGTACGGCCTCCATCTGTAGTTCCAGTGGTTGCAGTGTCGTTGGTGGAGTCGGGGTTAACAAGCGTGGTGGAGGAGTCATTGACGAGGGTAGAGAGGAGTGCGAGCTGGTCATTGCGTCGAGTAGAAGACATGGAATGAATGGGAGATGGGGACTTATCACGACAGGAGGCTACCCTTATATGCGTTTCTCTGTCGGGGTTAGAATGTTTGAAGTCTCGAACGGCTTCGTCGGCAAATACGTCATCCTTATCTATCCACTGATTGTCTGAGTCTGGATAGCCCTTCCATTTGACAAGGTATTGAAGTCGACGTCTTCTGCCGAATCGCCGGGAGTCCAGAATCTTCTCGACTTCGTATTCTTCTTTGTTATCGACCAAATCAGGTGGTGGGCGCTGATAATTTGGTCCGTGCGTGGGTGTTTCACGATAAGGCGTGAGAAGATCTATGTGGAATACATCATGGATGCTCCACTGCGTGGGAAGCTCGAGTCGATAATTGACAGGGGACATCACCTGGATGACCTTAAATGGCCCGTGTCGTTTAGCCGCTAGTTTTGCGGTTGGTTGATGGGTGTGTAAGTGGCGTCCTTCTAGCCACACAAGGTCTCCTTCTTTGAATTTGGGCGTATCTTTGTGTTTGATCCATGACTTCTGCGCCCGGAGCATGCAGGAGAAAGCGCGCTGTCGCGCTTGTTTGAATTGGTCTAGTCTTAATGACACTTGTGGGATAGGAGAAGGTCTATTGGTCCAATCAGCGCAAGGGTTGAACCCGGATAGGAGAAAGAAGGGAGACTCCCGTGTGGTCTCGTTAGGCCAATTGTTATGCGTGAATTCTGCCATAGGCAGATAACGGACCCGATCGTCTTGCCGCTCATTTACCCAAAAGCGGAGATATTGCTCCAGCCATTGATTTGTTCGTTCCAACTGGCCGTCAGTCCTGGGGTGATAAGCGGTTGAGATGTTTTGGCTGATGCCAAGGATTTTACATATCTCCCACATGAACTTTGATGCGAAGCGGGGATCTCGGTCGCTGATAACGCGCAAGGGGAGTCCAAATCGTGGGAAGACATGAGAGACGTACAGGGCAGCCGTTCCTTCCGCTGTTATCTCTTCATTGCAAGGGATGAAGATAGCAGCTTTGGTGCAATCATGATCTGTCACCGTGAGAATGGAATCGTAACCGCGAGAGACAGGGAGTTTGGTAATGAAGTCTACTGCAATGGTCTCGAATGGCAAGGCTTCCGGTTTAGGGTAGATGGGTTGTAGAGGCGCTCTGATTGGTCGGAGGTTGACTTTGTGTCGCTGACATTCCGCACAACCCTTGACATAATCCGTGACGTCGTTCTTCATTTGCGGCCACCAGTAATGTCGTTCGGTAAGTTGGAGAGTGTGTTTGATACCAGGATGGCCGTAGACGGGGGAGTCATGATGAGCGGCGATAATAGTACGCTTGTCATGGATGCCTCCGGTGACTACTCGGCGTCCGTCCTTGTACCATGTTCCTTCGATATCTTTTAGCTTGTGAGCGTCAACCCAGGGTCTCAACTTAGCTATGTCTTGTTCGTAAATGGGATGTTCTGGCGTCATCTCTGCAGGTAGGATCTCGGGTCTCCAGTGGGGGTGTCGCGGTTCGTCTAGTGTGGTGGCACGCGCGAAAACATTTTCGGGCAATACTGTTATGCCTTCATTGTCATTTTCTCCTTGATCGTAATCTGGTCTTTGGGATAGTGCATCGGCGCGTCCGTTGGAGGCACCTTTGATGTGGTGAATTTCGAAGTCATATTCCGAAAGTTCGAGTACTTCCCTGGCCACACGTCTACTAATCTTCTGTGGCGACTTCCAGTATTGTAAGTTAAGGTGATCGGAGAATACTTTGATCTTGTGAGGAGAGCCCGCTAGGAGGGGTCTCCAGTGACGAAAGGCTTTGACGATGGCCAGGAGTTCGAGGTTGTAAATGTCGTAATTTCGTTCGGCTTCGTTGAGGGTAGACGAGTAATAGCCAATAGGGTGTCGTTTACCATCTGCTTTGCGTTGAAGAAGGACTGCTCCCGTGGCAAAACCCGATGCGTCGACTTCTAACTCGAATTGTTGTGTAAGATCTGGATGCGCTAAGACCGGCTCGCTAGTAACGAGGGTTTTAAGGTCTTGGAATGCCTTTTCTTCTTCTGCGCCCCAGTGCCATTCGGTATCTTTGCGTGTAAGTTTGTTCAATGGTCGTGCTTTGGTTGCGAATCCTCGTATGAAAGGTCTGTAAAAATTGCAGAAGCCAAGAAAAGAGCGGACGTCCTTAACTTTCGTTGGCATAGGCCAATCCTTGATGCCCGAAATTTTGACAGGGTCCATGCGTGTCACCCCCTTTTCAAGGATTACCCCCAGGTAATCCATGCGTGGGGAGTGGAAGAGGCATTTTTCAAGCTTGTAATACAAATCATGCTCTTCAGATACACGGAGCACGTCTTTGACAGCTTCAATATGGTCCTGCAGTGAATAGTTAAGTCCTGTAGCGATACTGATATCGTCCATGTAGACGCGAATAACTGTGCCGCGTTTTTCATGCTTCGCGATGATGTCCCTGAAGATGAAGTTCATCATAGTCTGGAACGTCGCCGGGGAGTTGGTTAAGCCGAAAAACATCACCGTGGGTTCGAATAAGCCATAACGTGTTTTGAATGCTGCCTTTTCTTCGTCTCCTTCTTTAATGCGTACGTTGTTATACCCCCATCTAACGTCGAGCTTAGTGTAGATGTGGGCATTGCTGAGGTCGGTAATGAGGTCAGAGATGAGAGGAAGAGGGTATTGATTGCGAATGGTGACAGCGTTGATTTTTCGATAGTCTTGGACGGGTCGTAGTTTTCCATCCTTCTTCTTGATGAAGAAAAAGGATGACGCGTAAGGAGATTTAGAGGGCCTTATATAGCCTTTCTTGAGTTGTTCGTCAATCCATTCGCGTAACTTCTTGTCTTCTTCTTGTGTCATAGGGTATATTTTACAGTCAATTGCGTTGGCGGTCCCTGGTTTGAATTCGATGGCGTGATCCCAGGGCCTGCTGGGTGGAAACCTGTCCGACGCCTCCTCGCTGAAGAGGCGTTCAAATTCGCGGTATTCAGAGGGTAACTCAGCTTTCGTGACGTATTGTTGAGCGGCTATGGCGAGATCAGTGGCAGTGGCCCTGATTCGGCATCCTTCTTCAAATTGTTGCCGTTGGTCGTCGGTGATAACGCAGGAGTGTACAACTTCGTAATCGTCGTCTTGAACGGTGGTTGCTGCTACCACTGGCGTTGTTTTGATGTAGGGGTTGGTTGATCAGATAATGATAGGGAGCATATCTTCGTGTATGGCTGCTTGCGACCACTTGATATGCGGGTCATAAATAGCAAGCCAGGGATAGCCTAGCACGATATCTTTGTTTCTGATATTCGTGATGAGGAAGCGGATCTCCTTGTGAATGCCTTTAGTTTGGACATCAACATCGGTATAATGGGTGATACGTCCCGATTTATTCTCCGTGTTGTCAATGTTCCATATTTTCTTTGGGATATCGAGTAATTTGGTCCCAAGTCCCATTCTTTTTGCGAATGATGGTTTCATGAAGCAATGGGTTGCTCCTGAGTCGACTAATGCGCGTATGTCGGCCATTGCGTAACTGGTGCGAATCGATACTGGAACTCTCATAGAACGGTAGCGAGTCATGATTACACTGTTACAATTGACTGCCCTCACCCAGGCCGATGGGTTTAGGCGTCCTGAAAACCCTCCTTTTTCCACAACTGCTGGAGGATAATGTCTTTTACATCGTCCGATTCTCCAGCTACTCCATTAAGCCAATCGCTGGCGCGCTGTTGAGGGGGCACTTCTTGGACCGCCCTGGTAGTGACTTCGGGTTCTTGTTGGTGGTAGTCAGTGTCGATGTACCGACTAGTTGATGCTTGGGGCGGATATCCTCCTCGTGGTTGTCTGCAATCGCGGGCCATGTGTCCGTCCTTTCCACAGTTATAACACGTGACTGGCCTTTGGTTATTACGCCCTCCCCCTTTTTGTAAAAATCCTCCTCTTGGTCGGTATGGGGGACGAGGGGCGAGTATGTCCTCAGCTCCTGCGAGTCGCCCTCGAATTCAGTCTGCCGAGGTGTCCATGGCGTTTGGGTCTCGTAAATTTCTTGGCTGCCATGAACTTCTTGGTGGTCCCTGCCACTGTCGTTGTTGTCGTTGCCTTCCTTGTCCTTGTCCAGGAGAAACTCCCTTGTTCAACACCGCCTTAAGGTGAAGATACTGTTGTTGACGAGTGGTAGCCGCTTCTTTCCACTCGCGGTAGTTGCGGGGGTTGTCAAGGGTATAGACCTTCTCATACAGGTCTTTTGGTAGTCCGCTCGCAAATAAATCTAGCATCTGCGGATTGTCGAGTCGATACTGAGCGCGGCGTATCGATTGTTCGAATTGGGTGCAATACTCATCTAGATTGCCTCCAATCATTTTGACTCCCTTCTTGAGCTCGTATTGAGCTTGTTCTTGCTCCATCGTATTGCGGAAGCGCTGCATGAAGCTGCGCGTGATTTCGTTCCATAGTCCCTCACTAGTTCGGGGTATACCAGCTTGTATCTGGCCATTAAGCCAGGTAAGCATTGCCAATACCCATTCGCTGACATTGACGCCTTTGATGTACGATAGGAAAAGCAGGGCTCGTCGATAGGGCGTGGCCATTATGCCTTCGTCTGCATTCATGCCCCAGTAGACATGCCATTGAGTGAGAAACGCCTCAACTTTGGCGCGTTCTCCGTCGAATACTGTGGGTGCTTCGCCAGCTAGCTTATTGCTTGGAGGGGGAACAATGGGACCTGCACCTGGTAATCCTCCTCCCGGAGGTCCTCCTCCTGGTGGTCCCCCTGGGAATCCTCCAGGGAATCCTTCGAACCCCGATCCTCTTGGCGGGGGTCCTCCACCTCCTCCGCCAGGTAGACCGCCAGGGGGTCCACCTCCTCCACTGGGGGGATCGGCTATGTCGGGTCCAATGGCACGATGGATTGCTACATCGTCATCAGTCATTCGATGACCGGTGTATGGGTTAATAGGAGCTAAATTGGCTCGCGATTCTTCGGCAATGCGTCTTTGCTCTTCTAGGGCAATCTGATCCCTTGCTTCAATAGTGAGGTATACTTCTTCTTGAGTAGTGGTGGTTGTCGCCATTGCGACTGCTGGGCTATGGATGTGGATTACTTCTGGTTCGGGTTGATGAATAGTTAACGACTCAGTTCGTTGTATGATGTGGTCGCCAATAGCCCCTAGGCTTGTTTCTTCTGCTGGCGTTGTTCCTCGGCTTGGTGATTGTTGACTATCGGAAGCTTCTTCTCCGCTGATTCCTTCGTCGGTATGTTCTTGTGCTTGTTCATCAATAGGACCGTAATCTGCGCGACTGTTGAGTTCTCGTGCGTCGATATCGCAATTGTAGTTTCTTCCTGCTGGTCGTACAATATCCCAGCGATGATCTATAGGGTTCCAAGTAACCTCGACCCAACAGAGATGTTCGAAGTTAAACTCAACGGGTCGGAAACGGTTAGGACCGTTGAACTCTACGAAATATCCGGTGTCTTCTCCTCTTTCTCTCCACTGAGCTGCTCCTAAGAATCTTGTTGGTACGTTGCGGTCTCCTCGTCGTTCAATATGATAGGGACGGAAAGACGTCCACTGGTCTCTGGTCGAGTACGCCACGATGAGGATCTTGGTCTTAATGTTACGCTCCACCGGCGTTAGTCCGACTTGGACTTGTGAAGGGCGTAATTGACTTAGCGAAAGTCAGGCGAATGGGGAACACGTGTCAACCCAACGCAAGCTGAACAGGGGCTCTCTGGCACACACTGCAGCGAAAGGAATAAGAAGGAGTATCCTTGGCTGATACAAGCAGAAGCACGCTTAGTCCGATAACTAAGGCAGACAAGAGACGAATCAGATGGTGGATTGAAGAAGACCAAGATGGGGACTCTTGGTCTTCTGAGTCGACTACTTATACAGATACGCGCGGGCTTTAAAGCGCCGCTGGAATAATATGTAACCAATAGCGTAACTAGCTCGAACCCTAGTACAGCTATCCTAGGAATGAGTCATACATGAGTCACAATCACATGCGAACTGCTATGCTGACTGATACGAAGTAAGAGTCCATGACTAATACTGATGCTGGACCGTAGTCATAACCAGTCATGAGTCGTGTGTAATGAGTCATTAAGTCCGTACCGTAACATCGGGGGCAACCAGTTCGTGGATATCTGCCCGGGGGAACTCTGAAGTAAATGGCTTGAAAGTAGTCAGTTACCTCGACTCCTTTACGAGGGAATACAAATACATACCGTCACATATCCGACAATACCGTATTGATCCCACAGTGAGCCTGGATCCAATGCGTTTATCAGCGCATTCGTTAGTTCTTGTGACCGCCGCTCCCCACCGATGTCGAGGTTACCGGGGAGCGCAGTGCAACTTCGAACATGTCGGGTCAAAAAAAAAAAAAGAAAAAAAGAATGAACGGATGCGGCTTACCGAGGGCACCAGCCTTGAACTGTGCAGGCCAAGAGGGCCTGTTCGGGGTAGTCTGCAATGTATGGCCCAATGCTGTAGATGACTCGACGAAAGTGGCCATCCGGGGTTCGGGTAACCTCAGGAGTGCTTGTCGCAGGGCGAACGCTGCTAAGGATTTGTGCGAGGGACGAGTGAAATAGCTGCCGGCAGAATTTGCGGAATTCATTGTCGTCGGTATGCCGTTTGTCCGCTATGAAAGTATTCAATACTTAAGCCACGTCCAAACGAAGCGCTTACTTTTAGGGATAGCCAAAAACCCCAGTAGGACGACTGCATTTCGATGAGCCCGACGGACATTGTTCCGTACGTTGCCAATCGACATGTAGACAGGGTAGTACTCATTGTGCCCCGTTGCAACAGACACTGTAGTCTTGTCGCTACCAAGGATGATTGGGACAAGCATTGCGCTGCATGTCTCTGGATTGTTAGCAATAATATCAGCTTCCCTCCAGGCCCAGTCGCCACTCATGAAATCGCGCCATCGTCGTCTCTTCTGGGCATCAAACTCGCGGAATGGAACATAATCGAATTCGTTGTCAAAGTCCGGATTTGCGAGCATGTTGTGCAATAACTGGCGCGCATCTCGGTGCCAAACATCGTAGGTCATGGTCATCCACTCTGGCGTGTTGTTGGGGCGAGGGCCGTTGTATGATAAGGAAAACCCCTGCCATACTGCGTCTCCGAAAGGCGTTGCGTCGATGGTTGCATAGAGGCTGTCCCGGCTATCAAAGAGGTCGATCTCATCAGGGGGGACGCCATGGCTGATGAGTGAAGCACGCCATAACTGTGAAAGGATATTGATGTCATTTCCGGACATCTGAACCTTTCGATACAAGAACTCGGCGAGCTCGAATTCAACGCGATTACGATACGGTGTCAAGTCATCTGGAGCCCGGGCTGGAGGAGGGGTCGGTGGGGTACCAGGTGGAAGATATACGTGGTTTTCGTCGCATGGAGTTGCTAGAAAAATAGCCAGAAAATGTTCAGTGAGCGCGTTAATTGAGTGACGATCGGATCCTTACCACACAAAGACGGATGAAACTCCCACTCAGGACCTTCCTCTTCTTCGTGCACGCCTCCATCGGCCGGGGGAGGGTCTGGAGGGGGAGAATTCGGCCAATCATCAATTGGTTGCGGGTTCTCGATTGGCTGTGGGTCCAAGTTACCGGTTGACCAAGGAGTGGGAATGGGATGCGCCTGCAGAGGAGGGATCCGATGCTTGGATCGCATGTGTTTTGTGAGGCCGGCATTGTTGCAGAACCAGCGACCACATCCTGGTGAATGACAAGGGATTTTACGAAGAGAGAAAGTGGACGGTGGACTGACCTCCTTGCGACAGGTGAAGCGATCACAAAATTGGGTCATCATGATGGAGGTGAGTCAGGTAGTCAAGGGCTGTGCGCGCCAGGAAAAAAATTGTATTGTGTGCGCTAGGAGAAAGTGTTTTGACGACCAGTCCAGGCACAGTTGAACGAGTATGAAAAGCCCAAAGCAACAAATTTTTTGGGGGTCTGCGTCGCTTGTCTTGTCACCACCTGCCCCCTTCAAGTTCGAGAAAAAAAACTCACCATGTCGTCCGCCCCGTCCCAGTCCCAAGGACATCGCCCGGTAACACGAGCCAAAAATGCAACCCAACATCCTGGACAAGTTGTCCTCGATGCTCAATCGAAACGCCGAACCAATGAGGAGATGACTAAGGTCAGAGAACAAGAGCATCTTGAGATAAGAGTTGCTGAACAAGAAATACGCGCTGCCTTGAAGAAGGTCGCCAGGATCCAAGACCAGCAGGAGCTTGAAGACATCGAAACGGATCGGCCTACGGTGGCACCTTCGCTTCGTCGACATGAGACCTTAGTGTTCGTGCCACGTCACACTAACCCCAGCGCAGAAAAAGATGCCACAGAGGCCGACAAAGAGAGTGACAGGTACCTGAGCGAAGAAGAGACCGTTCCAGTCATCCGAGATAGCGACAGGGAAGAAATGGGCCCAGGTGAAGGAGAAGACGACGGCGACATCGAGGATGGAGAAGGAGATGGAGGTAAGCGCAAGAACAAGAACAAGAAAGACCCCAAGGACGACTCCATGCGCCGCCTTATCAAGTCTTACTGAAAGCAGCCACGCCTCGTGGCCGGGAAATCGATGATAGACATCGGTTTAGTCACCAAGGTACCCCCTATCCCGGCTACGAAAGGTAAAAAACCTCACGCTCGGTACATTATTACCTCAATTTCCTCTCACATCATTTCATTTCGGGAACAACTCACTGCCTTTTTTTGTCACTCGCAATATTTTTTTTATCGCCGACTCACCCTCAAAATGTCGCTCTGCCTCTCTGAAACCACCCTATTTTACCACCACTTCAGACTCGCGCAATCGGTTGCCTATCCCATTGAGAAGTCCAATTCCGGCATCTGTGCTGACTGGGCAACCAAGGTCGCCAACGCCAACTCGTCCCTAGCCCTCACCACAACTCCTACTCCGAGCCACAGTTCAACTGGAGGGCTGGGAGCTTTCACCCATGGCAGTTCTACGGCCCCAAGCACCCTCCCTGCCTACCAGAAAGGCCTTGACGACGAGATTGAAGTCCTTGATTACCAAGCTCCTTTGCCCGGTCTGGGATCAGTCACGCAGGTAAGTTGCTTATATTTTATGTGACCTCGGAGTTGATCTCACAACGGCAATGGTAGGCTCTTTTGAAACGCAGGCTCAACACCGACACTGCATCCCCTGTGGTGCAACCCGTGGCTAAGAAGGCTCGCAGAAAGGTCTATTCGCTGCCCCCTGGAGCCGAGGAAAACAATCGCTTCCGCGCAGTTTTCATCCCTACCTACGAACGGTGGGTCGGGACTCAAGCTAACCCCTGGGTTATACCAGACGACGTCGCAATTTCGGTCCTCCAATCCATCTGGGACGTAGTTTATGAGAATGCGCCCTGGGTTGTAAGTGCAAATGATTGTGTATTTGAACGTGTACGTTTTTTTTTTTGCCAGTGCGGGGAATAGTGGTGATGATTCCCCCGTTATTTTGATCCAATACACGAGCTTACGATATTGCTAGGTCACACAGCGCCTTTATGAATGGCGCAGCTCCTTCAAAAGTGCCGCCAATATCATGGTCGAACAATTTTTCGAGTGTGAGGAATACCGCGATCTGTTTGAGGATTACGATGCCCGTCAAGCGTGGGCGGAAGACATGCTCGTAGATTGCAAGTTTGTCTGGGCAGTTGTAGATAATGTAAGTTATCTCCACTGTTCCTATTTCGTGCACGAGCAATGACTCCTCAGGATGAGTGGAGTGGATTGATGCGCGCCCCGTTCATACTGCAAGTTTTCGCGACACACCTCAATAGTACTGCTGGGGCTGAAGAGGTGCCAGCTCTCAGTGCCACAGGCATTGACAAGGGCGCATCCGCTGTTGCAAAGTATCCGCCCAAGGGAGCGTTGGCCCTTGCGGCTGCTGCTGTAAGTTTTCTCATGATGCTATGAAATATGCTAACTATTCGAAGGTTGAGAGAACCCTCCAGCTCTGGGCAGACGGAGATATGGAGGTCCTGCATGCTGCTGAACCCGTGAAGAAATCAGCCAACAAACCGTCCATCAAGGCAGCGTCGAAGCTCAACCCGTCAACCGGGATCGTTTCCAACGTCACGTCAAAGTTTTCTGCGGAGAATTGGGGGGCGGCGACGAACAACTACTTCAAATCTATCAACAAAATGAAGCCAAGCTCCCTTGAAGAAGTCGTGCGACTGGCGACGCCGTTCATGTTGCCATTGAAAACCCGTCGTCAAGGGTATTCTTATGGTCTTCAAAGCCTCGTCGAGGACAACGAAGACATACGCGCATGCCTTGTGGACGATTGACTCGGATTAGAGCACTCAGGTCGCGTTTTGAATACTTTCTTTGGATTTTGTTATGGGCTGCAGTGGCCAGAGTGCCTGATACCATGCATGTCACACGTGAATGAAATATGTTTTTTTTTCAATGAATAATTTTGGGAGCTGGATTAACTGGAATCGCCTGGAAGACGACTTCGAAAGACCCGGAAAGTGCCCTGGAATTTACATGAATTCCCTGAGATTATTTTACCCAATCAAAATTCAGGTGCGTCAAGTAAATTCCAGACAAATCTAAGTAAAATCCAGGGCAAGGACCTACTGGATTTTACTTGACGAAAATGGTCCTGGATTTTACTTAATCGGGTACCAAGTAAAATTAAGTAAAATACAGGAACGTGTTCGAATGCTGATGACTACCCAGGATCAAACAGACCGCTAGGACCTGTCTCAGGTCTTGATGCTGCTCCGCAGTCGTGTAAACCTGTCCCTCCCCAGTGAAGAGCTCCGTGGGTTCCAGGTCAATTAAGGTGGTGTCGTACTGGAAGTCGCTTGTGTGTGGGCAATGGCAGTGGGCTGTTGACATTTGTCAATGACTCCACCTTCGTCTCATGAGAGTATGGGTGACACCAGATGGCAAGTGTCACAAAGAAGCATGGTGAAGTGACAACTCAAAAGTCAGCCGAAACATAGTAAAGCCCAGAAAAAAAAACTCAGCTGGCCGACAAATTGGAAACATGGGGCTAAGAGGAAATCAGGTATTCACGGCATTGCAAGCAAAGGTGTCTACTGGGGGGTCAGAAATGAAGGAATGGGAATAGGGTGCTGCCAACAAAGCGCCAGAAAGTATGAATGGGATCCTCCTCCGAGTCACCACTCCAGTTCCCTTTGACTTGGTGCGACATTCTTGTTGTGTGATGGCCAAACACAAGCCTCAATACCCGGTCAAGCCGTTTTGAAGAGATTGAGTCTTGAAATTTGAGATGAACTTACAGTAGATGTTCGCTCAAGGTCCAGCTATGACGAGGTCGACATGGGGAAAGAAAATTTTCGATACGAACTTAGTGGTGGTGAGGTTATAGGTGGCGCCGGAGTAGAGAAATGGTCACGTGCCGGTGACCGAAGTAGTACGAGAGGACGTTTGCAGGAAAAGTAAGTTGTGAGTTGGCGCGGGGATTTTTCGAGTCGCAAAAAACACAGTTACATTCAATTGGAGCCCAATCTCAAGAGTAGTTATAGATACAAGTACAGTAGTATAGAACGAAATTTCAATAACTTTTTGGAGTGTTTTGTAAGGCTCATCGGAAACACACACAGACCCTCGGGCATTTGTACAGTAATTCGGGGACGACACCGGACCACGAGACTGTCGCGCTTGCCTCTCATTCGAGGCTACAAAAATACAATCAAGTAAGCGCAAGAACATTTGAGAGAGTTAAATCATATCTGTATCATAGGCACATCATAGCTGCTATACGCAGCTTTCCGAATCTGCAAATCAAAGTAAACTAGATGATACGAGAAGGAACGAGACCAAAACGTTTCATTGCCCCTGAGGGGCATTCCAAAAATTGTCGGGCATGCGCCCCGAGGCCGAACGTGGTACGCGCGGACGCAACCGCCGCTCTGGCCTCTAGCGGAACAAATCCGCCATCACTCCCCCTCAAGCGCGACATAACCCGAGGGAGAGTACATGAAAATTTACCTTCCATTTGGGAAGGGCTTTGGTTAAGATGTCCGCTGTCATGTCGTCTGTTGGACAGTAAACAAGTTGTAGCGCGCCGCTCGCTACCACTTGTCAAATAAAATGGAATCGAATATCAATGTGTTTGGTACGGGCGTGATAATTGTCGTCCGTCGCGAGTCGTAGAGCCGCTTGATTGTCACAATAAAGTGTTGTCGGCATCGTAAGGTTTGGGAATAGCTCGAATATGAGTCTTCGAAGCCAAATAGCTTCCTTTGCTGCGTGCATTGTGGCGACGTACTCGGCTTCGGCTGTTGAGAGAGTAATTAGCTCCTGCTTTCGGGAACTCCAGGAGAGAGCGCCGCCGTCAATGAGAAAGACGTAGCCAGAGATAGCATGCCTATGTTCTTGCGCTGCTCCGTCTGCATCCGAAAAACCTATGACATAATGGCGTTCGCTGCCGTATGTCAGCTCAAGATCTCGTGTTCCAGCCAAATACTGGAAGATACGCTTCACTGCTTCCCAGTGAGCAATACCCGGATTGTCAAGGAATCGGGAGAGTGTGGATACTGCGAAGCTGATGTCGGGTCGGGTTGCGACAGAGGCATACATAAGGCTGCCAATTGCTTCTCTGTATGGCGTCTTCTTCATTTTGGCGTCTTCGGCGGGACTTGTTGGGCAGTCGCCTCGGGAGTATTCAACTCCCGGCACTATGGGCGTGGTGTATGGCTTTGCGTCAGCGAGAGCGAACCGGATAAGGATAGAGTCGATATAAGATTTTTGAGAGAGAGAAATGGTTCTTGTTGAACGATTGCGCGTGACTTTGATACCTAGTAACCAGTGAACTGGTCCTAGATCAGTGAGCGCATAGCAATTGTTCAACTTATTTTTGTACTCAGCAATTAACTCTGCTGAGTCTCCGGTAAAGATGCAATCATCGACGTGAATTGCAAGGATAAGGCGATGGCCTTTTATGCGAGCGCTGAACACTCCCGGATCCGCCTGCGAAGTGCGGAACCCAAGGTTAGCGAGAGCACGGGCAAGCGTGTCGTACCATCATCTTCCCGCCTGTTTCAGCCCATAAAGCGACTTTCGAAGTCGCTTCACCGAATTCTCCCCCTGAGTATTGTATCCCGGCGGAGCTTGCATATATATTTCTTCTTTTTCATCGAGTTTGCCATTTAAGTACGCGCCGTTGAAGTCGAACGACTCAATTTCCCAGTCGTTTCGCGCAGCAATTGCTAGTATGGTTCGAAAACTTGCGAGTTTTGCCACGGGTGAAAAAGTGTCGAAATAATCGACGCCGTAGACTTGAGTAAAGCCGCGAGCTACCAGGCGTGCTTTGTATTTTTCGATGTTGCCATCTGCCTTGCGTTTGATTCGAAAAACCCATTTCGAACCTATAATATTTTTGTTAGGCGGACGCGGAACCGTGTCCCAGGTTTCAGCTTTTTCGAGAGCAGCGAGTTCGCGGTCCATGGCCTCCTTCCATCGGGGCCAGTCTGGCCGCGCTTGCGCTTCGGTGAGCGTCTTTGGGTCACTTCCCGCCTCTTGTATGGCTGCGGTGATGAGAGCGTCATGGTCTGCAGAATAGACATAATCAGCCTCTTCAAATTCTTCACCTGTGACGCCCTCTCCAGCAGCAAGACGTTTGGCGTGATCTGATAGCTTTGGCAGACGCTCGGATTTGCGTGTTGGTTGTGTTACTTCAACACGCTTCTTTTTCTTTGGTGTGCGCGGCGTTCGTCTAGAAGTAGTAGCTTCTTCTTCTTCCTTTTCATCGTCAGCCTCTTCTTCTCCTTCTTCTTCTTGACTGCCGTGTTCGGAAAACGGCTGCGGTGGGATAGTAGGTGGGAAATAAGAGGTCGATTGTTGTTGTGGGGCGAATGGAAGAACCGCGGGTCGCTTGAACGTAGGTCGAGGAGTGATAGTCACCGACTGTGGGACAGTAGGAATACTGCTGGCTGCCGGTACAAAAGGCGCCATAGGTACAGTCAGTGCTGCGGGTGTCGTTGTAGTAGCATGACCGGGAGGAGGGGTGTAGATAGTGACAGTGATGGGCACGAACTTTACATTCCTCTCAACGGAAATAGCATTCTTGCCCTGCCAATACACGTGATGAGCATGTGGACTGTCACTGTCAAAACCAATCCAACGAGCTTCGTTAGCCTGCGCGTCTAATTTTGAGCCCGTATCGTTATGGACCCAAACGCGCTGCCCCCATTCGGGCACTCCCCCTAGGTCAGGCTTTTCTCCATAAAGACGTTCATATGGTGTGACATTACCTAGGACCCGGGTTGTCATACGATTCTTGAGCCAGACAGCGAAGTTAATTGCTTCGCCCCATAAATTTTTCGGCAAATCGCTGGCTCCATGCAGCATGGCACACACACGTTCGAGTAAGCGCCAATTGAGTGACTCCGCAACACCATTGTGTTGCGGCGTATCGTGAGTAGTGAGATGATGTTCGGTTCCTTGATCTTGCAAGAACCGAGTGAAATCGCCGCTGGTGTATTCGCCACTGCGGTCTGAACGAAGTCGTTTGATGTGTGCGCCATGCTGTGTTAGAGCCCATACGGCAAAAGTCTTGTAAGCCTCTAAAGTTTCATCTTTAGAGCGCAAGAGGGTAAGTCGGGTGAAACGAGTATGATCGTCTGTGAAGGTAACATAATATTTTCGGCCTCCAATGCTGAGCGTAGGTGAAGGGCCCCATAAGTCGGTGTGAATCTCTTCTCCAAATGCGCTTGCCAAAGGAGCCATTCGTTCTTTACGAATAGTTTTGCGAGTTGCCTTAGCATATTCGCAAGAGTCGCAGAAGAGAGGAGAACCATCGTCTATTATATGTAGCCCAGTAACGGCGTTGGAGTGAATGAGGCTTCGGATTGTGTCAAATGACACGTGCCCAAGCCTGCAGTGGAGTGTGAGAATATTGACTTGTTCCAAAGCCGCGCCAGCCGTTAACGCGTGCTCGACCTTGTACAAGCCGTTGCCGGAAGCAGGAATGCTACCGACGATCCGATCTTGTTTTCCTATTTTGCAGTGATTGTCGTCAAAAGAAACTGAGTAGCCGGCTTTAGCAATGCGACCAATGGATACAACAGTAAGTCCCATTTTTGGCGCATAAAGCACATCTTTTAGCAGGACCGGAGTCAGTACATCCCCATTCGGGACTTCGATCTTCAAGTCGCCGATACCCTCAGCATAGAAAATGCGCTTGTCGGCAGCAGCGATGGGACGAGGGGTAATAGCTTGGTACGTGGCGAACTTGTGTCGGAATGGAGACATATGACGCGAAGCTCCCGAGTCATAGAGTTCGGCCTCTACTGCAAGTGCTCCGGGCTGTTCTTCGGCCATCTTGAGTGGTGCTTGCGATTCTTCTGCGGCGCAATCTTCGTCCATTACTTCAACAACTGCCCATGCTTCGATATCTTCGTTTTGTTCGGCAACTGTTGCGACGCCGTCTTTCGCGCCGACTTTCTTCTTCGGCCCTTGGCCTTCTTTGCCGCCACCTTTTGCCCAACAATCGGTCTTCATATGACCTTTCTTGTGACAGTTGAAGCATTCAATGTCGCGCTTCTTCTTTTTGTTCTTCTGGGCTTCTGCGGCAAAAGCTTCAACTTGAGTGGTCTTGGGCTTGGCTTTACGGAGAAGACGTTTATCGTACTCATCCGTGATGATGCGGATGACTGTCGCAGGGGTGATAGTAGTGAGGCTCATATCGGCATTGGTAGTAATGATGCTGATATTAGCGTCATATGAAGGAGGTAAGGACGCCATGAGCGTATTTGTATATTGTTCATCGCTGATGGTTTGTCCCATAGCCGCCAACTGCTCGCGAAAATTAGCGAGTGACTCGAAATGAGCGTGTACGTCGTCATCTTCTCCGCACTTCGTATTTTGAAGCCTTCTTCCCAAGTCAATTAGCAAGTTTCTTGTCTGCCCCTCAAAGATTTTCTTCAACTCGTCCCAAACGGACTTCGCATCGGCACCGCCCTTGATGCGGTTGAAGACGCTGTCGGGTACGGACGCAACGATGAGCTGCCTCACTGCGGCTTCATCGATCTTCCAGCGCGCCTTGGGCTTCAGGCCTCCTACATTGCCGGCATCCTTATATGCCTGGGTTACAGTGGTGTCCGTCAAATGATCGGACCACCCTCACATATCAAGCGCATACTTCATGCGGTCTCGGTACGTGACCCAATTTGACCCGTCGGCCGCTAACTTGAGAATGTTGATTTTGTACTCGTCGTTCATTGCAGCAATTATCCTCCCGTCTCACAACAAAGGTAAGTGTTCAAATATGAATAGGGGCTCATACTGATTAATGGGCAGCGTCAGGGCCCATAACCTGGTGAGGTTATAGGCGGCGCCGGAGTAGAGAAACGGTCACGTGCCGGTGACCGAAGTAGTACGAGAGGACGTTTGCAGGAAAAGTAAGTTGTGAGTTGGCGCGGGGATTTTTCGAGTCGCAAAAAACACAGTTACATTCAATTGGAGCCCAATCTCAAGAGTAGTTATAGATACAAGTACAGTAGTATAGAACGAAATTTCAATAACTTTTTGGAGTGTTTTGTAAGGCTCATCGGAAACACGCACGGACCCTCGGGCATTTGTACAGTAATTCGGGGACAACACCGGACCACGAGACTGTCGCGCTTGCCTCTCATTCAAGGCTACAAAAATACAATCAAGTAAGCGCAAGAACGTTCAAGAGAGTTAAATCATATCTGTATCATAGGCACATCATAGCTGCTATACGCAGCTTTCCGAATCTGCAAATCAAAGTAAACTAGATGATACGAGAAGGAACAAGACCAAAACGTTTCATTGCCCCTGAGGGGCATTCCAAAAATTGTCGGGCATGCGCCCCGAGGCCGAACGTGGTACGCGCGGACGCAACCGCCGCTCTGGCCTCTAGCGGAACAAATCCGCCATCAAGTGGAAGTGATCAAATGTCCCGCTTACAATAGTGACATTTCGGCTAGCCCGTTTTCATCACAGCTCGACTGCAGCCAACAGCTTCGCCCAGTTCGGTGTGCCCAGCCCAGTCACCTGTAGTCATGATAGTAAGAGCCATGATCAGCCGCAGAACGGAGATAGACTCACAGGATCCCACCCCGCCTTTACAGGGAAGCCATTCGTGTTACACTCAGGGTTGCTACCAGTCGTAATATCGGCCGGCGCCCTCGCGCCCTGTGAGTACAAGAACGGGTTTAGGAAGCCGAGAGGTTCCCTGTGGGCCGCGATGAGACGATCGTTCAGCAGGGAGACGACGCTCGCGAAAACGAGGCTCGAGCCGCTCGTGCCCTCGACGCTGGTCACGTTGCCCTTCCACACGACCGCGAGGTTGGTGGCCGCGGCGGCAACGTCAGGGGAAGCCCCGGCCAGAGGGATCGAATCGCCCCGCATAGGTGCTCCCAAGCTGGTTGAGGTAGAGGAGATTTCTGGGTTGGTATTCTGTGTCGCCCCAACCGATATTACGCTGATTTGTGCAGGAAGTGGTTAGAGGAAGTTGCAGAACTTCAGCAGAAGGCGCGCGCAAGGGTGGGAAGACATACTATGAGCAACTGGCCGGGAAGGTGGGCACGAAGTCCTTACATCCTTGTCTTTGTGAACCTGAAACATCGCCGTCTCCAGATGAGATGAGGACGCTAAACCCTCGGGCGCCGAGTTGCATGAAGCTATTGCACATGTTGCCGAATAACGGGATTAATTGAGACGCAGGCTCTTAAGAGAGTTCGATGCGTACTTGGTCAAGGCATGAGATATGGTGTTTTCGTCCCATACGTAGCTGGTGGTGAGGACCTGTGGGAGTTCTCTCTCGGTTAACAAGAGATTGATAAGGTCACCGAGTCTTCCAGCATCGTTGTTCTGGGGCCGATTGCCGACAGAAATGAAGACAGTCGACACACCCGACACAATGCCGATCGTGTATTGCACGTCAAGGTCCTGACTCCTGAGGAACCACGCCAGTTTTCATAATCCGATGAAAAGCCACCGCACTGTCGTTACAGATATACTTCAGGCCTTAGTCGGAGTCAGTCCTCGTGGAAGAGTAGAGAGACGGAGAGAGCAAACAATCGAATATAGTGACGTGGCATGCCATCGGGCAGGTGCCTTGACAGGGAAATTTCGCATCTCGTAGAGCCATGTATTCGGCAGAATACACCGAGTCCGCAGCCAGCGCAGGTTGTTTGTGTGATCTCCAAGGTACCAATCCCGAAGTGTGTACTGTAGTGTTCGAATCAATGGGTCGAATAAGGAATTGTATTAATGTTTAACAGGCACTGGATTCTTTTCAAATTCATTTACAGTAATAGCGTCCGAGCTTCGCCGTATGGGCTGTGTGACATTGGTTCAGCTCGGTGGGAGCCAGGAACCCAAGCAAAAACCCCGAGAGCCATCGTAGATACCTGTATAGAGCAATGAATTAGACCCTTACTGGTTACCAATTTCCCACGGTTTGGATCGAAGACTGACATTCTCTCAAAATATTCTTCCCTTGATTCTTCCCGGAGCTGCGAGGGTAGACCCACATCGTTCCTAATTGGGTCCCATCTCTGTTTGATTCGCAACCCAGACACTCCACTGGCGGTGCTCTCACGGTGTTCAATATGTTTGGAAATCCTCTTAAACGGATAGTCATTAGCCATTTTAACGAATAATATCGTTAGCTACTTTACCTAAGTTACAGGGAAGAGTACCTATGTCTCGTGACGGAAAAAAGGAGCCACAAGGGTCACAAATACAGTAGTACGGGACTCACTAGCAAGTGCGTTGATATTGAGGGCAGATCCTTGCCAGTGATACCGAACGCACCCACGTGCCTCGGAGGGACGTGGGAAAGCTGACATATACACAAGAGCACAGCTCCGGTTTTCCAAGTTGTTCCCCATCTGCCCTTTGTGTCTTGTCTCGCTTCATGTCGCACTCCGCTCTCCCTCCCACAATCATTGTCTCTCCTATTGTGCCCCCCCTTCCTCACTCTCCTTTCTTGGCCTCTGGGTATTGGCGAAGCTGCTCCGCCAACATTGTCTCCGTGTTGATTTTCTTGCATTTGGTACCCCTCGCTCTCACAGGGTTTACTCTTCCTCAGCACTCATGCCGTGTTATGTCTTACGTGTCGCTATCACTGCCCGCACACTTTCCTTCCCACTTTTGTGCTATTTGCGTACATTCACCTTTCGTGTGGACTCGTATACTGTTTGAACTTGTCGCATGTACGGTATCGTCGTGCACAACTATATATTTCTTTCTGTGCAAGGCGTTCTCTTATCTGGTTTGCAGTCTTGGGAAAATAAGGGCCCGCTACAAATCTTTCCATCTTTGGCAGTGACAAGAGCAAGAGGTCAACGCTGCGAGAACTGGCGATTGTCGACTTTCTCGCGCTCCAACTCTTCCTTCCCCAAGCCGAAATGGCCAGCACATCCGACGAGAGAAGAAAAGCAGACGAGAGTATGCTACCCTTCTGTTCTTCTTGACTATTCTGAAACGCAACTCATTTCGTGCAGCCGATGCATACCCTTCGCATCCACACCACGCATATACGCACACAACCCAATTGTATGTCTTCTTTCTGATCACGGATCTGGTGTTCTCAATTGTCTTTAACCTCGTTGCTTTCTCGGTGTTTTGTTGGCGCGAGCGTACGACCTCGGAGAGCACACCAGGTCTTTTAGGGACGACGATGTCGACGACGAGCGACAGCAACGGGAACGTGTGAAAAAGAAGCGGGTCAAAATACCGTACAGAAATCAACGAGGTCTGAGACGCGAAGCTCATCCGGTGTAATGATATCGGTACTGTATAGAATGACCTAAGTGCCTGACTACGGTAGTGGATTCTCGTTCTTTTCACAAACTGGCAACGCTGTTCCTGACTCATGCTTATATTTAATCACGTGGTTGGCATCACTTTTGGATATGCCAGTGCATATTTGGAGAGTCTACAATGCCCTCTCCGCCGTCCCGTCTTTCGCCTTGCTCATATTCCACTTCGGACGCGATGTGCGCCTTTAGCTCCGCAACGGCGTCCCAGAAAGACGCGCAAGGGCCTTGCACCGGGAGATGCCGCTCTGCGTCTCCGCATTACGCTTGTCCAGAATGACATCTAGGGTCTTCAAACCAGGCTCATGGGCGTCACCATGCCAAGTAGCCCGCAGTACGACCAATGGTTGCCCAAGGGGAGGTGCGCCCGTATTGATGGCTATCTGTTCATCGTAGATTGACAAGCCACCCACGCTAGATCAACACTTTCGTGACTCCAAAGCTTAAGAGAGTCGCCGCGGTCAACGAGTAGTTGTCCATCTACGGCCCCAACACAGTGCGTTTGTCGTCGTTCAGACTGGATATATTTCGATACGACCATGTCTCGCGCGAACGTACGCTAATTTTCCACTTTTGTGATCTGCACTTCCCTGTTCTGACGTCGTCTACAGTTTCCCATCCCCAAATAACATCGAGCCGCCGATCTTCTTGCGAAAAATGTGCCCCCTGCAAGCCTAACCTTTGCAGACAAGTCCTTATCTTGCGACATCTTGATATCGGGGTTCTTCTTTTAGCTATGGAACCTTCTCGGGAATGTCCTCCTCCCGGTCTCCGAACAATCTTGCCGCCTCAAGCTCCATTGACCTATTTGCTAAGTGGGCTTATCTCGGGATATGTGCCAAAGTGGATAAGACCGTCCCAAAAAGTAAACAAGTATTCTCTCAGGAATTCGTCCAGCCTTCCGTACTGATTACCTTTATCCAAACAATCGACGACTAGATGCAAAAAATAAAACAATCGAAATGTTGGCGCTCACTCACAGCCTCGTGGCCAAGCTGACGTGGTTCTTAAGGGCCTTGACGTACAATACACGATCGGTTTTGCCGTCAGGCGCGTTGTTCAGCATGCTGTGCAATGTCTACGCGTATTTGACGCCCGAAGTGACGGCACCCCGTCTTCTCCATTAGCAACGGCGGTGTTTCAGGTTCACACTGTACGCAACACCCGATCTTTGTGCCCACCTTCCCATCCGGTTGTCCGTGGCATTCTCACACACACACCATAGATCTCTCTCATATAGTGGATCGGATAGAAACGGCTGTCTAACAGTCATCCGACGGTTTAGAAATGGTCCCTGGCTCTACTACCAGGACGTCATCTGTACGGCGAAAAAAAACCCAATCCAAGAGAACCGCAAAATGAACGTCCGAAACCATGGCGTACATCGGGATGTGCCCCAGCAGGTGACCAAAGAGCGCGTGCTCTTGTCCTTTCCCATTCCAATTCACTGATATATCTCTTTAAAAACTGCGCGACTTATGGTACAGGCCAACTCATTGTTGTCCCCATTTGAGCCCCCGTGTCCCGTAAATGTCTCCAATTGCACAACGTCACCTCTGGGGGTTAGAGAGCATGCAGAGCTCTCACGAGGGGACGTGTTCTCTGGTGAGGGGTTGCCCACTACGTCCAGGCATTCGAACTTGGGTCACTGATGCTGGCACATCCAGGATGCCGATCCTGCCATAGGATCACAGTTCGTATCCGTATCTGTCCCTCTTGATCAGCTGCAGTGTCTACCTGGTTCGCCACACGAAGCAAGCACAGCAGATCCTTCGGAAACCCAAGCGTACTCCGACACTGCGTCACAGTTTCCGCCGCCGGAGCTTGTGCTGTTTACAGGCGTCCAGGGAGCTGAGCAGCCCGGGCATGGTAGCGCGTCTGAGAAGCATGTCTGTTGGCGCTGCAGGAAAGTTTTTAAGCGGATCCAAGAAATTGCGCGACACGCTAGGGAAGTACACGATCCGCCGCGCCAATGCCCTCTTTGCCCCTTTCAGTGGAAGCGCGCTTATAAAATACAAAAGCACCTGATAAGCGCCCATCACAAGGAGTTTACACCGGTGGTAGAAGGGATCCGCATCCTGCGGGGCCAAGATGTGGTTAGGTTCGTGGAAACTTTCGAATTCCTACGTAACTTTGAGCTACCAGAGACAACTGTATCGTTGCCCCCTTTCCACACTTCTGGAAGTCCACCAGTCCCAGTGATGTCGAGTCCACCCCCCCAGTGATACCTTGTCTCGGACCTCAGTCGTTCTAGGAAAGCCTGTTTTTTTATGTATCGTCTAGTATGAGTGAACCAATTCATAGAGATTTCTAGTACTGACTGCTATACCCGTGTCGCCCACATATCCAGCCTCTAGGTGGGGCGAAAGCTCAATGTGATGATACTGGTGCAGTTTCGGAATGGCTTACAAGACGAATGCCCAAGGCCAAAAGAGTAAAATCTCAAATAAAAATAAAATTGGGGTATTGAAAAGTACAAATGCCCTGCTCCGCAGCAGGGCCTGCGACGACAGTATACGGATGTGGACAATCATAGTCGAAATAAAATATCAAAAATGCCCTGGGTAAGGTTGGGTAGGACGATGATGTGGACGACAGCACCACTACCAGACAGGTACAACCCTGAAAGACAGTGGGGTGACTGGTGACCTCTGGCGCCAATTCTGAGCCGAACCAGTCGAATCCGCATCAACGTGGGGACAATGTCCGCCATCGTTAACCTGAAGCTATTGGGATCGTTAATGGCTTCATCTTTGTGTCTTGAGGCCGGCAGGGGCAATACTCAGATGGCAAGTGTCAACAAAAAAATGAACCGGATGATACTTCTCAGAAGAAATAAAATTAGCTATTGAATTAGGTTATAACATTAATATACTTTTTGGATATAAATTTGAGCCGCATGACAAAGACAAAGTCAGCCGAAACATGATGGAGCTCAAAAAAAAACATGAGACTAACAGGAAGTCAGGTATCAGCCGCGTTGCAAAAAACTAGTCAGAAATGAAGGGAGAGGGAATGGGAATAACATGCCATCAACAAGGTGCCAAGAAGTAAGAGCGGGGCTCTGGCACTCTTGTCGCTTAGGTCCACTACAGTCACCTTATGGTTTGATAGCTGATAAAGCCATGATGAGGGGATTGAGCCTTGAGTTTTGGAGTGAACCAGCAGTAGATGTCTGTCCAGCAATGACGATGGCGTGGCCACTACAACTTGTCCTGCATGCTTCCCAACTAAATGGCGCTGGCTGGGAGAGAAAAAAGTCTCAAAATGAAAGCGTACTTAGCCGGCCCACGGCCTTGGCGAGGTTCCCATGGAACGCCACCATCATTGTACCTGCTGGTTCACACCCCTACAGCACTCCAGTCACCCTCCAGTCAGTATTTTTTTTTTTTTTGATCCATTTTTGTGCGCCTTAGGGAATAGTACCCTATGTAGCACTACACATTCTATAAACTACCCGTCCGATTCTCTCCGCTTTCCGGTTGTCTCGCTATAAATCTTATGTCTCCCCCGGCCCCCGTGGGGCCGGTCCAGTCAGTATTTAATTATACTGCAGTTGGAGTAAGTAAGGGTTTGGATTTGACTTGACAAGGCACCAGATTCGTTTACGGTAGTAGCTAGAAATATTGGTAATAGCCGCTCTTCGCAACACGTTATGGTGGTGGGTCAGCTCCGGAGCCTGGAACAGGACCCTATGAATCAAGACCTTGATCAAAGTACAAATAGGGCACCAAGCAGGGCACCAAGCAAATATTAAGGGGGCACCTATCATCGTTGTTCTCTCACAATCGATTCAGATATGAGTATCTTTATCAGGCATGTGCTTCGGTTTTCCTGCCAGTGGTCTCTCAAGTGGTCTCTCGGAATTGGTCTGTTGTTTTGATCTTAGTTCTGATTCTTTCTGTTGCCTCTATTTTGGTTTGTTTGCATGTGCGGTATTGCACCTTTATCGTTGAGGGGTATGATGATATTCTCGACTAGGATTCGCAAGAGGATTCATCACTATTTCACAAGTTCCTTGCTTTCTCCCTACTGTAGTTGGGTGTTTTCCAAATAACAGTACGTGGTTCATGAGTTCATCATCTCTGTAGGTTTGATGGGTGCCTTTGTCTCTAGGTACGAGTTCTCTTTCGTTCTAGTTTTGGGTCCCCTACTGTACCCCCATATTTACCGTGGGTATATTTTTTCCCCGGCCTCGAGCCCCAGATCAACGTCTAAGTAGGTAGCATTGTACTATCCTCGGCCACCGCTGTTCCAAGAAAACGATAGCAGAATAACTATTTTACCTGACGCCACTTCGGGACACCCTCTCATTGTCCCCCGTTCGAGCCGCCAACTTCCACGTCTGTCTGTCCCTGCTCGCTCTTCAAGCAGGTCTACACAGGGGTCCACTCGGGTCCCCCCCGTACTACGCAATCCTACTAGGGCCATCGGATGCTCGCAAACCACAACTCGACTCGACTCGGTTCTGGACGTGCTTGTTGTCGTTGCGCACGACAGATCCCTGCATGATGTGCTCGAGCTCTTCCCTGTAGCGGACCATGGGAGAAATGCGACGGCAGAATGTTCTTCCAGGAAGGATGTCAAGTGGAGATTCTTGGGTAATTTTCGCAAGGAAGTGGCTCTGGGTGCACGATACACTGGAAGCCATCATGGCCTAGCGCCGGTGGTGCTGAGGGCCGAGGTCCTCACTAGTCGCCCACAGTTTCTAGTTTAGCTAGGATTTCTCCCAGAATATTGTTCCTAGATTTGCGCGGTAGCACGATGGCAGGCCTACATCCTCACCTGTTGGATTCGCAACTCGAATACCACTGACGGTACTCTCACGGGATATGTTTGGAAATTCCCTTAAATGGGCGGTCATTAACCAATAATACAGTTAGCTACTTTACCTATTACAGGATAGAATATCTACGGCTCCACAGAACTGAAGAAAGAAGCGAGAAGCCACCAGGGCTGTATCACATGTAGAGGAGATAGCGCGGGCTTCACCAGCGAGTACGCTGGCAGTAGGGGCGGATGTGACCCTTGCCCAGAGGATACCGAGCAGTAAAGTGGGGCACCCAAACCACACGTCCCTCGGGAGAGATCAACGGATCTAGGGACCGCAGCAGCAGATCTTCTGTGGTGACTCCCGGCGCGGACCTTGTGCCAAGGGGAATCGGAGGGGAGGGGACCTCCAGCTGAGATTTTTGCCTGTCAGTTCCGAGAGTCGGATAATCGTGAGCTGGACATACCTGTGCCATCCTGACGAAACGGATTGCATGCTCCGCGATAGCCCGCCCGAGGTAGCAGCGCGCGATGTGCTGGCGCACGAAGCGCCCGTTCATCGTTCTGCGGCACGCTATAGTGATGTCGACGGAAAAACGCATGTAACCTGGCCACTGTGGTGCCGCTCAGGACGCGACCGGAGGACGAAGGATCAATAAAGAAGCGATGACGCACGTGGAACTCCACCACGATGCTGTTTTCTTCCCCTGCGGGCGTAGACGCGAGGGGCGTCTCGTCGGGTGCTTCCATGAGTTCGTCGAAGTTGTTTTCGAAGAACGAAGGAATGGAGATTCCGCGGGACGGGGAGGCTGTGTCCGCGTCGCTGCGCAGGGAGAAAACGACGCTCTTGTGATTGGGCGCCGGGGCGTAATTTGGCGTTCCGACGTCCACATAACGCGCAGTGGGGGCGCAAGTGGTCTCCTCTGATCGGTTGATAGAAGAGGACCGGACGTAATACGCGGACTGGCAAAGGTCACATGAGCACGTAAGTTTGTTGGTAACACAGGGGTGGGCCGAGCGGAGGCCAACCGCAGCGCACTTACCCCAGGGCCAGAGGTGTTGCAGATCGTCATACGAGGGTCAACAGACATGGGTTGTGGATTGCCGTTCGACAGCAGGCCATTAGTTGAGTTGTTGCTAGAAGCAGCTAAGGAGGAAGCCATAGTAGGTGAGAAGAGAAGGTGGGAAGTTGATGTTGGGCTAATCCAGTAGGGAGAGGTGTTTCTTATAGCAGCACGGGGCCAGCGTAGGCGCAAGGACATGTGGCATGGCCATGAATCAGGTGCGGAGGCGGGCGGGAGGCTGTGGAGTGGAACAAGAGATAGTGAGTCACAAGCCACTTGGATTGCCACAAATGATATCCTTGGCCGGCAGAACAACAGCGTTTCCACAAATCAACGAGCGGGAGATGTTGGTGGTTTTTTTGCGGTACTACAGACTACAATCATTCAAGTTGCGGTCGGTGCGAATTAAATAACAGTGCGGGTGTCAGTTGTTATGTAATCAGAGCTCTTGTCTTGACAGTCACCTCGCCCACCAGGTTGTGAAGCATTAGCTTGCTTTACAGCCTTCTCCTTCCCCTCCCGTCTTCCGCCTCTCGCCCCCCCACCTCCCGTCACTGTTGCACTTTGTAGGTTGGAGTCATGTCCCAGCAGGTCTCCCAGCAGTACGCATGTGCGTGAAATTTTCGCTCGATGCTATATCTGTCTATTTTAACTCAGAGGCACGCGCGCTGGACTCGTCCTGCTTGCAATGTGCTGTATATCGGAGGACACGTGTTCTAGTTGTGTATGTTGGATGGCAGGCCGTGCAGTTCTCGATCCAACCACGCATCGCACGCAACTCCTGATTTCCCTTCTATCCCCGCCCATCCTGGCTCTCTGTCGGAGCTTGAGCCTACTCCCCCCGCTCCATCTTTTGCGACTTTGTTCTTCCTGTACACTAATCACCGCCTTTTCTTCACAGTCCGCACCCAAAAATCTGTTGGCCTCGTCGGCGGAACACCTACCTACGATCCCATCGAGGCTTTCCAGGCGCCGGACTCAACGGCCCGCACGTACCAATACAGCCCAGATGGGAGGTTTTATGCACTCGCAGTGCCGTCAGGGTATGTCAACTCGCGATCCTTTATCGATAAGCGCCGCTGAACACGCGCTTGTAGCGTGCGGGTTCATCAGGCGGAAACGGCCGATCTCCTCCAGGAGCTCGCGATTCCCAACGTTGTCGAGCTTAAATTTTCTCCCCGTGGGACGTACCTTTCCCTCTGGGAGCGCCATGTCAAGCTCGGAGACGGTGCGCAACACAAGAACCTGCGCATCTTTTCTGTCTCCACAGGCGAGGAACTCATCTCCTTTTCTCAAAAGTCCCTAGACGGCTGGGACGTTCAGTACACCATTTCGGAATCCCACGCCATCCGTCTCGTCGGCCAGGATGTCCACGTATTCAACCCCGCAGAGTGGGGAAAGGGCATCGTTGACAGACTCAAGGTCGAGGGGGCGTCCGCCATCACGCTCAGTCCCGGCCTCAACCCGTCCGTTGCAATCTTCGTACCCGAAAAGAAAGGCCAGCCAGCGAGCGTTCGCATCCATTCTTTGCACAGCCTCAGCGCCCCACCTACTTGCCAGAAAACGTTCTTCAAGGCAGAAAAGTCCCAAATCAAGTGGAATAGTCTTGGCACTCAAGTCCTCGTGCTCACGCAGACCGACGTCGACAGTACCAACAAAAGTTATTACGGACAATCAGGACTTTATCTGCTCAGCGCCGCGGGCAACTTTGACTGCCGCATCTCTCTTGATAAGGAGGGCCCGATTCACGACTTTGCCTGGAGTCCTAATTCGAAAGAGTTTGGAGTCGTATATGGCTGTAAGTTCGTGTATTCTGTGCCTTGATTCCCCCTCACGCTTGTTTATAGTCATGCCCGCGCGAGTAATGCTCTTCGATCAGCGCGTCAGGACGTTGCACGATTTTGGGACGTCCTTCTACAACTTCATCTCGTTCAACCCGCAATCGCGGCTGGTCCTCCTCGGCGGCTTCGGCAATCTCGCGGGCAAAATCGACATCTACGACAGGCGCTCGCTGACCAAGATATCGACCATCGACGCGTCCAACACGTCGCACTGCGAGTGGTCCCCCGACGGCAAGTTCATCCTCACCGCCACTCTCTCACCGCGGCTACGCGTCGACAATGGCATCAAAATATGGTACCTCCTCGGCCAGCTCCTGCACGTCCAAGACTGCGAGGAGCTCTACCAGGCAAGTTGGCGACCTACCCCCGTCGATGCGGCCCCGCCTTTCCCAGCCGTAATTCCTCCCGCGCCCTCGCCCTCCACGAGCGTACAGGCCGCAACCGCAACCGCAAAGCCTTCCCCCGCGAGGCCACTTGGCGCATACCGTCCCCCCGGCGCCCGCGGGCAGCTAGCCTCGCTGGCCTACAGTCGCGAGGAAGAGGGTGGCTCACCGTCCGGCACGCCACGCGGCGGCAATAGCGGCACGGCAACCCCGACGCGCCCGCCCCGCCCCTCTGCGTCCCAGCAGAACGGCCACGGCCGCCGTTACGTCCCCGGCGCCGCGGCGGCTTCTCCGCCCCCGAACGCCGACGGTGGGAAACAGCGTAAGCGCAAAGGCCCCAAGGAGAAGGGAGGTGATGGGGCCGCAGCTCGGCGTGATGGCGGTGCTGGAGCTGCGTCTGGGTCTGCGGCTGCGGATGCAGCTGCGCCGGTTCTCGCGGTCGAGACGGGCGATCTTGCCGCTAACAACAATGAAGAATCGGTGCCGCCTACGCCGGGAGTAGAACCGCTCGACCCGGTGCAGAAGAAAGTCCGGAATTTGAACAAAAAGGTGCGGAATGCTATTCAGGTGCCATGGGAGGAAGGGGGCTCACTTCGCGTCACTTTTGTCTAGCTAAAGGCGATCGAGGATTTGAAGGAGAAGGCGGCGCGCGGCGAACGCCTTGAGGCGACCCAGCTCAAGAAGATCGAGAGCGAGGCGGAAATTCGAAAGGAGCTCGGGGCGTTGAGCGTGTCGTCCTGAGTTGTCACTCACGCTCCCCCGCCCCCCATTTATTTGTTGTTGTTTCTTTTTGTGTAGGACTTTCGTCGGCGGTATTTTTAGACTCGTCTTCACGTTTTGAGTCTATTTATCGTGGACGAATGACGATCGAGTTTGTGTTGTAGGGTAGGGTATGGTGTAGAGTAGAGGGAGATCGATCTAGCGACGATACTGCACGCACATACATGGAGCTGATGTCATACCTTTCGACTCGTCGGGCGGGGATAATTGCATTGTGGTTGCTCTTACCCTGTTAGAATTTCGATGGGGAAAGGACACCTCAAGGACACGAAGTTCCGATTGGACGTCACAGATGTGTCTTTCTTTTGCGGTGAGTGTGGCAGTCAGATCTGCAGCTACAGCCCGAGTCCGCTATTTTTGATCATAGTCTGGGTTATATATACTGGTGGAGCATCTAATACGTCCACAGGGAGGCCACCTTGCTCAACTTGGACATTACTTGGTGGAACTAAGCGCCACTTGGAATTGAATTGGCCACGAATCCCAATATCATTTGCGGGTATGCGTGGATAAGCGAACTCTAGTAAGAAGAAAGCATAAATAATGAATAAAGGATTGAAAAAACAAAAAGAAAAACGCACCAAATCGGGCAATCTAGTAACCTACGGGTTCGGCGATATCCTTGCCCAGCTTCGCGTTAACGGAACTCAAGTAGGTATCTGATCATGGTCAATAAACAAGGTCAGGTTTGGGTCGTGCTTGACCCTGGACAATGACGCACTCCAAACAAGGCTGACGGCGCTAACGAACACGAAGCGGAATTGGGGAGGCACGACGGTAAAATTGACCAGCTGCGTGGGGACATACACCATCCTTGGAGACGACAGTAGGTCTCGAAGAGCATCATAGGGAGCCAGAAAGCACGCACCAGCCCCTCATGAGTGTCGGCGCATACATCTGGAACCAAGAGTCAAAAAAACAAGACACAAAGGACCGGGTCCGGTAGGCTGGGGACACGCACCGTGCTCAGACTATCAGAGACGCCGGCAATGCCCTTGCCCTCCATGAGGGACATTGACGCGAAGAACGAGCCCACGACGACTGCAGAACAAAGTATGGGGTTCGGAGAGAGGCACACAGACCGGCCGCAGGTATAACGAAACGAAAGGACGTACGCGGTGCCATGAGCATCTGATCTAGCCACGTCTGCGAAGCATATATGAACATACGAATCGGTGATGGAGTCGAGGGGAGGGACGCACGCGGTAAACCACGGCCTTGGTGGGGGTGGCAAAGCGCAGCCGTCCAAGGAACGCGATCCATTTCGAAACGGGGGGGCCGAGCAGGCAGCCTGGTGTTTGCAGACGGCGGGGTTCGTTGTTAGCGTGCAAGGCCAGACGTGAGCTGTGCTATTTGCTGCTTTTGAAACCCCCACCTCCGAAAAACGTGAGACGCGCCGTCCGTGCAAACTAGAGAAACGAATGTGCATCAGTAACAAACCACAGGAGGGAAGAAGGCGATTATGATACATCGTGTTTGGAGTGTTTTCGCTCGATGACTTGTTGGGCGATGACATCTCCCGTGGCGAAAAGGACGGCAGAAGTCGCGCATTGTGTGGCAAGCGGTCTCTTAAGGAGCAGGTTACTGTATTTTATTGAGAATTAGTAGAGGCGGGAGCAGGAGACTGACTTGAAAGCACGGAATAAAGATGCCATCGAGCGATGTGCCCCAGGCCAAGATGCTCGCAACTCGCCAAACCGGCAGTCAAGCGCACATTTAGGCAGTCCCTTAATTTAGTAGACTTTTCTCACACACTGCCACTCCACGCCGACAACTCTAGCCTGAGTACTGTATTAGTAGCACCGCACCACTCTGCCCTCTGACTCTGCAAGCCGACAGCCATGGCATCAAATAAAAACAAGCTCGCGTTCTTGTCTATGCCGGCGCCAGCGTCATATGTCGCTGGTCTTGGACGAGGGTGAGAGCCCATCCCTGTTCTCCCATCCGACCCTGCATTTTCCTCACGTACGTCCCCAGCGCATCCGGTTTCACTACTCGTTCAGATATCGGTCCTGCCAGAGAAGGTCCCTCAGCTGAGGTTATTGCGTGCGTGGCTCTTCACTCGGACCATTCCTGACTCTTAATTACTGCGTTCGCAGCGAGGCGCAAGCCAGGCGGGGTGAAGAGCCGGACGTCGACCCTGAACAATTCCAGGACCCCGACAACGAGTACGGCCTCTTTGCAGGCACCACATACGAAGCTGATGACGAGGAAGCTGACAAAATCTACGAGGAGGTCGACCGGACGATGGATTCGCGCCGGCGCGCCCGTCGCGAGGCCCGCGAAGAGGCGGAACTGGCGAAGCACCGCGCAGAGCGCCCAAAGCTACAGCAGCAATTTGCAGATCTAAAACGCGGGCTTGCAGTCGTGACGGACTCAGAGTGGGAGAACATCCCCGAGGTCGGCAATCTTACGCGACGAAAACGAAGGAAGGAAGAGCGCACCTTTGCCGTGCCCGACAGCATCATCGTAGGCGACCGCTCGAAGGGGGAGTATGAAAATGCTTTGGATTCGAGGCAGCAGGTGCGTGGTTGATCTGTTCAGGGAGTAATCAAATCCGTATGAACTTTGTATGCGCAGGAACAAGGAGGATTCGAGACTCCAGCCGACTCTGGTCTATTAACGAACTTCGTTGAGATCGGCCAGGCACGAGACAAAGTCTTGTCCCTCAAGCTCGACCAGGTAGTTACCTATCTCCATCATTCACCGTCCTTCTCCCTTGGAGGGCTGACGTCCTTTAGGTATCAGGAACAACTTCGACATCTGGCTTGGCCACGTCAATAGATCCCAAAGGCTACCTCACATCACTCGACAGCCAAGTTATCAAGACAGAGGCCGAAATTGGCGATATCAAACGCGCGCGCATGCTCTTCGATTCTCTTATCAAGTCTAATCCAAAACATGCCCCGGGATGGATCGCAGCAGCAGCCCTAGAAGAGCACGCAGGGCGCATGGTAGCCGCGCGGAAACTTATCAAGCAGGGTTGTGAACAATGCCCCAAGAGTGAAGACATTTGGTTAGAAGCTGCGCGATTACATGTACGCGTCCCGATTTCGTCTTGTGAGATATGCTTATGCTCCATCACGTAGCAAAATGAAGATGCGAAGGTTATTCTTGCGAATGCTGTCCAGCATGTAGGACAAAGTGTGAAAGTTTGGCTAGCGGCCGCAGACCTTGAAAATGACGCAAAGGCGAGAAAGCGCGTACTGCGGCGAGGTACGACTTCTTACGCCTTTTTTTTAATACCATCTCTTATCATCATGCAGCGCTCGAACACATACCTAATTCTGTGCGCCTCTGGAAAGAGACCGTCAACCTAGAAACCTCGCCTGCGGACGCGCGTACTTTACTCTCTCGGGCAGTCGAGGTGATCCCACTTTCCGTTGAACTTTGGCTCGCTCTTGCGCGTCTTGAATCACCCGAGAACGCCAAAGCAGTACTCAACAAGGCACGCAAAGCAGTGCCCACCTCACATGAGATTTGGATTGCTGCCGGGCGTCTCATCGAGCAGGAAGCATATGCTGTTGACTCATCAGAAGAGAAGCGTGCCGAAGAGCTGGAACGCGTCGACAAGACGCTGGTAGCGGCTGTTCGGGCGCTGCGTGCGCACGGAGTGCTCTTGACGCGCGAACAATGGCTGAAGGAGGCCGAGCGATGCGAGGCGGAGGGTGCGCCGCGCACGTGCGAAGCGATCGTATCTGCGACTGTCGCGATGGAAGTGGAGGAGGAAGACCGCCTGGCGACATGGCTCGGTGATGCAGAGGCCGCCGAAGCGCGCGGACGTGTTGGCACCGCCCGCGCGGTCCTTGCCTACGCACTGCGCGTGTTCCCCGATCGTCGAGATCTCTGGCGCCGCGCCGCAGACCTGGAGAAGGCGCACGGTACACGCGAGAGCCTCGACCAGCTGCTCGCGCGCGCCGTCGAGTGCTGCCCGCAGGCGGAGGTGCTCTGGCTGATGTGGGCCAAGGAGAAGTGGCTCGGCGGAGACGTACCCGTGGCGCGCGAAGTGCTCGAGCGCGCATTCGTGAAGAACTCGGAGAGCGAGCAGATCTGGCTCGCCGCCGTCAAACTCGAAGCGGAGAATGGCGAGCTGGCCGTCGCCCGAGAGCTTTTGGTCCGTGCCCGGACGGTCGCCGACACTGAGAGGGTGCGCTTATTCCAGATGCATCTCACCTGAGCTCAACTTGAACTAACATACTTCTAGATATGGATGAAGTCGGCCGTGTTCGAGCGACAGCAAGGCCAAGCGGAGCTCGCCCTCAACACCGTCTCTATTGCATTATCCAAGTACCCGAAATTCGCCAAGCTGTACATGATCCAGGGTCAGATCCACCAAGCCGCTAAAAACCACTCCGCCGCACGTGCGGCTTACGCCGCGGGGCTCAAGGCCGTGCCAAAGGACATCACCCTTTGGGTGCTTGCCAGCCGGCTTGAGGAAGCGGACGGGAAGAGCATCCGGGCCCGGGCGCTAATCGAGAAAGCGCGGTTGGTCAACCCGAAGAGCGACATACTCTGGGCAGAGGCGGTTGCCATCGAAGAGCGCTCGGGCGCATCCGCGCAAGCCAAAGCGCTACTCGCGCGTGCGCTGCAGGAATGTCCAAGCTCGGGCGTGCTGTGGTCGCTGGCGATCTGGGCGGAAGCGCGGCCCCAGCGCAAGGCCCGGAGCGTAGACGCACTGAAAAAGTGTGCGGACGACGCGCTCGTGATCTGCACGGTGGCGCGGCTATTCTGGGCGGAACGCAAGATCGACAAGGCGCGGCAGTGGTTCGAACGCGCGATTGGCGCGAACCCTGATCTCGGCGACGCGTGGGGCTGGTGGCTCAGGTTCGAGCGGCAGCATGGGAGCGCAGCGCAGGCGGAGGACGTCGTGGCGCGTTGTGTGGCTGCGGAGCCGCATCATGGGGCGACGTGGCAGGCGATTGGGAAGGACGACGCGAACCGCGGCAAGTCGACGAAGGAGCTTCTCGAACTCGTTACAGCTGCATTGCAATGAGCGTTCCTTGGGTCGTGCATGTTAGGCATGTTTTTTTTTTGGTGGCGCGGTGATACGACCCCAATACTAAGACAGCTGTCATAGATCGGGGAGGACCGAGCCGAGAGAGAGGCGTCGACGAGGGAAGATAGGGCGGCCATGTCAAATGAGATGGGATGCCGGAATTTCTGGCGCGGTTGTGGCCGAGAGAGGGCAAAGACGATGAGGGACCCAGCTACATCTGCCTATCTGACCCTTTCCTATTACTGTAGTAACCGCTTATTGCTCCTCTCACTGAGATTAGGCACTCGCACAATTGAAATTTAAACAGTTGGCGAATGGAGTGCCGTCTTCTTTCCGAGACACAACATGTCGTCGCGAGGTGGATCGGACACAGGGAGAAACCGATGATGCACGACGTTCCGATAATAAAGTGGGCTGTACAATCCTTCGCTCAACATTGTGTGCTCAGGGCCCGGTCACGTGATTTCCTGATGGTTACAAGTTGCACTGGCATGCTGTTCAGCGAGATAGGCCTAGGAGACCTACTCGTTCTTACTGTAACTCCGATGGCACCGGAATCGGTGGCTCCACAGCTCGAGAAAGCAAAGGCGTGGCTGCTTGACTGCAGTTTTCCCCGTGACTCGATCCCAGCTGCTGCAAATGAAACCCGCTGCTTTCTCAGACTGACGGCCGGGGGGACTAAATGCGTGCTTCTGGTAATGGGGCCTAGCATGTTGACTAGCGGAAAGAGAGTGTACGTGGCCAGACGCGCGCGCTTTCAAAGCCGGAATCCGGTCCCCCTATACCCGTGCCCCCTGAACTTGACTAGGTAGGTGCAGACCGAGGTTTGGTCTCCTCTTGGTCTCTGACTAGATCTGACTGTCTAACGTGCGGCTAAACCCCGCCTATATTATCTATTGCGTCCCTGACCGCAACTGTATGCGGGGTGTCTAAATGGCTTCCCATCTCCACCGACCTTCTCTAAGTATTGTTTGTTCTGTTACTATACTCGGGGGCACCTCTCATGGACTAGCGTGTTTGATAACTGTAGTGGCTCTTTGTCTACAACCGGTCTGTAACCCTTTATATAACCCGGAATACAAATTGATCCAAAAAAAAGGAAAGAAAGAAAGAGAGCGTATGGCTGGTAGAATATCGTGCTTTCGGCCGCTCTCGTGTCTCTTCTTCTAGTCCACATTCTTATATTGTAATATGTACATGATTGTTACATCTGAAACTGAGAACTGACGATTTAAAAAAAAAAAAAAAAAGAACTGAGAACTGGCTCGCCGCTGGCACAGCGATATCTAGATCAGATCTTGTTAGCACCGCTTTTGATACGTTCGTATATAAGTCCTTGGCCGTGTATCCTTTTTCTGTCGACACGAGGCAATTGGGCACCGGTTTGTACTAGTATGACCCGATCGCCCAGCGATGTGCTTTGGTGAAGAAATGATAACAAGTACCAGCAATCCCATTCGTACCATAAGCCCAGATCATACTGTGTATGAACGTGTAGCAGGCAGATATAAGCGACCCCTTTTCTCAATTGTGCGACTTGCCAAAAAAAAAAAAAAGGCGTCGCAATCACCTGCTACACAGTCCCAGTGAGACCAGTCCATACCCTAGTCTATGAAGGCCTGAGGGCCAGTGACCGCCTGCCAGAACTACTCGCCAATGTACGCACACTGGCATCCGTCGCACTTCGGCGATGTAACACTGACCCCGACTTCGTTTAGAAACCCTCCACAGAGCCCTCCGATGCAGAAAGCTCTATGACACACTCTCGTCAAATCGCACCAGATCAAAGGAGAGAATAGCTCAAGGACTGCGGCGATTGACCCGGGCCGGCATGCTGTTTCTGCAAGTGAGCGCACGCGTTGGTCGCCTGGGATTTCCAGACCATCGTTGAGAAGAAAGTGTTAATTCTCAGGCTGTCTGATCCTCCAGTCTCAAGAAGACCATATCCATATCCTGTCATCCACACATCAACTCCAAGGCCGAAACAAGCTCCAGATATGGTGCCCATGTCAAGCTGCGTGCACCAGAGATCCAGGGCACATTGTCTAGTCTCACTCTCCTCAGAGAGCAGTTGCCACTAGGAAGACTACTCATTCCACAAGAGTAATAAATAACCACCGAGAAAGGGCAGATCTGTCTCTTTTTCAGGTTACGCGCCTGGGGCAAGCGTGTCAACGACGAAGGTGGCGGTCCACATGATCACAAATTTCCCACCTTCCCTTTGAATTTGAAACAAACACCCTGACATTACTTTCTTAATCCGGCAGCATTCGTTTTCGTCCTCACTCAAACTCTCCCTGTATTGTTATGTTTAGCTACAGCAGGATATAAAATACATAATCCCTATTATCGGAAAGCGGTCTTTATTGGTCCGAAGTTCACATCCCCCGTGAGTCTGGTTACGCAGGCCCAAGAAGGGGAAGTGCCTACCTAGGCGCCCTGGATCACAGCCTTCACGAATTTCATGTTCGGCGGCCGCTTATGGTCGGCGGCCGCTTCATCACCGATTCCTATCGTTCTCTATTTCCAGGCGTCTACACTCCTCACGGCTAATGCCCTCTATCACTTCCGCCTCAGGTAGGCTGGGTGTATTTATTCTGTCTCGCAACGGTGCGTCTTCTCTCCGAACCTCTCGCTCCTCTTCCTCACACACATTTTTTTTCTTTTCGTTTTCGACAAACCGTTAACTGATCAAATTGTCGTTCACTTGTGATGGGTATCCCGGATCTGCCGTGCCGCGGCCTCCGACGCGAGGGTGAGCCGCATCTTTGATGCGCATCCTGTGGTGTCCTCGTCTTCGTGCTTAGCACATGCATTTCAGGCCAGCGACCAAGCCAGAAACACGCCGCATTGGCAGTAAAACAACGCAATCAAACACAAGGGCCCAATGGGAGCATTGCGTCGCCGGGGACCAGCGGCACCATTAGACCTGACAGGTCTGACACCCACACCTTCAGTGGCCGATACCGGCCAACACTTCCGACATCGACAGGCGCACGGGCTAGGTCACGATCTTGGGCGAGGTCGTTGCTGACGTTTTTCCGAATCTGGTCAGTCCCAGTCACGTTATTCCCTGCCACGAGACTGGGACAGATCTTTTCGTTTTTAGTCAGCAAAAGTAGTCAGCAAAAAGATATGTGCAGCATCGCCCGAAGCAGACAAAGTGGTGCACGCCACCTAATACTATAGTTCGCCAACGGGGGACTCCGATATGGTCTACGCACCCATCATTCCCAGTAGTTTTGTAACCTATTACTGCCGGGGAGCATCTTCACGTTACAATCCCCCACGTAGTGTAGCTTGTTCATGTTGCGTCCGGTCTGGGCCTGCGGCCTATCAGCCGGGATATAAATGGGTCAAAAAAAAAAAGTGGTGCACGCGTGAGACCCACTTGGCCACAGTACAAAACAATGATTTTTTTAGTGCGTCTCCACGCATGAAAGGTGCTGTAATGGGTGATAGCTAGAAGAATGTGTCGATGGTTGCACGAAATCCTTTTTATATATATCAAAACCAAGTCGAAAGGCGGCACGCAGGGGGTTACGCGCAAAGTGGCAAGAGAACGGGGCATTTGCGAACCTTGAGCCCCGCCGGCCCATTTACACTGTCCCCGGTTTGACCCCCAATTTGATGCAACATGTCTTCACAGGGGTTGCGCGGACCCTATTTCTTTTTTAGGGAGTTTCCTGTTCCTGCATCTTGGGATTACAGACCACCCCCGAGTGTGCGCAGCCCAAGGCGCGAATGGAAGACCCGTCCCCACCCCTCGGCATAGGGCAGTCACTGCAGACGCGCACAGAGGGCAGGTACATAGAAGAGGAGAGGAAAATCGGACCCTGATGGCAGCGTGTGATGAGGGGAGCCTCAGAGTGCTAGGAAGGAGGTCCACGTAGGGGTGGTGGACGCGAAGGCTCCCAGAGCGTGCAAAACGGGGGGCCTGTCCATGCACCCCAGGGCTGCGCCGTTTTCCCCTGGGAACACGCAAGGAGCGTACACGCAGATCGGGTGGGACACGAAAAGGATACAGGTGGCTGTTCGGGCTGTTCCCGGTAGCTACCACTCACTGTACCATATACGTTGGTAGTGGTTCCAGGTGCCGCATGTGCACTGTGTTCTCCCAACGCGCGAGCAGTGGCTGAAAGAGATTGACCAAGGCGAGGCGGAGGTGTGCTTATGCCAGTTGCACCTCGCGCGAGATCGACGTTGGCCTATACGCTTCTCCTAGATATGGATGAAACCGGCCGGGTTCGAGCGACAGCAAGGCCAAGTCGGGCTCGCCCTCAAGACAGTCTCCACTGCGTTATCCAAGTACCCGGAATTCGCCAAGCTGTACATCATCCAGGGGCAGATCCACCAAGCCGCTGAATACCACTGCGCCGCATGTGCGACCTACTCTGCAGGGCTAAAGGCTGTGCCGAAGGACATCGCCCTCCGGGTGCTTGACAGCCAGCTCGAGGAGGTGGCGAAAAGAGCATCCGGGCCCGGGCGCTTATCGAGAATGCTCGATTAGTCAACCCGAAGAGCGACGTACTCTGGGCGGAGGCTGTGGGTATCAAAGAGCGCTCGGGCGCATCCGCGCACTGGCAAGCCAAAGGGCTACTCGTACGTGCGCTGCAAGAATACCCCAGCTCCGACGTCCTATGGTCGCTGGAGATCTGGGCGGAAGCGCGGCCCCAGCGCAAGGCCCGGAGCGTAGACGCGCTGAAAAAGTGTGCGGACGCGCTCGTGATCTGCACCGTGGCACGGCTGTTCTGGGCGGAGCGCAAGGTCATCAAGGCGCGGCAATGGTTCGAGCGTGCGATTGGCGCGAACCCTGATCTCGGCGACGCGTGGGGCCGGGGGCTCAGGCCTCAGGTTCGAGCGGCAGCATGGGAGCGCGGCACAGGCGGAGGATGTCGTGGGCTCGTGGCACGTTGTGCGGTTGAGGAGCCGCGTCATGGGGCGACGTGGCAGGCGATTGGGAAAGACGACGCGAACCGCGGCAAGTCGACGAGGGAGCTTCTCGAACTCGTCGCGGCCGCATTGCAACGAGCGTTCCTTGGGTCGTGCATGTTAGGTATGTGTGCAATTTTTCTTTTTTGTGGCGCCTTGTGTAGCGCGGTGATGAGAGGACCCCAATACTACGACAGCTGTCATGGATCGGGAAGATCGGGCCGAGACAAAGGCTTCGACGGGAGGGAGATGGGGTGGCCACGCAAGATGAGATGGGATGTCTGAGTCTTGGACGTAGTTGTAGCCGAGAGACGAAACTTGGGCAAAGACGATGAGGCGGGCAGCTATATCTGCCTATCCGACCCTCCCCCATTACTGTAGTCACGTATTGCTCCTCTCACTGAGATTAGATACTCGCCCAAATTGAAATTCAAACAGTCAGCAAACGGAGTGCAGTCTTCTTTCCGAGACATAACATGTCGTCGCGAGGTGGTATGTGCACGAGGAGAATCTGATGATGCGCAACGTTTCGATGGAAGATGGGAAGCAGGCTGTACATAAATGAAATTGATGAATCGCAAGGCTTTTGCTCCACAAACTCGGTGCCCAGGCAGAGGAACCTACGTAAACTCGGCCTGCAGCGACCTATCACAGAGCTTCTCGTACACTGGCAAACAAACACGTTCACTGGCCCGGGCGCGTGATCGTCCAATTAGCGCCCTTACAGCTGACATAATCATGCTGTTCCGAGTCAGCGAGATGGGGCTAAGACACCTGCTCATCATGTATCATGCATGGCTACAATAGCTGCTCCGATAGCACCGGAATCGCTGATTCCATAGCGCGTGGCCACTGCGCTCTGCTTTCTTCAGGGCCACCTGCCTGCCGCTTGACTGCAGTTACCCCCAACCTAAATCCAGTTGAAATGTGCCGCTCTCAGGCTGGCAGCTGGGGGACTCGTGTGCTTCTGGTAGTAGGATCCTGGATCTTTACTTTGCGGAAAGGGAGCGTACACGTGATAGAATATCGCGCTTTTGGCCGCTCCCCTTTTTTTTCTTCTTCTTCTAGTCCACACAGGACCCCACTTTCATACGGCAATATGTACATAAATGTTACATCTGAAACTGGGAACTGGCTCTGGCACAGCAACGTCTATCTAGATCACGTCCTGTTGGCGCTGCTTTTGATGCGTTCGTATCTGAGTCCCTGCATATTTTCCGCGGACACAGGGAGAATGGGCACCGGTTTGTCCGCGACTATGACCTGATCGCGCAGTGATGTGCTTTGGTGGCGAAACAACAAGTGCCAATGATCCCCTTC
The DNA here is from genome assembly GCA_025766275.1 of Lactarius indigo. Taxonomy (NCBI): domain Eukaryota; kingdom Fungi; phylum Basidiomycota; class Agaricomycetes; order Russulales; family Russulaceae; genus Lactarius; species Lactarius indigo. The sequence continues at coordinate 147,217 of JAFKAC010000018.1, read as the reverse complement.
GCACCCTTGACCCGGATCGCATTGTAGGTGAACGTGTCCTAGAGAACAAATATAAGAGACTCCTACTCCTCAATTGCGTGACCCGTCAAAAAAAAAAGCCCCGTAATCACCTTCTACACAATCCCAGTGAGGCCAATCCATATCCTAGTCCGTAAATGAGGACCAGCGACCGCCTGCCAGGGCATCGCGCTAATGTACGCACATCATCCGTCGCAATTTTTGCGATGTCTAGTAACACTGACATCGCCATCGTTTTAAAGCCGTCCGCGGAGCCCTTCAAGGCAGAAGCTAGCACAGACGAACTCCTTGTCGAATCGCGCCGTACCGGAGGTCCGAATCGCCCAAGGACGGCAGCGATTGACTGGGGTGCCGCTTCTGCGAGTGAGCGGCGCTTGTCGCCCGGGGTTCCCAGACCGTCGTCGAGAAGAGAAGAAAACGCTAGTCCTATCTCAGCTGCCAGTCCCAAGAAGGCGATACCCGCGTCCACACACCGACCCCAAGGCAGAGCTCCAGCAACCAAGCCAGCAACGATGCCCTTGTCAAGCCGCATGCACCAGAACACAAGATCCAGTCACACACCCCTTCAAGGGGTGCGGTTACCGGCGCCAGCAAGACCACCCGTTCCACAAGAGCAATAGCCACTAGAACACCGAGAAGAAAGGGCAAATCTGTCCCTTTCGCCAATCGGGAGGAGGGCCAGATGGCGGTGGCGGTCCAGGCGCGGTAGTTACCATCTCCATCCGTCATCGCCTCAAACCGATTACGTGACCACGTTCCAACTCCCACCCCCAGCCCCCCCCCCCCCCCCTTCACCGCTCCCTCCCCCCTACATTCTGAACTCTGTTCTTATCCCCCCTCGCCAAACTCTGCTTGCGTAGTTATGTTGAGCTACAGTAGGATATAAAATGCACAATCTGTATCATAGGACAGCGGTCTTTGTTACATCTGACGCTCGCATCACTGGATGTCTAGCTAGGACGAAGACATGATGTAATATGACGCCTACCCTAGGCATCGCCCCTTCCTGCGAAGCTGAAGCTCCCGCACCAGTAGCATGTAATCCCCGCGCGTTTAACTCTCCTGTTACGGCTGACTCGGAGTAGTACCTCCGTCTCACTTTGGGAGTATTTGTTATGTACCATTGTGTGGTCCCTCCCGTTTTGAATACGGCGACGCAACAGTGCATCTCCTCTCGCTCCTCCTCCCCCTCACAGAATTATTTTCCGTCGTTTTCGACAAATCGTCAACTGGTCAAATTTGTCGTTCTCTTTTGTGATGGGTATCCCGGATCTGCCGTGCAGTGGCATCCAATGCGGGGGTGAGTACTACCGATGCGCATTCTGCAGTGTCCTCGTCTCGTGCTCAGCACATACTACTACACTTCAGGCCAGCAACCACACGCGACCCAGGCTCCCCAGCAACACGCCGCAGTGATACAAAGCAATCAAACACGAGGGCCTACTAATGGGAAAATGGCGCTGCCCGAGACCACCAGCGCCATTAAACCCGACACTGGCACCTCCAGTGACCAACACCGGCCAACACCTCCGACATCGACAGTATCGTGGGTGAGATCGTTCCTGGCGTTCTTCCGAATCCGGAAAAGGTAAGCGCCAAAAAGTCACGTTATTCATAACGAGACGGCCACTCTCGAATCCCGATCATAGGAACTCAGATCTTATCATTCATAGTAAGCAAAAGAGATGTGTGACTCATAGGTAGCATCGGGCCATATTTCACGCACTTTTCAAAGTGGTGCACGCCTGGGTAGGTCTCAAAAAAAAGCACATATAACAGAACAATATTTTTTTTGATGCTTTTCCGCATACATATGAAAAGTGCTGTAATTGGTGAATGGTGTTGTACGGTAATAGCTAGCAAAAGAAGAATGTAGATGTATTCGTTAATGGTTACACGGAAATTTATTATTATCAAAGTCAAGTCGGAAGGCGGCACCAGAGTGAGGTACGCAATCTCGGGGGCGGCGCGGCACGCAGGCGGGGGAGCGTACGGCGTATTACGCTGCCATTCTGGGCTTCCTGGGCTTCGGGGGGGGGGGGGGGGGGGGGGTTGCGCGAAGCTGCACGGGAACGGGGAATTTGCGTACCTCGAGCCCCTTTTGCGCTGCCCCCCGTTCGACCCACGATTTGACGCAACCCGTCTTCACAGGGTTTGCGCGGACCCTGCCTCGGTTACAGGGATTCCCCTGTTCCTGCATCTCGGCATTACAGGTTCCCTACCCCTCCGAGCGCGCAGAGGGGCACGGCGCGAATGGAGGGCCCGTCCCTGACCCTCAGCATAGGGCAGTCACCGCAGATGCGCACAGAGGGGACAGTGCGTAGAGGGGGGGGAGGGAAATCGGACCCAGGAGGCGGCGTGTGATGAGGGGAGCCCGAGAGTGCTTGGAAAGGTGTTCAAGCAGGGGCGGTTGACGCAAGGGCTGTCAGCGGGCGTAAAATGCGGGCCCCGTCCCTGTACAGGCAGTTCCCCTAAGCGCACGCAGGGAGCGGGGTGTGAATACGGGCCGACGATACGTAGATTGGGTGGAACACGAAAAAGGCACAGGTGGCTGTTCAGGCGCCGATAGCCACCAGATACGCAGGTAGCGGTCTTTCGGGCACAGCGTGTGCATGGTGTCCTCCTAACACGCGAGCAGTGGCCGAAGCAGACTGAGAAATGCAAAGCGGAGGGTGTTCCGCGTACGTGCGAAACCTCAATAAGCTGCTCGCGGGTGCAGTCGACTGCTGCCCGCAGGCGGAGGCATTCTGGCTAATGTGGGCCAAGTAAAAGTAGCTCAACAGAGACGTGCCCTTGGTGGGCATTCGTGAAGTACCCGGAGAGAGCGAGAAAATCCGGCTCACAACCGTCAAGCCCGAGGCGAAGAACGACGAGTTGGTCGTCGCCGGGAGCTTTTGGTCCGCACCCGAACGGTCGCCGACACCCAGAGGGTGCGCTTACGCCAGTCGCATCGCGCGCGAGCTCAACTTTGACCTATCCTCTTCTTCTAGATATCGGCCGTGTTTGAGCGAGAGCAAGGCTAAGCGGAGCTCGCCCCCAACACTGTCTCCACTGCGTTATCCAAGTACCCGAAATTCGCCAAGTTGTACACGATCCAGGGGCAGATCCACCAAGCCGCCAAAGATCACTCCGCCGCCCGTGTGGTCCATGCTGCGGGGTTCAAAGCTGTGCCAAATGACATCATACTCTGGGTGCTCACCAGCGGCTCGAGGCGTATCCGCTCCAGCGCGCTGATTGAGAAAGCGCGATTGGTCGACCCGAAGTGCGACGTGCTCCGGGAAGGGGCAACGGCATCGAAGAGCGTTCGGGCGCGCCCGCACCAGCCAAAGGGCTGCTCGCATGTGCGTTGCAGGAGTGTCCGAGGTCCGGCGATCATGGGCGAAGGCGCGGCCCCAGCGCAAAGTGCGGAACATAGATGCGCTGAAGAAGTGTGCGGACGACGCTCTTGATCTGCACGGCGGCGCGGCTGTTCTGGGTGGAGCGCAAGATCGACATGGCGCTCACCCGGATGTCGGCGACGCGTGGGGCTGGTGGCTCAGGCCTCAGGCTCGAGCGGCAGCATGGGAGTGCGGCGCAGACGGAGGACGGCGCGGTGCGCTGCAGTGTGCGGCTGCTGAGCCGCACCGTGGCAGGCGATCGCGAACGACGACGCAAATCGCGGAAAATCGCTTCTTGAACTCCTCACGACTGCGTTGCAATGAGTCTTCCTTGGGTCGTGTATGTTAGGTGTGTGTGGATTTTTGTGTCGCAGCACCGGGATGGGGGACCCCAATACTATGATTGCTGTTATAGATCGGGAAGATCGAACCGAGAGAAAGGCGTCGACGAGGGGGGACAGGGTGGCCACGCAAGACGACATGGGGATGACGGAATCTCGGGCGCGGTTGGGGCTGAGAGGCGAAACTTGGGCAAGACGAGGGAAGGACGATGAGGGGGCCAGCATCACCGTGACTGACATCAGATACTGATTCCTTCTTTGCTGTCTATCCGACACTCTCCTATTAGCCGCTCATTTCTCCTCACTGAGATTAAGCAATCGAACAAATTGAAATCCAAACAGTCGGCGAACGGAGTGTTGTCTTCATTCCGACTCGGAGACATAAATATGTCGTCGCGAGGTGGTATGTGCACAATGAGAATCTGATGGTGCGATGAAAAATTGGAAGCGGGCTATACACAACAAATGAAATTGATGGCTTTGCTCCACAATTTCTGTGCCCAGGGCAGAGGAACCTACGTAACTCAGCCTATACCGACCTATCACAGAGCTTCTCGTACAATATACATGTTCCCTGGCCCAGACGCGTGATCGTTCAATTAGCGCCATTACAGCAGTGACAGGCTGCATGCTGTTCAGCCTAGGAGAGCTACTCGTTCTTACATGTAGCTACTCCGATAGCATCGGCACCGGGTGCTCCACAGTTCGAGAAGGCGAAGGCGTGGCCACTGCGTGCTTCAGGGTGGTCCTGCCTGCCGCTTGACTGCAGTTGCCAGGCCTTGGTCCAGCTGCCGCAAGTGAAAACCACGACTTTATTGGACTACTGCCCGGGGGACCAAAAGTGTGCTTCTGGTGGTGGGATCTGCACGTTGACTTGCGGAAAGAGAGCGTACGACTGGTAGAATATTCCGCTTTCGGCCGCTCCCCCCCCCCTCTAGTCCACACTCTTATACCACAATATGTATGTATTTGTTACATCTGAGACTGGGAACTGGTTTTGGCATAGCGGCATCTAGACCATATCCTATTAGCGCTGCCTTTAATAGGTTCGTATCTGAGTCCATGCATCCTTTTTCTGCAGACACGGGGTGATTGGGCACGTTTGTAGTATGACTCGATCCCCCAGTGATGTGCTTTGGTGGCGAAATGATAGGAAGTACCAATGATCCCCTTCACACCATGATAGGCCCGGATCACATTGTGTGCGAACGTGCCCTAGAAAGCAAATATAAGAGACCCTCTTTCTCAGTTGTGGCGACCCATCAAAGAAAAGCCTCATAATCACCTTCTACAAAGTCCCAGTGAAACCAATTCAAATCCTAGTCCATCTATGAGAACCAGCAACCGCCCGCCAGAGCCGCTCGCCAATGTACGCACAGCCGTCACATATTTGCGGTCTGACTTCGCATACTGAAATCGCCTTCGTTTCAAAGCCACCTGCAGAGCCCCCCGAGGCAGAAACCAGCCTGGGCGGTGCCCTCGTAAAGTTGGGCCAGATCAGAGGTCCAAATCGCTCAAGGACCGCAGCAATTGAACGTGCTGCTGTTTCCGCGAGTGAGCGCGTGTGTTGGCCGCCCATAGTCCCCAGACCGTCGTTGAGAAGAAAGCGCAAAATATTTCTGACACACCGGTCCCCAGAAGACCCTACCCACACCCACACACCGACCCCAAGGCAGAAACCAATGGTGCCTTTGTCAAGCCGCATGCACCAGAGCACAGGATCTAGTCTCACTCCCAGGAGGAAGTGCAGTTACCACTAGAAGGACCACCCATTCCACAAGAGCAATAGCCACCAGGCCACTGAGAAGAAAGGGCAAATCTCCCTCTTTCAAATGGGGAGGTGGCCATGTCAACGGAGGTGGCGGTCCTGTCGCGATAGCTGCCATCTCCGAGCCGATCCGGGTCATCGCCTCAATCCGATTACATGATCACGTGCCAAATTCCCCTCCTTTCCGAGTCCGTCCCTACTTTCCCTTTGTTGCACCCTTCCTCTACATTCTTAACCTGGCAGCCTCCATTCTTGTTCTCACTCTTCACTTTAACTCTCCCCGTATTGTTATGTTGAATTACAGCAGGGTATAAAATGCATAATCTCTATTGTTGGAATGCGGTCTTGTCGGGTCCGATGTTCGCATCCCCTTGAGTCTAGTTCGCAGGTCCGCGAAGAGGCAGTGTATACAAGCGCCCTGATCACACACAGCCCTTCATCCAACGGGTCGCATCCGCAGGCAGCGTCTACCTGCGTTCAACTCCTGTCACGACTAGTGCCCCTCTATCTCCTCGTTCATTTGTGAGTATTTGTTGTATTTGGTTGTGCGCTCACTCCCACTTTGAACAGGGCGGCATATATTCCCTCGCTCTTCTTCCCCCAACAGAATATTTTTTTCCCGATTTTCGACAAAGTGTCACATCAAGTTGTCATTCTTTTTTCAATGGGTGTCGCAGATATGCCATGCAGCGGTATCCAAGACGGAGGTGAGCCACCATCGATGCGCATTCTGCGAAGTCTTTGTCTTCGCGCTTAGTACACGCTCGCCAGGCCAACAACACGCCGTGGCGAAACAAGGCGATCAAACACGAGGGCCTAATGGGAACGTGGGGTCGCCTGGGTCAACCAGCACTGATGCCCATTCCTCCAGTAGCCAACGCCGGCCGACACCTACGACATCGACAGTCCCCCGGCCCAGGTCAGGATGGTCTGGCTTCCCAGACCTAACGGGCAGCTACTTACCTGGTCCACTTGGAAGGATACTCGGACGTTAAGGACGGGGAGAGCGCCTTCGGTCTAGTTGGGACCCCAAAGAGTGACGGGGAAATAGGACTATTCCGATTACTTACAACTGTAGCCGGACACTTAATCCGAACCGAATATTGTGTGCACTTAGACCAAAACCCATGTGTTAGACTGCGAACTACAGCGGCGAGTACCGGAAGTTGAATGGAACCCATCCCTAAATGGATTGGGCAGGAGGAGTTCAAGCGTGTGCTCGTGAAGAGCTCGGAAAGTACACACGAATCTGACTTGCTCCGTCAAGGCAGTCAGCTGTTCGCGGCACAGCGAGCGCTTTTTGTGTGCCCTAACGTTCATAGACATCGAGAGGACGCACGCAGAGTAGCGCATGTTAAGTCTCCACGCCAAACTCCACTCACTGAGGTTTGGTGCCCTTCCTGATCTGGACGAAATGGGCCCCAGTCGAGGGACATCAGGCCAAGCGGAGCTAGCTCTGGAGATGATCTCCACTGGGCTGTACTATACAAGTACCCCAATATCGCCAAGTAGTACACCACTGTACATGATTCTAGGACAGATCTATCAGGGTCTCGCGGCCTAGGCTGTTCCAGAGACACCATCCTTTGGGTACTCGCTGGCCACGAACCGGAGACAGATGGGAAGTGCATCCTAATGAAAGTGGAGATGGAAAAGAGAAAGAGGTGGAGCAAGCCAAGGCAGCCCGTGGATTTGAGTCATTTGATGACTCAGCTCAGACGCACTGGTAAGTTAGGTGCGAGTGGAAGGGGACGGAACTTGGGTGAAGATGAAAGTGGTCAAAGATGAGTCACTGGCAATTGAGTCATGCGGCCGTCCAGCATTGCTTCAATTATCGTCTACCACTGGCAAAACTGCCAATCTGGGTCCCCATTGGTCACTCGGCCGCCGCGCCGCGGTTCTGCATCGTGATAGACTGGGAACTTGGTTATACGATCTGTGGGTTGCTGCCCCCAGCGAATGATATACGAGAAGTTAATCAAGAATCATTGTAGCCCGATGGCCATACCGTGTACTACTGTGGTGCCATCATTCCAGTCAGCACCCTCCTTTCATTTCGTACGTATCCACGCAATCTCAGCTCACTCAAATACCTTTCGTATGTAGGATAATAGAATCTCCCCCCTCGAGTGGCAGCAGAGGTGACAACTTGACAAGCAATGAAGCGACTCTGTTGAGTTGCAAAAGCGCGCACCAACCAAAAAAACCAAAGCTTGGGGCACATGGGACGACGAATGTGTGGAGACTGGTGCCAAGATGGCTGCTCTGAATCCCAGAAGACTAGTACTTGGACCGGCAAATAGGCCTATTGGTACGCATGCCGCGCCACTATAGTAACTATACTGCTGTCGGAACTTGAGGTGCGCGAATTCTGCTATCTATGGTCAGCAGTGACTCAGCACACAGAGGTGTCATTTTCAAAACTAAAGAGGCACCCATAACGTCACAGCCCAGGACACTCACAGTGTGCCAGTGCATATCCTCCGAGTCCGTTCCAAGTCTGTGGTAAATGTGGCCGCCGACATAGTCGGGTTCAATTCTGGAAATATCCTTGACTGACACCACTTCAAGTTCTATTGCAAGCTGGCGATGTGGCGGTGGTACAGCGGAAAATAGAACGGATTCATCACTTATTGTGGTGTTATAACCCACTGTTCATTTCCCTTTTTTTTTTTTTTTAATAAATCCATTAATGTGCGCCTCAGGGCCAATTCATTTCCCTTTACTGTCTACTGTATCTGCCAAGCCGAACGAGCATGTGGTCTCGGATTCTGTGCCCTGCCGCATCACAGGCTCTCTGAGAATGACTTGAGGATTGTGCTGCCTCCAGTAAGTTTTGACAGGTAGTCGAAATTAGCTCACGCGATCCCTTCTGACGGTTGCACCATGTTCCCAGGAGCCCTGGCAGTTCCCAAGTATGACATGTTCACGGGGCACTTATGATGCCTTCCCAGTTACCGCCATGCAACATTTGGAATCATCGAACCAGTGCGACATTGGGCTGCATGATCCGTGCCGCTGTGCTCCAGTCTGAACACTAACACAGACCACAATGGTGGATTCTCCACAAATAAACGTCAAACCTATCGCTGCTCCGAGTACGCTGTTCCTACTAGCTGGTGCTTATATTCAATCATTTGGTTGTCATCGCCATTGGGTATGCATATTTTTGGAATCGACAACAATGGAACGTTGATGCCCTTGTGGTCCTGCTGTGGCATACTATCGTCCTGGTACCAGCTTGCTACTTCTTGAAATCGGGTAGTGTCCCGAGGAGGATCTCCAGTAGTCATGGTAACACGTTCGCTGCTCTCCCGTCTTTCTTCTTGCTTGCACTTGGATCGTCCCTCTTCAAACTCGATCTGCGCTTTGAACGTCGCAATGTTGTCCCAGAGGGCTTCACGAGCAAGGACCCTGCGCCTCCGCATTGCGCTTGTCCAGAATGACATCGAGAGTCTCCAAACCAAACTCATGGACGTCAGTATTCCAAGCAGCCCACATTACGGTCAATGGTTTCCAAGGAGAGCCAATATTGATGACTATCAAGATCGTCACTATGGTCAACGAGTGGTTGTATGTCAACGGCCTCAAAGCGACAAACGTTTCACCGTTCGGAGACTGGATCTGTTTCAATGATACAACTGTGTCTCGCGCGAGCGAACTTTTCCATGCCGGATTTTCCACTTTTGTACACGATAGAAGCGGTCAGAATCCCATTCATATCTTGGAATATTCAATCCTAGCATCGCTCAAGGACTACCTCGAACTCGTCCATCCTACAATCACGTGTGTCATTGACGGGCTCGCTACATCGAATTACATAAATTGTCGCGATTCTGAAGGACCTTGACGTACAATACAGGGTTGGTCTTGCGTCGGGCGTGCCGACCGTCTTCATCTCCGTTGGCGACCAATTCCATGACGGCGGCCTTGAGGGATTTCTCGACATCGTCGACTTCTTGAATGACAAGAGTGCGCACCCACAGATCCTCACCACCAGCCACGGACAGGATGAAAACAGCATCTTACGCGCGTTGGCCTAGTACCCATCGAGCCCTCTTGAAATCCCGAGTCTCACTAACCTTGTTATTCAGTAGGCTGTGTAATACCTACACGTCTCTCAGCGCCCGAGGTGTCACCACCCTCTTCTCATCTGGTGACGGCGATGTTTCAGGTTTACAAAACACAGAATACACGACCTTCATACCCACCTTCCCGTCTGGTTGCCCAATGTTCGTCATTCCATCTTCCACGGGCCCCTTAGTTCTGCCACTGATCTCCCTTCCGCAAACCAAGCGTGACCTCTGTTGGGGGGACAGAGAGCTTCAACCCGGAAACCTCCGCCTCCTTCTTGTTGTCCGGTGGATTCTCGAACTACTTTGACACACCGTCGTACCAAGCAGCCGCCAAGAAGGCCTATCTGGCCAAGCTCGGAAGCACCTTTGCAGGGCGATTCAACACCTCCGGCCGGGGCTTCCTGACGTCTCCGCTGCGGGGACCAATCTCCAGATCGTGCTGAGTAGCATCGAGGGGAGTGTCGAGGGCATGAGCTGCTCGAGCCCGATTTTCGCGAGCGTCGTCTCGCTGTTGAACGATCGCCTGATCGTAGCCGGCAAGCCTGCGCTCGGCTTCCTGAATCCGCTCTTGTACTCAATTGGCGCGAGCGCGTTGGACGATATCACAATTGGCTGCAACCCCAGATGTAACACGAATGGCTTTCCTGGAACGGTGGGATGAGATCCTGTGAGTCGATCCCCGCTCTGTGGAGCCATGTACTCACTCTATAACTACAGGTGACTGGACTGGGCCGAGCTGGGCGAAGTTGTTGACTGCTGTCGGGCTGCCAGTGTGATATAAGTAGCCGAAATGCTTACTGTGAGCAGGATATTTGATTGCTTTTACCTACAGGGTGATGAAATTACTACCGAGCGTGATCGAATGTACGTAGCACCCGAGGACCCTTCAACTTGTGCGATTGCAAATCTCTCTATTGTTATCTCTCCCATTGTCGCGCGTGAGATTATTATTTCTGTGCCTTGGTACGACCACAACTGTATTCACTCTAGACCTTTGTTCGGTGCCAACCCTACCTCGCCTCTATTACCAAAACGTTCGATCGGCTTTGGAACTTATTCATATGGTTAAATATGTCCGTGGATGTCTTCTCTTCCAAGGAATGGCAGGTTGGATGACCCCGAAAATTATTGGATGGTTTTGCGAGCGATTATCGATATATGTCGATGTAACCTTCAGGTTCATTGCAAATCCTTGACCTCAAGAATGGTAGAGTGAACCAAGTTCACAGCGGTTGCGAAATGATACTATCGAAAAGACCTGCGTGCGAACTTGAAGGAGACAAGCTAAAAGATCCATGTGAACGCGAGAACATTCGGGCGCCTATAGTAGGATTCTGCGGTGGAGGCTGTCAAAGCCGCCCGTGTCTTGTGATCCACAATGGGCGCTTTCGCGGGTGCCCAAGCTAATATAACGTGATATTGTGCACGAGGACCTCACTCCTTCGGCCTTTCCTGCTCCCTATCCTTTAAATGGCACCATCGCTCGAGGTGAGCGTGATGAGCTACCACCTTGGCTGCCACGTTCTTAATTACTGCCTGCTTAGTCGCCGAAAAATGTTGGCACCATCTTTCGCTAGCTGAAAGCCATGTCTCTCCTGAACTGGGCAAGTACCATCCTCGATTCCGAGTCAGAAGGCCATGCGTATTAAACTGAGTGCCGAGTACTGACTGTTCGACAGCTGCAGTGAGTCGAGGTGATATACTCAAGGTGATACAGTGGTAGCATCTCGGCCAAGATCTCGGTCTTGATCTCGGTCCGACTGGTGCCATTCCGATAGCCGCGATTGCGGCGGGCAGATATCATTACTAAGCTGGCACTGGCCTCGTGCCTCCCCCCGTTCATGGTGTTGGCACTTGCAGTTGGCACCACACCACTTCGCGTTCTTGATTTTGTCCTATGGAAAAATGGCACAGTTCGCAAACTATCACGATGGATTGGCGGCACTCAGGCCTTGTTTTCTCATTGGTGAGCCGGATTAATTCCAGATTCCAGATATAAGCCAAGTAAGGTCCTTTCGAGCTCTCGGTTGTGGGACCTTTCAATCATTCCACACAGTTCTCCTGCCAGTGGAACTAACCTGTCTCCAAATTCATCAATGGGAATACAGTCCCCTCCTTTTGCGACATCTTATGTATGCACGCACATTCGTCGTATTTTGTGTCGGCCCTGGCTTCCAATCCACTGACTAGATCGTTTCAATTCAAAGCATACTGCGAAGGCCTCCAAGACAACCAGCCAAACGAACACTCCTTCCCGCAAGCAGGAAAAGCGATCGGCCCGCACCCCTGCCACGACTGCCGTCATGCCTCTAGTCCCACGAGCCCCTTGGCCATCATGGCTACCTGACCCGTCCAGAAGAAAGGGCAAATCTGTCTCACCCTCCACATTTGAGGAGGCCACCTCCATTCCTCCTACCACTAGGGAGGTGGATGTTCAGCCACGGCTACCGCGATCACAGACCTCAAAGCGTTCCTCGTCTTGTGGCGCTCTACAACATGCACAGCCGGGAAGTCCCCACAAGGAAACGCGGGAAGAAAACCTACCCACCGTCCTTGTGGACCTCCGCCTCAGTGTGTCGGTTGAATCACAATCACGCGATCACGTGTCAAAGTAGGTTTTCAGCATCCTCATTCTTGATGCGGTGGACTCTATTCTTACTCTAACTCTAGGCCAACACCACAAGCGTATTGTATCGATGAACGGCAGGATTTAAAATGCATTAGTTGTTTTGTAGAGAAGCCAACCCCATGATGGGGCACTGGTTTTCTGAAGATTTGTGCTATGCGGTGCTCGACCCGACAATTCAGTCCGTGGTAGTCTTTGTGATTAGTCCACGGGCTGTACCAGCCACCCATTTATATAGAGTTGTGACTACCACTAGCGGTATAGATGCCCCCAATTTGTATCTACTCCCAATTAACTTATACTCGGCCTGCACCTTCCTCGCTCTTCTTCACCTTCATTACCAACAAACCTTTGACCCTTCAAGTCGTATTACTATGGGAATCGCAGATCTTCCATGCAGCGGCTATGTCCAGAGCGGGGGTAAGCTACATCGTCGATGTGCATCTTGGGGTGTCCTTGACATTTTGGTTCCGTGCCCAGCGCCTTCTACAGGAAAGAAACGTACGGGGGGACGTACTCAAAACTTGGAGCCACCAGCTACCACTAGCACTACTCAAGTTAACGCTAGTTCCAGTCGTAACAGCCGGCGCGCAGCTACGACATCGACGGTCCCGCGAGCTAGGTCGGGATGGTCCGGCTTTTCGGACTTCACGATCCGCTTGCCTGGCCCACTTGGAAGTGTGTTCGGGCGCTCTTAAAATTGGGACCAGAGCCAGTGGTCGAGTTTGGTGTGTATCGCCTCATTGGTACGGAGGGGCACAGTGGACGGTGGATGGCTATCCACGCAGGACCACGCAGTGGTTCAATTACGTGCAGATATTTGACGGCATGTGCCTCGGGGCTGAGTACTGAGTACTCAGATGTACTGTATTGCACGGATCATTGGTCTGTGTTCCTGTTGTCGTTACCGATTACTTGAATGTTCACGGTTATGCTGGGCGACTTGGTGACGTTTAGGATACAGTACGTTCAAGATGGTAGGAGCGCTCGCGGGCGAAATCGATGCAACGAATCAACGATCTCGGTGACGATATTGTGACGGTTGACTTGGAGCCGATCCAGTCATGTGTGGAAGGCTCGCTTACTTCATCCACTTACCGACTGCCTTCCTCTTACACTGCTATACAGTGACACTAACCTAGTAGCTTGGGAGTGCTCATGCGGGACCAGACCTGTGAAGATTGCTCATAATAACTGGACCCTATGTGGCACAGGTACCGTACAGTACTGCGTGTTTCAGAACTGATCTCTCTTGCATGGGAAAGGAATGCTATAACCGATACTACGGGCTACGCCGGGACAGCCTGGCCCGAGTGTCGTGTCATTTAAACTGAAACTGAAGTACCAAAACTCGCCTCCGCGGAGCTTCCGACGGCCCGCTTTCTCTCACAAGTGATACTCGTAGATCAACTGAGCACCTAGAGGCTCTCTAAACCAAGCTCAAACCGATGGATCCTGGACCCAAGACCCAAATTCGAGAGTTGGAGGTCAGGCCTTGTTTCAGAAAACTGCGCTTACACCGCATACCAAGCCCCATACTACGGCTATGATAGGATCCGGATTTGAAATTAAACCCATTTGGTAAGTATTTGAGTCATTGGGATGCGCAGTTTTGAGCTGGAGGCAGAGGCAGAGAACGACAAGATGGCCGTCGCCTTGGAGCTCTGTTGCATGCGAAGACGGCCACTGAGACATGGCCCGTGGGCGCTCTTTTTTTTTTTTTTTCGAAGTCGTCTGTACTCTTTCAGACTTTCAGCTATAAGCCAAGGGAAGCTTGCTCAATATTGGCTTTGAGTTCCGGTGGTGGGGCACTAGGGCCTGTCGGTAAACCTCGTGCTCATCACGCGGTCCGGGGAATGTCCAGCGGGGACTGGTAAAAAAATTTCTCAGGGTTGTACACGTTGCAGCGGGTAATCTATCACAGGATCCACCAGGTTACTGAAAAAATTGCTCCACCGCCCGCGTGATTTACACTGCAAGGCTCAAGTGCCAAAGGGCATACACTGGAACCCCCTCAGTACTTGCCAGGCGGATGGGAATAGCATATGTACATACATGCCGATAGTAACAGCGGAGCCACTCAACTCGAATGGTGACTCAATTCCCCAAAGGACATCACTCCGCACACGGCGCCCTTCACACTCCGCAATTAGCCTTCCCTTGCATTAGGTTATCGTTACCTATACCGGATACATGTTGCCATACCCTCTTTCTAGGCGGCTCCATTCATTACCTTACGCACGTCCTGGACGACCGACTATTGACTATCCCCCTTGAGCTCATGCTACCACTACCTCCCCTAGAGCCCTAGTGCTTTAGTCAAGGGCGCTCACCTTGGGGTCGTAGTCTCTACAGGCTGCTGGCAATTGACTCCTTGAAGGCCTCGATTCGTCAGTCCCTTTTTTTGTCTTTGTCGCCACCGGTGATGTCGATAGACTCGATACCACTCACCCTCGAGATTTAGCCCTCGACTTCACCCCTGGGCCCCGGCCCTCAACCCTGGACTCTCTTGGGCTTCAACCTTCGGCCATTGTCAAGACCGCCCCAGCGTCCACTTGCAGCGTCCACCTCTGTTGGATTTCCCCCTTACCCTGAGGGCCAGTTTTTCACCCGGTTTTCGGTGACCACCAGACATCATCAAATCCGGGAGTTCCCCTACAACCTGGTCTTTCCCGATGCCGCTCACTTTATTTCACCCGGTTTCTTTAGCAACGGTCCCGCTCTACATTTCCTCCCCCCTCCCTTTCCGGGACCAATCTTCCCACTCAGTTGGTAAGTCACAGGGGGGGGAGCTGTCTACTTGGTTTAAGGCCACGCATGCGGATTTTTCGGTGGCTAGAGGATCAAGTTTCTTGCTTTGTTAGGCTTTGTTGCTAGTTTGATGGATGCTCCGTACCGTTGTCGCACGGATGGCGGGTAATAAATTTGATTCGAAAAAGACCGACTATTTGTCTCAGGTACAAGACTCCGAAATATAGATGGTATTACTGTAAAAAAAAAAAAACTCACTCTCCAGAGATAGTGTAAGAGTCGAACAGTACGGGGTGCGGCTGCAAAGGAAATTGAGTTCGATCTGTCTGGTAGGTCTGGGTTGAGGGATAGTGATGATTTGACCTCGCAAAAGGCAACCCAGTGCGGTGCAGAATATCAGCGACATTTGGAGCCTGTGACTGCCTTGTAGTGGGTGTTCCTTATTGTACATGTGCATATGGACGTACTTGTATGGTGGGGGGACGATGGAAGACACTGGGACAACTGTGATATGCTGGGAAGCAAGTGAAGTGACGACCTAGGACTCAGAGGACGTAGACCCGGACAAGGATGGTAACTCGGACATGGGAGAAGTGCTGAAACACAAAACTCAGACGACATGAGAGAGGCAAAGCTCGACAGAGCTTAAAAAACGAGGAGTATATCCACTGACCATTTCTCTCAATCCACCATCCAGACCATCTAGTCGTTCTGCGTGCCTACTAGTAGGAATGGGTTGTGCCTTCGGTTATTCAAATTGTGGGTCATGGCTGCCAGAGAACGATAGAAGAAAGGCTGAGGGCCGTCTCAGGTTGTTGTAGTACTATGGTGCCAAGTCTGGGACTTCCATTCGTTTCATACACGTGCCCATACACTTGTAATCGCAGCGCTTTACCGTAGGAAAATTTTGCATTTCAACCAATACAGGAGTTACACGTTGAGACTGAGCGCCTTAAGTGACTGCTAACTTGAACGAGGGTGCCAAGATGGGTGGTCCAAACTCAGGCCCCAGGCCTCAGTGCGGTGCCTGGAGCCTAGTACCAGCGAGCTTCAGATGTAGCATTCCATTCCAACTACTCGACTTGTGTGGACCCCATGAGAGGCTAATGTCGTTGATACTCGAATCGATGGCATACTGTAAGCAAGATTAAATTTAGCTCCTGTTGTCAGAACTGGAAGCTAAATTACAAAAGAGGTGTCATTCAAGAGTGTGGACTCTATCGACACATCATCTATGTACAATAGTCAATGTGGCACGCAAGCCTCAGGTGCTTTGAAAAAAAGTTCTCAGACGCATCTCATGACCTTGCTCATGACCGGCATGACCGTCCATCGCACCTGTCACATGTCACATGTCACGTGTGTAGCATCCTTCCTGCGATCTGGCTCGATTCAGGGGTCAAAGTTGCCGCAGCGGTGGTTCAAACCGGCCGATACGACATTTTTGGCCAGAGCGACAACTTTGAAAACCCTTATTGCGGCACCCGTGCCAGACCCAGTCCAGCCTGAGGCATATTGGGCATGCGTATCAAGGCATATCAGAAAGGCATGAGCAGCCTGAACTCATTATACTATTTCAGCTCGGCCCCTTCCCTCGTGGCTTGAAACGCGGCCCATCATACGCACAATTCACGCTTCGTTTCATTCCCCTGGGTCCTGACAATTTTCCAAAATTACATAATGAGTGTTTGATGCATAAGAAGTTGCACCATTCATGTGACTGAGCGCTGAGAACAGTTTGCTGGGAACCAAGCCATGCCCTGGCCCCAGACGATTGTTCTAGATGGCCCGATGAAGCCTTGAGGTAAGCCACTTACAGAGGGGTGTCAATTTGAGTGCGTCCTTCTGTCCTAAAACCGCAGACCAGATCTAGTGGCGCCTTCACGTGCCACTGATTACTAGTAGTGTTCTTTCTCTTTCGGGTCCACAACCGGGTCTGTATCTTATACGCAGGAATATACAGGTAAACGCGCATCAAACCAAAAAAAAAAAAAAAAACCGAACCACGCGGTCTCAGGCTCCCGTCTCTCAATAACGACACCAACAACAACCTAGAAGCTCTTCTATCGTCAGGGTATCGTGTGTTGACGTTCCTTCAATGCTTCTCTACTGTCGTGTGAAGATTCCAGAAATATTTAAATACCAGGATGAAGTCCACCTGGCGCAAAAAGCTCGAGCGCCCATGTAAAGCGGCGTGCGTTCATTCGTCTTGAATTAAAATTTCCCCCCCCCCTCCCCTCCCCCGAAAAAAAAGAGATCCCTGTTACTATTGACACTACTTCGCCGAGTCTATTGAAGAACTCTTGGGACCACGTAGCGACATTATAAAGATGTAGCTAGTGTCCCGAGGGGGTTGTCAAGTAATTTCGAGCTCTCGAAGCAGCCATGGTCAACGTGCTCGCCGTGCTCCCGTCTTTCTTCTCGCTTGCACTCGCATCGTCCCACTTCAATAAACGCGACATGAGCCTGCATGAGCGCCGCGATAGCGTCCCAGAGGGCTTTACGAGCAAGGGCCCCGCGCCCCGAGATGCCGCCTTGCGTTTCCGCCTGGCGCTTGTCCAGAATGACACTGAGGGCCTCCAAACTAAACTCATGGACGTTAGCACGCCAAGTAGCCCGCAGTATGGCCAATGGCTGTCCAAGGAAGAGGTGCGCCCATACTGACGGCTCTCCTTTCTTTGTGGGTTTCCAGATCCCGCCAACACTAGGTCGGCGCCTTTGTGACCCCAAAGCATGAAACTGTCACTGCAGTCAACGAGTGGTTGGCGGCCAATGGACTCAAGGCGACGGTTTTGTCGCCGTTCGGAGACTGGATCGGATTTGAGACGACCGTGTCTCACGCAAACCTACTTTTCGATGCTGATTTTTCCACCTTCGTGCACCATGAAAGCGGGAAGAGTGCTATTCGAACCTTGGCGTATTCGATCCCGGCATCGCTCAGGGACCACCTCCAACTCGTCCACCCTACGATTAGGTGTGTGACGTTCCTCGCCCTTCGAAGGGCATCTCAAAAGATCTTCTCACACGTCCTGTAGTTTCCCAGCCCCAAATGTCGTTGGGGGGCGGCCGGTCGTCCGCTCACTAGCGAAAAACATGCCCCGAAGAAACATAACGTCTGCAACCACACCCACATTATGCGATGCAGTAATGACCCCGGAGTGTGTCCAACGGCTATACAACATCCCCAGGACATCCGCCTCTCAGTCGTCGAACAAGCTTGCTGTCTCAGGCTTCCTTCAAGAATTTGCAAATAGGGCCGATCTCAGGGTACGTGCCAAGGCGAGTGACTCCGTCCTGAAAATAAACGAGTCCTTTAGAAGTTCCTCGAGATCTACCGCACCGACCTATCCCCGAACAACACCTTCACCCTTCAAACAATCGATGGCGGCACAAACACACAGACTCTCGACCAAGCTGGTCTCGAAGCGGTGGGTAACCGTTGTTGACGCCACATCGAATTTCATAAATTGTCACGATTCTGAAGGACCTTGACGTACAATACACGATCGGTCTCGCGTCGGGCGTGCCGACTGTGTTCATCTCCGTCGGTGACCAATACCAGGACGGCGATCTTGAGGGATTTCTCGACATCATCAACTTTTTGGGTGGCAAGAGTGCACCCCCACAGGTCCTCACCACCAGTTACGGACAGGGCGAGAACACCATCTCT
This sequence comes from Lactarius indigo, assembly GCA_025766275.1. NCBI lineage: Eukaryota > Fungi > Basidiomycota > Agaricomycetes > Russulales > Russulaceae > Lactarius > Lactarius indigo. Next base: position 128,590 of record JAFKAC010000018.1, on the reverse strand, counting down.
CGCGCGTTAGCATAGTACCGATCGAGCCCTCTTGGAGTCCTGCGTCTCACTAACTTTGTTAATCAGCAGGCTGTGTAATGCCTACGCATCTCTTGGCGCTCGAGGTGTCAGCATCCTGTTCTCATCTGGTGACGGCGGTGTTTCAGGTTCAGGTTCACAAAACGCCGAATGCACGACCTTCGTGCCCACCTTCCCGTCTGGTTGCCCATTGTTCGTCATTCCCTCCCTCACGGCCCAGTCCTGCCATTAATATCCTTTCCGCAAACCAAGCGTGACCTCCGTCGGGGGGACACAGAACTTCAACCCGGAAACTTCCGCCCCGTTCTCGTCCGGCGGTTTCTCGAACTACTTTGATACACCGTCGTACCAAATAGCCGCCAAGGAGGCATACCTGACCAAGCTCGGAGGCACCTGTGCAGGGCGATTCAACACCTCCGGCCGGGGCTTCCCTGACGTTTCCGCCGCGGGCGCCAACCTCCAGATCGTGTCAAGTGGCTACGTGACGAGCGTCGAGGGCACAAGTTGCTCGAGCCCGATTTTTGCGAGCATCGTCTCACTGTTGAACGATCGCCTCATCGCGGCTGGCAAGCCCGTGCTCGGCTTCCTGAATCCGTTCTTGTACTCAACTGGTGCGAGTGCGCTGAACGACATCACGACTGGTGGCAATCCCGGGTGCAACACGGATGGCTTCCCTGCGATGGTAGGATGGGATCCTGTGAGTCTATCTCCGCTCTTTCGCCGACCATGTACTCACGTCTTTGACTACAGGTGACTGGACTGGGCACGCCGAACTGGGCGAAGCTGTTGGAAGCTGTCGGGCTGTGATGTAAGGGCTAAGTAGAACGCCAATACACAGAATCTTAATTATTCCATGAAATCAGCATTGAATGTAATCCTATACATTGTCACTTTCAAGTTCCCAGGGCTATCTCCGCGACTCTATTAACTGTTTATCTCTCTCATACTCACGCTCGAGAATGTGTAATGCATTATTACTGTCTTTCACCTTTGTCCATTTTCCAAGTCTTTAGTCCATTCCAATATCGCCTCGCTTCCACGCAAAAAGTTGTAGGCTGGTCCGTTTGCCTATATTGTTAGAGGCAACTGAAGCCGTGTACTATTCGACTATATAGCGGCCATCATCGTGAGGCATTAATATCGAAGGATCCCACATACAACGTGCCAAAGATTTGACAACGCTTCACACAGCAAATGAAATTTCAATGGGAATTCAGCGGGGAAAGAGAACACCCAATTCCTGTTCAGTGCAAGTATCGGCGCACTGTGAGTGGCGGGCCCATTGCTTCGTGCTCGTTATTCCAGGGTATAAGAACGGAATTTGGTTGAACTTTTACCGTGACTATGTGTTTTGCGACATTGCTATCGTTGGCGCAACGCGTGATGTAAGTGCTGTGGGTTTCCAGTTGGCACTGCAGCACTCCGCTATCAAACGAGGAACGTAACTCACATACCACGCACTTTCTCCTCCGAATGCCGTCACAATGACAGTAACGGCACACAACAGCTTGAACGCGAGAGCCTGGGCACTGTAACTGGCACATAGTATATGACGACGTTCCCTAAGGACACCGTTCCGGCCATATCCTACGTCCTCGGCTGCTATCGCACTTTTGATCCCGTCTCTCTTTGACTCTGGGGAAAAGTGCATTTCATTTTGTCCAACTCAGAGGGATAGGAGGTCAGCGAATTAGGGTGCGCCTGGTGGTCTCAGGGTGAGGGCAGTGTGAGGGCGCTCAGCTTTCACCAGTTCTCACGGGATCCCACCCTGTGATAAGACCCCCGGCCCGGTGCAGTCATTGTTGCGCCTTTGAATGTGACAACTTGTCACCTGGCGCGATGGTGCCAGTGCCAGTGCCACCGTCGGGGTTCTGAAGCTCCCGTCTTCGGAATAATCAGAAAATAGCTCATTGGCACAAGTCTGGACGTAGCCTCGGCGAATCAGTCGTGTGGGACCTTTGCGGAGCTTGCACAGGGTACATTCTTAGACCAACTGTACGTCGAGACTCAGCTGTACTGTAAACGGCAAGATAAATGGTGCCGCACGCTGCCAGTGGTATGTTCATATAAGCCCAGAAACTACGGGACCATGTTCAGTCGTACGGCCTCTCTGAGTCAAGGCACCACACTAGGTCAATTGTAAGAGGAACCTATCTACCTCCACGTTCAGTAATGGGAATCCCGAATCCTCCCTTTGCCAGTAGAACTCGTAAGCATATCCGCTACATATCTCGAGACACTGGCTTCCAACACTGACTAGAGAGCACAGCATCTAGTCCGAGTCGCAAATCAGCGACGACAGCAGTCAAACCTTCAGACCTGCAAGCGAGATCGTCATCAGAGATTGGACCCTTGGGAAGAAGGGACGAATCCATCTCTCCTGTCAGCACTAAGGACACACCCGATCCTCCCAGAACCAAGGGGGTGGCCAAGAGGGTTGCCAAGAGGGTTGCCAAGAGGTGCAGTTCCATCACGTCCTGCCAGTGTGCGACCTTCTCCTATCATGTAGTGCCTTTAAGTTGTTACACTCGCAAATCCGGGAAATTCCGCACGTGCAGGCGTGAAGCAGCGCAACATTTTTAGCTCTGGGCCATTCATCTCATGCCCGTTCGGAGAATGTCTTGCCCAAGGTCTTGTCAGCAGTCAGGTAAGCATCTTGATCACGTGTCAGGGGAATTAATGTTAACCTGACTAACTTCCTTTGCATTCCCATCGCGGCGGCCTCTGTTGTTCACTCGAACGATATTCTTATATCTAGTAGGATATAAAATGCATGATCTATCTCGAAGATAGGCAGATCTTGCGCTCATGGTCTCGGCTCTCAGGCCTCGGGTTTGTGATATGACACAGTGTGCCATCGATGGCTCTGCATGTAGTTCCCACCATCAGAACACGCTGTTTAGATGCAGTTGTCGCCATCGGCATACTGAAGGTCCCTCAATCCATAACTACCACGTACCATAAGAACATTGTACAACCTTTCCCCCCTGCATTATCATAGGCGCACATCTCCTTCGCTCACCACCGTATTTGTTCTGTATAAAGAAGCATCAACTCGCCGAGTAGTTCAAAGATGGGTGTCGCAGATCCACCATGTAGCGGCTATATCTACGATGTGGGTAGGTCGCACTGTGTCTTTGAGTACACCCTGGGGCGTCATTGTCACCCTGCTGAGCGTTTTCCAGATCAGCAAACCAAATAGAAGCACTCCAACTCGAGGAGATACTCAGGACATAGTTCCACCTGCGATCACTGGGACTGCCCAAATTGGCCATCACACTCCTAATGACGCCCGCCGGCGCGCGGCTACGACATCGACAGTCCCGCGAGCGAGGTCGGGATGGTCTGGCTTTTCAGACTTCGCGATCCGCTTGCCTGGTCCACTTGGGAAAGTGCTAGGACGTTGTTAAGGGAGAGGCCAAAGCCGTTCAGGCCTCTCTGCCAGTGGTAATGACTCTCAAGAACGATCATTCACACGTCGTGCGTTGCTATGTTTTTAGATAATTTATATGGCGTGACGTTTCCTTGAATAGATAAGTTAGGGTTTACTATACCGCGCAATACAGTAACGGCGTTGGCCTGGTTCTATTGTTACTGTGAAGGAAATTTCCGTATTCAGTCGCAGGATGTCAGGCTCGTGACTGGGTCATTTTCTGGTTCACCTTCCCCTGGGCCCTTAACAAGGCCCTTACCCAACTTTTTCCTGGCTTTTCATGGGTACCGTATTTCCCTCGGATTACAGACGTGCAGCAACACAGTCCGTTAAAAGGCAAATGCACCTCCGTTGGGAAGTATTTTTCTAGAAGACATGCGATGTTAGAGTTGACGTTGACACTGCCAGTGCCAACGACATTCAACGCTCTCTTGTACTCGGCACGGCGACAGCCCACCTACCTCTCTCTTTTCACCACGATGTCGCCGACCAGCGTTCCACTCTCATTCGGGCACTGTATTAGCGTTTTCATTATCGCTGAGATCTCGGCGGTTTCAGCCTCCGCCATCACCTTCGTTTTAGCTCCAGTCGCGGTATGTTCGTTCCAAAATCTGGTTTCCGATGGACGACACGTGTTAACTTGCTTTTCGTCCAACAACACAGCACGGTCAGCATCCGTTAGGGCTCAAGCCACAAATGGAGATCCGGAACTCCGTTCAAATTCGGTTTTTTCAACCAGTTACCGTAGTCGGTGACCTACTATAATTCAGGCTCCCAGTGAACGATACCATACTCCGTGATAAATTGTCTCTGAAGGTGGTTTGATGAACACGAAGCACCTCCCACTCCTACACAAACAAATATCCAAGGTTGGCACTCTGGGAACTAGTACTAGTATGGCCAAAGTAGGAGATGGATTGGTCCCACTGGGATCGATCCTTCTTCTGCTTTTGTCATAGGGATTCGATCGCTTTGGAGCGTGCCCACAAATACGAGGGCGTCTCAAGTTGTCTCAGATTTCATTGGAAAAATACGCGTTAACTGATGTGGCAACGTCAAAGGTCGAAATTTGAAGGCTGAGACCAGGCTTTTACCCTGTGAGCCAATGGCGTGCTCTGGCACAAGTGAACCAATCAAGAGCTGACCTGAGTCCAAGTAGTGATGGAACAGGCGCCCATTTACCAGTACGCCTCATTTACAGAGGCCTGTGTATTGCCGCAAATTAAACAAAGCATAAATGAAAACAGGGCCAGTCATCACAATATTCTTAGACAGCTCAGTCATAGGGCTTATTTTGGTGGTGAGCGCCAGAGAGCTCTCGCATCTGGGCCCTTACAGTAAAGGTTATTATGTGCAGTAAGGAGTCGTGTTGTATTCCTAAAGCCCGATGACTTGGTGTGATGCTGTGGCACACGTACCGAGACCGATCGCTACAGTTGAAATTAACAAGTGCAGTAAGCTCCAAACAGTGGCCGCAATCATATACAGCGCCCTCATGTCACCAGGACTAGAATCCCAGTTACGGTCAGTGGTACAATATCCCAAGCTTCTAGTGCCCACCTAGGCTCAAATTGGCAGTAGCTTGGCACTCCATGACGTCATGATGGCTCAGGCCGCAGTCCAGACCAACGATGTTTGGTCATTGGCTTTCTTGTGGCCACTCCTGCCAGTGATCGTGCCCACTTGTGTTTTTCCACAAATATCCTTATGTGTACCCTCGTTTCACACGCCTCACGGTATGGTATACACTGGCAAGTACTACAGGACTCTAGGACCACTCTCCTAGCCGTCCCAGCGCTTTTGTTTGCTTCATGGTCTTGTAAGCACGACTCGCAAGCGTCAACGCTCTCTGGGCGATCTCTCAATGATTTCATGAATACGCAACACAAGTATGTGGCGTAGTAAATCGTCTATAACATAGTACCTACCCTATGGATCCACCTCTTCACCTACCGTATCGACTTCCCGTACTGATATAGACGGATCAGTCAATCAGGCAACAATACCGTTCATGAGGGGTGTTGGAGTGATTACTGTAGTCGGATCTATTACTCTGGAGTGTGAATCAGTTGGCACTATGATAACGAATGATATTCCTGTGGAGATGGCGGGGCGTATCTCACGCACTGTCACTTGCGAAATTGGGATCCTTGGCACGTCGTTCTGCGAACAGGTGGGGTTGTGGTGTGTCCAAAGAGATGGGATCACGAACCGTACAATCCACGATCGTGCCCAATAGTGCGTGTATTGCTTTAGATGGATCCCTTCCTCTGTCACAGAACGCCCAAGTGTGCTTATCATTCTCGTGTTCTAGACATCCCAGAACGTCCATCCGCATCGCGGCGGTCATATTCAGGAACCCATAGCAGTGCGCAACATACTACGCCCTTCGTGCCCATTCCTGCTGTGTCAGTAGGGGATAACGAAGTCTCAGCAGTGGAGAGGAGCGAATGAACAATGTCGAAGTTTAAGATACTCAAAGACTAGAATTTCTCGATCGGAGGAAATGCCGTGTATTCAATTGTGTGGCATACACAGTCCACGCCTTGATCAACGCAACTCTAGAGAGACCGGAGCTATTCCTCCAAGGACCATGGTGGCCAGATCGAGTTGATCCAGGATTGGACTTGATAACTAGCCGCAAGGAAACACCTTAGTTACTTAAGAAGCTCACAGTAGTGAGAGATGTTCGCCGGATCTGTAAAGTAGGTGCGAAGACGAGAGATTCCATGATAGACGGCATAGTACTCTTATAATTAGCGGAGAGGATAGGTATTATTGGCCTATCTGTCCCGAAGCCCATCCCATATGCACGAAAACTTGGGTTGGTCAGCTGCCCTTGTACGACGGCGATTGAAGACAAGGGAATGTATAGACTATACAAAGCGTAAAAGATTGCAAGATGCATCAAGCGGAATGGTCACGCAACTCACATTTGAAAGACGTAAAGGCGTACAGGAATTGACTTCTCTCGACTCTGCAGAAAAGAAGAGTCAGAGAGATGAGAGTAAGGTAAAGGGAGCACCATTCATCCACATCCGACAGCCCCTTTGGCGTCTGCCACGTCAGAGGCCTGGGTAAATCCCGGTTTCATACCAAGTTACAACTTAGGTTCGTGGCCACTCGATAACAAGGTTCAAGGGCTGCTTTATTCGGGGACATTCACAAAATGACAGCAGCAATGGCAAAGGGTGAAAAAATGGCGCTAGTCAAATGCACTGGCAGTTTCCAAGGTGAGGAACCTGTGACGGGGAGTCGTCACCTCTTCAATACCCTGCACCGAATGGTGAGGCTCTGACCTTGCCGGAGTGCCCCATCACCCGGACGAATGACCCTGCCACCGGGGTGTACAGAACTCCTGAGGCACTGCCCACGGTGAGAGCGAAGTGACTTGGTCGGCAACCCGAGACCATCAGGCTCGAGCATCTCAGAGCGGCAAATTGAGAAGGTGGGATTCTGTGAGGTAAGTTACAGTAGTAGAAACTTCCGAAGGTATACACGTTGAGACCAACCCCCTGAGTGAAGTGGAAGGAACAACGCTTCGGCAATGAAGGGATTAAGCTGGTGCGTCAGGGCCTCCTTTTTATTTTTGGTGCGGCGGATCATGCAATCATACGCGATGCCCGACGACTCCTCGAGGTAAACAAGACCAAACATTCTATCGCTGAGACGAAGGACGAGAAGGTGTGGGAAACCCTCTTCGCGTTTGACTTACCATTGCCGGCAAGCTGAAACACGCAAGAATTTGACAGAGCAATGCATCCTTGCGGTGACTTGGATATTCGAGTTACAAGAAGGCTCCGGTAACCGCAATATTACCCGAAAAATGTTCGGGCTCGGGCACGATCGAGATACCGACGCGAATCTCGTGACGTGAATAACCAAGCGAGCGCCATTGAACAGCCTGTGGGCCTTACCCCAAGCTCCTCGTCGAGTCGGGCTGGCGAGCATAGCACTGCGACAGGATGCTAACTCCCAGTCGACTTCCCGGACCACCCGAGAAGAGCCCAAAGAATCTAGTATGATGTGCGTCTTAGAGACCAGATGGGGTACCTACATATCCGGGACAATAGTGAAGTATGAGTAAGAAAGAGTGACTTGAGAAATGCGAGAGGTGGGCCGCCCGCTAAGAAGCATACAAAACCCAGCCGATCTCCGAAACAAATGGAGGACGGTACATGAACCAGGACTTGCCCCCCGCTCCTCCCGGTCCCCTTCGCTTTTTCGGTTCGTCTGTCGTATTGTTCTCCGGCGCTCAACGACAACCGGAAAGAGGAGAAATAAATGTAACAGCATCATGGCTGTGGTCTCCCGTAAGGGCGGAGTGGACAGTACAGTGTGCTTTTGCCTATTGTGGCCACATGCGTCAATGTGACACGCCGCGGAACAACATTGGCTTTGGCAGAAAGTAAAGGCCAGCCGGGTCAAATGTAGGCTCGCCGCGGCGGAGCTCCCACTGACCGCCTTGATCGTGCAGTGTCTGTCTAGCTGGCAAAGTGTAGTCGGCACTTTCCGGACAACCCGAATAAGCTGACTGGAATGGCTGTGCGCCACGCTGGCACGCCGCTGGCAGCGGCGTCCAATGACAACCTCTAAGGTACAGCAAGTTATACTGGGGTGGACTGTACAGCAATACAATAAATACGTGTCACTTCCCATGGGCCAGTGCATATGCACCGCGTGGCTGCTATTACAACATATTCCTACTAAGCATACTCGTTTTTTTACAGAAAATAGCAGAAGCACTTTTTACTTTACGCATGAATGACGATATATGTATTCAGTAGGGTAATTGCCAGCACTGCCCTCGCTGGGTCGGGCTGGCGCCTACGTCGCTCTAGGCGTGTCCGGGACGGACATTCGCCCATCAGTCCACCGTGAGGGTTCCGCCGGTTCCAGAGCCGATCGCTGATCGCCAGATTGGTGGCAGCCGCGCGCATTTGTCTCCTTGGCCACCCAGGTGGGAAGGCTGCCAGCCCTCCTCTTGCATTCTTCTGCGACTGCGGTGACGATCTGCCACGCGCGCTATTCCCAGTGTTTTGGCATGGCGATATTCTCAGGGCCACGTACCGTGCGTCTGCTCGTATCTGCCACGCGACAGGGGGGCCCATACTTATGCACGGTACGGAAAGTATATCACCGTCTTTGCTCAGACAAACTGGCCGCATGACATTGGGGAGGAAGATTTCAGCTCAGCTACGGTTCGGAACTCGGGGACCACCAAAACACCGAGCTTTTGTGGCCCGCTAAGCTGGCGACACGTATCCTCGTTTAGGTTATTTTCTTTTTACTCGGGGGGGTTTCTTTTTTTTTTTTTTCGATCGTCTGGACCCTTCCTTGATCGAGACTCGTCATGAAGTCATGAAGAAGCCAACCAGACCTCGAACTATTACTTCCCATTGGGAGCAGCGGCGGTGGGAACTCACCAATTTGGCTTGAGTTATGCGGCAGGAGAAGGTTACCATCAGGTGACGGAAGGTCAACGCCGCTTGTTGGATCAACCTTGCTGGTATTGTACCCCTGGTCGAGGCTCGAAGGCTCGACCAAATCGGTAAAGTTCGTCGACTGAGAACCAAGAGAAGGGAAGCGTTTTCAAAACTTTGATGATGTCACATGAGGACCTGCTCACGAAGAGCCTAGAATCTTCAGTGTGTAACAAAATTGATGGGTGAAAATTTATCAAGTGGAAAGCGTTATTTTCTGAGTCGAGAATCAGAGTTGAGACCATTGAGCAAGCAAGTTAAGCCAGGCCAAAAGCCGCCGAAACCCCAGATGGAAAAACAAAAAGAACCCCCGGAGATAGACCGTTGTGATGCGTGAGGATGATGCGTGCTGGAGACGTCATACTCATTTGTGTACTTGTACAACAAACAAACAACCAAGTGGAGAACAAAAGACAGACGTCTGTTTTGGCAGACGGCTGGCAATACTGGTTGTGGTCTAGGATGCAAGACATCGAGATATGCGTGGGTGTGTAGAGTAGTGACGACGATATGCAATACATTTAACGTGAGTGTCGATAGAAGGGCGTGACGGGAACTAAAACGAGTCGTGATGATGTACATACAACAGGTACCTGTCCTGGTAAAACATTGTTTCGCACTCAGGCCAATTCACCTTCAGAGTCTGATGCCGCATCTTCGCTAACGTTATCGTCGCTAGGGAGGGTGCACATGGACAGACGACTGGGCTGATAGCCGGCGCGCATGAACGATCCGCGGCGTGCGCAGCGCATGGGGCGTGCACGGCCCGCGCGGTTGAGCAACAAATTCGCCACCATCTTCGCCTGGTATTCCCGCTGCGAGCGTGGCACGCGGGCCGGGGCGAGCGAGACAACGAGAGGCGGGGAATGCGAGATCGGCTTTGGTTCCGAGGTGTAGCCCGATGCTAGGAGGAGTGCCGGGCGTTGGCGCGGGGTAGGGGGCAATAATGCAGGGGGCGCTACAGGCGCAACGATAGGCGTACTCGGACGGACGGATAGGTCATCTGCCGCGGACTGTGAGGGATGGTATGAGATGGCGTTTCGTCGTGAGGCCGAATTGCGACGCGGGATGAAGGGTGGGGCGCCGGATGCGCTACCGGAACTAGGCGCGCACGGGGGTGATGCAGGTGCGGGAGCGGATGCCGGTGAGGGGAGCGCACGGGGTACGAAAAATGGCAGGTTTGCTGCTCTGCGGGAATTTGGCGGAAGCTCGGAGTAGAGAGAGTGGATACGGGGGAGGGCGATGGGTGATTGTGTAGTCAGCATGGTGAAGTGTGGTCGATATATATGGCACTGGGATGGATGGATGATAAGTTACTTGTGTGAGTGCGAGGATGAGGTGTTCTGTGTGGGTCGTGGGATACTGGGGGTGATGGAGGTGATGGTATTAGAAGAAGGGGCTTCAGATAGGAGGGAGGTGGTGTGCGGGACAGCGAGGCAGAGAGCAATACGAGGGGATGGGTTGGGTGAGCCCTTGTCGCTGTCGTGTTCAAATAGGTATGGAAATTGGGGGAAAGGGGCCGGATCAGCATGGACCGTGCTCCAAAAAGAGCTTACCTGATCGAGATCTCAATGCCGGCTGTGTTATCAACTCATATTTATGTAATTATCTGCCAGGTGTCCAATATTCGCACTGCCTCTTTTACTTGAACTTCATCGCCTACTCTTCTCCAACAATGTATTCTATACTCGTTCTGCGTTCTTATACAATACACCCATTTTCACCCCCGTAACCATATTGTGCTACTTCCCTTTTGTTTTTTTTTCTTGTTTCGCCCTATGGGGTTCGTTGTCTGAGAGTGTGACAGCAGGATCCTAAGCACCACGGGGGCGACGTTTCCCCTCGGAGTTCTTCCTCTTCGCTCCTTTTCTGATTTTGGGCCTTTATTTTCTTTTGTTTGTATATTTCTGCCGCAAACATCGTTATCGGGCCCGATTCGGAGCCCCGCCCTCGGGCTTAGAGCGCTCCACCCGTTGATGCATTGATGCTCTGCCTTCCCTTCTCACACACAGGCTCTTGCAGGCACCACAACCGATGCACTCGAACGCTTCTCAGAATCCCTGTCCCTCACTCTGCCCATGTTTGGTCCTGGCTATGGTGCCGCTCGTACTCATTGTGTCCAGCCTGCTCGCTTCTCCCTCCCCACTAGGTTCACACGTGTGCAGATGGGCGTAATTGCTTCCTTCGCCTGGTGCCGTTACGTCCTCCCCAGTGTTTTTGTTCCATTGCCGGCATTCCCTTTTCACTACCAAAAATTTCCCCTCCCCCGGCTCTCGTGATTCCGGATCCGTGCTTGTGTCTTATGTCTCTCTTTTGGCATTGCCGTAGGCGCTGTTCTTTCTCCCCATCCCTCACTTGTTTTTACTCAATCGGCTCTCCCTTGGTCCCCAACGATGCGTGGCAGATCATTACTCATATTCCCTCGATCATTCCCTTCCACTTGTTTAACTGTTGGGCCTTCGATAGCTAAGCACTTCTGCGGATCCCACCAACTTTTCTTCGCAACTGTGCTTATACGTTTCCAATGGTCTCTTCTTGTCGACCTCCTCAAACATGTCGTTCCAGAACCCCGCCTCTCAGCAGCGTTTGCGTGGAGAAGACCGTATTAGTCCGGATCACCTGCCTACTTCATTACCGGGATCACGTGAGCTACGTTGTGATCCTTCCGGTTCCTTGCACTACCCGTGCTTCCCTCTATATTTGTTTTGGAAGCCAGTCGACGGAGCAGAGGAGCCGACCGATCCTCAGCTCTCCGTTGGCTACTCAAAATACTCCCATCGCACCGTCGAACTTAAATTTACACGCAATAGAGAGGTTGAGCATCCCGACTGACATACTCCCCCGATTCACGCGGCCTGCGTGTAGCGTTATTCTCCCTGAATGCAATACTTCGTTATCAACCCACCTGCAAAGCTAAGTCCTGCCATATACGCACGTTCGACAGGCCGGCGCGCGTGATCTCTCTTCTCTAATGCGCCTTGCCTTGGTCTCAAATCCTCAAACGGGATGTCAGTGGACCTATTATTCTTCCCTGGAAGGCTCATCGGTGATTGGGTACTGTGATCACCTTGTTCTATGATTCTATCTAGAGCAGACTCGTTACTACCTATCCTGACTATCGCCTCAGTTTTGGACATACGCACGACTTCAAATGCACTACGACAACGTATCAAACATCTGTCTTCACCGTTCAATGGCGTTTAGAGTCCTCGCATCCGTACGCCCTACCTACATCCCACAGCGTGTTCTATCTGCACCTACTTGCACTCGCGCTCCTCGCGCGCTTGCGAGTCCATGCGCTCCGCGTGGGGAACGATCGAGCGCCCTGACTTTGTCTCCAAGGGGCCCTACTCCGCCGACCCAACAATCGAACTCTTCTCACGGCCATCTTCTCACTCCCTCATTCGTTACTGTGGCACGACATCTGTCAGGGCGACAACGGGCGTCTCACCGGAGGTGTCGGCGAGTTTCTCGTCTAAGGTATTTTCTTATTTTCTCAACACGCCGTCCCAGCGATCGCTGTGTACCTCAATATTCTAGGAAGCACGAGCTGCCTGCCCATCCGGGCGGGATGTCGCGTCGCTAGGCAAGATCGTCGAGATAACGAACCACGAGTGCTCGGGCCTGACTGCGGACACGAGCTGCCCGAGCTCGATCTCCGCGACGGTGACTGCGCTGCTGAATGGCGAACTGACCGAGGCGGGCAAAAGCCCCCCCCCCCCCAAATTCCTGTACTCGCCGGAAGGAAGGGGGGACTGCGGTGCTTACGGACATCACACGCGGTAGCAATCCCGGTTGTAGCACTAATTGGCTTACCCGTCGCTACGGGATAGGATTCAACCATGTCGTCTAATTTGCACTCATTTTCTGTTTGTGGGCCATTGTGTGACGGACCTCGCCTTGGCGAGTTCCGCAAGTTGCTGTACTGGAAACTAAAGGTTGCTGCATTCAAGACCGCAGCGGAATTGTGATTGGTACGACTTTCTCTAAAATAATCGCGTTCTCTTACCAGTTGATGCCCGTGGGCGCTGCTGTACACGAAGTACACACGAAGTAAATTACAGTCCAATAGGGGTAGATCTCATCTGTCGTCTGGTCTACCCATCTAATCGATCATTTGCCGTAAGAAGACCCACATTGATGGCCCTCTTGAGTTTAAATGTGACAAACCTGAAGGAACGAGAGAATTTCGCCACTTAATATCCGTAAAACAGGTACCATGCCTCGGGGGGAGCTACTCCACTCTGTGTGGTCTGAATTCCAGAAGACGCTGTCAGGTGGAGTAACTGTTGACCGTAACGTCGACTGCAACTAGCAAGTCAATCAGCTCTAAACGAGTATGGCAACAGCACCGCCGCACACTTCAAGTTGATGATCACACGTCTACCGACCTTTAGGGGTTACGGATGACAAGTGGGCTACCAATTAACTTTGACGACCACACGACGACCACGACCACGACCACGACCAAGACGACAACGTCGACGACTTCCAAGACCACTACGGCGTGATCGACCATGGCAATCACGGCGCGGACAGGAGCCTCCGTCCGTTGTCGATCAATCGATCAAGCCATCAAGGGCCAAGTTGCTCGGGGCGCTCAACGCTCGAAAACTCGAACATCGTTGACGCCGTTTCGTTACAACGATCATAGTTACTACTGTCGTGCTATTAAGTTACTGCACCCTCCATGATCGCTTGGTGCCGGTGTTCACAGCATATGGTATGTCGTTCGAATCCGTTTTGCCCATTGCCCTCGTTACTGTCCGTGCAACCGGCCACGCGGGGACCATGCTAGGGATTGTGGACGTAAACATTCAGAAGCCATCGCAGGACATCCATTCTGTCACAGCAATGGGTCCTGTCGTGCATCGCTCTCGCTGAGGTCTATTTTTCCTTCCCGTTCTTTACTGCAAGCGCCGGTACAGTGGTGGAGAACTCGTTGCTGGATTCGTTGTAAGACTGGGCGCTGTGCGCATTCCTAGTCCTTTCCGATCATTGATTGACTGATTGCGCAACTTGCGTTTCTGCATGAGGAGAGTCGGCGCTTTTAAAAGCGGAATTGGGCGAACGTTGAGGACATTAGCGTCAACTAGCATTAACAACAGTTCTCAGGAATCGCATGACAAGAGGCGCTCCCGATGGCGTATAATAAACGCTCTTCTCCTGCGTTTCTATCCACATGAAGTGGAATTTGAAGCAGTTGGCCTGACGCGTAACAGCTAATGAACACCTTGCTATTGTATGGCCAAAACTGTAGGTGAAGCGGTTATCCTCTGCATCGGGCAGGGCGGGAGCGGGGTCGTGGCCACCGCCAGGGAGGAACACCGAGGGAACTCGGACCGATAGGGAGGTGCTATCTTGATCAAAGCGTGGATGTAGGCCAAGTGAAGATAGTCGGTGGACGTCTGGATGCGGGCGAGTCCCACAGCTATGAGTTCTGCCTAAATCAAAGCTAATGTCTTGGGGTCGGCGAGCCGCCGCCGGCCCTCGCGAGCGTTCGCCGTGCCATCGAGGATGCTGTGTTCGCACCCACGCCCCAGCAACCCAGGAGACTTGGATATTCGTCGGATGCTAATAAGGGTAGAAATTACTTCACTGTTTCAGGTAAGCGCAACCAGGTCTTTGGAAGCAAAAGACTATAATATTCGCCGCGATCAACTTAATGGCAATGTGCCTATGGTTTGAGTGCGAGAGGGTGTGGTAGCAACATGACTTTGGACGGACATACTGTATTTGCTGACGATATATTGCTGCAGGTGGACAGGTTGTCCTATGTAGACACGGATAGTTACGAGTCTTGGTTCGAGTTTCGGACAACAGAGCTCGACTTCTCCGACGTGTGTCGCCGGTTCAGCCGGCCCGATACCTGCACTGTACCTCCGCACTAGTACCTCCAAGGCCGACTCGGAGCTCAGTAGCGCTCGGTATTGACAACATATTTCTTCTCGACCCCTCCCATCAATTTGGTACCGGACCACGGATGATCCTCTCCCCATGCAGGCAGATAATTCCCGTGAAAGGGATCTCAATGCATTGTTCATTTTCCACTTCGTAAACCAGGTACACCCTGGAAATATATGATCTAGTATACGATGGGCCTTTGTCAGGTATTCCCAAAAAGGTGCGTATGTGCGAAGAGTGTACCGCAGCTAGAGGAAATGCTGGTAAGCACCCAGACGTGATCCGAGAAAATCGTTGATGACAAGCTTGATGTCGAGATCTTCCTAGGATGTGACACTACGAAATAGATTGTCTCCATCATGTATGACCACCCCATTGCGCGAGTTCAGAAAGCCCACCCAGAGTGAGAGAGACAGTACCAGTTATTTGCATCGAATGTATATCTGGCCGACGTTTGGAAATGCCTAATGGGCAGCTTTACGCACTAGGCGGCCTAGGCCCCGCCTATTCCACCATTAGATCAACCACGCGGATTCATTGAGGAAGGACTGAGACGTCGCCGTAATGAGAAAACGCGAGGAGGATCTTCGAGCCGAACTACCTCAAGCTAGCATTCCCCATGCGAGTATGTCGATCGAGGAAGTTGATGGAAGCCCTTTGGGAGTTCGGCGTGATACTAGTAATCTGGAGGTCACCGGCGTTGAAGGTACGAACAACACAGAATTTGGCGCGGCATTGGTCGTACTGCTTTCGCCATTTTGTTTATCTAAGTCACTGATTGGATTGAAGATCATGATTCCAGTGACCAATCCAACTATGCGGACCTGGGGACGACAGCTTTCGACTCGGATATGGACTAGTGATGAAATGAAAATACAGCGAGGTCAGCCAAGGCACTGATTAAGAATGTGTTTTCCCCTCCTGGAGCTCGATTGCTGACGGCGCTCTGGATACGCCCTGGAGTGAGATGGAAAAGTGAAATAGCCCCTAAATGGCATCAGCCAGGACTTGCCACATTATATCAGATATCCCCAGTGGCCCGGCGGGAGGACGACCCAAGCTCTTAGTTAGCATTCAACAAGTGCTTCAGTCGCATATCATCTCGAAGTAGTGCAAGGGGAGTCGTTGTGAGGTCAGCGGGGGTGAGACGGCGAGTAGAGATCTAGGGCACACACAGCTGGTGGTAATGCATAATTACAGGAGGTCAATGACGACTGGGAAGGCTGGAGTTCTATATGCGTCTAGTAAGCACTAGATCGTCATATGAGAGCCCGCTATGGGAGCAGAGGGATTCAGTGTCAGAAGTCAGAGCACAACCGCCTGTCTCTCTGTGGTATGGTTTCAACCAGACGCACCCGACTCGGTGGGCCAGGGTCCCGGCTGAAATCTACGAGTAGACCGAGACCGTGACGGAGTTGAGCCAAGGTGAGTTTCGGTAAAATACTGTATACCATATAGTGTAAGTGTCTATGCCTCTTCATCACTAAGTTGTAAAAATGGTTTCGGGCTGTACCAGGTTCTCGGGGCATTGCCCGAAGCAGCCGACTCGGTTGCCGCGGTGCACCTACCTAGCCTGAGGGTAGTACGCCACAAGTCGAAGACGCCCCAATCCAAGGCGGGCTCAATGTGGGGGTCACGGTGGTGCTACTACTAACCCGAGTCTTGGAGCTTAAGGACGAACGGAGCCAAACCGGGCAACCAGCTTGCGCCCACTCCAATGCCGACTCGATTTATAACGATAGGGACTGGCACGATTCAACGACTCCGATTATGGCTCCAACCACTTCACGCGATGTACGTTGATAATACCTGACGAAAGTGCAGAGCTTACAGAGATCCACCGCACTAGCCCACTGGCAACGAGCATTCCACTCACGAGCCGTCAGTCGACAATGGTTCCCGACCCCAAACTACACCCACACGCTTCGTACGACTGAGACAACGCATATACGACATTATATATGACCCCAAGCCCACAATTCTGCAACTCATCAGCTGGTTTTTGACAGTGCAGATATTCTCAATTAGCGTTATTTGGTATCTCACCGTGGGTCACCCTGTCATCCTCCCCCTTTCCGGCATACTCAATTGTTTTACGCAGACTCTCCCCATCAGGATCTCTGCCTACCTCTACGAGTACTGGATTAGGGCCTTGTTCCCTAAACTCCCCTCAGTCCGAAAGTTGTTAAATTTGCTGCGATCGGCGGTACTGTCCGCCCTCCCGACTCCTGGTCCAGAACCGGCAGCCCCTGGTGATACTTCGTCCGGTGCTGGTTCGAATTCGGGCGCAAATCCCGCTCCAACGCTGAACGTAGACCTTAGCGCCCTCCGCGGCGGGGGTATTTAACATTTTCTGGGTCGCGACGTTTGGGCGAAAGTGCACTACGGCAGCCTCGGCCCGGGGAACGGTGTGGCACTTGCTGCTGTACGCGACGACGATCACTATCTACATAAACGTCAGTGGTGGACGCCGCCTTGCGCCCACCGATAATACAGTTTTTTCTGGCTGTGCGGTGACTCGGAAGGCCATACTGAGAGCTTTGGCTCTGGCCGCGGTGATCTTAATATTAATATAAACTGCCCGCCTGATCGCTTGTTGGACCGCATACAGTACGATCGCACTATTTCGAGGGTCAGGGCTTCCAACTCTTAGATATAGTGCTGGCGCATATAGCACTGGCACCCAATGCGCGACGTTCCTGCCTTACAGTTGTCAACTAATTTTTATTTTTTTTTCGCGTGTGCGTGTACCATCCATCAGTAGCAGCACAACTAATACGGATCGTGTCTAATCCCCCACGCTTCCTCTGGTTTTCCGCTGACTCCTTCGTGACGTTCGCTTGGGTTACTATTTAACTCTACGATTGGCTATGAGAATCGCGGTCAGTGGGATGGAGTCCCCGAGAGACATGCTTTGAAAGGCGGCACGCAGCGACGCGTCTGAGTCGACATGCTAGGCCCCCCTCAGTTGGCTGCCCAATATACTGGCGTGAACTGACTGCATCATGATAAGTTGGGAGGTCTCCGGTAGACAGAGAGCGCGATCGTACACGCGAGATAAGCATGCTGCTGAGGCAGTATGTGCACTCTGGGATTTGAGAGGAAACTAACTGAGCAACTTTCGAATGATGATCGATGATTGGTGGGACGTCCTGGGCTGAAGCTATTATCGACGCTACTACGATAGGATCCACGTTCCGGTTGGAGGGTGGTTGAAAAGTCCCTACGCCCTGCTTTCCGGGCTTGGTGGTTGTAGCATGTGTCGACTAACAGCGCTCGACTAACAGCCGCAAGAATCCCAAATAACCACCGACACACCCAATCTGAAGAGCTGTCTTTGTTACTGGGTCTGAAACTAACCCGACTTGATGTATGCCTAGTTTTCTTATGCTTCAGCCCAATTATAGCTGAGATATTTACAGCCAGAGATATTCCGGTAAGTCGGTGGTGCTTCGGGCTCCCCCATAGTTACACATATAAATAGGTACCATCATTCCGCCGTTCGAGACTTCTCTCATATAGCCCCCTCTCTTTGTTCCTCGCTATCCTCTATCACTGCCTTCCCATGTTGTGTGACATAAGATGGGACGCGGATATCAGTCTTTCCCTCTTGTTCAGCTGTAATGCCGTCAGGGTGTATCAGAATGGCTGTCAAAAAGGGGACATACGCGTGGAATGACAGAAGTAGACGATAAGCCCCGAGATTACTACTGCGAAAGAAGGGAAGTAGAGCCAATAGGGTTTGTAGTGCTGGCAGAACTAAGGTTAGCGGTGAACTCAAAAGTCAAAAATGAAACGCACGAAGAGGAAAATGCCTATGGTACGGGTCAGACACGATCTGAATTAGAAATTGGGGACGCACCGAAGAGTAAACCGTAGAAATTGGCGGAGCGCAGGCTCAGATTGTAGTACGTAGAAGAAGCGAGACGATACAGCAATGGCGCGACGGTATACATGACGAACATCGCTACAGCAAGAATAAGGTTTATGTTGTCTGTGCAGGCTACGAAATGCGTACCTGTTGTGTAAGCAAACAGTAGTGTAACTGAATAGCCCAGTGTCAGCGCGAAACTCCGAAAAGAAGATGGGGCAACAGACGATTGGCACCGTTCCACGTGGACTCCCTCATCTTCTTGTGTTCGAGGAATGAGGCTTGAACGCCGTCGATGATCACTCCCCACATGCCGAGCTGGCCCAGGACCTCATATAGCGGTGATCGACGTACAAGAAACTCCTCAGTTGCGTTTGCTTCAAGCTTTTTGTCAGTTTCGCGACTGACAGTTACCGTACAGGACGCACTAAAGCCGTAGAGCGTCGCGCCTATGATCATGAAGGCGTCGCCTTTGCCCCTGTCAAGCGCCGTCCAGTTCTTGTTTGTGATCTGGTCAGATACTACGAGAAGACATAAGCCTATCACACAGATCATGATGCCCTGCAACAGTTATGAGGGGTCGTGTTCGAATCGGAGCGAGAAACGTACAAGAATCTGGGTCCAGTGGAAGCGCGTCCGCATGAACACGTACGAAAAGAACATGCAAACGGGTATCGCCCATCTAAAGGAAGTCGTTTTAGGATTACGCAAGCTCCACGAATCAGAACTCACGCCTCTAAGAGCATGCAGGAAAGAAGGTCTGTGTATTGGTAGGCCTATATTTATGGGTCAACACCAGGAAAATTGTGGAGAGCGGGCTGACCTTTACGACAAGAAAGTTTCCCTCGACGTCACAGGCCGCCAAAATTATGTCTGCTGGGCGTGAGCAAGGCGTCTAAATCAATTTCAAAGTACGTGGATGTACATTTCCAGCCACCCTCATAAATGACCTTCAGCCAGCCACCAAAACCATCTGTAGCTTGGCATAAGGACCATTTCTGCATTATATAGCGAGTAGAGAACGTACACCGGTAGATCGTGTAAGGTGTGTAGGTCACGAAAAGGGAGAGGTACCTGTGCATAGACACGTCAGAGAGAATAATTAACAGGTCGATGAAAGGGAGGGCACAGGAAGAGGGTCTGCGTTGTAGGTAAAGTCCAGTTGCGGGATGTTAATTCCTCAGTGGCGACGCTAGTGCATGTTATGCACAGCGAGACGATTTGACCAGCTAGCAGGGATAGAAAGAAACGCTTTGTCCATATGCTCGCGAAACGCTTCCAGAAGCTGCGACAAAGGGCGCCCACAGATGGAGAGTCGATCTCTGGGTGAGTGACAGTCGGATCGCCAGGGATGGGGGGAGTGGGTTCCTCGGCAGTTGGCTGTTTTTCGAAAGTCAAGTCAGAAGAAAGATACTGTACGTTCGACATTAAGGTAGTGGTGGTGGTCACTGCTTGCTGTGCTGGTGGTCGGTGAAAAACAGCGAAAACAAAAGCAAGACAGGGCAGAGGTCAGAACCGGAGGTCAATAAGCAGGATTCTGCACTTTTAAGAGGGGGAATAAAAGAAAAAAGGAAAAAAAAAAAAAAAAAACCCTTCTCACCGCGGACGTTGACACGACCAACACAGAAACGCGCTTGTGAACCTCGGAGTTGATCAAAGCTTGTGAAGTACCAAATGGGTACCGCACAGACGCGAGTCAACACCCAAACCGCTGATCCCTGAACTTCCAAGCCCTAGTCCGACAAGGATGCATATAAATCAATGGCTAAAAAAAAGGGGGGAGAGGGGGCTAGAGCCACGGATCCACCATTTCTGATGGTACGGCTTGACCTGTCTTCTAGTTGGCTCATTGAAACTCGGGTTAAGCCGTAGCACACTTCTTCGACGCCGCAATGTTACGTACCACCACAAGGAGTGACGGGTCGAACTCCCTAGCAAACAAATCGACAGCAGGATGAGCTGCAGGTCCTCCTCGCGAATGATTCGAAGCTTACAGCTACGAAACTCTGCAGACGACTCGGACGCCGACTAAATGCATGTGGGATATAGATGGAGTATTTATCAGGTCGCTCTTCGGCCTAGTTCGCTTTTATACCGCTGGCACGAAGATGAAGTTCCACGTCGTAGTAAGCAAGTAGGTTGAGATGGAGAAGAAAAGGAAGTTGCCAAAGGAAGTTGCCGGGACTTATTTTTCCACGCGATCGCGGATCTCATGCAGAATTTCCTGCTACTACAAGTACTTACGTACACTATCCGCCATGGACTCTCTCGGCCTCGGCAGCTCACATACAAAGTTGCCTGCAATTCTTTGCTAGGCCTGCGCCCCTCCCTGACCGAGCTCCCCGCCGATACCGCCGCCGCCGAGGAGTGGGTGAAGTCATTTTCCGACGTACTGGCACGTCGCTCCTCATTTGACATGTGCTAGTTTCTTTGCAGATTTTGGTTTGGTTTTGGTTGCTTCGTTCGGTGCCAATGCCGGTATCGACGCGTACGCTGACCCGCTCGTAGCCACGTTTATCGAGGACGTAGTACACGCTGACCTATTGCAGTACGCGACAGTGGCGTAGACCGAGCACTACTGCTCGTCGCCGGAATGGAGGAGAGGCTACTCTAGGTCGCGTCGACAGCAACTGCCCTATCCCAGGCGCTATGCTTTCTCCTCGGCGAGTACGTACGCAGTGTCAAAGAGGTTCAATGAGTACGACAAACACCGCGACAGTGTGTTCATGGAAAGCCAAGATCCTCACCGCGTCCACTCGACACCCGTCACGGACTCTCCTCCCTCATCGTAGACCGCCATGCTCATTCCTACCAAGTCGGGGCGCTCTGTTCCGTCGTCTTCGCCCACTATCATTGCGAACCCCTGAGGTCACATTACGTCCTGTTCGCCAGGCCGCAGTGGCAGCCTCCACTGATCGCGTAGTGTGTATCGTTTACTTGCATACGAGTTTCTGACCCGTCGGTCCCATAGATATATGCCCCTACACCTCGCGCCGGTCTCGAATGCGCTCGAGCTGACGAGTTGATGGACACCAAGACCATTCCAAACTACGTACAAATACGTTCTCCCACTGACGCGTCCGATCGTACTCTTCCTAACGTCATATTAGAATGAGTACTGCACGCGCAAAAAGGTCGGTTGCGCACCGCGTGTCGGGGTTTCCCCCTCATATTTTGTTGGCAATGTGAAGCCGCGGGCCGCCCCTGCATCCCTCGGCCTGACGGTAATGGTACGTGTCTCTTCCGTCATCCATTTTGTATTTATGTACTAGTTGCGCTCGCCGCAGGCGCGAGCAGTCGTCTGGTGCCGCGGCTTCGCGCCCGCGTCCCGTCACTCCGCCACCGCCGCCATTGGTTCCGGCGCCGAGAGTGTCCTTGCTGTTAATAGGGAGCAATGTGAGCTCGCTGACGCTGACGAGAGCGAGGTCGATGAAGTCAGGTCTTGAGGCTACGCCGCTGATTATATGTAATACTCGATAGATACTGTACAGTAGTGGTCTTGATTAAAACCGTTACCTATCGCCTCGTGCTGGAACGCCACATGTTGCGCGAGCCCGTGCGCGCGCACTGGCATGTAACGAACCTGAGAGCGACCTCCCGCTTCTTTGAGGTTCTAGAGTATCTCTCCGCAACCCAGGGCCCGGGAAAAGTCTCATACGACCAAGGGAAGAAGAAAGCGGCAGTAGACCATTTGAGCACAAGGTAGCAAAACTGTAACAATACTACAAAGTGGTACGATTCGGAGGACATGAGTTTCACGGAGTGTCAACACCACAGAGTTTGCCATGATGCCGCGGCAGCACACGGCCAATGGCAAAAACTTGACGGCATCAATTACAATGTGGTGACCCAATTCATAGAACTAACAACATGTCCATGCCCCCGCGGATGAAAGATGCTCGTCACCCCTATTGGCTTGAGGGCATGAGCGTTATGGTTCACATCGACTCCTCCACCTTGACTCGGACCCATTGGCAGGGGAAGCGATGGCGGCGAAGCGTCTCGCGCGGCGGGTTGCGTCAATACCACCCTGGATGACAATGCTGTCGAGCCAGCATCGGAGCCATTGGTCATGGGGTATGAACTTACCTGCGCCAGCGAGTTTCTCCTGCCTAAAGGCGGAGGCAGAGCATCGGAGAAAGGACGCGATCGTCCAAGCAATCATCTGTGCCGTCTCGCGTATCAAATTCGTATTACAGTACTTGTTGTCCCAAATGGCTGCTAGTAAGCTCCGTTTTCTACTGTATACCTTATACCATCTTTCTAAACCATGCCAATGTATCCGCATTCCTGTCAGGTCCAAACAATCAGTCTTTTCTCTCAAAAGACTGAGAACGTATCTCCCACGCTCTTATCAAAACCCCCCTACGCAGCACCCAAAGGCCCGCCCTGATTCTCATTTCCTCGTCCCGATGTCTTCTCCCTCCTCAACCGGCATCTCTACTATCATCTGTGCACCCTCTCCGAAGCGCTCACGCCACGCTTTCATTCCACCTTCGAGGATGAAAATTTTGCACTCCGAGTCCGGCGGGAGCCTATCTTGAAGCCATCCCGCACAGCGTGGGGCTCGTCCCAGTGATGAAGAACAATGAAAAACGACGATTGGAAACTTCCCCAATATAGAAGCCAGCGTCGGAAGCAGGGGGTAAAACGTCTGTGCTGGCAGGTTAATGGCACCAGTGATCATAGCCTGGCGCGATGCATCGTCACAACATATATGAGACACTCTGTAGACTTGACGGAGCACGGGAATAGACACACGTCTATATCTGTGCGTCGCACGTCGACGACTATGAAGTCGGCGGCGGAGGATCTTCGTGGTGAGCAACTTGTGAAGTTCGTCTGGCGACATGCTGAGTGGGTGTGAGCGGGGTTCTGGAAATGACAGGGCCCAAGCAGGCGTCGGCTTTGGCAAATTTACGGGGTTCATCCTGACGAGTGGTAAGGAAAACACGGCGCTCAGCCGCCATGCAGTGATGGCCCAGATTGACTGTAAAGGCCCGAATACAAATTCGTCAAATTCATTAAATCAAATTCAGCAAATTCGTCAAATTCGTCAAATTCACAGAACCTTAGTATAGTATTGACGCTGGCCCACACTTTAACCTGTGCAAAACCTTTCACCTCACCTATGCGTAGGCCTTTCTGGTTTCCGAGATGGCTCTTCCGCAAAGTTGGATGAACGTCCTGAGGTTAGCAGGAATGGAGAACTACCCACTGAGTCACAAGGACGAAAGGCTAAGGACCGCGTTTGATCTGACCTGCCCAAGTCAAGCGACGTCTTACACTCGATATCCAAACCAATGGGCAAAAATACGGTCAGCGTGCACCTACACGACATTACTTTTTTCTGCTAACACAAGATGCCTTAGAGAGAATATTAGGGAGCCCGCTGCAGAACTTCTCGGCACAATGATCCTCATCCTCGTTGGAACTGGCGTAAACTGCCAGTTCGCGCTTAGTGCGGATGTCAATATCTCCCCTTCACCACAGGGAAGTTATCTCGGTTTCAACGTTGCCTGGGGCTTGCGGTATGTAATACCCCCAATGGGATATTTCTCGCCCTCATGACAAAGCTGAATACGTGACCAACGCTTCTAAAGGCGCCGCTCTGGGTGTATGGGTCTCTGGGGGTGTTACGGGTGGGCACATAAACCCTGCAGTACGTTTTCATGCACGGCGCACCTCGCCGTACGGATTCTGAGATCGGGTTTCATTTGCAGGTGACCCTCTGTATGGCTATCTTCAGAGGGCTCCCATGGTTCAAGGCATTCACCTACATCCTCGGCCAGATCATCGGGGCGTGGATTGGCGCTCTCATCGTTTTTGCCAACTATTCTGGAGGCATCGACATCTTTGAAGGCGGTGCCGGCCAGCGGACGCTCAAGACTGCCCGCCTCTTTTCGACTTACCCAGTTTGTACCGTATTTTTCCCCCATCTGTCTCTTCTCACAAAGTGTCTTTGAGCAGCTCGCCTACGTGTCATTAGCCAACTGCTTTTTCGACGAAGTAAGCCCTGTCTACTAGGAGCGTATTTACTCTGTTGATCATAATTTGCGCCTCGTGTCCTCTTTAAACTTGAAGTTTATCGGGACGTTTATCCTCGTCTTCGTCGTGTTTGCCATTTCAGATAAGCACAACACAGCCCTCCATCCTAGCCTCGTCCCGCTGGCTATCTTTTTCGTCATATTGGGCATCGGCGCAGCCTTTGGCATGCAGACTGGTACGTTCTATCGCCGCAACCAAGACGGGTTGTCTTTTCACAGCAACGACACTAGGGCTGACATAGCTCGTTACCTGCACTCGCAGGCTATGCAATCAATCCAGCACGCGACCTCGGACCGCGAATAATGACCGCGATGGTTGGGTACGGCTCGCAAGGTCCGTGCAGAGACACTACCTTGGTATTCGACGGTTCTGACTTGTTAGCTATTAGTATTCACATTTCGTCACCACTACTGGATCTGGGGGCCTATCATCGCGTCGTGCTGCGGCGGGCTCATCGCAGGTTTGTTGTACGACCTCTTCATCTACCGCGGTCCGGAAAGCTTCATCAACCGCCCGTGAGTGCTCTCAGACTCCCCATTCTCTGTTCACAGCAAGCTTATAATGACATTCGTTTTTAGAAATGCAAGTGCTAGAGCGTCCTTTGGTGCGCGCCAGGTCCAGGGGAGGAATAGATCTCCGGTTCGAGGAGAAGAGCCGCCGATACCCGAGGAACATGTACCACACGGGGAAAGACACGCGTTCCGAGTCGAGGTCTGACTCGGACTTAGTTCCGAGCGGTATGCACTCGCTCCTCTTGATGACATCGACGATGATCTTTCTTACTAATTTTAGAGTTTATCCACTGTTGGCCGAAGTACTGTGCAAGCTGTACCAGTGCAGTCACCAATTGACCAACAATATCAGGGTCGCTAAATGACGGGGGTGGAAGTGGCGCAGTCGAACGGATCTACACTTAGCCAGAAGAAATCTATTGCAGCATGTATCATCTCACTTACCTATGGTGATACTCGCTCAGAGCGCTCATGTGTGAGTCCATAGTCCATAGCAGATATACATAATCGATCTGGTGATTGCCAGCATTAAAGTAATGAGTAACATAATCCAAAGCGACAACCACGACCCCAAGGCGAATAATATGGAACATGCGTAATCGTTATACTGGCAAAATAATAATGATATATGTACTTATAA
The DNA here is from genome assembly GCA_025766275.1 of Lactarius indigo. Taxonomy (NCBI): domain Eukaryota; kingdom Fungi; phylum Basidiomycota; class Agaricomycetes; order Russulales; family Russulaceae; genus Lactarius; species Lactarius indigo. The sequence goes on along the minus strand of JAFKAC010000018.1, from coordinate 102,681 downwards.
AGTAGACATAGTAAGTGGCGCGGAACGAGTGGGCGATCTACGTTCAACACGACGGTTACTTGCGACGCAGACCAGCCTTCCCCTTCCCCTTCTCCATTATCACCGCTGCGCGGGTACCTGGAGGTGGGACGTACGGCACGCCCTTGACCACTTGCTTGTGGCGGCTCTTCTCAGCTTGCGCGCTTGTTCCCGGCGGCGGAAATAACTCGTCGGCGGATAGCTCGTCCGACTCCTCGCCCCTGTTGGAGTTCCGGTTGGCCCTGGCCTTCGGCGGAGGTGGGGGTGGAGGACGGGTGCTCATCCTCTTGACGCGTGCAAGAAGTTCAGCGTCAGAAGAGTCCTCAATCTCGTCCTCCTCATCTTGATCTTCGTCAAGACCCTACAGCACCAGAGGGTGCACCCCTCGCTTTCCGCAGACGCCCTGATGTCTGCCGGTCATCGGCGCTGAGGCTACGAGCCCGAGAATCTACGTGTGGGTCGTCTAACACAGTAGTACCCCGTCGTCAGCATAAGTTTCCGGGGTTCGTCTCTGAGAAGCCACGACGCACCGCCTGAGAGACCAGCTTCAGTGTGCAAGTTCTCCTCGACCTCCTCCATGTCACCCTCGTCCTCCGAGTGCGCTTGGAACTCGTCATGGGTGGCATGCGACTCGGATTCGGGGACGGCCTCCAATGTCGCGGTTCTGGGTTTTGCCATGGCTACGAGGGCACGTGCCGCAAATTCGGGTGAGTCCACGGAGCCTAGGCGCGGGCGCGGGCGCGAGCGGCGCGGCGAGGGTGCAGCCACCGCCTTTGCCCCTGAAGCGATGCGTCGACGCGTCGGCGCTAGAGTGGGTTCCGGGAGATTTGCCGTGTCCGAGCGTGAACGCGCGCGGGTTCGGCGCGGCGAGATACGGACCGGGGGTGCGACTGACCGAACTCGACGAGCTGTCTGCCTCATCACTCTCCGGGTTTCAGGCTCGGGTTCAGGTGCGGCTGGAAAACTGTGTTGTTCGGTTATGGGAAGATCATCCGCATCGACTGGTGGGGTACCGGATTCTTGGCCGACTTGGTCGCCACCGTCCGGACCTGGTGACGTCGGATCGAAGTCATTGGGACTGGGGATCGCTTGTCCCCACGCAGCCTTGGCTCCGTTCAGTGAGTGAATACAAAAAAAAACACAGGAGGATGGTTAACAAACCGCTTTGCGTCGCTTTGATGCAGGAGTTTTGCCTTGCGAAGGCCAGCGCTTTTGTCTCGCTTTACTACGCAGGGTTGGGCGTCCAACAGCCTGCGCTTCTCGATCATCTTCCTCTCTGTGGTAAGAGTCCTGAGTGCGTGGGTTTACTCCAGCCTCTGGTTGGTATTCTTCTTCTCCGTCCTCCTCCTCCTCTTCTTTTTGAGGTTGAGAACCCGCTCTCTTGGCCCGAACCGGGCCATCCTCATTGTCTGTTGCCGAATCTGCACCCTCCTCAGCATCCAACATGAATTCCTCACCCTCCAGTTCGTCCTGATCAAACTTCCCGAATCTCCTGAACTTGTACAGACCCTTTCCATCAGGCGCCGGAGGATTCTCCTCGACGATTTCAGCGATTCTTTGATCTAAGCGATACCAATTTTTGCGATACCGCTCACGCCAAGCATCTTTGGTATGACGTTGCGCCCATGTGTACTGCCCAAATTGGTCTGCCTGAAAGGGGCAATATAACGGAAATGAGAACGATATAGATCAGAAATTTAACGGAACTCACACGACGCATCAAATCGGTGTATATGAAGTGACCCGTGCGCCCTCCTTCGTTCTTCTCAGGTAAAATTTCGGCTATATATTGGCACAGGTGTTCGTCATCGTCTTCGGTGAATTCGGTCCGACTATGGTGGTCGTTGGTTCATGAGAGTAGTGTTGATAAGTATGTTTATTCGAGTGCGTACCGTGCTCCGGGTATGCGTCCAGGCACCCCTTTCCCGGGGGTGGGTACAAGCACGAACCGATCTGCATAGATACACCTATCCACGAAACCCGATATGCGGACGTGCGTCTTCCTTGATATCGCGTATCTATCTTTCAAAGATCTGTATACATCTCGGCTTCTCGTTAGGATTACGTCGGCGGTGGTCTCATCATTCGTGACTTGTCCACCGTAGTCCTGGCGGAAAATTATGGAACAGGACATTGACAGAGGTAAACGCTGTGGAAACTTACAGTAATACGCTCCACCAAATTTGGGTCGTCGAAGTCGTGAAGAAGAAACAGTGCAGGTTTGCCGTCTGGGAGCGAAAAGAGTTGATCCTAACCAACGATGTCATAGTCGACCCATAAAGTGTGAGTTTGATCAGTAGCGACCAAAGACTGAGGGCTCCTATTACCTGTGAATCGCTTCCCTCCTCATCACGTTCTGTTGGGTTACTACTCGTGGCACGAGCATGAGTCATAGTATGACCGTGTCAAGCTGTCTGAAGCTCTGAGCGACGACGGCCCGGATGCGCGAGCGCCAGATGAATTGATGTCACACATTCACGTGTTTTCGTGACACCCGTGTATCACGTCTCCCGAGCCCTTTCCCTCCGTCTCCCACCGTCTCCCATACAAGTCTCTCTCTTGCCCCTGCTCCGGTCGAAAATCTTCTTTTTCTCTTTTATTTGATACAAAGTTGTTCTTCTCTGTCTCTGCTGTTTTTTTTTTTTTCCTCGTGGCCTCACGCAAGTCCTGGACCCTGGGTCTGTACACTTCTGTTCTAACGACTGGAAGTGACAGCGCCGCTGGCATCTGCAGTTTTCGTCTAGCCTGGGGTACAACCTGGTCCTCGGAGCTGATCCTATGTTCTGTAGTCATTTTTTTTTGTTCTCCTCAACGAACGTATCCCCGCATATATCCACCTCGATCCCCATGCCGAAGTGTGAGAAACCTAGGGGCGGGTCTCTCAATATCGGGAAGAGTAATGACCTCTGACTCTAGCCCTCCTTGTATCGGTAGCTTAGGTATTTGTAGGGTCCGCACGGGTTGGTGCGGCCCCAGTCGTCCTTCGGACATGCCTCACCGAACAAGACCTGCGCGACTTGCATGTCATCTGGAATCGGGACCAGCGCATCCCAACCCCCGGCTCACGCCAGAAGTGGGCCCAGCACCGCGGACTCGCGCCCGCCACAGTAGGTGGATGGTTCAGCCGTCGCCGCGCCCGCCATATCCGACTCGCAGGTGACGAAGCAGCTCTGACGGGCTCATACGAGCTGAACCCTTGGTCGCCCTCGAACGTCACTCTACACGAACTGCCCGTGAAAGTGCAAGTCCGTGGCTCTCGTGCATGCACTCGCGCTTTCACGGTGCGGGGCGCCAATTTCGAGTCCGGGTCCGAGCGGACGGATCAGGACCCGAGCTCCGACGACACAGCGTTCTGCCATCCTGTCCGACTGGACCAGGAATTTAATTTAGCCGCTGTTGCAGAGACCGTAACAGTCATGGACTCCGGCGGCGGGGAAGCATTGCCATCCCCCGGACTCCCATGTGAATGTGTACTCTGTGTATCTGGTGCACTTAGGAATATCCCCTCTGAGATCTTGGACGCGAGATACTGATATTTAACATGACGCAGCGCCGCCGTCGCCGCCAACACTGTGGTTTCCTTGGAGTGTACAGGCGGAGACGGCAGGACAATCCTGCCTGGCCTGAGCGAGACTGGCGCGTCGGAGTCGCTTCCCAACTCCGAGTTTATGCAAGACATAGGCGAGCAACCCCTTCAGGAATGGTCTATAGAACCGCTGTTTAGTTCGGTACATGTAAAAAAAATGGGATGATGCTGCGCAATTAGGACTGAGAAGCTTACAACTCAGAATGAGACAAATTGGCGCACAACTGAGTTCCGGCATCGGGCTCGGCCGGCAACCGGAATAATCATGGTGATGGCTCCATGGATATCAATTGTTACAAATGAAACGGGAAGCAACAGTCTTATGCTTCTGAGTAGCATACGCAAGCCTGCCCCGAATTGACTGCAACCCAGAAAACAAGAAGCGCGATGATCTTTGTTTTGTCAAAACAACAACGATAAAGGAATAAAAGGGCCATGCCACCATGGTACAATAACAGTACGTGGTACCATCCGAAATGAATGGACGGGCTGAGTCCAGACCGGATGATAGATGATAACATAAGCGAGACCTCGTCTGGAACCCTTGTATGAAGCCTGTTTTAGCACGACATATCACTGCCACCCGAGGTACAGTATGTGTTTCACAGACGATTGTCACAGCCCATAGCCACTAGCAAGTGAGTGCAAATGCTTAGTGTTGCAGATATTTGCTTTCACATAAAAGAGATTATAAAAGCCCGAAACCCCAAATTGGATAGGCGCCGTGATCGGAGGCGAAGATGATGACGCCAACTCAGCAACCGGAAGGAGTCAGCCAGGCCAGGCCAGGAAGGTCAGGTCATCTTCGTCCATATTATTAAGAGGTTATGCAACGACGCCATGTCACAGCCCCTCTTCTCTCCTTTTAACCCTCCTCTCGCCTGATTCTTCTTAGTGTTTCCATCATCTTCCGCAGCGGCTGGACCCCTCTCCAGACACCTCGCTCCTGCAACATCTCCCACAGCTTTCTCATTTTAAGACACATCTATTCTTCATCCGCAGCACCCAAGCCACAGCCCAAGATAGGACAGCATGGTCTTCAAGGGTGCCCTACGGGTTGTCAAGAACGTGACCAACGGTTACTCGGACGCCGAAGCGAAAGTCCGCACGGCCACAAACAGTGAGAATGTGATCCCCAGCGGCGCACAGATGCACGAGCTTGCACAGATGTCATACAATCAGTACGCCTCCCCCTCACTTCTCCCTGTCCCCATCGCAGCTAACCTGATGCCAAAGTGAAGACTTTGTTGACATAGTCAGCATGCTAGACAAACGTCTGAATGACAAAGGCAAATACTGGCGGCATGTATACAAGGTATGTGCATCCCTTAATAATACCCCCACAGACTTCTCCGGTCGCTGATTAATGTGCGCAGTCGCTCGTGGTGGTCGAGTACCTCCTCCACAGTGGTTCGCCAAAAGTCGCGCAATACTTCCGGGACAACATCTACATAATCAAGACGCTTACAGAGTTCCAGCACACCGATGACTCTGGCCGCGATGTTGGTCAGGATGTGCGTGTGCGCGCTCGCGAGCTCTCCCGCCTCCTCGCCGATGACCAGAGTCTTGCCGAGACCCGTCGTCGCCGCAAGCAGATGCACGACCGCATGGCTGGCAGACGGGTTGGCGAGAGTGGCAACGAAGAACAAGAGACGGAAAAGAAGCGATCGGTGCCGCCGCGGAAGCAGCCTTCCCAGGAAGAGCAGGACGTTCAACGTGCACTGAAGCTTAGTGAGCAAGAAGAGGCCGAGCGCCGGCGCCGGCTTAAGGAGCAGGGCAAGGATGGCCCGTTGTTCGACGATCCGAAAGCCACACCGAGGTAAGTCAGTTCGTGCCTGACAATCCCCACTCGCTCGCCCTCGCTGCTGTGCCTGACCCGTTATACTCTATTATAATTAGCAACCTCATCGATCTCACGGTCGACGAGTCTCAGCCCTGGCAGCTTCAGCCACAGTTTACATCCATCCCGCCGCAGATGACGATGGCGTCGTCAGTGTATGACCCCTCGGCGGTCCAGGCTCAGTTCACCGCTTTCGATCCGTATGCACAGCAAGCCCAATATGAGGCCATGCTACAGGCGGAGTATGCGCGGCAGCAGGCCGAGGCGGCCCAACAGCAACAGTATTATGCGCTCCAAATGCAGGCCGCACAGTTCCAAGCCACGCAGTCTCAGCCGCTCGTCCCACAAAAGACAGCAGTACACGGGTGCGTCCTTTCCTTTCCCCCCTCTACCCTGCGCATAGGGGCACTGACGTGTCACGCCACCAGCTCAAATAACCCCTTTGCCCAACCGCTCCCCTCGCGTTCCCCAGTGCCCACACCAGGACCCACGCACGCCTACTCCTCGCCGCCGCCGAGCGCATCCGAAACACCCGCCCTCGTGCAGGGCCACCCACGCCCACCCTCGAGTGCCTCTGTCTCGTCGCACGCGTCCTCGTTACCCCCGCGCACCCCCATATCCGCACGTGCGGACGCGCTGGCTGCGGTGCTTGGCACGGGCACCGGGCCGGGCGGCATCGACACATTCGGGAACGTCGGGTCGCTCCGTTACGGGAGCTCCGCGTTTAGTAGCGCTGCGCAGCAGCGCGCCGGTGCGGCTTTTGCTGTGTTTTGATCGCGTCTTCGTTTTTAAACCTCGTCTCAAAATATTTTATACTTGTATGCACGACCACTTACGACTACGCCTCTCCCTGTTACTATGGGTTTCTTTGTATCATGTCTAACACTCACTTTCCCCTCTCTTCATGACCTTCTTTTGCGTACTTGGATGCAGACAGTCTATAGACGATCTCGTGCCAGGTTGTATTCATAGTTGTTTGAATCACTTAACAGTAATAGACCTTGACGTATGCGGCACTGCCGCCGCCCTTAAGGTCCCGTGCTCCAAGCTGTCGGAGCGGCATCGTACCTCACGTACAATCTGATCGGGTCCCTCTCGCGTTGTGGCGTGTCGTGCCCTGACCTCCCCTGTCCTATTTTGTCAACGGGGCGAGGCCACATCCATCGCACTTCTCGGTTCCGACGTAGCGCCTAGCGGTGAGCTTAAGATTACCCCGCGGTCCGACGCGGGTCTCGGATGCGGGGATCACTTGTGTCGGGTCCGCGGAGCAGTGTGCCCCTGGCCCCGCATCGGGCATCACACGCAGTCCAGTTCCTAACATCTGTAAGGGCCGTGAGGGCCGCTAAGACGGCAGTCAACGCTATCGAGCCGCAATAGGCCCCGAGTCGGTCCCGCCCCACCCGCACCAACATGGTTGAAGTAGCCGGTCCGAGTCGTAGTGTATGTGCGGAGCCGAGCGTCTCGCTGAGCCGTCGATAATTGTGCTCAGTGTGATGCGTGGGGTCAGCGCGAGATGCTCACAGCGGTGGCGCTCGGACCCGCTGTACCTGCTAATAAAGCGGTCCGCCGCAATGGCCCGCCGCGGATTCCCGAGCCGCGTAGCGCCCATATCTCCACGCCAAGCTCCACGCTCTTGTTTGCTGCCCGGGACCACATCATACCCGCGTCGGTCTCCAGACACCGGCCGACGAAAGCCGTTAGTGACCAAAGCTTGGAGACCTATCGATCGTGGGCGGGACTGGAGATTCTAGATGTAGAATATCATGGAGTCATCATGGGGCTAATATACGCGTTGTGGTGTGCGGTCAGCGTTTCCCCCTCTCTTCTTGTTGAGAGCTTCTTGATCGGTGATAATTGACAGCAATGAGGACCTGTACTGCGGCTTTTATGATAAAGGCTAGTCAGGTGTCTGAAGCATTGCGCTGGCGTGTTGTGACTATGTTGCGTCATTCGTCTTCGCGCATAGTAGTAACCTCAAAGGTGACGTACTGGGAAAGTGTGCTCGGCGCCCACACTCGCAGGTCTCCGTTCGCAGTGCGAACTTACGGGAGATGTTATCATCATTAAAGTTGCTAATGGTTGCCACTGTCCCACTGCTGTGTACAGCGCTGTCAAGATGGATAGATTATCATCACGATTGCGGTCATTTGGCGTTTGGTGCTGATACTGATACCATTTCCATACCATGATGATCGAGCCTATCAATGCAGACCTCTAGCTTCAGGTGCTAGTACCAATGCCAGTGCTCAGCGCTCAGTTTCTAATGTGCGACAAACTCGGACGAATCTAGATGGAAGAGACTTTGGAAGCTGATGTAGACGTGATAAATAATTCTGCCGGGTACAGGATGCGCCGACTCCATAGTTGTCACCACGCCACGCAAGTGGTACCAGTTGGCTACAAAAAGCCTACAATTGCTATAGCGGCATCATGACGTCTCGGGCCCGGAGTTCGTGAGACGCCATGGCGCGCTCGTGAGCACGGTACGGAGAAACCCAATCAGAACCCTTACGCCCTTGCGCTCACAATTATCATGATAAGTTCTGCCAGTGTGCCATCTGTTCGGGTTCTCGCTTCGCGCTCGCCTCCTCGGAACACGTCCCGCGCCGTGCCGCTGGCAGTGTCACGAGCACCAGTACTGCACCCGCGTTCCATTTTCCTCCAGCTGGAACAGGCATGTCCAGTTTCCAAAACCTGAAAAATCGCGATGCGGGAATGATACGCCGCCCTGCCTCCTTCAGGGTAGTAGCTAGCCCTTTCTGAGCGTATCTGTCAGTAAGCGTGGAGTCTCTAGAGAATTTCCACGGTACTGGGTCCAGTCTCCACCCCCCCCCCCCCCTCTGAATCCCCCACATTTTCACCCTCCCAGGACTCTGATGGTCCGTCCCCTTGTGCCTCGCCCATTCCCATTCGTAGCGGCTCTGTCCGCGAGGTCGAAAAATCTAATAAGAAGGCAGACCCTGCAGAAGACGCGAGAGACGATCATTTAGGCTCTTCCTGTGTTCCTGTATCCTGAGTGCGATGACATTTGCACATCTAGAATGGGGCACACATGGTCCACTGGGGTCCAATCATCGTCCCCGATGAGGCTACTATGTAACCGTTGTTCCACGGCGCAGGTCTGAGAACGCACGTTCCCATCAGCGTCGGTCGATGGGGCGATCCCCCGCACTTGCCCCCTGTGCTCTAAAAAGCTGCCGGACTGCCCGAAGGAAAGAAGGGTACTGACAAAAAAGCGACTTGGTTGAACAAGCTCAGTACCTGATCCGATGGCAAGCAGCTCGCCCACCAGGAATAGAAGCCTGGGCCAGAACCAGAAGGGGGGCGGACATTCCTGTGGTCCCGCGTGGTGCAAACCCTTTGTGAAGCTCGTTTAAATCTGGGGTCTACACACCGACCCCATCGGGAGTCACAGACAGCGCCCTTCTACCCCCGGCTCGCTTCGCTTCGTCCGGGCTTCGCATCTTCCGAAGGAAGGCCGAGAACATCATGGCATACTGTGGGAGACTTTGACGGTATAACTCGCGTGCAGTCGTACGCCTGATGCATCCCACGTGCCAAATGACACAACTGCCTCCGCTCCTCTGGCGGCCCTCAGCGCCGGCTTGCGTAGTGGCACTCTGACAAGAAGCCTGACTATCGGATCGACTTGTCAGCCCTATCAGTCGCTGTGCCACTGATATGTGCCACTGACACTTGCGCCCACGTGCCCCCCCCGCTTTGAGTCTCAGCTGCCCACCTGCTCGCCTGCCTATATCCTTGGCTCACGGCTCTGTTCCGTAGCTTGTGCACCCAAGCGTGACGCGAGAACGAGACTACTGTGGGCGCTGTGGGTAACAAGGACAATGGGGCCGAGACCAGAGCCACAGTGGCTGGGCGTGGGATTGAATCCACCAAGTTAGTTAACTGCGACCGGAACGGTATGGAAGATATCAGTCAGGAAGGAGGCCTGTTCTCACCTCTTTTTTACCGGGCCAGGATCGACTCTGATGCCGGGGCTGGTGTGTAGATCTCGAAGCTCAAGTAATCTTGCGCTTCCCATCCAAAGCTACGAAGACCCGAGGTCGGACATATCGCCTCGAGTGTCATTGTGTGAAGGCCCTTCGAAGAGGGGTCTGACAGATGTCCTGAGTATTAACAGTATACGATTGTTTGATTCGTTAAAACCCTCTGCAGAGTAGCACGAGCACGGTACTACCACGCGGCACCACCCATACCGTATGCATTGGCCTGGAGATCCATGATATGAGGCTACCGGCCCTATGCAATTTTTTTTTTCTCGCTAAGCAACTCGAATAAGAAACACTCTTCACCATGACGCAGGGCCTGGGGCAAATATTACCACCTCTACACCTCCGGGTACGTGTTTTAGCCGCATTCTGGCCGTCCTACCGACCTTGGTCAGAGTTCCTAGTAGGCGGTAGGAGGCACTCTATATTCACACAGCCAGGGTTTCCCAAACGCCTGAAAGACGAGCACGGCCAAAACAAGTCGTTTCAACGATATCCTAGTCCAAAAACTGTCAGATTCCTACAGTCCAACACTACCAGCGCTAGAAAGAAAAAAAAAAAAAGAAGAAGAGTCGATAGTGGCTCAATTTTTCCAATCCGAGTCGGCACACAAGCACGCACCCACGCACGCCAGTGAACAGTACCAAAAATTACGACACCCCAGCAACCGCTGCCGCGGGTGGCACTTGGCAACTGTCATGCCACAAACCAAATAATGAAGGTACCGCTGGAGAAGGGGGGAGAATGTTCCAAGAAACGACCATGCCAGTGATAGTGGTACCGTGGGATTCGGACCAACTTTGAAGCGCTAGGACGGTGACAAGTGTCCACCACGCGCGTCCAAATTTGAAAAATGGACAGGCACCCCTTCGTTCCTAACTACAGATAGGCGCTTATATCTTTTATGATACACCATTCTATCGATTAAGCATCGTTCCCAATGGTGCCTTTCATGGCCGCGCTTCTCACCTATGAGCTAGGTCCTTTCGTTTTAGTTCGTGGGCGGTGGGAATGGAAAATAAAAAATAAAAGACGCGTTTTGGCTTGATTTTTTTTCGGGGTAGTACAAATACTACGGAGGGAAGGGGAGGGATAGGGTGACACATGGTACACGGCCAACAATAAGAATATAAAACGCGCAGACAGATCCAAGAGTGAATGGGTAAGAGTATCAGACGAAGGGGAGGATATGTATATATAATCGGGGAATATTTGCCGATGAAGGGTACAGCACATCAAGAATGAGGCTGCATGAAAAAAATAAGTATCGTATGAAGAAGTACGAATCTTAATAACCCGAAAGGACAAAGACAAGGAGACTGAACACGCGCGAACCCAGTAAGCATTGCATAGCAGTCGATCAGAAAAAGGTATTATCGTTAGGCCACACACAAAAAGCAAAAGGTTGTTGATGGGTATGAAAGAGTAACAACGCTATTAGACCCTCATTCCAAGAGCAGAGGCGGCGTGGGGAGAAGAGACCGCGAGTCGAACTTGGTCGGCGCGTTCACGACGAGACTCGGCCGCGCCGTAGCCCCGTGGAGCGCTGGCATTTGACCCTGGGCTTGACCCTGGGGAGGCGTACGCGCCTGCCCCTGCCCCGCTTGTCCCTGAGATTGCCCGTAGGGGAGGAGATGCTGATGCTGCTCCACCCCGAAGTACTGCAGATGAGGGTACGACGTTGCCGAATACGGGTGGGCGCTGTTGGTGGTGTTGGAGCTGGTGGGAGTATTGGGACTGAACTCGTCCTGTTGTTGTTGCTGCTGTACCTGCGCGTGGGCTTGTGCTTGCGATTGAGCTTCCGCGCGGGCTTGTTGTTGTGCTTGTTGTTGTGCCTGAGCTTGGGCTTGATAAGCCCGTAGCTGTGCTTCCTCCTGCCTGCTGTATTCCTGCACGTATTGGTGACTGTTGCCGGTACTGTTCGAACGGGGTGGGGGCATCGGCGATTGCGAGTGCTGCGAGGCTCGTTGATGCTGTATTGGGCCGCGAGGTGGAACCTGTGGCTGGGACGCCGCCCTGGACTGCTGAAAGGGGTAAAAATGGTCGAGTTGCGGGATCGGAATCGATGTCATTGCAGAGTTCCATGACGGAGAGTCGCCTAGATTGGGGTCGAGACTCCGACCCACCTGCGGAGGAGCCGAGCCGTTCGCGGTCATCATCGTCGATTCCAGAGAATGGTCGCTTCCTCGAGACGATAGACTCGTTGGTGAGCGACGGTGGGTGGAAAGAAAATGGCGAGTCGTATCCACCGCCGATTGGGGAGTCAGAGGCATCGGCGGAGCCATATCCTGATGATGAGCGGACCAATTCTGAGATTCCGTAGGGGTTTGTCGATGATAATACCAATCCAGATCCTCCACCGAAACCGCCGAATGGTGGGGAGGCGTAGTACGAGGCGGGAGCTGTGCCTGGACGTGTAGCGGTTGAAGGTCGCGGCGGGACAATGCCTGGCCCTGATGGAATGGGAAAAACGGATTGTGAGGGGACGGAACCCCATTGGGATGGGGGGAGGGATGAGGAGACGATAGCTGAGAGGGGTGGGAGTGATCGAGGATGTGAGTCGATAGATTCGCGAGATGCAGTGGGTGGACGGCTGCTGCTAGAGCTGGGTCGGACATCTGAGTTTGCTGAACGGGTTGTTGACCAGGAAGAGGATGGGAGATCGGAGACACCGAGTTCGACGAATGACTCTCCTGAGGCGAGAAAGGACTGGCCGGGGTGGGGTTGGAGTGTTGACGGGGATGAGGTTGGAGTGGCAGAGTTTGGTGAGTTTGAGGATGTAGGTGAGGTGGGGGATGCGGCGGATGGGGCACGAAAGGACTGGACGGAGTCGCGAAAGGAATGACTATTGACTTGGCGGGGATGAGAGCGATCTGCGTCTTGTACGTACCAGGAACGAGAAGCGGCGGAGGGGTGTTGGTGATGAAAAAGATCGGTGTCACCTTCGTACCCGGTGCTCGTGCCAGGACGTTGAGAGACCAAAGAGAGGGTTGGCTGCGTATCCTCCTGTTTGACGCCCTCGCCACCATTATTACCGCCGCCAACACCGGTACCACCACCACCTTGGTGCTGCTGTTGGTGCACACGATGAGTAGAGGCGAGATCGCCAGAACCGTCGCCGGTGATGGAATCGGCAGATAAGGAGACCGAGACGGGCGGTGCTTGTTGAGCACCGCGTTTTCCACGCTGTTGAGTGGCCTTGTTGGCGGCAGCCATGGTGGCATGAAGAGAGGAAAGCTCTCGCATCATGCGCTCATTGGCATCCTGTTTATCGGCGTGAACGGTTTGAGCATGTTGGCGAAGATTGTCGAGGCGAGAGAATTGTTTGCTACAATGACAAGTGAAAGGACGTTCTCCGGTGTGTTTCCTGGAGGAGGAGGAGAGTGAGTCAGGGGCGGAGGGACGGTGCGGAGGAAGGGCAAGGAACACGAACCTAATGTGCCTGGCCAAGTGTTCGCTCCTGCTAAAAACCATGCGACAATCACCATAACCACGACATTGGAACGTTTTAGCAGGCGCGGGACGATAACGCCTGTTGACACCGCCGTTCTGCTGCTGCTGAAGGGGCTGTTGGGAGTTTTGGGGAAGAACGAGAGGCGTGGCCATGTCGCTGTGAGGGGAGTCCGAGTCCATTAGGAAGAGGAGGAAGAGACAAGGGAAAGTGGGAAGGGGTAAACTCTCCCAGTCTATAAGGAAATTCCGTGCCTGACTTTTTTATTTTCCTTTATTTTCTTTATCTTACCCATATCATATTATCGCCAAACTATCGGTCCCACTTCTCTGATCCGATTTTTCCTTGCCCTTATCCTCATTTAGACTAATGCTCCTGCCATCTGTCACCCATACGTAACTATTTTTCTACTTCAAACCTTACTCTATCATTCAACCACCCGCCCACTCTCTCCCCACCCAAACCCTCCTCCCGCCACCCCCCATTCCTTCCCTTCTTTCCCCGTACCTGATGTCCTTTAGCGCTCCAACGCTTGTCCTCTACTCACTCTGTACTCCCTCTCGGTGATCAGGGTGGAGCTTGTTGAGACGAAAAAAAAAAAAATACAATTCGACAAATTTGTGTGCCCACCCTACAATCACCCAGCCCACCAGTGAAAAAAAAAACTTTTTGTGAGATCTGAGTTTGCAGATGCGTTCTATTTCGTCCATGTTCATTGACAGAGCCAAAAACACTCCGTTTCTCACGGAGAATGAACTCTCTCTCTCAGCTCCCAACATATGCCTATATATATAAGGTTACCAAGCACCTCGTCTTCTGATTCCCGCACACATTCACGGGACCTTGAAATTCCACGCGGTCGGGTCGGACCAGAGAGAGGGATTGAACGACTGAATTTTAACTCCGTCGAGGTGCAACAGACGCTTCTATTCTTCAATTACAGTATCGTGCAAATCCGGGGTCAGGTCCTGATTTCGAGAACGGTTGTCGAGGGGTTACTCATCCCACTCCAACTCGAAGGACCCCTCACCAGAAGCCGTGGTATGTAACAGGAGGCGCAACAACAAACCCGAGGCTCGATTCAATTCACTGACAATATTTACGGCAACTCGCCCCAATAGCAAGGTACGGTATTGCACGAGGACTGAAGCCGTTACGTACCCAGTTGGGGCTTCCAGCCCCTCAAGGGCGAGGTTAGCGCTCTAATGCAAGCCACGGTCTCGACCCATCGCTTCTGAGTCTCGTGGTACGCTACCGCCGACTGGCCCAACAGATTCTCAGAGGGTATAATAGCGCAACCGTTCTTCACTTCATCCCTTCCCTGACTGACGGGTAGCCCACAAAGCATTCAAATGTATCATTTCTGTCCCTCCGTACGAAACATGGAGAGCCTGAGCGCGTGAAAGTGAGGTTATAGAAATATTTCACATGTTTTCGTTGTACAGTACAGTTACCCGAATGATCCCCAACACGAATCCACTTCTACAGGCGTAGGGACACATGATAAGTACCATACAGCACACGCTCGTTCATCACACAAGCCACGCCACAAAATTGATGAGTATCAATATCTTATCCGTCGGATCAGGAAGAAACTAAAAAAACGAAACAAAGGAGGCAAGCCTATGATCGAGCGGAGATGGCAGTGCGCTTACGAGGATACGCGGACCGGCCCGGGCACCTCGTATCTAGGACGAAAATCGACGCCTCCGTTAGTCGGGCAGTCCTACTGGTGATTCTCGCGCGGCCGTACTTTGTTTGCATGTGCCCAATGCGAGAAACCACAGTGGGTGGTTATGACCCCCGTAAGGAACTCAAGACCCAACCCGAACGACCACGCACACCGAATACAACATAAACTATACTTAAGCGCCCTACTTCAATTCCCCTCTCATGCGTAAGTCGCCGATTTTGTATCCTTCCTACACGCGTAGTTCACCATCACGGTATATCGAGCGGATCCGGTATAGCGGCGGTGAGCCAATTGGGGAGCATTCACCCGGACTGGTCCAAAAGTGGGATCGCGCGCGTCGCATCCGCATCGCACTAGCATTCGTTGCTTCTTCTTCTCGACATGCCCGTCAGTTCATCGCACCAAAACGCGCAGAGTGTAACGAGGCGCTCTCGGAATCGCGTCATTTGCATCAGGGTCGTCACTATTGTCAGAACCTACATCATCTGCTGTCATGGGAGAGGCGGCATGGGCGTGATGAAGGCTGTGAATTGGGCATGAGTACGAAGGGGTGGTACTGGAAGTGGTCCGAATGCGAAAAGTATGATGCACATGTACAGTGTCCCACAACTGCAGCAGAGACCCACATGATG
This sequence comes from Lactarius indigo, assembly GCA_025766275.1. Taxonomy (NCBI): domain Eukaryota; kingdom Fungi; phylum Basidiomycota; class Agaricomycetes; order Russulales; family Russulaceae; genus Lactarius; species Lactarius indigo. The sequence continues at coordinate 87,451 of JAFKAC010000018.1, read as the reverse complement.
ACGTCGGTCGCATGGAGGTTGTCAGGCCCCAGGGGCACACCGATGTTCCATTACACCGCAATCCACCACGACCGGGCCACCCGAACGCAATTGCTGTGCGAATCGTTGGTGGCAAAAGGAAGTAAGGTTATAAGCAGTTTAAGAATGGCAAAGTATTGGCCCTGGGGCAGTGCAGCGCTGTGGCCGGGTGCCTTGTTTTCACCACGATGCAAGCAACCTCGGGCACATCTGAGCTTCCTCAGGCTCTCACCCTCCCTGGCACTGAGAAGACAGAAACGAGACGTATCAAATTTCTTAGTGCCCATACGCTGACGGGTTTCACACTGGCACTCCCCGTAGCCCGACAATGCCCTTTTTTTTTTTAGCATGACGATTCACGTCCCAAGGATCTGGCGTTTGTTGGCTCCCAAACAGCCTGCTAGGGGTGCGGCAAATTGCAAGGCCTTGTAAACCTCTCATGAGTGGGGATCAATTTTTGATTGGTGCAAAAAAAAACTTGCGCAGACCGGCCGGTTGCGATCTAAGACCGACCGAGCAAGCCAATCAGGAGGTGTCATCATTACATACCCAACAATCATTTCGCTTATTTTAATATTCCGTGTGTGTTCCCGCCCGTACTCCAAATCAGCACTAGCACGTAAGTTCAGAACGTCAGAGTTCTAGATTGCGAAGGTACCCCCCCACTCAAAATTCTCTCAAGCCAACCAGTTTTTACTCTGTGATAGAGCGCTTATGGGGGGGAAGGCAGAGCCTCAGAGATAAGAAAGGAAAGGAAACGATAACGGTATGTTACTATATAATAACTATAATTTTATTATTATTATTATTTGGATCTGTCAAGGGGGGACCTTTACGGCATGCGCTGATCGACGTGAATCGTACGATCGGCGACAACGCGCATAAATTAAAGGGTTTATGTGATTATGTGGTGACACCCAACTTATTTTACTACTTTTTAATACTATTTGGCTCGCGTACCTTACGATGTCTTGTTTAGCCCTTCTTGTGTTCATTTTTTATGCTCCTCGCCTCATTAGAGGTCCTGGTCCAGGATTTTCCTGAGTGTTGGTTTTCGGTTTTCCGCTATAGTAACCGACACCGACAGGTCGGAAATCCCCACAAGACCCGATGTTTCAGGTGCTTCACCTCTCCCACCTTGTCCTCCACCCCATTCTACTTCACCTGCCATCGAAAGCGGTGTACTTGTGTGGACAGTTGTAATTTGCGGGGCCTGAGCGGACGCCAAGAAGGACGGACGTTATCACAGGCACGTAATAATAAATCGCCGCGAGAGAAGACAAAAAAGGAGAAGCAACCCTGCCATGCGCGTGTGATTTTTAGTGCATATTTCAAGTTCTGCTCGCATAACATAACATACTAAATAGGTGCCTTACAGCTAGGGTGAAAATACTCGGAAAGGTGGCCGCCATCTCGCTCGGTATTGCACACGGTTGGGATACAGTGCTACTGTGCTGAAGTGAATGCCGCACAGATGACTGGGCTGTGGTGGAAGCCAGTCAGCTGCCAACCGACCTCCCTGAATAGCCGATGGCGGAAATCAAAGTCGTTATGAGCACACCGACGGGTTGATTGATTGATGCGGAGTGACACCGCTCAAATTCTTTCTCAGTAATTTCTTTTGGAAAAAGGATGTTGTACTGTAACGTGGAGGGGTAGTTGCAGAGAACGGAATGATAGAAAAATGACGCGGCGGTATCAGGGAAGTAGGCGGGCTAGTGTACCGTGAACGATTCGGACGGCAGGTATGCAGGTTTATCTATCGGGATGAGGTTGATTGCGTCGGCGAGTAGAGCTCCAGAGAATGTATTGACCAGATTGAGTCACGGACCACCTCAGGACCCACCTTCCCTTCCTGCGTTCATCCCCTGTTCGATGCCTTCCTCGCGCCACGATGGTAAGATAGATGAACCTTCCTCGAAACTGTGTCGCATTGTTGTATCGCGATCGTCGCACAAACTCCTCCAACTTGAGCGGTTCTACTATAAGGGATCCTTTTGCTGGCGCGAGTCATCGATGTCTTACACGAACTGCTGGCGGACGTCGTCATTGCACTCAGCGCCGAAATTCTGCAGCGCATGTGCGTGAACCTAGTCCCAATTGCGCATAGCGTTTGCATCATGCTAGGCAGCTTGCTTGCGCATGCATGAGAGGTAGAGCTTGAAACTGTGCATGGGTCGAGTGAGAGCGCGACTGCAAGGGCCTCCTGATTGTTCGTGCGAGGGCGCGCACGATCTGCAGGAAAGAGAAAGACCCTGGTGATTTCAGGCGCATAGCTAGCAAAGGAGGTAGAAGCCTTCCCCCAAGAAGACACCTGTCGGTGCGAGGAATCTTCGTCTCAGTAGTAGTGGAGGAGTAACGGTCTTGAACACGACCACGCCTGGAGCTTGCGGTGCTGTGGGATTTCCAGGGTGTCGGAGTCATCACCCTCATCGCTGGTCAGGATCTCGTTGTGGTTGCTAGCTACAGCCGCAGGGGGATCGGAAGGATCGCGCCATGGACGAGCCTCGAAGTTTGTGTGGAGACGGCGAACTAGTACCGCGAAGGCTTGAGTTTCGTAGCAGGTTCATCGGCAAGTGGCAAACCGAGTTGCTTTGATCGGGTATCACGAATGGACGGTTTGCATCAGGGCGGGTCGTCAAGGGCCTCCATGCCGTTCCATGTCATAGTTGAGACGAGAGCTGGGAATGTTGGTCGCCATGAGACACCCTGTCATCATGTCGGGTGCTCACCGATGCAAGGCAGGAATGTTCTATTCCCGGACGTGATCGATGCTTCTTGTTGTCGAGTTGTCATATGACCGCCTTTCAAGGTGGCCCAGATGAAAAGAAATGAGTCTTGGGGTTATCCAAGTGATAACATCATGATTGTCCAGGCGGTTTTGCTGATTGAAAATCACCGATTCGCCAGCGACTCGGGTTGCATTCAACTGAATGCAAGGATCCAAGAAAGTAAATATTGGGAGCGAGCCAGCCTCCATGATGATAGCTGCGGGAACATTACTCAATATCAGAAGAGTTCGTATGCAGGGACGTGTCGCTGAAGGGCCTACAGTTCCCACAAGTGGCTCCAAACCTCGTGATTCCCACCGATGTGACTACCCCCAAAACAGCTGATATGTGGAAATGAAAATTCATGGCGCCACACATGGCTATCCATGTTCCCAAAGGCGGGCGATCGTTTGCTAACAACTTGGGGAAGTGACATTGTGCTTGAATCTTGTGCGGTCCTGTCGTCATTTGGGGGTTGCGATTATTCTCCAAATCTCCGCAGATCAAGAGCGGATCTATTGCACTTCCGCTGGGTTTCTCTCGCTCTAGCCTCTGACCGGAACGTGAATGTAAATCGCGTCCATATTTCCATGACAGCAGCCTCAAGAGCAATCTTCCTTCTGTTGAGTAACATTCCAAAATGCGGTACCGTGACTGTTTGGGACGAACCTTCAACTCGGCTTTTGCACATTGTTTGTACAGCATTCTGTAGAGACTGTCTGATGGTTCAGACGAGAGAAGGATTGAATAATTCGCAGCGCTTGCATTAGCATCTGCGCTAGTGACTAAGATGATGTTGAGAACTCACACGGCATCTCACGTCATTGCACCTTGGATGGGAACAATAATATCACCGGACTGTTCCGTCGCCGGTCCCCCTGAACTTTGATAAAAGCAAGTCTCATCGCTTGCGGGGCCAGGGGCTTTCCTCGTTGTCATTTCCATCTCACGCAGCCTATTTCCTTCTCGGCGCTTTCTCTGTAAAGGAAATTCCTGTCCATGGGCTGATCCTGAACTGGCAACGATGTTCTCTGGGACCTTCATCACAGCCTCGCTGTGGCGTCGGACCCGCTGTTTTTTTCGGACAATTCATTTGATGTCATCAATTGATTGGTTCATCTCCCCCACTATGTCACGCTGATTGTGTTCGCAATCCCGAATCTCTCTGTGCCTCACGGCTCAGGCTTTACGTTACTGGAATCGTGTCGTTGCCGCCCGAATGCATCTATTCGGGCTACTAATCCCACTGCACCACTGACAGCGACTACAGCATTGGCGCTTTCTGTTGCGTTATGTGGCGTTCGGGTCTTAACTCAGGTGGTGCAACACTACTGTACTGTGTAGGGTGGATCTAAGGAGCGTTACGTCTTACTGTTCTGTCCTCTACTCGCTTGGTGCTCTCTCAGCTCCGATGTCAGCTCTCAACCTCCGTCATACCGACGCATGTGGCGCGAGTTTAATTTCACTCTCTTGGGACATTTGTATGTGCTTCGCTTGGAGCACACCGGATGTGGTGCATCTCTCTCTCACGGTTTGGTTCTGTCTGTCTATTAGTCGACAGCGCTCGAGGCTCAAGACGTGTACTGTACATTACGAGATGTGACCAAGAGATCATGTTGCAACATGCTGAATTCAATTCTGGGGATCGAACTAAAACATACGGAGATTTCGCGGGTTCGTCACTTTTCTCTGCGAAGATTTCTTGTTTCTTTTTTTTTTTGTTGTTTCAAATCCGGTCTTCGATCCCCCAATGGATTTATCCGCTGAGAAGTCCTGGCTCTGGCTCTGAGGCGGCCAACTTGTGCGCTGTACATGTACATATCATATCATGGCTTGCTCGCACCCTAGTGACCCCGGTCAGCAGTTGCGCTCTCATCTCTAATTCTATTTGACACTCTGATTTTATCATCGTTGCTCCCCCCTACGGATAATAGACTGCGGACACCACGTGAACTCCCACCTGCCCACACCGCTCCAACATATTATCAACAAGAGTCCAAATTTGGCCCTCGGCTAGCGATCTGTGGGGGGTGGTGGTGGTGCTTATCTTGTGTCTTACGCGCTGCGCAGGGTATCCGCAAGACCCACGCTTATCACCGTGACCCTGATGGTCTGCCAGATTCGTACTTGGCATCGGATTCATGCAATCAATGCGACGTACTCATGGGTGAGATTTGACTATTTGTGCGCGATCGGAGTCTGTTTGCGTCCAACCTACGTGAGCGGATGCATCAGTGGGGCCGCCACCGCCACCCCTTTTTCAGTCCTGCGCGCTGTTGCAAGTACAGTACTTACTGCACGCCGATGCCTCAAAACGTACGAGCACCGTACCGTTGCTGTACGTCACAGGCAAAAGTGGATGCACGAGGACTAGCAATTACGGCTGTCAAACACCGAAGACAAAGTCGAGCCTGAGGGTCAACCCACCGCCACGCGCTCGCGAAAGACAAAACCCGCTGCGGGGCCAGAGCTGTCTGTCTGACAGTTTTGGTCTTGGGGCCTGCCCCGTGCCTCGTTACCGTACGGGCCTCGAATGGCGTCACCTGCCTACTCCCGATCTGTCCTCTCCCACAAGATCTGGGCAGCGTGTCAAAAGTCGCATTTTCATGGACATTGCATTGACACACGACGTGTTCTCGTAATCTTTGTTTTGTTTGTTTTTTTCTTTGGTCGCCGTTTGTCCGTTCAGTGTTCCTTTTGACACCTATGAGGGAACTACAATACGCCAGTTATGCATTTTTAATTGTGCGCCCCGAGTCCCCTGTAGTACGTACTGCATTTACACACGCATGATATAGGTGGATAACCCATGAAAGTCCGCTTTCTTCCTCAGACGGCGAGTCCGAGTCCGAGCCCTGTTTTCGACTTGAGTGCTCCTTGGGGTACATGACCCTATGTGGCACTTGACAAACGTCTAGTCCCTGTACTGCCTAGTCGATGTATTGTGTCACATCTCTATTGCATTCATTTACTGTACATACTACTCAGGCTGCTATCAAGGTAACATTGTGACGTCGTCGCTACCTCAGTTCTGTACGATGCCAAGAGCGAGCATAGTGACGGACGCGGATCTGAACGAAAATGTGGGTTGGGTGCCTGGAGATCATGCACGCCGACAATGGACAGCTCTTCATCAAATGCTTGACAAGTACCAGTACATACAACATTTTTACAATTTACATGGCGGCATCTGAACCAAAACCATCAACGACAACAACCAACAGCCCCAAAAGATAAAGAAACAGAACGCCGCATCAGGGTCCAATTATAAGATAAATGCGGTCGCTACAGAAAAGGAATGAAGAGTAATCGGATAAAAATGAGGGTTTTTGACGCGACTCGAGTCGACGCCGTCGTCTCAACCTGATCCGCAGCAAAAGATCCAGCAATGCGCAACGGGGATCGGGAGACAAGCGACTTCGATGTCGATCAGGAATATTGGGGGTGTCCATATAAGTGTCCGTTTATGTGTGGATGAGTGAAGTGAGTGACTGGTAGTGGATACGGTAGGAATTCGTGCGTCAAGTCCAGCGTGGTTTAGTAAAACAATGAACCCTGCCTTATCAAGGGGGGGTAAAGTCCAGCACGCGCACAAGAGCCGTGGTATGCACCAAGAAATAAAAAGGAAAAAAGAGTGGACGATGTGTTTGCGAGAAAGGGGGAGAGAAGAAATAATAAAAGACAAACCAAAAATCGGGAATCACTTGGCGGTATTCCGTCTCCACGGCATTCCCAGTCGCCCTTTCAAACCCAACAGCCCAGACGCCACGGCAAGCGGCGACAATGGTCCCTCGCCGCCCTCCTTCGTCTTCGTCGAGGCAGTGCCTCTACGACGAGGCGGAGCGCCGCCACCAGGACGCGCGCCGGGCTGTCCAACGAGGGGCGAGGCGGGGTACTCCATGCCATCGGGTACCGGCGCAGCCTCGTACTCGTATCGCATGCCGCCGCCTCCGCCGTTGCGCGTATGCCTGTACGCGTGGTGAGAGTGGGAGGGTGCAGCAGAATGGTGCAGGTCGCTAGCGCTAGCTCCGGGGCTCGACTCGGGGTTCGTCACCGTCATACCGGGCGGGACGAACCCGGCAAGCTCAAGTTCGGGAAGGGGCGTCAGCGGGCGCTCTTGTTCTTCCCTCGCGTGCCGGCGGGACCGCTGCTGCGGGGGCTGTGGTTGCGGCTTGTTGCGCGACGCTGAAAAGATGTCGATGTACGGGATTTGTACGGGCATAGCGAGTGGGAGGGGACGTTCTGCGTGCTCGGGACTCAGCAGGTCCGCCCGGCGCTGGAGAGCAGTGTTGTTGCCTGATGAGGGCGGCGAGTTCCCAGGTGACTGGCAGGGGGTGTCATTCATTCGTCAGACGTCTCAGTGGGCAAGAAGAGGGAAAGTGCGCACGGGAGGCTCGACTGATATACCAATCACACCGCTTGATTGGGTGCGTGAGCGATGCGGACGGTTGCGCTCAGAAGGTGGCACCGCAAGCAGCGGTGCGTCTTCGTCGTTCTCATTGTCATTTTCGAATCCCATGTCATCATTAGAGTCTGGAACTTGTTGCGAATGCTGCGGTTGGGGGGTGTACACGTAAGGCTGCTGCACGAGGGGAGGTGGAGGTGGTCCCGCGACGGGCTGGGTCTGACTGAGCGGTGCGGGAAGGATAATTTGACGCGGGGGAGGCGGTCCACGGGATGGTCGTCTATCATAAGTCGCGCGGCGGCGCTGCAAAGGCGGATTCGGTGCGATGGGTTGGCGCGGTATCGGCTCCGTCGGCGCGTCAACGTACTCCAACTCCCCATCCGGCTCTCCTACCTGCTCGGGTTCCATTGGTTGCGGGCCGATAGAACGCGACTGATCCACGGGAGCGAGTATATCAAACTCGGAGAGGTGCGTCGACGCGCGCGAGTGATTTGATGCAACTTTGGCAATGTGCCTGGGCGCACTTGCCGGGTGAATGTCTGGTGGAGGAGGTGGCGCGCTCGCATAATCGCGGACGTGATTCGATGCGGTGGACTGTTCCAAGTCCGGCCGCGGCGGTGGAGGTCCATAATTATACTCGCGTTCCCGGGGGCGTCGGGTGCGTCCGCGTCTTGGAGTTTGAGAAGCTGATGGCCCAAGGTCTGGCGGGGGAGGTGTTGGGGCATATACGTGGGTAGAAGGGGAGAGGTCCGGAGGCGGGGGCGGGGGTACGACTGCGGGACTGCCCTCCTCCGGTGTGGCGGCGATCGCGTACGGGCCATCCGGGACGTGGAGGGGCTCGATGAGCTCGTGCGGTGGGGGGAGGTAGATGGAAAGGCGGCCGTCACCAGAGGCATCCTGGGCGCGGGGAATCCAATTGTCTGGCGGGATCTGCACGGGCGCGTGGTGTACGTGAGAGGGACTCGGACTCGGACTCGGAGAGGCGCGGACGGGTAGCGGATGCGAAGAGGACGAAGCGGAAGCTGGCACAGGTATCGGCTGGATGATCGACGGCGTCGAATCCTCATGCGGTGTGTAGGGTCGTGAGCGGGCCGGTTCGGGAACCGCAGGAGGCGGTGTGGAGGCTTCGAAGCGTGGGCGTGATCGTGAGCGTTGCTGAGGAGTACCTTCGTTGTGCTGCCGTCTTCGAATCGACGAAGCTAGCTCCGGGTGACTGCCACGGTGAGCGAATGGCGGAACCCGGTTGGGTCCCGGCGGCGCCGGTGTCTGCGGGGAAATGTCGGGGGTGCGTCTTCCATTCCTCGTACTGTAGATAATGAATACAATTGAGACGGGGAAATGAGGTGGAGAAGAATTCACCGAGCAGGAGGAGGGTGAGGGGTTACACGTTCAGGAGACGACTCTTCAGATGCCATCGGTGGGTGATCCAGCGCAACTCGGCTGAAAAGAGGGTCGTCGACTCTGCGGGGTCTTGATCGCGAACGCATGTCCTCTTCGCGGCGGCGGGATCGGGCGAGCTCTTCCTCCGCCTCTTGGCGACCGAGAAGCATGCCGCGACGGAGGCCCTCGTGCCATCCTTGCTGCTTACCTTCCTCCCTTGCAGCTTCAACCGCGCGCTCCTCTTGCAATTTACGTGCCACGCTGCGGGCGCGTGCAGCGTCCTCCTCTGCATCGTGGCGACGTGCCTCGAGACCGGTAAGCATCTCCTGTGCGCGGAATATCTCGCGCTGTGCTTGGTCAAGCTGGAGCTTGTACATGGCGAGTTCTGTGCGGGCAGATGCTGCGTCTGCGTCTGCTTGGGCACGAGCATCGATTGCGGCGCGAGCACGGACGAGACATTCGGCAGCGCGACGCTCGGCGTCTGTGGCGCGCTGGGATTCTTCATCGAGCTTTGCAAAGGTAAGCTTGAGGAGCTGGTGCATCTGTTTCGAGTCTCGCTCCTTACGAGCAAGGACGTGTGCAAGGACACGACGACTAGAGCTGGTAGATGTGAGGCGTAGGACGTTTAGCGCTAGTCGATCACAATACAACACGAGGCACCTGCCTGTAATGCGACTGGGTGCCCCTATCCGAATTATCGGAAGAGGAGGCGGAGGACTGTGCATAGGCAGCATCACCCATGGCGTATCTGGACGCACGATGACTAGGTGTGGGATGAGCAAGAAGTGGAGCGGATGGAAGGGAGAAAGGAGATACATACCGGGTGCGGGGTTGATCGGATGACATGTTGTTGGGAACGGGAAAAGGAGTGGGTTGTGGGAGAGACGGGCTAAAGAGGGGGAGAAAAGGCCATTGAGTGGGTTGAGAAGGGTGCGGGTCGATTAAGTACGATTAGTGATGTTCTAGGATGAGACTTGGGCGTGTTCTACACGTGGTTCGCACTCGCTCAATATCGCCTCGTGTGCCATCTCCCTTCCATATACGGAAATACTCCCTTATCGCTCACCACGCCCCGCTCACCATCCAATGTCGCACGGTTCCTATTCCTCTTACTCCCAGTCAGTCATGACCGAAGACGAGGAGGATTGGGAGGACTACTGCAAGGGCGGTTACCATCCCGTCCACATCGGCGACACTTTTTCAGATGGCAGGTACATCGTCGTCCGCAAACTCGGTTGGGGTCACTTCTCCACCGTCTGGCTTGCCAAGGACACAAAGTTCGTTTCCCCTTTCCCGTCCTTTTTTTCCCTCTCACGCTCCCCAAGGCTGCTCCGCCATGTCGCTCTCAAGATCGTCAAATCAGCTCCCCGCTACACCGAAACTGCCCTCGACGAGATCAAGTTACTCCAGCGTCTCATCACCTCCGCCACACCCCCGATAGTCCCTTCTTCTTCAAACCCAAACCCCGCCCCATCCCCTTCTCAGACCCATCCTGGCCGATCGCACGTCATCTCCTTCCTCGACCACTTTCGACACAGAGGTCCCAATGGAACACACGTCTGCATGGTCTTCGAGGTCCTTGGTGAGAACCTCCTTGGTCTCATCAAGCGTCACCAGCGCAAGGGCGTCCCACAACACCTAGTACGCCAAATAGCCAAGCAGGTCCTCCTCGGCTTGGACTACATGCACCGTTGTTGTGGCGTCATTCACACCGGTGCGCATCACCACCCGCTTCCTTGCTCTCCCTTTTCCCATTCCAACAGATCTCAAACCGGAGAACGTCCTTATCTGTATCGACGACGTCGAGTCCATCATTCAGAACGAACTTGCCTCCGCCACCGCCAACGGCACCCCCCCGCCCACAAAACTTGTCGGCGTTCCCCCCTCCCGCGGCCGTGGCGGTAACCAGACCCCGCGTCCCGAGTCTGTCTTTATTACTGGCTCCCAGCCGTTACCGTCCCCGTCCTCATCACATGGCGCTTCGCCCATGCTTGACCGTTGGGCTTTTGGCATGAGCAAGATCGAAGGCACTGGCGGTGCCGGCAGTATCAGTGCGAGTGCCGCCGCCAGCGGAGCGGGCTCCCTCACGAGTCCCCCAAGCGGTGCTGCACGTGAGAGCAGCGTTGATGGCAAGACCCACCTACATGCTGTCGAAATGGACCGTGCATCAGAGCGCATCGCACAGCTTTTGAGAGAACCGGGCTTTAGCGAGAAGAAATCCCTTCACAACGGACCCTCCCTCCTTTCCCAACAGGCTCCACACGACCCTGGCTACATCGGCGCACCGCGGATACCGCAAGAGGGGGCCGATGGAGTCTCCGCGGAGGTGGGTGGTGTCGCTGATGCGCCCCCTGCAGTTACGGGATCTATGGCGCTCGATCCTCAGTCTGCTGGGGGCCTCGAGGCTGTGGAACGGATCACGGTGAAAATTGCGGATCTTGGCAATGGTGAGCGTCTTTTTTGCGCGTCTCTGTGCCTACATAATCTAACTTGGGTGGAGCCACTTGGGTGGAGCACCATTTCACCGACGACATCCAAACCCGGCAGTACCGTTGCCCGGAGGTGCTACTCGGCGCACGGTGGGGCCCGAGCGCAGATATCTGGAGCGTGGCATGCGTGGTGCGTTCTTTTTACTTAACTGGTGATCCGGATGGTTGACTTTTTTCAGTTATTCGAGCTCCTCGCGGGCGGAGATTACCTTTTTGACCCTCAGGCGGGGTCGCGATACAGCAAGGATGAGGACCATATCGCCCAGATCATCGAGCTGGTCGGCGAATTTCCGCAAACTCTCGCCTTTTCTGGAAAGTACAGCTCCCGGTTTTTCAACCGCAAAGGTGCGCTTTTTTTTCTCTCTCCTCACTTCAGAACTGATATTGCTGTGGCTTGCAGGCGAGCTGCGCCATATCAACAAACTCCGCTTTTGGCCGCTCGAAGACGTACTGCACGACAAGTACGAATTCACGCGCGAGATAGCACAAACGATCGCTTCCTTCCTTGGGCCGATGCTCCGCCTTAGCCCAGAGAAGCGCGCCGGCGCCGGCGAGCTCGTGCACCATCGCTGGCTCGATGGCGTTGTCGTCCAGGGTGAGGTCGATGTCATCCGCCGCGCTGAGGACGACGAGGCCCGCAAACGCACCACTACCTCCGCTTCGCCCGGGCCGGGTTCTGTCTCAGGTGTTGGGGTTGATGTGGACGCCCTCAAGCCGGTGGAAGACGATTCGCCCGTAACCGACGACGAGCGGCCCCCACCCACGGGTGGTCCAAACGCGAACGTACCCCCAACATTACAGATGCCGCGTCCTGCGTCTGCTACGGCCAAGGAAAATCTCAGGCAGTACCAGCAGCAACAGGCCCACCACGGGAAGCAAGACTCAGCTAGCGCGGGTGGTTCTCACAGTCGGAAGCGCAGTTAGGTGACCTTAAATTGTGCGTCGAGTGGGTTTACAACGTAGGGCAGTCGTTTGCCTGACCGTGCGTTTTCATTTTTGTTTTCATAGTAATTTTTCCCCCCTTCTATTTGTGTTGTTTTGTTGTCGTCGTCGTCGTTGTAGAAAAGTTTTTCTCTCGTTCGCGCTGTCAGATCCCCGTCCTATAATGTAAGTAAAGCAGCACAGAACATGAGTGCGAGCCTGATTGGCAGCTTCGCAGGAACCACTTATGTAAGCTCAGACTGTCCTTCGAGCCGGTCCGCCTCCCGCCACTGTCAGCCAGCCACAAACCACCTCTCCATGCGCTCCTGTTCCTGACAACCCAGGCCACCATCCACAATCGCCAGTGGCGCCGCCTTGCGTGTCTGACCGGGTAGCAAGCGTGCGCGCATGAGGGCCCATGCATCCCACACAGGGACGAGAAGCGCTTGTCATGGCTGCCAACCGACCGACCACACTTGTGATAGCCCCGCTTTGTTGCGAGTGTATTAAAGGACGTGAATGTGGCAATCTCAACCACTCGTCCTATATATTCTCGACCGCGCCCGCAGTTCACTGCCATGCCAGCCCAGTCAGAATCGCAATCTCCTAAATTCCAGGCTTCACTCCAGATAACCCTCATTGTAAGGGTTCCGTCGCACATTCGAGTTGGCTGAACTGACCACCTTTCGATTTCCCTTGCGGATCAGCGCGTCGCCTTAGCTCTCTGTGCCTTCTTCCCCTGGCTTTTCGCGCACGTCCTAGTCCAGATACTACAAGCTCTCGTGCTATTTGCTATTCCCTTGTGCATTCTCGCATTCCACAGCCACATGCACATACAGATGCGGCGTCTCTTCTCACCCCCGCTTTCTCGCAACTTCGTCCGGCGCCGGTCCGCGGACGCACTGTTAGCTCCCGATGAACCTGACTCCCCTACTTCCTCCGCCTCGTCCTCCACCCGTGCGTCGAGGTCTACCGACACGCGCGTTTCGCAGCGCAGTTGCGCCCTACTTGGACCGCCAGGTCCTGTCCTGCAAGATGGCAAGCGGCAGTACCGCGTGGAGGGCCTCATCGACACCGGCGCGTTCGGGCGCGTCGCACTCGCCACCGTCATAGGAACCTCATCCCCTGTACTGGTCGCGATCAAGGTTTATGGCAAGGACCAGCTCGGTACTACACCGCGGTTGGACGCGATGCACGACAACGAGTGCAAGATCATGTCCGAGAACGCGAGGCGGGACAATATATGGCTTGTGCGGTCACGTGGCGCGTTCGGCGATGCGTGGAACCGATATCTGGTCATGGTACGCCGTCGTTTCCTCGGCGCACCCATTTGACTCATCCGTTGTCGTTTCTGTTCGGCGCAGGATTATTACCCCAACTCGCTTGCTCGCGTCATTTTCAGTCGCGATTATAAGCCCCCGCGGAGCGTGATCCGTCTCTGGGTTGAAGAACTCGTACGTCCCCCATCTTGTCTGGCGATTGCACCAAATACAGAACTCCCGGTGGATACAGGCCCTGGCCATGTATGAACTCCACGACCAGCGCATCGTCCATTGTGACCTCAAGCCCAGCAACATCCTCATCACGTGGGACGGACACATCGCGATCGCTGACTTTGGAATATCGTTGACTCCAGACTCGGAGTCGTGCGATAATGAAGACAAGCCTTTCGAACAATGCATCTTCTTCGCCTACGGCGGGACGTACGCGTACCAAGCCCCAGAGCTGCTCATCAAGCACGCCAGAGCGTCCTTTACCTGCGCGGTGGACATGTGGTCTCTTGGCGTCATCATCTACGAGATGTACACCGGAAAGGTAAGTCCTGACAGCGATCTCAGGTCAAACTATGCTGAGGGAACGTGGTTATTTCTAGTGCCTCTTCTCGCCCGAGGCCAATGGTGTGCGTAACGAAGTTTGGGGATGGGATATATCCGCGATCGTCCACCACGACATCGATGACGAACTCGCACAGGACTTGGTGACTCGGGTTCGTCCGTCTCGAGCTTCGCGCATATGAAAAGTGCTTATCGAAAAATCCTTCCAGTTGCTCGAAGTAGAACCGGATGACCGATTGAGGGTGACCGATCTGGGGTGGCACCCGTACTTTGCCGAAACGTGAGTGCACACACCTGTGGTTCTTATCTCCTCACGGAATGTCTTGGCCTCACACTCGCGGTCATTTTTTTCTCTGATAGAAATTGGGCCGCCGTCACGAAGAGGGAGCACATCCAAGGTAACGGCGCGTGCTGACGTGACGTCTTCTTACTGACCCACCCATCGTTTTATCAGCGAAGCTCCCCAGATCCGAGCTGAGTTCCATCTCCTGGGAAGATGTGCTCAAGTTTGAGAGGCTTGTCGCCCCGGAGGGTGGCATGAAGCACCTTCAGCACACTCTGTAATATCTGCATTTAAATGTCTCTGTGTTATGTCCGTGCTCTGTTTAATTGTGAACAATAATATATGATATCGCCTTGCATCTTGCGTCTTCATGGCCAATTTCAGTCCTCCTGTTTTCTTGTGTTCGTTCCAAGATCGCATCGCGTCAAGGTGCTGTACCCGTCCTCTGCATGACCATGGTGCATCGGGATTGGGAGAGTGGAACTCTGAACGAGTAGCACAAGTACATAACCCACTACTGTACAATACAATGACCCCTTTCCTGAATGCACCAGCTGGTAATCATTGCAGCTGCAAAAGCAACATTTGACCAGTGATTAAGTAGCCCCTCAAGCCCAGTGGGAAGTCCATATTTAATTATCGAAATTTTGTGTTCTGGTAGATTATATAACATTTTTTCCATTTGAAGTGATTCCCCTTGATCTATTGCTTCTCTGACTTGACTCAACCAGCTTGAATGTATTAGCTGTGTCACCAGTTAGAGCTATTAGTATTTACCTAAGACATCCCATTACATGGCATGACAATCACATGTTGGTGCTCCAAGTCCTCACATCTTTCATCAAGTATGGCAAGCTGCAAGCCTGGGGAACGTTGTAAACTGAGGTTCATGTTAGATGACTACCTCATCTCCAATAAAATTAAGCCCAATTGTGTGTCCTCAAAGGAGTGCACAAATGTTAAAATGCTCAGAATTCTATCCATGCCTCAACTTCTCGTGCCCCTGCATCTGAGCCTCATGTTGAAGACAGCCCACCCCCACACAAGTTGGGTGATTTGGCACCACTGGACATTTGTAACGCTGTCACAGCATCAGCTCGACTTGAGCTTGGATAAGGGCGACTATTACTCAGCTAATCACGCTCAGGGCGTATGGCACGAAGGCAACTTCTTGGATGTTCGCAGACACCAAGGCACGATGGTACTTCTGACAAGGCAAGAAGAGAGGCGAGGGTAGAAAGAGACGAGACAAGTGACAATTGAAGAAGACCAAGATGGCGTATCTTGGTCTTCCGTAGCTACCTTAAATACAGAAAGAGCAGGCTTTCAAGCGCTGCTATGAGTCACAGTAATGTAGCGTCCAACGTATCGCGTAAGTACCGCAATCCTAATACTACTACTACTAGTACTAGGATCGAGTCAGAGTCCAGTCAGCAATCGCGCGCGCAATCTCCTATCGTACTGCATCGTAAAGCCCTAAGGCCGTGAGTCCGTGACTAATCTACCTTACCGCCGTAGTCACAACCGGTACAGTAAGGGTTCAGTAGAGAAACGTAACATCACCCTCCTTTCAGCGTGAGACCCCAGACTCACTGGAAGTCCCGTGCAATCCACTCACGCTGTTCGTCCTTGATACGTCGGAATACGTCCGCCCGCTCCAAGCGGTATATGCAGTCCATCTTGTCCTCTCGGGCGATGAGGACCATTCCACGGAGTTGGCGGATACGCGCCTGTAAGCGCGACTCCTCGTGGGCTGCGGCGCGATATCGTGTCACCTCCGCAACCAGGGATTCATCCCCTATGCGGTTAAGTGCGCGGTCCGTGAGTTTGTCGGCGGCGAGGATGACAAGATCCTCGTGGGCAATGAAGGCGCGATTCGCAGCCGAGAGGTGGGGAGTGGCGTAAAGGGGTTTGCCATAGAGGTAGGGGGATCCCAGGATGACTCCCAGGACAAAGGGATTCGCACCTCCGACGATCTGTACGTGGCTTGCCTGCAACTCTACTCCGTCCGGCCCGGTGATGGGGAAGTGAATGTGATGGGGCTGTCGATTTGCCCGGAACCCTTCAGGCGCAAGGACCTGTGCGGGGTCGTCGTCGTGTGTAATGGGGGTGTGTAATGCGACGCCGGGCAGTCGCACACGTCCTCGAGACATGGGGGTTCCGTCGGTGTGCAAGAGCCACGGGGTGATTCCGGGATTAGCAGTGTTGCGGTTCGTTCGAAGGAGGGGGTGGCTGACCGGGTAGTAATCTCCGTCGTCATGGTCAGCTTGGTCCGGCATCGCTGCCTGCGCTGCCGCAACTCGCTCAATCTCTCCTGCGCCAACCTCAACTGTTCTCTGGCCCACTCCTGAGCCGTCCTCCGCCAAACCTCCTCTGCTTCCATCTCCTCCCGGTTCTTCGTTAGGTCGATCGGTCGGGAAAATTCCCCTAGTACCAATAAGAGTGTCGTCTGGGGGGATGATTGCGATGGGTTCCCGCGCCCCGTTGTCATCTCTGAAGATGTGAGCGATGGCATGCTGCTGCTCGTCGCTGGGCTGGTGCGTGGGGTCTGGGAACCTCTGTAGGAGGCCAGCCCATTCTTGAGCGGTGATATGCCCCGTTCGCACGTTTGCAGGTGTGTACGGAGTGAGCTGGACCGTTGGAACCACGGTTTCTTCGTCGTCTTGGGTGATGGCGGCGGCGTCTTGTGCGACTTGGTCGAGGAGGATCGCCGTGGTGACATGTCTGAGAGGAGAAGTGGGCATAGAAGTAGAGGTGTGTCGGAGGTAGGAGTGATGCTCTCCCTGACCCCCCCTGGCCTCGCTTTTAAATCCTCGTGCGGCCGTTCGGCCCACTTGGTACATTTCTATGGCTTCTGGGGCAAAGACGTCATCCTTATCGACCCACTGGTTTTCCGAGTCGGGATACCCCTTCCACTTGATGAGATACTGGAGTTTCTTGCGGCGGCCGAAATGCCGCGAGTCCAGAACGGCCTCGACTTCATACTCTTCTTCCCCTTCCACAAGATCCGGTGGTGGTCGGGGGAAGTTTTCGCCATGCATGGTCGTGCTTTTGTACGGCGTGAGAAGATCTATGTGAAACACCGGGTGGATGCTCCACTGCGTGGGAAGTTCGAGGCGGTAATTGTATGGGGACATCACCTGGATTATTTTAAAAGGGCCGTGGCATCGCGCCGCAAGTTTTGCTGTAGGTTGATTGGTTCGAAGGTGCTTCCCTTCTAACCATACTTGGTCTCCTATTTGATATTTTGGAGTGTCTCGATGTTTCACCCAGCTGTCCTGGGCCTTCTTGATAAGGGTCTGGGCCAGCTGTCGTGCTTCCTTAAGCTGTGTGAGTCGCGTGATAACGTTTGGAATAGGGGATGGCTTATCCGTCCAATCAGCTATTGGATCGTAACCCATAAGTAGCATGAACGGTGATTGCTTCGTATGCTCATGGGGCCAGTTGTTATGAGCGAATTCTGCTATGGGAAGGTATGCCGCCCAATTATCTTGACGCTCGTTGGTCCAGAATCGCAGATATTGTTCTAGCCACTGATTGGTCCATTCTGACTGACCGTCAGTTCGTGGGTGATATGCCGTGGAGATATTCTGCTTGATGCCCAGGATTCGGCATACTTCTCTGGTGAACTTGGATGTGAATCGGGGATCGCGGTCGCTGATAACTTTACGCGGTAGCCCGAATCGTTTAAACACGTGATCGACGTACAGAATGGCAGTTTCTTCTGCCGTGACTTCTTCGTTGCATGGGATGAATATTGAGGCCTTGCTGCAGTCGTGATCGGTAACGGTGAGAATGCTGTCATAGGACTGGGACGTTGGTAGCTTAGTAATGAAATCCAGTGCGATGGTGTGAAAGGGAGGGGCGTCTGTCACTGCAGTGATAGGGTGCAGTGGCGCACGCGTCGGTCTTGTATTTACTTTGTTTCGCTGGCAGTCAGCACACCCCGTAACGTATTCATACACATCTTGACGGATACGTGGCCACCAGTAGTGTCGTTCCACTATCCGTTGGGTCCTGCTGATGCCCGGATGTCCATGGACAGGGAGGTCGTGGTGGTCATGTATTATTGCCCTGTATGTGGGCATAGGCCCCGTGACTACCAGTCGTCCGTCCTTGTACCATTCCCCTTCGATTTTCTTTAGCTGATGGGCGTCGACCCATCTCTGAATGATTTTTGGATCTTGCCTTCGCCTCGGCGTTTGCAACAGTGGATGTATTTCCAGGGCGCGCGCAGTATTAGTGGCTCGTATGAACACTTCGGGGGGTAGGACCACTACACCTTGGTTATCCCCTTCCCCCTGGTCGTAGTCTGGGCGTCTAGATAAGGCGTCTGCTCTGCCATTATTCTTTCCTTTGATATGATGGATCTCGAAGTCGTATTCCATTAGTTCTAATACTTCCCTGGCGACCCTCCGACTGATCTTTTGCGGGGTCTTCCAGTATTGAAGATTGAGATGGTCGGAGAATATTTTAATTTTGTGTGGGGATCCTGCGAGCAGGGGTCTCCAGTGTCGGAGGGCCTTGACGATGGCCAGGAGTTCCAGATCGTAAATGTCATAATTGCATTCCGCTTCGTTTAATGTGGCTGAGTAATACCCTATCGGGTGCTTGCGACCGTCATTTTTCTTCTGCAGAAGTACCGCACCTACCGCGAATCCAGATGCGTCGACCTCTAACTCAAATTGGTCCTGTAGATTGGGGTGTGCCAATACCGGTTCTTCCATGACAAGACGTTTGAGGGTTTTGAACGCGCGGTCCTCGTCTTCTGTCCATTTCCATTCTGCGTCCTTCCGGGTAAGTCGGTTCAGTGGTCGTGCGTGGGTTGCGAAACCGCGGATGAAAAGGCGGTAAAAGTTGCAAAAGCCCAAAAAGGATCGTACGTCCCTGACCTTAGTCGGGGTTGGCCAGTCTTTGATACCGCGAACTTTTACTGGGTCCATACGTGTTACCCCCTTTTCAAGGATTACCCCCAGGTAATCCATCTGCGGCTGGTGAAACAGGCACTTCTCGAGCTTGAAATAGAGGTCATGGTCCTGGGCGACGCGGAGAACGTCAGTCACAGCAGCAATATGGTCAGCCAGCGTGGAGCCTTCCCGTGTAGCAATTCCTATATCGTCCATGTAGACTCGGATGACCGTTCCTCGCAGTTCATGTTTCGCAATGGTGTCGCGGTAGATGTGATTCATCATCGTCTGGAAGGTGGCCGGTGAGTTGGTGAGGCCAAAGAACATGACCGTTGGTTCGAAGAGACCGAATTTTGTTTTGAAGGCCACCTTCTCCTGATCACCATCGCGTATGCGGACATTATTGTACCCCCAACGGATATCGAGTTTGGTATAAATATGAGCGTTGCTGAGGTCGTAGATGAGATCCTGAATGAGGGGAAGTGGGTATTGGTTGCGTATGGTGTGTGAATTAATGACACGATAGTCCTGTACAGGGCGTAGCTTTCCGTCCTTCTTTTTGACAAAGAAAAATGATGAGGCGTACGGGGAGATGGACGGTCGCAGATATCCCTGCTTAAGCTTTTCGTCCAGAAATTCCTTCAGCTTCCCCTCTTCCTCTTGCGTTAATGGATATATTTTACAGTCTATTGCAGACGGGGTACCAGGTTTGAAGTCAATAGCATGATCCCAGGGCCGCGCTGGGGGAAATCGTTGGGATGCTGCTTCACTGAAGAGCCTTTTGAAGGCTGCATATACTGCCGGCAGTTCTACAGGCTTTTCTTCTGTCTTTGCTTGGATGGCCAGCTCCGTGGACGTTGTCGTCCGTAGGTATGTATCTTCTTCATCCATATCGAGGATAATCGCCTCCTTTTCATCATTAGTGAGCGCAGCTGCAATGATGGTGTGACGGTTCAGACTGTCCTGCGTACTGATCACGACTGGCATGATCTCCTCGTGTATTACGGCGTCTCGCCAATTGATAGTTGGTTCGTAAGTTGCCAGCCAGGGATATCCAAGGACGATTTCTTCACTCCCGAGGTCGGTGATGAGGAAGCGTATGGTCCTATGATATCCTTTGGCGTATACGTCTAGGTCGGTAAAATGAGTGATGGACCCAGCTTTATTTTCCGTATTGTCTATATTCCAGATCTTTCATGGTTTAGGTAGAGGCTGGATCCCAATCCCTAACTTCTTGACGAGGGTTGGATGTATAAAGTTATCGGTCGCCCCTGAGTCGACTAATGCTTTTATGTCGGCCATTCGGTAATTCGTGCGAATCGAGACTGGAATTCGAAGGGAGTGAAAGCGCGTCATGATTACAGAATTACAATTTAAAGCCCTCACCCAGGCCGATGGGTTCAGGCGCTCCGAAAACCCTCCTTCCCCCACAAATCCTGCAGTATCAGGTCTTTTACGTCGTCGGGGGCATTGGCCACTCCGGTGAGCCATTCCTTGGCCCGTTCTTCGGCGGTCTTGTTTGTGGTGGCAGCCTGTATCTGGGCTGGCGGTGTTTCTTGTGTGTAATAATCGGTCCCCGCCATCCTGGCATTGGATGGTCCAGGGTTCTGCGGCTGCCATTGCCTTGGCTGTCGAGGATGGGGGCAATTTCGTGAGAGGTGGCCTGGCGCGTTACAGTTATAGCACAGGACTGTCCTTAGGTCACGACGCATTCCCCCTCTACCTCTCCCTCGTGCACCCGGTCCTCCTCTTGGGGGAAACGGGGGTAAATTGGTGTATGGTGGCTTTCCGTAATCGATCTCTTCCGATCCCGCCAGTCTGGCCTTTGTTCAATCGGCGGACGTGTCCATTGCCCAGGGATTTGCGAGATTCTGCGGGACGGTCCAGTTAGCGTTACCCGTCTTTTTGGGTTTGGTGTCCTTGTATTTGTCCACCCTTGCTCGAATGTGAATGTAATTCTGCTGCCAGCGGAGTGTTGCTCGTTTCCATTCGTTGAAAGTTTCCGGTTCGTCTAGGTCGTAGGTCTTCTCGTACAGCTTTTTTGGCAGTCCTTTCGTGAATAGGTCAATGGTTTGTGGGTCGTTGAGGCGGTAGCCTGCTTTTCTGGCCGCTTCTTCGAATTCATTGACGTATTTGTCGATATCGCCGTCGACCATTTTGAGTCCTTTCCTTAACAGGGCCTGAGCCTGTTCTCGTTCGAGGGTATTGACGAACCTTTGGTTAAAACCCTCTGCTACGGCGTTCCACAGATCCCTCGTGTGTTGGTCTATCCCTCGTTGTATTTGTCGGTTGAGCCATTTAAGGTACGAAAGTACCCATTCGCTAACGGTCACCCCCTTGATGTAGGAGAGGAATAGCAGGCATCGCCGGTAGTCGTTGCGCATGATGGGAGTGTCGAGGTTCATCCCCCAGTACACATGCCATTGTGTGAGAAATGAGTCCACCTTGGTACGGTCTCCGTCAAAGATAGTGGGAGGTTCACCTGTGAGTTTCTCATGTCCGTGCACTCCTCCTCCTCCTCCGCCAGCGGGCGGGTGCCCTCCTCCATCGCCTCCTCCCCCTGGGGGTCCTCCGTGAGGGAGGTCGGGTGGATTTCCTCCTCCTCCTGGTCGTCGAGGGAAGTCTCCTCCTGGGGGGCCACCCCATCCTGGTGGGGGATCGAGTGATAGTCCTCGTCGTGGTCCTTCTCCTGATGGGGGGTCTCCCTGGTCTGGTCCGATAGCACGGAAAATTGCTGCGTCGTCTGCAGTCATTCTGTGCCCTGTTTTGGGGTTGATGGGCATGAGGTTTTGCTGAGACTCCTGTCTAATTGCGTCTGCTGCGTCTCGTGCTGCTTGTTCTCTGACAGCCATGATTTCTTCCGCTGTCATTGTTGTTGTGGCCATTTCTGCTGCGGGCGAGCGTACGTGGATTACTTCTGGTTGTTCTGAGATGTGAAGGGACTCAGCTCGCTGAATTGTGTATTGTTCAATAGGTCCAACGCTTGCTGGACGATTCTCCTCGCTTTGCTCCTCTTCTTTGGTTTCTTCGCTTACCGTGTCTCCGGTTGAATATTCTCGTAGTTGGCCGTCAATTGGCCCCCAATCTGCGCGTGAATTGAGTTCTCGTGCGTCAATGTCGCACTGATATTGTCGTCCTGCTGGTCTGATAACGTCCCAGCGATGGTCTATTGGGTTCCACGTAACTTCCACCCAACACAAGTGGTCGAAGTTGAACTCAACTGGTCGGAACCTCGTGGGTCCGTTAAACTCAACAAAGTATCCGGTTTCGTCTCCTCGATCTCTCCAACAGGCTGCTCCTAAGAATCGGGTTGGTACGTTGCGGTCCCCTCTCCTTTCTAGATAGTAGGGACGGAAGTTCGTCCACTGATCACGGGTATTGACAGTCGCCACAATGAGATCTTGGTCTTAATGTAACACTGTCACAGCATCAGCTCGACTTGAGCTTGGATAAGGGCGACTATTACTCAGCTAATCACGCTCGGGGCGTATGGCACGAAGGCAACTTCTTGGATGTTCGCAGACACCAAGGCACGATGGTACTTCTGACAAGGCAAGAAGAGAGGCGAGGGTAGAAAGAGACGAGACAAGTGACAATTGAAGAAGACCAAGATGGCGTATCTTGGTCTTCCGTAGCTACCTTAAATACAGAAAGAGCAGGCTTTCAAGCGCTGCTATGAGTCACAGTAATGTAGCGTCCAACGTATCGCGTAAGTACTGCAATCCTAATACTACTACTACTAGTACTAGGATCGAGTCAGAGTCCAGTCAGCAATCACGCGCGCAATCTCCTATCGTACTGCATCGTAAAGCCCTAAGGCCGTGAGTCCGTGACTAATCTACCTTACCGCCGTAGTCACAACCGGTACAGTAAGGGTTCAGTAGAGAAACGTAACAACATTCCCAACAACAAGTCAGCTGGGTCTTCTTGTGTGGCAGTGTCTTCTGACAGTGGCCCTCCTCCTATGTCTGAGTTGATTGTCTCTGATGCTGAGTATGGTCTGTCACCTGATGGGACTTGGACATGTGACCCTATGCCACTGGATGACCCCAATGATGAGGCAGCTAGTCTGTTATGATCTGATGCTTTGGACCTCAGTCCCAGTATGTTTTCTACCTTGCTTTTCCCCTTTTGTACTATACCTTGTTACCAAAGGAGCTACTGCTACTAGTGGCACTGTTTTCTTTGATCCGAATATCTCCTTGTTCTGTTTGGTCTCTTTGATATTGTGTGGACTTGTGTTCATGTTGTTTGGAACCTCATCCTATATACAGCCAATGGATAGCAATGGCTTATGTAATTGATACCCCCAACTGACGGTGAGATTCTTTAATAGTTCATACTCAGCCAGCACTGGCCGACAGCAGAGATTCCACCATGATTGATAGTCCAGCCGACACCGGCTGGGTTGGAGATAATCGGAAATCCATGCAGATAGTTCCATGATAATGTAGGGTATCCAGAGATGCTCTTGAACTCAAATGTTTGACTGGGTGAGCACTGTTTAGGTGTGTGAGATCATTGATCACCTGTTGAGATATGTACAGCAAATTGCATATATATCAGACAACTACAATTATATTGGACAAGTAATGAACATCTGATCGCAAGTCAATATATAATGATAGATGATTGGTGTTGGGGGAAATAGCTAATAACTAATAGTTCATACTCAGAATATACATGTCGGGAAATCCACTGTAATGATAGTCCAACAGCATTGCCCAAAAGCAGACCTCCGCTTAATTCCTGTCACAGGCAAATGGATATATATGAGAGGGGATCAGGGGGTTTGAGAAAAGCCATTCATTTCATTTGCAAGAACCAAACACTTATATCAATTGATATGTACTATAGGAGGAATACATGAATCAGGACAGGCAATCTCATTTCATCTTACAGTGCTTCAATGGAGCATCAGTAATCAGAGTAAGAGCCTTCACAGAGTGTAACGTCGTCACGACGTTAGCTCAACTTGAGCACTAGGCAGCAGTAACAACTTAGCAATATGACAACCTTGCTGACTTGAAGACGCGGAGGTCCAAGTCCTTGCCTCAGTGAATACACGAAGGTACACCGGCAAGTCGAATATCCGAGCTTCGAGCGGAATCAGATAACTTCTAGAGGCAGAGATGAGAGAAGAGAACAAAACAAGTGACGATTCAAGAAGACCAAGATGGCGTATCTTGGTCTTCCCTAGACAGTTTAAATACAAGTCGAGCCGGCTTTGAAGCGCAGCTATGAGTCACAGTAAGTAGCGTCCAACGTATCGCAGAAACATCTCAAACACTAATACTACTAGTACCTGTACTAGTATCGAGTCATCAAGGCACCAATCAGTCAGCTATCAGTTGTAATCGCCTATCGCACTACCGTATCACCGTAGATAAGTCCGCGACTAACCTACCTTACTGCCGTAGTCGCAACTGGTACAGTAAGGGTTCTCACTCACATGCGTTTGTATAGTATCGTACAGAGTCGAAACGTGACATCACCCCCTTTTCAGCGTGAGACCCCGGACTCACCGAAAGTCGCGAGGCAGCCAACTGTGCTGTAACGCCGTCACAGCGTTAGCTCGACTTGAGCTGATGAAGGCGACTTGGTGACTTAGCTGATCACGCCGAAGGCGTATGGCACGAAGGCAATGCAGATGTTCGAAGACACTGCGTTTCGACGGCACTCTAACTCTGATAGAGGCAGACAAGAGAAGAGAAGCGAACAAGAGCGGAGACAAGTAGTGACAATTGAAGAAGACCAAGATGGCGTATCTTGGTCTTCCGCAGCTACCTTAAATACAAGAAGAGCAGGCTTTCAAGCGCTGCTATGAGTCACCGTATCGTAGCGTCCAACGTATCGCGTAAGTACCGCAATCCTAATACTACTACTACCTGTACTAGGATCGAGTCATCTCTCAACGCCTAACCCCTATCATAGTCGTAAACTCCGAGTCCGTGACTAATATACCTTACCGCCGTAGTCACAACCGGTACAGTAAGGGTTCAACCGTAACATCACCCCCTTTTCAGCGTGAGACCCCAGACTCACCGGAAATCCCGCGCCGACCATGTAGACTGCTCGTCGCTAATCCTCTCGAAAATGTTAGCCCTCTCCAGCCGATAGATGCAGTCCCGCTTATCGTCCCTCGCCGACAGCCACATGGCCTGGAGTTGGCGGATGCGGGCTGCGAGGCGCTCCTCCTCGTATGCCGCTGCGCGGTAACGTGTCACCTCCGCAGTCAGGGACTCGTCCCTGATGCGGTTCAGTGCGCGGTCTGTGATCTTGTCGGAAGCGAGGATGACCAGGTCCTCGTGGGCGATGAAGGCGCGTCCCGCAGCCAATAGCATCGGGTAAGCGTAGAGGGGTTTGCCGTAAAGGTGGGGAGAGCCGGGGATAAGTCCCAGTACAAAGGGATTCGCACCTCCGACTATCTGGACATGACTGGCGTTCCTCTCTACGCCGTCCGGTCCGGTGATGGGGAAATGAATGTAATGGGGCTGTCGATTCGCCCTGAACCCCTCAGGCGCAAGGACCTGCGTGGGGTCGTTGTCGTGCGTAATGGGGGTGTGAAGTGCGACGCCGGGCAGTTGCACACGTCCTCGAGACATGGCGGTTCCGTCGGTGTGGACGAGCCATGGGGTGATTCGGGGATTAGTAGGGTGGCTGTGCGTTCGAAGGAGGGGGTGTCTGACCGGGTAGTAATCTTTGTCGTCAGCGTGAGCCTCGTCGTTAGGGAGCGTTGCCTGCGCTGCCACAACTCGCTCAATCTCCTCTGCGCTAAGCGCAGTTGTTCGTCGGCCCACTCCTTCGCCATCCTCCGCCAGTCCTCTGCTACTTCTAACTCCTGTTGGGTCTTCGAGGGGACGATCGGCGGGGAGAATTCCCCTTGTGCCGATGAGGTCGTCACCTGGGGGGATGACGGCAATGGGTTCGCGATTGCCGTTGTCGTCTCGGAAGATGTGAGGGACGGCATGCTGCTGCTCGTCGTCGGGCTGGCGAGTCGGGTCGGGGAACCTCTGTAGGACATTAGCCCACTCTTGAGCGGTGATATGCCCCGCTCGCATGTTTGCAGGTGTGTACGGAGTGAGCTGGACCTGTTGAACCACGGTTTCTTGGTCGTCTTCGATGAGGTTGGCGGCGTCTTGTGCGACTTGGTCGAGGAGGATCGCCGTGGTGACATGTCTGAGGGGAGAAGTGGGCATAGAGGTCTGAGAAGATTGGATGTAGGAATGATACTCCCCCCACTCGTCCGTGGGCTGGCTTTTAAGGCGTCATACGGCTGTCCGGCCCCTTTGATACTCCCTTATTGCGTCTGGAGCGAATACGTCATCCTTATCGACCCACTGGTTCTCCGAGTCGGGGTAGCCCTTCCATTTGATGAGGTACTGCAACTTCTTTTTCCTGCCGAAGTGCCGAGAATCCACGATGGCCTCGACTTCGTATTCCTCCTCACCTTCTACAAGATCCGGTGGCGGACGTGGGAAGTTCTCGCCGTGAATGGTCGTGGTCTTGTATGGCGTGAGAAGGTCTATGTGAAACACCGGGTGGATGCTCCACTGCGTGGGAAGTTTGAGACGGTAATTGTAAGGGGACATCACCTGAGCCACTTTAAATGGTCCGTGGCGTCGCGCCGCCAATTTTGCCGTGGGCTGATTGGTCCGTAAATGTCTTCCTTCCAGCCATACTTGATCGCCAACTTGATAGCGTGGGGTGTCCTTGTGTCGAATCCAGCTATCTTGTGCCTTTTTGATAAGGTCCTGGGCGAGTTGGCGTGCTTCCTTCAGTTGTGTCAGCCTGGTGATCGCGTTTGGAATTGGAGATGGCTTATCGGTCCAATCAGCTGTTGGATTGTATCCCATCAGAAGCATGAACAGCGATTGTTTTGTATGCTCATGGGGCCAATTGTTGTGCGCGAATTCTGCTATGGGGAGATACTCCGCCCAGTTATCTTGACGCTCGTTGGCCCAGAATCGCAGATACTGTTCGAGCCACTGATTGGTTCGTTCGGACTGCCCGTCCGTGCGTGGATGATAGGCCGTGGAAATGTTCTGTTGGATGCCCAGTATACGGCATACTTCTCGTGTAAATTTAGAGGTAAATCGGGGGTCCCGGTCGCTGATGATTTTACAGGGTAGTCCGAACCGTTTGAATACATGATTCACGTACAGGATAGCGGTCCCTTCAGCCGTGATCTCCTCGTTGCATGGGATAAATATGGATGCTTTGCTGCAGTCGTGATCGGTGATTGTCAGGATGCTGTCGTATGACTGGGAGGTTGGTAGCTTGGTGATGAAGTCTAAGGCGATGGTGTGAAACGGAGGGGCGTCCGTGACGGCGGTAATCAGATGCAGTGGGGCGCGAGTCGGTCTGGTGTTGACTTTGTTCCGCTGGCAGTCAGCACACCCCGTGACATATTCATACACATCTCGGCGAATACTCGGCCACCAGTGATGTCGCTCTACGATCCGTTGTGTCCTGCTTATGCCAGGGTGTCCATGTACCGGTGGGTCGTGATGGTCTTGTATGATTGCCCGGTACGTCGTCATAGGCCCCGTAATTACCAACCGCCCGTCCTTATACCATTCTCCTTCTATCTTCTTGAGGTGGTGGGCATCGACCCAAGTCTTGATTATGGCAGGGTCTTGTCGTCGTCTCGGTTGTTGCATCATAGGGTGTATTTCCAACGTACGTGCGACGTTAGCGGCTCGTATGAATACTTCCGGGGGGAGGACAACCACACCTTGGTTATCTTCCTCACCTTGATCGTAGTCTGGTCGTCTTGATAGCACATCCGCCCTGCCGTTGTTCTTCCCTTTGATATGATGGATTTCGAAGTCATATTCCATCAATTCTAGTACTTCCCGGGCGACCCTGCGACTGATCTTCTGCGGCGTCTTCCAGTACTGCAGGTTTAGGTGGTCCGAAAATATTTTAATCTTGTGTGGGGACCCCGCAAGTAGAGGGCGCCAGTGCCGAAGGGCTTTTACGATGGCGAGGAGTTCTAGATCATAAATATCGTAGTTGCGTTCTGCTTCGCTC
Organism: Lactarius indigo; assembly: GCA_025766275.1. Taxonomy (NCBI): domain Eukaryota; kingdom Fungi; phylum Basidiomycota; class Agaricomycetes; order Russulales; family Russulaceae; genus Lactarius; species Lactarius indigo. The sequence goes on along the minus strand of JAFKAC010000018.1, from coordinate 59,406 downwards.
AGCGTCGCAGAATAGTATCCTATTGGGTGCTTGCGCCCGTCATGTTTCTTTTGTAGAAGTACTGCACCTACCGCGAATCCGGGGGCGTCGACTTCCAGTTCAAATTGCTCTTGTAAGTTGGGGTGTGCCAGTACTGGCTCTTCAGTGATGAGGCGTTTGAGTGTTTTGAATGCGTGATCTTCTTCTTCTGTCCATCGCCATTCAGTGTCTTTCCTCGTGAGTCGATTTAGTGGTCGGGCGTGTGTGGCGAAACCTCGGATGAATAAGCGGTAAAAGTTGCAGAAGCCCAGAAAAGAGCGTACGTCCCTGACTTTTGTTGGTGTTGGCCAGTCTTTGATGCCTTGAACTTTTACCGGGTCCATGCGAGTTACCCCCTTTTCAAGGATTACCCCCAGGTAATCCATCCGAGGTTGATGAAAGAGGCATTTTTCGAGTTTGAAGTACAGGTCGTGTTCCTGGGCCACACGGAGGACGTCTGTGACCGCGGCTATATGGTCTTCGGAATTGTGGCCATCGCGTGTCGCGATTCCAATGTCGTCCATGTATACTCGAATAACCGTACCGCGGAGCTCATGTTTGGCGATTGTATCCCGATAGATGTGATTCATCATCGTCTGGAAGGTTGCGGGTGAGTTTGTAAGGCCGAAGAACATGACCGTCGGCTCGAAGAGGCCGAATTTGGTCTTAAAGGCTGCTTTCTCCTGATCTCCGTCTTTGATGCGAATATTGTTATACCCCCAACGGATATCAAGTTTGGTGTATATGTGGGCGTTGCTGAGGTCGTAAATGAGGTCTTGGATGAGGGGGAGAGGGTATTGGTTGCGTATGGTGTGGGAATTGATTACCCGGTAATCCTGTACTGGGCGTAGTTTTCCGTCCTTCTTTTTAACAAAGAAGAAAGACGATGCGTACGGTGAGATGGAGGGACGTAGGTATCCTTGCTTGAGCTTTTCATCCAAAAACTCTTTGAGTTTACCCTCTTCCTCTTGTGTTAATGGGTATATTTTGCAATCTATTGCCAACGGGGTATTTGGTTTGAATTCGATGGCGTGGTCCCATGGTCTAGCGGGCGGAAAGCGTTGAGATGCTTCTTCGCTGAAGAGCTTCTGGAATTCTTTATATACTGCCGGCAGCTCCACCGTTGGTTCTCCTTTCTTTGCTTGAATAGCTAGCTCGGTGGACGTTGTAGTGCATAGGTACACGTCTTCTTCGTGCAAAGTTTCGACTACTTCCTCTTTTTGCTCATTAGTGAGGGCTGCAGCGATAACGGTTTTCTGATGAAGACTGTCCTGTGTGCTGATTATGACTGGCATAATTTCTTCGTGTATTACCGCGTCGCGCCAATTGATGGTGGGCTCATAAGTGGCCAACCATGGGTATCCTAATACGATTTCTTCCGTTCCGAGATCCATTACAAGGAACCTCATTGTCCTGTGGTATTTTTTGGCGTATACATCGAGGTCGGTAAAATGAGCGATGGACCCAGCTTTGTTTTCCGTTTGATCGATATTCCAGATCTTTCTTGGCTTGTCCAATGGTTGCGTACCAATACCCATCCTTTTTAGGAAGTTTGGGTGTATGAAGTTGTCGGTGGCTCCTGAGTCCACCAGTGCTTTTATGTCGGCCATTCGGTAATTCGTGCGTATCGAGACTGGGATTCGAAGAGAACGAAAGCGCGTCATGATTACAGAATTACAATTTAAAGCCCTCACCCAGGCCGATGGGTTCAGGCGCTCCGAAAACCCTCTTTTCCCCATAAGTCCTGTAGTATCAGGTCTTTTACTTCGTCCGGCGCGTTTGCTACTCCCGTAAGCCATTCCTTGGCCCGTTCTTCGGCAGTTTTGTTGGTCGAAGCGGCCTGTATTTGGGCCGGCGTTATTTCTTGCGCGTAGTAGTCCGTTTCGGTGGCTCGGACGGCGGAAGGTCCGGCGCCTTGCGGCTGCCATTGTCGTGGTTGTCTGGGATGGGGACAGTTTCGTGAAAGATGACCCGGGGCATTGCAGTTATAGCACAATACTGTCCTTAGGTCTCGTTGCGACCCCCCTCTTCCTCGTCCTCTCGCTCCGGGTCCTCCCCTCGGCGGAAAGGGAGGTAGGCTGGTGTAGGGCGGCTTACCGTAGTCGATTTCTTCTGATCCTGCCAATCTTGCCTTTACCCAATCCGCGGAGGTATCCATCGCCCAAGGGTTTGCAAGATTTTGGGGGACGGTCCATCCGGCATTGCCCGTCTTCTTTGGTTTGGTGTCCTTGTATTCGTCTACTCGGGCGCGGACGTGGATATAGTTTCGTTGTCGACGGAGTGTCGCCCGCTTCCATTCGTCAAACGTTTCTGGCTCGTCTAGATCGTACGTCTTTTCGTACAGTTTCTTGGGTAATCCTTTGGTGAATAAGTCGATGGTCTGGGGGTCGTTCAGGCGATACCCGGCCTTCCTGGCAGCTTCTTCGAACTCATTGACGTATTTGTCGATATCTCCGTCACTCATTTTGAGTCCCTTCCTCAGAAGCGCTTGAGCCTGTTCTCGTTCGAGGGTATTGACGAACCTTTGATTAAAACCCTCTGCTACTGCGTTCCATAGATCTCTTGTATGTTGATCTATCCCTCGTTGTATTTGTCGGTTGAGCCACTTGAGGTACGAAAGCACCCATTCGCTGACGGATACTCCTTTTATGTAAGATAGGAATAGGAGGCTCCGTCGATAGTTGTTGCGCATGACGGAGGTGTCGAGATTCATCCCCCAGTATACGTGCCATTGTGTGAGGAACGAGTCCACTTTAGTGCGATCTCCGTCAAAGATAGTGGGAGGTTCACCGGTTAATTTCTTGTGTCCGATTCCTCCTCCTCCTGGTGCACCTCCACCACCACCACCTCCTTCTCCTCCTCCTCCTGGCGGGTTGTTTGGGAGGTCGGGTGGATTCCCCCCTCCACCTGGTCGTCGAGGGAAGTCGCCTCCTGGCGGTCCTCCCCACCCTGGCGGGGGGTCTAGCGATATTCCTCGTCTTCTTCCGTCCCCTGATGGGGGGTCTCCTTGATCGGGTCCAATAGCCCGAAAGATTGCTGCGTCGTCTGCGGTCATACGATGCCCAGTTTCGGGGTTAATGGGCATGAGGTTTTGCTGCGATTCTTGTCTGATTGCTTCAGCGGCGTCTCGTGCCGCTTGCTCTCTGATGGTTATAATCTCTTCGGCCATCATGGTGGTAGTTGCCATTTCTGCTGCGGGCGATCGTACGTGAATGACCTCCGGCGGTTCTGAAATATGTAGAGACTCAGCTCGTTGGATGGTGTATTGCTCAATGGGCCCGACGCTCGCGGGTTGGTTTTCTTTGCTTTGCTCGTCCTCTTCAGTTTCTTCGCTGACTGCTTCTCCAGTAGAATGTTCTCGTAGTTGACCGTTGATGGGTCCCCAGTCAGATCGTGAATTAAGCTCACGTGCGTCGATGTCGCACTGGTATTGTCTTCCTGCTGGTCTAATGACGTCCCAGCGGTGGTCTATGGGATTCCACGTAATTTCCACCCAGCACAAGTGGTCGAAATTGAACTCAACAGGTCTGAACCTTGTAGGTCCGTTGAATTCTACAAAGTATCCGGTTTCGTCTCCTCGGTCTCTCCAACGGGCTGCTCCTAGGAACCGGGTGGGTACGTTGCGATCCCCTCTTCTTTCTAGATAGTAAGGACGAAAGCTCGTCCACTGATCGCGAGTGTTAATAGTCGCCACAATGGGATCTTGGTCTTAATGTAACGCCGTCACAGCGTTAGCTTGACTTGAGCTGATGAAGGCGACTTGGTGACTTAGCTGATCACGCCGAAGGCGTATGGCACGAAGGCAATGCAGATGTTCGAAGACACTGCGTTTCGACAGCACTCTAACTCTGATAGAGGCAGACAAGAGAAGAGAAGCGAACAAGAGCGGAGACAAGTAGTGACAATTGAAGAAGACCAAGATGGCGTATCTTGGTCTTCCGCAGCTACCTTAAATACAAGAAGAGCAGGCTTTCAAGCGCTGCTATGAGTCACCGTATCGTAGCGTCCAACGTATCGCGTAAGTACCGCAATCCTAATACTACTACTACCTGTACTAGGATCGAGTCATCTCTCAACGCCTAACCCCTATCGTAGTCGTAAACTCCGAGTCCATGACTAATATACCTTACCGCCGTAGTCACAACCGGTACAGTAAGGGTCCAACCGTAACAGCGCTGTTCATCGGCGATGTGCTCCAAGGCGGTGGCGCGCTCCAGGCGATAGATGGAGTCACGCCGGTCATCTTGCGCACACTCGATCATGGCGCGGAGCTGGCTCACCCTGGCTCGGAGGCGATCCAGCTCATAGCTGGCCGTGCGGAAGCGCGTGACCTCCGCGGTGAGGGACTCATCGTTAATACGATTGAGTGCGCGGTTGGTGATCTTGTCCGCCTCGAAGACCACGAGGTCCTCATGTGGGTACGTAGGGCGGAGTGTGGCGGACATGTGGGGTTCAGCGTAGAAGGGCTTACCGTAGACGTGTGGCGAGCCCGGTATTACTCCCAATATGAGAGGGTCCGCCCCTCTGATGATTTGGACGTGCGATGTGTCCCGCTCTACTCCGTCGGGCCTGGTGATGGGGTATCGAATGTAATGGGGTCGTCGGTTCGCCCGGAACCCTTCAGGCGCAATGACATGCGCGGGGTCGTCGGCGGCGGTGAACGGACGGTGATCGGCGGCGCCAGGCACGCGCACACGTCCTCGATACATGGGGGAGCCGTCGGAGTAGACGAGCCAAGGTGTTATGAGCCACTTTGCAGTACCCCTAGGGGTGGACGTAGGGGTGGTGTTATGAGCCACTTTGCAGTACCCCTAGGGGTGGACGTAGGGGTGGTGTTCATTGTAGGCGGGGTTTAGGCTTTGCCTAGGTATGGGCCTCAGGTGGACTTAAGGCAGTCACCTAGAGCTCATGCAATTCTTATAGGTTTCTGTACATGTGTACATCAAATACTCCATATGCATGCCAAAATGTATTAGGTGCACACATGTCCAAAGACTCAATTAACTTGACCCAAACTCAAGAGTGACACTGAGAAAAGGAGTCCTGGACTCCTCACATGTACACCACCCTCTTATAGCCCAATTTCCAGAGCAACACTGAGAAAAGGAGTCCAGGACTCCTCACACGTACACCACCCTCTACATCCCCAATTTCCAGAGCAACACCGAGAAAAGGAGTCCAGGACTCCTCACACATACACCACCCTCTACATCCCCAATTTCCAGAGTGACACTGAGAAAAGGAGTCCAGGACTCCTCACATGTACACCACCCCCCTCTTACAGCCAAATTTTCAGAGCAACACCGAGAAAAGGAGTCCCAGACTCCTCATGTACACACCACCCTCTTACAGCCAAATTTCCAGAGTGACACTGAGAAAAGGAGTCCCGGACTCCTCACACATACACCACCCTCTACATCCCCAATTTCCAGAGTGACACTGAGAAAAGGAGTCCAGGACTCCTCACACATACACCACCCTCTTACAGCCAAATTTTCAGAGCAACACTGAGAAAAGGAGTCCCGGACTCCTCACACGTACACCACCCTCTTACAGCCAAATTTCCAGAGTGACACTGAGAAAAGGAGTCCCGGACTCCTCACACATACACCACCCTCTTACAGCCCAATTTCTAGAGCGACACCAAGAAAAGGAGTCCCGGACTCCTCACACGTACACCACCCTCTTACAGCCAAATTTCCAGAGCAACACCGAGAAAAGGAGTCCCGGACTCCTCACACATACACCACCCTCTTACAGCCAAATTTCCAGAGCAACACTGAGAAAAGGAGTCCAGGACTCCTCACATGTACACCACCCTCTACATCCCCAATTTCCAGAGTGACACCGAGAAAAGGAGTCCAGGACTCCTCACATGTATGCCACCCCCCTCTTACAGCCAAATTTTCAGAGCAACACCAAGAAAAGGAGTCCCGGACTCCTCACACGTACACCACCCTCTTACAGCCCAATTTCCAGAGCAACACTGAGAAAAGGAGTCCCGGACTCCTCACATGTATACCACCCTCTACATCCCCAATTTCCAGAGCAACACCAAGAAAAGGAGTCCCGGACTCCTCACACATACACCACCCCCCTCTTACAGCCCAATTTCCCAAGCGACACCAAGAAAAGGAGTCCTGGACTCCTCACATGTATACCACCCTCTTACAGCCAAATTTCCAGAGCAACACCGAGAAAAGGAGTCCAGGACTCCTCACATGTACACCACCCTCTTACAGCCCAATTTCCCGAGTGACACCAAGAAAAGGAGTCCAGGACTCCTCACACGTACACCACCCTCTTACAGCCAAATTTCCAGAGTGACACTGAGAAAAGGAGTCCTGGACTCCTCACATGTACACCACCCTCTTACAGCCCAATTTCTAGAGCAACGCTGAGAAAAGGAGTCCAGGACTCCTCACACATACACCACCCTCTTACAGCCAAATTTCCAGAGCAACACTGAGAAAAGGAGTCCAGGACTCCTCACGTACACACCATCCTCTTATAGCCCAATTTCTCAAGTATGACACTGAGAAAAGGAGTCCTAGACTCCTCACACGCACACCACCCTCTTATAGCCCAATTTATCAAGCATAACACTGAGAAAAGGAGTCCTAGACTCCTTACACATACACCACCATATTACTATACATATTTAATACATGCACAATGTACCATGTGCTAATAACATGTTCACATATAATGTGCATGCTGTGACAGTTAAAACATTATTATCAGGGTATATTACTAAAGTGTCATTGATGTCTGATTTGTTTCCATGCACACATGCACCAAACACTCTGCTCTACATAGTAGATCTGAGATGCATACTGCACACCAATGCCCAGCCAACAATATGACCATATATTAGGCACATAGAGTTAAGGTTAAGGTTAACATCAAACCCTAAAATAGGGTTAGGGTTTGTTGTGTTCACATAGGGGGCAGCTTTTGAATACATAAATGTAAGTTTTGATGATGATCTGCAGGTAAACTGTCTGATTGTTGATATCCCATGTGCAGTTAATAGTGATATGACTTAAGGGTGTAATACAGTCCATGATTTGTATCACTGGGATGTTGTACTGTGATTTTGAGCTGAAGAGCTGTACTGTACAGTGGCGAGTGAGCAACGCAAACAAGCCATGCTGTACAGTACAGCTCTTCAGCTCAAAATCACAGTACAACATCCCAGTGATACAAATCATGGACTGTATTACACCCTTAAGTCATATCACTATTAACTGCACATGGGATATCAACAATCAGACAGTTTACCTGCAGATCATCATCAAAACTTACATTTATGTATTCAAAAGCTGCCCCCTATGTGAACACAACAATCCAATCATCCACTTGCAGAGTGACTTTTATAATTCATGGGCCAACCATTGGTGATACATTACTACTGCTGACTGATGTTATAAAAGTCCATGACAATTACTGCTTACTGAGGCATCATAACTGACTACTGAGAGTCTGAGACAAATCTACAACACAATTATGAACAGCATACATAGAAAGGGCATACTCACAGTGGCAAGGGAAATGTGGTGAGATATGCAAGTAAGCTGGAAGCAGAGGTGAACAGGGAAGTTGCACTGAAGCAAAGAGTCTGGCACATAAGCAGTGAGAACTGATGTTAGACATCAAAGGATTGAAGGGAGAAACATACCTGGCACATAAGTAGTGAGAACTGATGTGGACCAGCAGTGTACATGCTACACTACTTATACTGTTTACAGGGGTGACACTAGTACAAGGGATGTAACATAGGGTCACAGAGTATAAGACATTGTTCTTCATCTGGGACAAAAGGAATACACAAATGGAGAATAAGGAGCACAGAACAAAGAAAGTCCAAGCAAAGATGATATCATAGTGACATCACAATAAGGATATAGCTAAAGGTAGAACAAAGTCATAGTATACACAGTCGGTGGCTCTGGAGATTGGTTGTGCATGTGAATGAGCCTTTTGGTTGTGGGGGTTTTTGACCACCTGCAAGGCTCCCTGCCAGCACATCCGAGTCTTCTGCCAGCCCAGTACCCATGCCACGTCTCTTGTATGCCAGCTCACTTCCAAGTCTTTGTAACCACAGAAAAGAGTCCCAAAAATCACCAGTTTGTAAGAGTATAAAGACCAGTAGTCTGAGTAGTACAATACTTTGTCTACTCTTAGTCCTTGAATACAGTCTACTTGTTTAAACCTTTAGATTCCCCTCTCACTTGCCTGCCAAGTTCTCCCTCCCTCTGGTCACTTAATATGTGACCCTCGACTCTGCTTGCCCATTGCCTTTGGGCTACAACTGAACTGTGACATAAGAGTAGACCTCTTTTCCTAGCTAGTGAACATGGCACAACGCATTCGACAAACAAACCTGAACCAGAGTCACTCATACCTCAGCAGTAAACAACTGGCATGACACTCCCGAACCATGTGATGTACAGTGCAAACAAACGACACAGGAAGCAGGACAGTAGTACACAGACAGCTCATCAGGAAAAACCTCCCATGCTAGCAAGAACAAATTATCAATAATTACTAGTAATTGTCAATTATTGCACATTGCTTAGTCCCCTTGATAATTTATTGGGGACTATCTCAATTGTAATAATTAGCACCTAGCTACTGACAAATTGTTCAAAAGTTATTTCAGCATTATGTGAATTCACCCACTGACACCCAGTTTGTAAAATAAGGAAAAAAAACATATTTATTGCATGAAATATCTACAGGTAGCTAGCTACAGGAGTGCAGCACCTACTGCACCTGTCCCTGTTGTTGTGATCACTGCACCGCCCCATCAAAGTCATCGTCATTGATGTTGCAATATTACCTCTCTATCACCATTGCCTCACCATTGTGTCCTCACTGTCACCACCTTGTCCTCACTGTCACTCGTAGCTTGCATGTATGCAGTCCTGCTGTGGTCAGGTCATTGTTGGGCTTGTAGGAGTGGAGATGGGAGGGACCAAGTGAGGCAGTGGCTTTGGGGTCGACGGCAACAGGTGTCATGTCAGAGCAGTTGTGTAAGACCTGTGATGAATGTGAGCGTATTGTTACTTACATAGACCGGTACTCATCTGTTTTAAATTTGCAGGGGTGGAACCATCGACAGTGTCTTGAGTGGCAGGTGCACAGGAGCTTGTATAGGGGCAATAGTGACTAGTTAGTGAGGACGCAAGGGATGAACATATTTGGACTTACAACTATGTTTGATGACACAGCAATGACTAAGGTGGTAGTGGCAGTGATGACATTGTTGCTGTGCATCAAATGATTGCAGTCATAAGAGCTACATCAGTTGTATAGCAGTGGGAGGACCTGCAATCAATAAATTAGAATGTTTCAGAGATAAATGAAGAAAAAAAAAAAAGAACGTGCTGTTTTTTTTTTTTCCATTCTGAGGCTTGCACATTGGAGGGGTGGCATCTGACTGCCTTGGGTCTGTTATGGGGGGAGCATGATGTGCGGGAGGTAGGCTCAGAAAGTGGAGGAAGGAATGGCGGATGAACCAGTGACGGGGGAGGGGGGAACAAGAGATCAGTGAAGGGAAAAGAGTGCATGCACATACAGTACCAAAATGGAACATTGTGGTCCATTATTGTATGAACGAACGTGGGAAAGGCTTCCCACGCCCAGACCAATCAACAATAAACGTGACTTGCTTCATTTTTTTGACTTTGCCTTCACGCTTCTGCTCCATTGTCCTGCTCTGTTGTCTCACCTCTCCCCTGTACAGCACTAGAGTCCACCAGTACCACACCTCCATGCAGAGGTGAAACCAACGAGCCACACCAGGCATCTTCTTTGGTGCTGTCATGCTTGCCATCTTCTTGCTGCTGTGGAGCGTGCGACGATGACAGATGACCCCCTCACTTCAACGACAATGACGATACCAGCCACAAGCGGTGACTTTCCACTATGATGGCATCTCGGCCGTGCGATCCTGACATGGTTATGTATGACCCAGACCCGGACCACCACCACCACCACTGCCACCACATTCCGCCGATGCCCGTGCAGTGTGACCCTAACCACAATGAGGACATGGGCAATGACCATGACTATGTCAGCTGCAAGGCAGTAATGGTGACAACGAAGATGACTGCAATGACTGCGGTCACAAAGAAATAGCAACAACACAAGCACAACTGGATGACGACCTCAACGGCGGGGACGAAGACGACGACAATGACTGTGGCTGTGATGGTGATGAAGACGACGATGGCCGTGGCTGAAAAGTGGTGACACCTCAAGCACAACTACAGCTACGACGACTGTGATGCGAGGACAATGGCTACAGTGACAATGAGTGACAACAACGGGGTGGCTGTGGGGATTGCGATCGCGACGATGACTGTGAGGTGACGAAGACTACATCAGCCAAGGGGGGGCCGGGCCGTGGTTCCGTGACCCGAGGTGGGGGGGGTCGACCGAAAGTCTCTAAAAAAATTTGCTTTTTGGGTGTCTAAGGCCAGGCCGATCTGGAAATTTCCCGCTTTTCCCCCGTATCATCTCAGCAATAGTGCATATTGTGGGTTTGTAAACCCATGCGGGTACCCGAATATGGGTTTGTGGGTGTGGGTGTGGGTCAGATCTGAGGTACCCGTACAAAACCCATACCTGTTGCATGGCGGGTTTTTTCAAAGGGATACTAGAATTCTATTTACTACATGTTACTGTACTATTCTATGAGGAATTTCCTTAACTACAGTTACAGTGGCCTGAGCCCCAACTCCGTCTAAGAGCATCTACAGGTCTTGGGGCATGTGATGCGTCGCAAGGTGTCGCGCACGCGTCCGCGGAACGCGCGCCGTCGCATACAGGTCCGCGGTGATTGGAGACGTGTTTTTCTCGAAGAGATAAACGTGCATAGACATGCGGCGGGGTCGGGAACAGAAACGAGGTCGGGTTGTTGCAGGTGGTCGAAAATGGTTGTGCACGTTTGCGCATAACACAAAACTTCACATATGTAGTTGTATGAGTCAGAGATACGTCTTGTTCGAGCCAATAAGGCCACGGACAAATGCAGAAAGCCGGAGAACAAAAAGAATAAGCCACACTGACACTGAACTTAAAAGTTAGGGGAACTCAACTATGATAAATGTAAGCGATGAAGTTGCATGTTCACAGCTTGGTGGTAGCATACAGCACTCATGGCAATGTTTATAGAACACACAGACGTGTGTGGTGCCAGCGGTTTGGCAGCGATGCACGATGGGGTGGGGTAATCTAAGAAATTTCCATATTTGGCCTTTAATTTCCTTTTTGGGGGTAGGGGGGGGGGGGGGGGTACGGCCCAACCCCTTAAAAAAATTTACCGACCCCGTGCAATTTTAAGAATTCCGGCCCCCCCTTGACATCAGCAAAACAAAATTTGACTAGCCGTGACTAGGGGAACTAGCCCCTACCATATTTGGGTATCACTAGTCAGCACTAGTCACGGCTATTGCTTCTAGTAACTTTTTGTTTTCCTGATGTACTGCCGCTACAACGGCGGCGACAATGTGTGGTAGTGTAAGCATTATTCCTGTAGTACAGTCTTCGAAGTGTACATCTATTCCGCATTATTGGACTACCTGGAGCATTCTAGTTTTGGAGTTGTAAAACATTTACATAAACTGATCGAGATAATTACACGATATTTTAGTAGATAATTGGTGGTGATTGATTGCCGCATGAAGGATTAGAGCATTACTGGTCTTAGTGACGAAATATTGGCACATTATCTCCCTTGTCTCCCATGTCGATAATTTAGTCGTGTGTTATCCCTCGCTAGCGTGGGAGGTTTTTCCTGATGCTTGTAGGACGAGCGCGGAGCAACCTGACGATACCGAACACACCCGATTATGCACCGATCCCCTGACAAATGAACCTCACGCTCAATACGCCGAGCACCCGAACCCGAACACGAACTTGCCCGACACCTATGACACACGAACTACGGCTCTACGTGGACAGCAGACCACACATGGACAGGACCCCAAAGTCGAAGCCTGTGCGGATAGTATGATGCGCAAATGGATGATCGAGGATGGAACACCCGACTCAACCAGAACCCTGAACTCGCGCACGAATGAATCTAAGCGGAACAGATGTCACGTAAACTTTGAAGTAAACTCGATGCGGAAATGAATCACGACAAAGGCACGACCCATGAAGGAATGGCACGGGTCCCTAGAGATACTGCTCCGGAACGACACTGACCTGCTCGACTGGTACTCACAGACGGGAAGGCAGGAAGAAGTACCGCTGGAGTTATATGGCGGCACGATGAAATCAATAAACAAAAACAAAGTTTCACGAATGCCACCAATGACGTGGCACCACATTAAACTCGAAAGTTTTGAACAGCAATTGATTGCTCCTCGCACGAAATTACGACAGGGGTATCGACGCGAGAAACTGGCTAACTTGACACCAATTATGGAAACGAGGACTCCGAGCCCCTCAGACCTGACTGACCTCCATTGTGTAAGCAGTAACTCAACATCGGACGTGTTGAGGCCACCCATCGACGACCTGGAGGGTCCATCAGAAAACCAGCATATACAAATGAATGACAAATTACGAACCCACATCCAGCAGCGAAATCAATCCGAAATATCGATCAATACGATCCCTGGTGTTGAACTCCGAAAAGCCACGCTGAATGCCCCAGCACTTAGCGGCGCCGTAGCCACTAAAACCAGAACTCTGGTAGATCGATTACGATCATCAGCACACCAGCAGCGGATAACGAACCAACCAAGTCGAAGCCCGTGTAACAAAAGTCCACGAGGAGACACACCGAGTCAGATAAGTTGAGGCCCACGTAGCAAAAATACACGAGGAGACGCACCTAGTCGGATAAGTCGAAGCTTGTCCAACAAGGTCACACGAGAACACGCATCGAATGACCAAGAGCCCGGAAAGGGACGACAATTGAGGTAGAATACCCGACGGATCAACTAGAATCGATAAGAGGTCCCTGTTCGATAGGGGTGGACAAAAAGGAACACGTGCAAGAATCGCCGAGATGGTCCACACGACACGAGGACTCTACCACACTGGAACAAAATGCCCATGGAAGAGACACGTCAGAAACAAGAACGACTAGCAAAGTAAACCGAAGCCCCACTGAGGGAGATGCATCGCCCACCGCTGGCTCAGAATCGTCGAACGAAACCACAACAAAAACTCGGACGCACCGTGGAAGGGAACTCTGCAGGGCATCGCCCAATAGCTTCAATGAAGATCTGGCGAAAGGAGAACAGTTCTTGTTCCAGTTTCACTTGCGGCAAACGGTCAATAGACAAACAGGTATGATGATCAAACTGATCAAGCAGACTCACCCGATGCTGTCATACATCTGCAGACCCCACGTCGGCGATTGGGTATGAACTCAGAAAAATCAATTAAAGGTAGAAAACCACATGAATCACTCTACCAATGCTGATGAAACGAGTTGGGACAGCTTCGCCAACTTCCGGAACGCATGGACAATTGACGGCGATTCATCACTCGGTACCCCAAAACCGAAGAGAAGGAGTACCGCCAGATGGGTCAGATCCGAACGGCACGCGGATGAAAACGCACTCCGGGGCCTGTCATCCTGCAAGGATGCGAAGAACGACCTAGAGAAACTGAAACTACAAGAAGAAACAAGTTGCAAACCCACCGAATCGCTCAAAGATGTCGAGGTGGGCTATGACCCGCTGCAGGTCACAAAAGGGTCCACCAGTGTAGAACTGGCTCCCGATGTAAAAGAAGCAGGCTGGCAGTCCCACGCGACGCAGCACAACGGGACGGACTGTACCCCGAATGCCAGTATATTGAGTCAGTTCACTCAGATAGGGGTAGCGAGGAAAACTCGCGAAAACGATCCCAACAGAAAGAGGAACTGCGACAGCATACTCGAGCCCTACCAGACTAAGTACGATCAGACATCCGAATTTGAGCCAAACAACTCATCGACAATCGCGAAGAGACTCACCAACGCGCAATTGACACACAGCATTGACCACCGCACCAAAAACGCGAACGCGAACCACTCACAGATTACCGACAATCGACAAAGCAGTGGAAGAAACCCAAACGATGCACCGAACCAGCGGCGAACCACACATTACAGAATACCCAAGAGGGTGAAAAGCTGTTATGTGATCAAATCTATGAGCGTGAAAACAACGACAGCGGTCACTCGACGCATCAGAGATATGATCAACGCAGGAGCGAACTACGTACCGAACACCCAGGCCAGAATAAAGAAGCCCACGACATCTGGCCAGATCGCATGTGTTCGCACGACCGACACGGCACCTGCGAACCACCAAATGCACGAGTTAGTCATTAGAGTTTCTCGAGCATACGCACCCCTCTACGCCAACCAACGAAGGAAAGGATTGTTACATGGGAAAGCACTTTGAGTCATCAACAGAGCCCTCCATCGGACAACCTTGTCGGGGCATGAAGTCAGTAAACAACCAATATGGAAGAAAGGGGCGATAACGGAATTCTGCGAGAGGAGACAGGCCGCATCGAAGCAAGGCACACATGCAAGGGTCAACGAAGCCCCACCCGACGCTGCCACTGGCACGGGCGACCCCTCTACGAACCAAACTGTTGCCAACATACGACGACATGAGATTAGAGAGATTCAACAGACAAAAGGGGTCCCGAACATGAAAAGAATAACCGAGTGGCAAGAACTCACTACGCGACACCATCAGCCTGTACGACGACAAAGAAGGGCCAGAATCGATGCCCCCGAGCGCCGTGTCAAAAACCTAGGATCCGGCCCTGACCCGCACGCACACGGTCACGAAGAACTACGGCTTGGTCATGGTCAACGACATTCTGACCTGAATTGCACGAGTCAGTATGACCTCTTGGGCGGACAAAACACGGCCAACATACACCGCCGCAAGAATGAAAAACGACGACACACCAAAAAGGTCACAAATACATGCATGACATGGCATGAGTCGCCGAAGAGGACCACGGGCCATGCAACAAACAAGAGGCACTCAGTTCGACCTGAGAAGTCGACAAAATCCAACGACATGAAACGAATACAATTCACTCGACCAAAGTCGCACCATAACAGACGGGCGAAATGGAACTCCGCTACGGCACCACCCGAAACGCGTAAGCAGTGTAGCAACCCCGCCCTTGTTCACTGCTCCCATTTTCCACGGGGAATGATTCACCAAATACAGTTACTGTTCGTCGTACCCGGTATTGACACCAGACCAGCTAAAGATGAACTCGGGTATGTCACCCAACCCTGTATCTGCACCTATAAACTGCGACCATCCGAGCTGAACGCTCAGTGTTCCTTGTTCCCTCTGTTCAAACACTTGCGCCACCGTTCGGCATCCACTGATGGTTGGATCTTATCAGCCGACAGGACATTGGTGTCACCAACCATGGGACGCTGCCCACTTCTCCTGTTACCAACTCTCGCGTCTCTCCCTTGGACGCTCTCTCGTGTTTCCTTCAATGGGCCGGCTGTGTGCCAACTCCCTCGAAATATTGTCCTGCTGCTCGTTTGTCCTTACCGCAACCAGGCTGCCCGTATTACGCTGAGTTGCCGAGGACGACAACACCCTAAGGAGGGGGTGAATATTCTGCTATCTGCTACCGCACCACATTTTTCCCCCCTGTCCTTGACCGAAGACTTGAACAACCGCAGAAACCCCACCATATTGACCCAACGTTTCACGATCGCAGTACCCTTTCGTCATGATACAACCCCTTTTCACGAGCTGAGCCTTCAAAGCAACGCGCTCATCGACAACGTTGGGACCTCAAAAGATCACCACAAACAATCGTTTGACCTAAGAACGCCGAAAAACACCCTCACTATCAACGCTCCAACTTATCCGCACCATGTACCTACCCGCCGGAACACGAGGCAACTCAAAACGCCCGCACTCTCACCCCAGCAATCAGAAACGCATGCAGACTGGGGGTCAACAAATAACCATCGCAGACATCATCAACCATACCATTGTAAACGGAATCTATTCAACACCATGAAGAAGCTGCCGCTCGAACGGACATCACTTAGGGCACTTCAATTCCGATCACGCACGATAAGGTCCTCGAACGAAGCACAGTATTCCAGAACGCCAAACGAAATGTATGCCTACGCTCACAAAACGGCGCAAGATGTACAGATCAGACTAGCTCAGCACGTACCGTACGAGGTCGACCAATCAAGATACGCGATAGCCACGGACCTTCATCACACCTCTATCCCCACCGAATCAACATCACGGCTCCACGTCCTCTCCACGACCGAACAAGAGGCCTCGAGTGTACCTTATCGATCATCATTGCTAGCACTAGGAACAACCCAGAGCGTACTCATTGGGAGAGTTTGAGGTTTGGACAAACTGATAAGGTCACGGGACCTCTACGATGCGCAAAGGTATAAAGACCAGCACGATAGCCAAGTCGAAAATGCAGGCGGAACAGACATGGCTCCTCCACTATGCATGGAGTTGACCCTCAGCCCTACGCTCAGGGAGCACTCCAACGTACTCGACAATCCTCTCCGGGGTCTGCTCCCTGACTTCACGTCACCCTTCGAACCGGAGCAATTGCCCCCCACCTCCAACAACGATAGTACAACAGAGGACTACACCCAAGCCAATATGACCACCGACTTGGACGGTAACCCAGCGCCAACCAGCCCTTCGCCCAAAACAACAACTGCCAGTCGACATCCCCTGTACGATCTGCCCAGTGCCGACGCGGTATTCACAACGAGCGACCACGAATTCCACGTCCACAGCTATTTCTTCATACGCGAGTCACCATACTTCCGAAAACTTTGGAAGGTTGTGGGATCAACAGCTGAGGTACCCATTGACTTAGATAATGAGGGACCAGTCACTGTCGAGTCCCGCGTTGCCGTTGGGCCCTATCACGTCATTCTCAACGATGTAACAACCGAGGAGTTTACACTACTCATGTGGATCTTCTACAACCCGCATTATTCAGTCTACGAGGCCACTACCCGAGAATGGACGCTAATTCTCCGATTGGCACAGAAGTGGCAGTTCCCTGAGATCGAGGCCCTATGCTGGAGGGAGCTTCTGAACATCAGCACCCTCACTCGCTCTCCACTACAGGTTCCACGAAACCAATCCCCTCGTCATGACCATGAAATTGCTCATCGTTGTCACCCCTACGCAGTTCGAGAACAGCGCCACTACCACCAAAACCCTCCAAACATGTCGCATGGTTGTCTTACCAATACAACTGTCGAAACAATCAACAATGGAGAGGCCACGATCATTCCGGACACCCACCGTACCACTACCCAAAGCCCCAACAGCGAACGTGCAGCCGAGGCAACGCCGTGTCCGCAGACCATGCCAAACTCCCGTACAGGCTCCATTCGGCCTCCCGTGCAACAGCACAACGTGGTTGAATTGGTCAGGCAACGCAACCCCCGTCGCTGTCACTATTGCCAAAACCCCGGGCACACCAAGGGACTTTGTCGCCAGCCCCATGCCATGTGTCCCCAGCGCCGACATTGCCCCATCTCACCACAACACCCTTATTATGGGTTCAATTGCCCTGCACTTTCGACTTCAACCACCAGTATGCGCACTCATGAGTGGTTGCGCTCGACACTTTCCCCTGACCGGGCTCTTCAACCCACCACGCGCCCACGTCAACGTCTGCACGGTACCTCAGTTCAAGCCCAGCCTGTAGACGACTACGAGTATCCCTATGACGTCGATTGGGAAGCTGCTGACCGCAGTTCCTAAATCATTCGCGGACGAATGAACCGAGAGAGGGGGCTATGTCACGATCTCGTGACATCGCGATCACATCACGACATGTGACACGTCACCCTGCCAGTGCATCCGAGTCTTCTGCCAGCCCAGTACCCATGCCACGTCTCTTGTATGCCAGCTCATTTCCAAGTCTTTGTAACCACAGAAAAGAGTTCCAAAAATCACCAGTTTGTAAGAGTATAAAGACCAGTAGTCTGAGTAGTACAATACTTTGTCTACTCTTAGTCCTTGACTCCTTGAATACAGTCTACTTGTTTAAACCTTCAGATTCCCCTCTCACTCACCTGCCAAGTTCTCCCTCCCTCTGGTCACTTAACCTGTGACCCTCGACTCTGCTTTCCCATTGCCTTTGGGCTACGACTGAACCCGATAAGTCACAGACAGTCCGACTGAACCGTGACAGTGTAAGTTATTCTCTCATCCGAAGCTAGCATATACTGACTGATTTATTGTATTTCTCACAGGTAAACCCATTGTACGTGCCTACTTCTGTTCTCAATTGAATGATGGCTGACTACAATTTAAAGGGCTGGCATTTTGATCCCCAAACCGTTGTTTCAAGTCCCTGCCAAGGAGCTGGATGCTGTGTCGTCTTCAGCTGCAATGCCTACCTCGAAAGGTTCGAAGTCCAAAAAGCTCATGATTGCAGATCCCAACCTCCTAACAGCACGGTATGAGATCATTTTTTCCATTTACCCTCTCTCTGACATTTCCCTTCTGCTAGGAATCTTTTTGCGTGCGACTACCTTAAAGACCATTCCGTGACAAAGTCCAGCTTCAAAGCTGTGTGGGACAGTGTTGACTCTGGGACAAGAAAGGTACATGCGTCTTATGAGATACCAAAAACACGCTGACCCAGACATCACACCAGAAATACGAAGCTCTCAGTAAGGAAAGGAAGTTAGCTGCCTGCGTCGCCTCCGCAGCAACTCCTTCAGTGTAATTGGTGACAACTGCATTTCTTGATCGGTAAGTCCACCATCCTGTTCTCACAATTAGGAAAGTCAGAAGGTTTTCCAGGGATGGCCTTTGCGCATGTCACTGCATGGATTTTTAGTTGTGTGGGCAGATACGTAGGGTTGAGGGGCTCGAGGAGGCTTGAGGACTCACAGGACGGCGTGATGAAATGCTGCTTGGCATAGGCTCAGTAATTAATGTTAATAGCGATATAGTCGGCAACAACCCCGGAGGGCCAATGGGAGAAGGACCAGGAAATGATGGCAGAACAGAACTAATGGATCTTGTTGTAGATATTGGCCACAGCGGTTCAACTATCGGCCTCTCAGACGGTAACTCACTGGCCAGGAGAGAGGGGCTTGACAAAGATGCCAGTAGCGGAATGTTCCCGGTGCTCACTCTGCTCGTGCTGGGAGAGACTGTTGGAACAGTCCCTATGTCAGAAGGAGAGTTGACAGTGGAGATGTCGTCTGATGGGTAGAGAAAGAAAGAATCCAGGATCAATGATGATTAATGATTACTGATGGTTGTGGGAAAGTCTCTGGGGAACTGACATGGGGTGTCGCGACGAGCATGGGACCAGTACGATGATTGCATGGGTTCCTCAGCCAGATGAGAAGCAACAACGCGAATTACTCCTGCGACTTAGAGTGAGCCTCATTCAGCACGCTTGGTGAGAACAAACCGGTCTTGAGAGTGTTGTTGGAGACGGTGCTTGAAGGGATTCGAGGGAAGGAGAGGGAATGGTTGGAAGAACGGTCGGTGATAGGAATGGCCTGGGTGAGGCTGACGCAGAGACCAATATCGATGCTATGACGATGCAGCCCCCAGGAATGCAGATACCAACGCCGATATGGTTTGCATAAGAGGATTCTGCCCCAGAGAGATAAGAGAAGGAATAGATGAGCGAGCTAGCAGTATCTAGGGTAAAGGGAAAGACTCATGCTATGTCTGCCAGTGGGCTGCCCATGTTCCCCCAGCCATCGCCTCCAGTACCATCCGCCTTGTTGCCTTGTTTTGTTTGTTTTGTTTTGTTTTGTTTCCATTGGTGTTGTCAGGATTAGTCGTATTCAATAGACATTGTAGCTTCGAGTTGTGCAGATGATCGAAATATCGGATTACAGTAAGGCAAGTTTCATTATGTAAGAAAAAAGACAATCTTTCACCCTAACTATTGCCAGTTTTCGCCAGTTTTCTGTGACTCTAGGTCTGACTAGATCTGACTATGAAATGACTTTCATCTGACTTGGCCAGACTTTGCAAAATTTTTGATTGCCGCTTGACCTGAACTAGACTCACAGCGACCCATGGCTGACAACTCTGGACTGCCAATGACTAATTCTGGTTTTTCCTTTTTTACTGAGTGTGCACAAGCATCCAAGATGCCACACACATACACATACTGGCCCTTTTGGACCTTTGCAGTCCTGTTGGGCAAGAAATGGCACGCATGACACACTGGAAGAAAGAGACTTGACAGTCAGGGAGTGAAGTGTGCACAGGCGTCCAGGACGCCCCCCCCACACACAGGCTCTTTCTGGACCACACAGTTTAGTTGGACAAGATATGGCACACATATTGCACTCAAGGAAGAGACTTCGAGAGTCGGGATGTGATGTGTGCACTGGCGTCCAGGACGCCACTCACACACGCTAACTCTTTCAAACTCACATGGTCCTGTTGGACAAGATATGACATGCATGACACATTGGAAGGAAGAAACCCCAAGAGTTAGGACATGAAGTGTGTACAGGCGTCCAGGACGCCACTCACACACGCTGACTCTTTCAAAGTCACATGGTCCTGTTGGACAAGATATGACATGCATGACACACTGGAAGGAAGAAACCCTGAGAGTTAGGACATGAAGTGTGTACAGGCGTCCAGGACGCCCCCCACACACACAGGCTCTTTCTGGACTACACAGTCCAGTTGGATGAGATATGACACACATAATGCACTCAAGGAAGAGACTTCGAGAGTCGAGATGTGATGTGTGCACTGGCGTCCAGGACGCCACTCACACACACTGACTCTTTCAAACTCACATGGTCCTGTTGGACAAGATATGACATGCATGACACACTGGAAGGAAGAAACCCCTGAGAGTTAGGACATGAAGTGTGTACAGGCGTCCAGGACGCCCCCCACACACACAGGCTCTTTCTGGACTGCACAGTCCAGTTGGATGAGATATGACACACATAATGCACTCAAGGAAGAGACTTCGAGAGTCGGGATGTGATGTGTGCACTGGCGTCCAGGACGCCACTCACACACACTGGCTCTATTCTAGGCCACACAGTCCTGTTGGATAATATATGACATGCATAGCACAGTCAAGGAAGAACCTTGACGGTTGAGACATGAAGTGTGCACAGGAATCCAGGACGCCACCCACACACGCTTGGCTCTTTCTGACCGTGAAGTCCTGTTGGACAAGATATAACATGCATCACCGGTGTGTATGCATGGTGTCCTGGATGCTTGTGCATACATCATGTCCTGATTTTCAAAGTTCTATTCTATGAATGTGTCACGCGTGTCGTGTCTTGTCCAACTGGACTGCATGGACCGGAAAGAGCCTGTATGTGAGGGTGGCGTCCTGGACGCCTGAGCACACTTCACGTCTTAATTCTCAAATCCTTTCCTTTTAGTCTATTATGTGTGTTTTATCTTGTCCAACTGGACTGCATGGTCTGGAAAAGCCAGTGTGTGTGAGTGGCGTCCTGGACGCCTATGCACACTCCACATCCTGACCGCCGAAGTCTCTTCCTTCCAGTGTGTCATGTGTTGTATCTTGTTCAACAGGACTACTATGTGGGTCTAAAAGAGCTGGCATGTGTGAGCGGCATCCTGGACACCTGTGCACACTTAAGTCTCACGTCTTGACTCTTGAGGTCGAGCAGATCACGAGTTTACAAAGGAGACAAGCTTGGAGCTCCGTGTTGAGCGTGCCACTGCAAATGTGTGTGACTAGCGAGCTGAGAGAAAGGGTCAAATTTGAAGGTGACACAGTGATGGATATAATTTTATGCATGTGCATGATACTCTTCTACGATTTCTATTTCCATATCTGATCCCCCCTCATCATCAGCACTCACATGTTCTCGGTTCTCTTCCACTATTTCTATGTCCGAATCCGATCCCCAGTCAGAGTCATCGGAATGTGCCACAAATTCATCAGAATTTGCTACACACTCATCAGAGTTGTCCTTGGAGTTGTTCCCAAACAACCAAACCCGATTGGCATCCTGCACTAGGGTCTGATTGAGTGCGATTCGTACCACAGGTTTGTTGTCATCAAATGGGAGGTGCGTCCATTGCGGTCCCGTCACCTTCTTTGTGTTCCATACTCGATCTGTGTCTGTCAATGGGAGCCATTGAAAGGTCCTGAATTCTTTCCAAATCGATCTGCGGACAATTTTGGAATCATCCTCAGTCAACCTCTCCATCAGAGTGTTCCACAATTGAAAGTATAGCATATACGGGAAGTTTTGGAAGCGTGTTGGGGGCACAAATCCCTTTGATGGGAAAAACCTTCTGAACTGGAGGTTCTCCCAGTCCTTGGGACTCACGACCTTGACTACCACTCGAGAGAACAGCCTCCGAAGGTCGGTGTTCTTGAAGATCTTGGTGGTTGCTTCTTTCCGCTCTTCATTTGTCATGAGTAGATGGCTTGATTCACGGTTGGACCTGCGATTGGGTGCATTTTCGAGGAGATCGTAAGGGAACTGCCTCCAGATCCGTGCGATGATATCGTCGATGCTTTCTGAGCCACCCTGACCTTCATCCGTCTGATCTACATCCAGAGGGGCAATATCAGGACCGGCCTCTTGAGGCAGGGGCATCATGGCAATGCCTTGATCACTGAGGGTCCTATCTCGAGCTTTCAACTCTTCATCAGCCACGACATGCCGTATGTCTACAGGATGCTTCCGACGGTTTTGAATGCGGTTTTTGTTCCTCTCCTGTGAATTACCGTGCCAGGACTTGACATTGAATCTGATGTTGAAGTCTTGCTCATCGGCGATGCCATACAGCCAGCAAATGGAATCCATGGCAATACTGTCACCTCCTCCCATTCGCAGAGCAACTCCTTGCTGTAGTGTGATGCCTGAGATGAAATAGAGACCATGGGCCAGCATAATGGGCACCGGGTCAGAATCCTCATGAGGCTCCGTTTCGTAGAGGTTCCAGCAACAAGTTCGTGTGAGCTCTGTCTCCGCTCGCCCTTCTGCTGGACGGTAGTTGATGGCATTCAACATGTAGATGAGGATGGCACCAAGGGTGAGTGACGAGCGCATCGGTCTGTATCGGACTGGTGTCTCCATCAACATACCCAGTGCAGTATATATTGCACCCATGCGAAAATATTTGAAGTGCCTAGATATCATATGAGGATGACCATGCATAAATTGACGGAAGATCTCACCACCACATAATTGGCGACAATGTGTAAGTCCACCCTGCGATAATGTCCTCAGGTGCACTTCTAAGAGCATCTTGGGCGAGTACCAATGGGACGCGAATTTCGAGACGAGCGCAACCTTCTTGGGGTTTCTGGCCCATGCTACCAGCACAAGCCTTGTATGTCTCCGACATTTTTTCGAGCTGGTCTACCAGCTTCTCGAGCATCTTCGGGAAGAGCTCCTTGCACCTCCGGCGCCTCCAGATACCTTGGTGGAGCTGATATGTTGGGCATTTGTCTGTGGTGTAGACATTGATGTAGTTGATGTCATTCCTCCCCCCGAATGGGCCAGGTTCGCAACGGAAGCCCGCAAAGTCATCCAGTTGGGAGACATTGTCGAGATGGAACGTCTTTCGTCTCTGCAATGCCGCTATCTCTGCATCGCTCAACAAAGGCATCAGGTACCTGAGAATTGCTGGGTGGCAGTGTCTTGACCATTGAACGACCATTCCCGGATCATAGACCTCCAGTCCAACGTCGACAAGCCAGTTATCTTGGTCAATACGTGCTGTATCCACATGCTCAAAGAATGTATTGAAGGCTTCTTCAGGAAGTGTTCCTTCGTCATCATGAGCAGTACCACCTTTGAGCCCTCTAAGTTCATGTCCGAAATATGCCATCTCAAATTCGGGGATGTCGTCCAGACGATTTGTCAGAGCTGTACAAAACTCTACGAGGAAGATAGGAGGGACTGCCAAAGAGCCAAGGTGTCGACGGCCAGCAGTATCCTGTGATTGTACCATGGCACTGTGATAGTTGACAGGCCAATGGCTCGCCTGGGTTGGTATGACCTCCATGACTGCAGGCCAGATGCAGTCATCATAGAGTTTTGCGAGTTGCTCCTGGCGCAGGCATGGCATCACAGATGCACTGTACAGACTTGGGAAGAATATCCTTGTGAGATGCCTACTCCCGACAGTACCGAAGGCGCAATTAGGGATTTTCTCGAGGGGGGCATAGGTCACCTTTCCCTGAGAATCGATGGAGTAAGGACAAAGTACAACTATGTTACCAAGGATATACAGTACTCACATCTGGTAAAAAAATTGGACCTTTGACATGGTTTGGTTTCGTAAGGGTGTCCCTAAAACTTGCAACTGGAAAAACATTGAATGGACTCGTGTAAGGCAAGTTGCGAGTAACCCCAATGGCAGAATCAAAGTCTCTTGTGAAACGTGGTATAGCCGGGGGATGGAGCCCTTGTCTAGCATTGATGGAGGCACGGTGTGGTACTTGATCAATGAGGAATCGACCACAGAGAGCAGTGTTAATGTATTCCATTGGCTCGCGTGATGCAGCATCTTCCATCAAGATGGTGAACTCTTCGAGGGTGAACTGCTCGGTGGGCAATGTGTTGTGTGGGAAGGCCATTTTTCGAATAGATTACGAAGGAGGAATGCCTGAGGGAAACCTGAGAGGTGCTCAAATGGGGGGAAAGAAGATGCAATGAGGTCGCTGACTGTCAAAGACTTTATAAACCATGGGGGTATGTGGGCAGTTGTTTTTTTCACAGTGCTTTTTAGGTATAGGCCGTGACCAGGAGGGTCATTGCCAAGATGGGTTAGATAGAACGTAGTTTACTTGACATAAATTTGCAAAATATGTTAGAGTACCTAGGTAGTTATAGAGTCATATGCGGGATGTGTGAGCTCATCGGTACGTTCTACTTGATCTGCCACAAGGTGTGTGGAAATAAGCAAACCAATGTTGGCCTGGCTGAGTAATCGATTTGTCTAGTAAGCCACTATGGTTATCCTGTGGGGGCACACATGGACCCATTCCGGCCTGTGTAAGTTATGTTGATAAGTGACCCTTGCGCACTTAGCGGCTCACACGGACCGGACTTACAGCATGGACTGCTTTAGATAAGATATATAGGACCTGTAGATTAGATACTGTTTTGATCTGTACAATCTATTACCTATCATTGCGTCACCTATGACATCATATACTATGACATCATGCGGACTTCTCTGGACTTGTCATTGTACTACGTCTTTGTTCTTCCTTTAGATATATCTTTATTGTGATGTCATTATGATATCATCTCAGTCTGGACCCTTCTTGTTCTATACGCCTTGTTCTCCATATGCACACTCCTTTGTCCTGTTGTAGAACAATGCGCTCCTTGTATTCTGTGACCTATAGTTACTTCTCTTGTAGTAGTGTCACGCCTCTGTACAGTATAAGTAGACTGCTTGTACGCCCTTGTCCACATCAGTTCTCTCACTGCTGTGTGCCAGGTATGTTACCTCTTCTCCAATGTATCATCAGTTCTCTCACTGCTGTGTGCCAGACTCCCTTTGCTTCACCTGCAAGATCCCTGTCTCACCTCTGCTTCCAGCACTCCAGCATATCTCACCACAGTCTACTTTGTCTCTGTGAGTATGCCCTCTGTGTTTGCTGTTCATCAAGTTAGTCCAGTTGGACAAGGCACGACACATAGTTTAACACAGGGAAGGGATCTTGAGAGTCAGGACGTGATGTGTGTACAGGCGTCCAGGACGCCACACACATACACACAGACCAGCTCTATCCAGTACACATAGTCCAGGTTTGGTCCAGTGACAAGACATGACATATATGACATACTGGATGTTTGAGAGTCAGAGCGTGATGCGTGTATGGGCGTCCAGGACGCCACACACATACACACAGACCAGCTCTATCCAGTACGCATAGTCCAGGTTTGGTCCAGTGACAAGACATGACATATATGACATACTGGATGTTTGAAAGTGAGGACGTGATGCGTGTACGGGCGTCCAGGACGCCACACACATACACACAGACCAGCTCTTTCCAGTACGCATAGTCCAGGTTTGGTCCAGTGACAAGACATGACATATATGACATACTGGATGTTTGAGAGTCAGAGCGTGATGCGTGTACGGGCGTCCAGGACGCCACAGCACATACACACAGACCAGCTCTTTCCAGTACACATAGTCCAGGTTTGGTCCAGTGACAAGACATGACATATATGACATACTGGATGTTTGAAAGTGAGGACGTGATGCGTGTACGGGCGTCCAGGACTGCCACACACATACACACAGACCAGCTCTATCCAGTACGCATAGTCCAGGTTTGGTCCAGTGACAAGACATGACATATATGACATACTGGATGTTTGAAAGTGAGGACGTGATGCGTGTACGGGCGTCCAGGACGCCACACACATACACACAGACCAGCTCTATCCAGTACACATAGTCCAGGTTTGGTCCAGTGACAAGACATGACATATATGACATACTGGATGTTTGAGAGTCAGAGCGTGATGCGTGTACGGGCGTCCAGGACGCCACGCACATACACACAGACCAGCTCTTTCCAGTACACATAGTCCAGGTTTGGTCCAGTGACAAGACATGACATATATGACATACTGGATGTTTGAGAGTCAGGATGTAATGTGTGCACAGGCGTCCAAGACGCCACATACACACACACACAGACCAGCTCTTTCCAGTACACATAGTCCAGGTTTGGTCCAGTGACAAGACAAGACATACATAACCCAGGTGGAAGTGTAGTGCGTGTGGGTCGTTGCCTGGTCTGAGCAGGATGGCGGCAGCGCCGACCTTCCCTTCATGTGCCGAGCCATCTGAGTAGAATTTGATTTCCTTGCTCCCTTCTTTGTCAGCTTTCTTGGATGCTTCTTTGTTGCTCACTATTTCAATGCTCAATGGTCTCCTGTGTGCCGTTGCTGGGTTTGTTCCTATGGCCGGAATTGTTTCGAATTCGTTTGGCTTGATGTTGAACGTTTGCATGAGGTCGTGAAGGGGGACTTGTGTCTCTTGATGTTCTTGTTTGTGGCTTTTCTTGTGGGTTTGTAAAGGGGGTGCTCCAGAGGTAGCGTTGCGATGCGGGATGTTTCCCTGAAGAGATGTTTTTCTATTTTGAGCTGCATCGGGATGGTGTCTGCATGTGCGTTAAGCGTGTCAGTTGGAGAGGTGCGAAGCCCGCCTGTGATGGCTAGGCTGCCGTCTCTTTGTACGGAGTTCAGCTTGTTTCTTCGTCTTTTTATCTTCCCAATTTCACTTGATGTTTCGTTCTTTGCGGCGTGACTTCCCCATACGTCAACCGCGTATAACGTCCTTGGTATTGCGACTCCAATGTAGAGTTGATGCGCGCGGTTCGGGATGATACCACAGCTTGGTGCCGCTGCAAGGATCAGTACTTTACTACACTTGCCTGACACATACAGACACCCCAGCCACCTCAGTATCAATACCAACGCCACCAAGCCTCGCCGTCACCTACTAGCACGCGTTGGCTCCTCATATAAGCACTTCTAATATGTACTTTGCTTGTTATATAAGACCTCGAGCCTGATTTCACATTGGTATTGGCCTTCGGACTGATACTATCCCATTCTCAAACGTGTGAGCTGCCTCTGAACGGAATCGTACCATTTTACTACCGCATGACCTACTGTATCGATTATCGTCTCTGTTATCCTCTGTCAACGTCTTTCCCTTGGGTTGACTTCTTCATACTTATACTCCCTACACCCCTACACCTTGATGAGTTTCTTGCAAGGCTCCGGAGCGGTCTCAAGGCCCCAAGACCTGGGACAGACCTAACAGGCCATTTGATGTCGATTGACTGACTTCTCCGACCACAGCTCTTGGCACTATCAAGAGCCCTGTAGTGAGTCCCTCTTCTTGATGCCACTCTCCATGGACTCGTGTCTTGACTTCTTTCAATCTGGCTGAATTTCAACGATCTCACCCACTCGAACCAACCTGAACCCTGGCTTCTTCTAGGACCTGTATACGTACACAAACTGCCTGCACTTCCGAGTCGCACGTGTGAGTTCCAAATGGCGATGCCAGTGCGATTCGTGCTTGCAGTAATACACATAGCTCATGGCTGGCTAGGTTAAACTGTCATTTTGCATCTCCTAGTTACTTTCCCGCACCGCACTGGCGGACCAGACATTCCCGCACTCCGGCCAGTATACCTTCCCCTTGTCTTGTGACCCCGCTGGGTTTCTCCCTGGCCTCCACTACACATTGAGATCTACATCTCTGTTTGACAGTGTAAAAACTTCTTGTATCTACACCTATTAAGTCAGCAAATATTAGTTCCTTTTCCCTCAGGGCTTAGAGCTCTGTAGGGCAAGTTCGTCTTGTTCTCATCGTCCCCCAGTGTGCCGCACCTTCGCGCGCCCTCAGTTCCTTTGGAGCGACACGTCTCTGATTCAAACAAACCACTATACGAAGTTACGAGCCCCGCAAAGGCCTGCACGACCTGAAACATGGCTTCACGCCCCCCCCTCCAGAACCCAATGTATCCCTAGGCTGCACATAGAAGTGCCCATTGGCAGTTTAGGGTATCAGTAGGGCATTTTCCAGCAGATAAGATCCTGAAAACATGTAAGCACAGTAGGCAATTGAGTAAGATTGTTGTATACAGAGATTGTCATCAAATACAGTGATTACTGCGAAGATTATTCAGTTCAAATATAGTTATACAGAGCGATGGCACTACATTGGGTTCTGTGCCACAATGCACATGAAAGATGTGTAGAGAACTATGAGTCAGTGAGAGCGGGAAAAGCTCTGTGCACACAAGACGGGGATGCGAAAAGTGACTGTAAGAAAGTAAAGAGGGCGAGAAAGCGTGCACTACAGACCTTTGTGATGGTGCCTTTGACCAAGACTGACCCTGACAAGCTTTGCAGTCATTCAAGAAGAGCAAGTGAGACCAAGAGTAAGTACGATGTGGGGAATTATGTCCTTTATTGAGCACAAAAGCTGAGCCTTATACACATCGAGTACATGTAAGGGTGAGCAGAGCAATTTCAAAATGCCAAGTTGGCCGGTATGAGGCGAAGCGAGGGACGAGCAGTACCTTAGAGTATTGTCTTTGAGTGAACGGGCGAAGTGGCACATCCTCATTCCTCTCTTGCGTGCTGCCACCTGTCTGCCCACCTTTTCAACTGGTCTGAAGAACCTGGATCCTATCTTTTTTAGAGAGAGAACAGCCCTTTCTTCTGAAATACTATTCCATCGACAAGTGTTGGGGCGGATAATACTTCTCGAGATAAACAAAGGTCGACGCCCACCAGGCTTCGTTCCACTCACTGAAGAGGCCGCTCAGCTACTGAGAGAGGTGCGGGCGAGATGGCTCGCCTGAAATCCCAACTCCTGTAGAACCAAGTCGGCAAAGAGGAGCTAGACCGGCTAGTGCTGGGAGAGAAGGCTGCTCGCATGTCCCTGCATGACAGAGAGACTGTGGAACAGCGCAACTGGCCAAACTTATCCTGACAGTCGCCGTTTGCGCTGCCGACGTGCACTGCCACTCCCTCTCCCGCCACCGGGCATGCTCCGTGTGTCGCTCACCGTTTGCGCTGCCCAAATGGTGCTGCCGTCTTCCTCTCACCGCTGGCCTTTGCCCCGCGACGCTCACCGTTTGCCCTGTCCTTCCGTGTCTTTGGTTTCGTTGACGGAGTCTGTTCGCCGGTGCACCACTCCCAGGATCGGGCGAACGGTGCCACCTATTACAGTCAAAAAGCGCCCCAAGGCCAGCACGCCTGGGGACCCAGAAGCATGACACTACTCTACAGTGACGTGCGTGTCATGAGACAAGTTGGACGGCGTACATGAGTGGTGGCACTCCCGGGGACTCGGACAGATGGTGCTACCTACCACGATCAAAGGGCAGACACAAGTCCGGCGCACCCGGGATGGCACTACTCCACAGTGGCCTCTGCATGTCGTGAGATGGGTCGAAGGGTGCATGCGAGTGGCGCAGCACTCTTAGGGACTCGAGTAGACAAGTGGCAGTACTCCCGAGGACTCTGACAGATGGTGCTACCTATTGCGGTTGATGGGCACATGCAAGTCCGACATGCCCAGGGCTCGGATAATTGGCACTACTCTACAGTTGCGTGCGAGTCGCGAGACGGGTCGAACGATGCACGCGAATGGCGGCACCTATGAGGACTCGAACGGGTGACGCTACCTACCGCGGTCGAAGGGCACACCCGAGCCCGGCAAGCATCGGCTTACGCCACTCTACAGTGGCCTCTGCGTGTCGCGAGATACGCAGAACAGCACACGCAAGTGGCGGCGGCACTCCTGGGGGCTCAGACGAACGATGCTACCTTCACGTCAGGTGGTATGCGGAGGTGTGCGCCCCGAATAGTCATAGTGTGCCGGTTGGAGCTAGCTCGCCAACAGAGATGAGGGGTGGTGCGAACACAGGGAGGCGCGCACTCTGGATAAAAATATCTAGAGTACAGCGCGTACAGCGTGTCACGGTAGGTTCAAGTCATCCAAGCCATCCAAACCAATACTGCATGCAGTCTGGAAGCATGAACACGAATTCGTGGACACGACGACCATGTGGGATAATTATCCCCTGCAGAAGATTGGAAGGTCGTGGCGAGGGAAGACATGGTAGTAGAGGGAAAGAAAGTGAAGACGTGTCGCGTCGCGCAAATTAGCTGAATCCGTCACGCAAAGTCACGTGACCGCTGCGTCATTTCCTTTTAGGAAATGATTGCTAATCAAATTCGAAACGTTTGTACTGTTTCTTTTTTTTTTTAGAAGGGCACTTTTATTTTAGATATCTAGTTTGTCTACGTGTAGACGACTAAATACCCGTAAATAAAGTGCTAAGTAGTAGGAGATTTACCATCAGCTCTACCTAGCACACTGTGTTGCCGGGCCTAGAGGGGAACCGGTTTGTGAGGGAAAATGCGCTTACGCACATCCCCTGGTAGGGGGGATAGTGTGGGACTCAGACACAGGGCAGCCGCGGTTAGGTGCAGTGTGGTCTCCTACCCACTAAAACCTCACAGATCTCGAGCCAGTTGGGGGGGGGGGGCTCTGGGTGGAAGACGTATAGAGTTTTACGGAGGCGGGCAGCTGGATAGGTGAACAATGTGTGAGTGGGAGTTCCTGAGGAGAGCGTATGCTCCTCTCTCCTAGATATTATTCATAGATAATCGTTTAACTACGCTAATATTACGATTATCTAATATGTCAATCTAGCCTCAGTTTGCCGGACTTTGTCCGTTCCGGGCCGTAGCCCAACAAGACGTGTTTCCAGGTGGCTTTGACAGTTTTGTTTTCTTCGTCAGAGGCTTCCAGGGTGTTTGTGTTGGTGAGCAGTGAGCTGACGTGTCCAGTTTGTCCTTGCTTGGATATTGTATATTCATGTTTGGTGGTGGTTGCTGTGCTGTTGTGTCGAATTGACTGACGTGTCTATTTGGCAACTGTTTGGCCAAGTTGTGCTTCTGTTTGGTGTGTTTGGTGTGTGAGTTGGACGTGGCTGGCATGGGGGGCGAGAGGCGAGTGTGCATTGAGTTCAATGTTGATGTATACCTAGTGCTACGACAGCGTGTCATTTCGCTGTGTCTTTATCAGAACCTCTATGCCAGCTCATTTGTTCCTTCCTTCTGAATCGTGTCTGTCAAAGTTCACGTCTTCTCATTTTCTCACTCTTGCCCACTCTTCTGCTGTCCCTTCTAATGTTCTTTTCCATTTCCCCACCTTATCGTGCCCATGTGCCGTAACCTTACCCCCCCTGGTAATTTGTACCTGTGTATTCATTATAAGACCCATCCGCAACCGTGACAATACATATGCGCACCATTGCCATTTTGCCACTCCATCCCACAATCAATGTCAGCTCGACGTCTTTCGGACGTAATTCTTGCCGTAGGCCCTTCTATCTGGTCTTTCCAGGCCTGGCAGCTCAGGACTCAGAATCTCGTCCCTCCCTTCGACATCAACGCTACTCCTGCCAATACCCATCTTGCCTCCTGGCAGCTCACGGTCATCAAGAACCTCACATATGACATTCATTCACTTCCCACCTATGATGAGCGCATACGCTTCATTCTCCGGGCCCAAAAGTCCCTCGCGAAGTTTCAACATGCCCCTGACGCCTGGGACGCCTGGGTCAATGGTCACATTCGGTCCTGGAGTCTTCAGATTGACACTGAGCGAATCCTGTACGGCTTCGGTCGTCACCCTTCACAGACATACGGATATCCTACCGAGGCTCGCATGGTCAGTACAATTATTGTCACCTTCATCCCCCTCTGCTTACTTTTCATCAAGGATGACCTCATCCCTTTGGTCCCATTCGTCGCTGAGGAACTTTTTGGTGTGGATGCATATATGAATCCAACAATCCCCCAACCAATAGTGAAGGATGAACTTCACAAGTTCATCGTAGACCTGCTCCACATTGTTTGGCATTCCGCAGTAGCAACTGATCATTAAAATGTCTGATACTTCACCCGAATACAAATGAGCGCTGTACGGAACTTGCACTAAAAGCTCACAGACCCATCTCCCTTCTCGAGACCATGAGTCAACTCCTGAGGAGGTAGTGGCCAAACAGCTACAATACGACATGGTCACGTACAAACTGATCCCCACCAACAAATGTGGAGCACCTCCCACCTTCCCTGCTAACCCTGTCACGGCTGCATCATCGTCGTAGCACGTGCTGGATTGGCTTGCGTCGGACCTCCATCAGTTGTGGCCATAGTCGCAAGTGGCTGTGGGTCGACCTGAGGTCGACATCGGGTGGTGGTGAATTCGGTAGTGGCGTCGCGCGAATGGTGGGTGGGTGCGGTTGCGAGCCGGCTGTGAGCACGAGCGCGTTGTCAGCTTAAAAGGACTAACACCAATTTAATTATTTTTTGCTTTTTTTGTTGTGGAGGCAGTTTACGATATCTGCAGGCGTATGTTGGTCTGTGTATCTGTATAACTGGGGTGTTGGGATTCACGTCTGCAGGCCGTACTTTTTGCTGCTCGTACAGGATACGAGGGTCACGGTCTTGGTCACGGTGGTGCATCATCTCAATCTCTTTGTGGGCACTGTTTATCCCAGGTTTTTTCACTGCAAGATCCCCACAACAAACGGGTCTCTTCAGACACACTTTGGCCATCCAAACCACAACTTAAAGGATCCCGCACTTGATCCCGCATTCCTTTCCTCCCACAACACACTTCTGTAACGCAAGCCAATCATCCTATCTTCTCTCCCACCCTTTCGGACCTTATTTTTGTATCACTTTATGCACGAATTTTGCACTGCCTGCTCAAGGTGTCACGGTGTTGGAGTGTTCAGCCACACACGACGCACCAGCGTCGGACAGTCTCGGGCCGGCCGAACTAGAAACACATGAGTGCGTTAGGTCGGGCTCAGCTGCTCGACTGCGGACTCAAAATATACTCTATAAACATAATTTTCCCTTACACAAATACTTCGCAGCTCACGTAGTACAACCTCAGCCTTTTCTCCCAAACGGCTGAGGCTAGTAGTTTACTCTATTCCGTCTTATGGTACTTTTACTTACTGTGTACTTAGTCGCGCATTCTCGCGCTCCTACACCAGCCATATTGTGATCGTGAGTTTGATCGTGAGTTAGGATGAATTACAGTAAGTTGTCCCATCTTTAGTGAAGTCAACCCTACATTGTGCCCGAAAGTCCACCCACACACGGTCCCACAGAAAGCCAAAAATCGGGATAGGCTAGGTCACAGTTGACGAAGTCGACATCTAGTTCCCAATTGAACAGGAATCAGAATCAGAATGTATTAAATTATCAAACTGCTGTGACTAGCCTCTCGTTGCCCATTCCTGGTTGTATCTGAACAGTAGGCCATCAGGCACGTCACCTAGGCTGGGGTACACACTCTGCATAGGTGTATATGGGATTGACGAGTGCTTCTCATGTCCAGCCCGACTGGGATGCACGGACCAGAAAGAGTCTGTGCGTGGCGTCCTGGACGCCTGTGCACACATCACATCCTGACTCTCAATTTCCTTTCTTCCGGTATGTTATGTGTGTCATCTCTCTGTGTGGCGTCCTGGACGCCAGTGCACATATCACATCCTGACTCTCAAATATCCTTCCTTCCAGTATGTTATGTGTGTCATCTCTCTGTGTGGCGTCCTGGACGCCAGTGCACACATCACGTCCTGACTCTCAAAATCCCTTCCCTTCAATGTGTTACATATAAGTTATGTGTGTCATCTCTCTGTGTGGCGTCCTGGACGCCTGCGCACACATCACGTCCTGACTCTCAAAACCCCTTCCCTTCAATGTGTTACATATAAGTTATGTGTGTCGTGTCTTGTCCAAGTGGACCACACAGACTGGAAAGAGCCTATGTCTGTATGTGTGTGGCGTCCTGGACGCCTTTGCTTTAAGTATAGTCAAACCCCTCATAACCTATCAGTACAATATATAAAAACTATATATCCTCATAGCTAGTACACCTCCCTCTGCCATGCACCAGTCCCCTTCCCTCCTGCAGCCCGCACCGAATCTAGAACGGAGAGCACGGAAGTGACTCGCAAGGAATATACATAATTAAGTACCCAGATATGTCAGGCCTGGCAGATTTATGGTAACGTAGTGCGTATTGGCTTATTACTCGACGCCTCGATCAAGGCCTTGATGTCACAACATCTTTGCTGTCCTTCATTTTTTTCTTGCTGTTCATCATGCATTGAGTTTGATCTATTGTTCACAATGACTCCACATGGTAGTACGGTACGATAATCCGGTCGAAATACGTTTGTAATTACATGACTAAAAGAAAGCTCAGGCACGGAGGCCCAGCGCCCAGCGCTCGAAATGGTGCGGGGACAAGACACCTGGACCATCGAACTGTTCTGGAAGCTCACCGTTTGCCTTGGCTGCCCTTCCACTTTTTGCCAAAGTCCTTAAATGATGTGGACGAGTCCGGGGAAAATCGTTTCGCGCTCGCCTTGTGCTTTAACGGACGCAAAGATGGGCCCGTCTCAACACTCAGGAACTGCTCATCTGTGGCAGGCATCGATAGTCCAGAGCTGTTACCTTGCCTGTACATTCCCTTCTGCGTCACACCTTCCTTGCTCCCAGTCAGTGACTTGGACTTGGACTTGCCCGCGCCCACTCGCTGTCGGTTCGACGACCGCTCGCTTCCTGACGAACTTGCTCGGCTCAGGCTGCGGCTGCGCTTAGAGCCGGCTGAAAGAGAGGTTGCTCCCAACTCATCGGTGCTAGTGCCAGGAAGGCTCGCCAATTCAGTGAGCGGAGAGTCGGAAAAGAGATCACCATCTGCTTTATGCATTCAGTTTTTCTTGTGCACAACAGTCCCATCACTCACTGGTACTCACCTCCGATGACCATGTCCATATCTGCATCCACCTGCACTGCGGGGATATCTTTCCCTATTGCTGCTTTCACATATTGTTCCGACAAGGCTCGCAACGCTTGTTCCCTTGCTTCCAGAAGCCGCAGACCCTCAGCATGGTTCGCGTCTCTCAGCGCACCACGGTGGTCACCAAGAATGAGTAAGCAGGCCTTTACATATTTGAACATGTCTGGGTTGGCAGAGGACTTGAGCTCTTCTATCTGCTCGTCGTAATCTGGGTCCACCTGGTCGATGACACCTGTTGGCAGATTGAATGGTGGGATCAGTTCCTCCAGCTCTGCAATGGTCTTGGGAATGCCCTTCTCTCTCTGGTCGGAGGTG
Source organism: Lactarius indigo (assembly GCA_025766275.1). Classification (NCBI taxonomy): domain Eukaryota; kingdom Fungi; phylum Basidiomycota; class Agaricomycetes; order Russulales; family Russulaceae; genus Lactarius; species Lactarius indigo. The sequence goes on along the minus strand of JAFKAC010000018.1, from coordinate 23,644 downwards.
GACTTCTGCAGCAAAGGGGAAACCTCAGCCCTCAGTATGCAGAGTTTACTCAGGTACTACCTCCTGTGTATGTTTGCCCTTCGAACTCTTCGCTGGTGCGTTCGAGGTCGAAATCACTGAGCCAGCAGCAGGCTCGACCTCTGTTCTTGGCTCTGCCTGCTTTGGCTTCCCCCGTCTACTGGCATGTGGTGCTGCGGCGGTCTTGGTCTTCTGCTCCCTCCCCTTCGGTAACGCTTCCACCTTGCGTTTCTTGTTGGACACGCTTGGCTCCTCGTCTGGAAGCTCGACCACCATGTCATCTGTGATGTCCTCCTCATCACCGAGCTCCAGCGCTTTCCCTGTTAGTCACTCTCTGTCAGCATTCAAGTTCTCCATCTTTCCACCTCATTCCACACTCACTGAGCTTGTCTCCGATGTTGGCAAATGACTCCAGTATGAAGCCCTTGCTGAATGATATGTTGTTCAGGAAAATGTCAGGAGACTTTGCCCCAATCAGCCGATAGACCTTCACAGTCTTTGGCTGGGGGTGCCTCCAAATACGCCCAATTAGCTGCTGGTCATCCAGCGCAGACCATAGCACGTCCTATGATTGTTGCATCACATATCAGTTATTTTGGTCACATGATCATTTGTACATACGACGATAATGAGAATATTTGCGAATGCGATGTTGAGCCCCACTGAGCCCACATTTGATATGAGCAGAACGCGCTTTCCATCGCGTCTGCTCTCCTTGAATTGCTTGAGCTTCTCTGTCCTCTGCCGCAGTGGCATAGACCCATCGATCCAAAGCATCTTGATCTTGTTCGCTTCGAGTACCTGCCAGTGGCATATAATGATCAGCAATTAGATATTCGGCCACACGTCTAAGACTCCTTGGTGCTATGTTTGGGGACGTACCATGTTTATCAAGTTGAATGCGGTCGTAAAGTATGCGTATATGATAACCTTGTCAGGCAATGTAGATGCCTGCTGTTGCCGCTGCTGCTTCTGAGATGAGCTGGTCACTGAGTGAGACCACGGGATATGTCGCGTTGGGAATATCATCGGTGCACCGTCCTCTGCCAAGTGGTGCTTTAGGATCTCAACAAGTGAGTCGAGCTTTGCCGATGGTACCCTTCTGTATAAGTCTGGGTCGTCGGCTTTCACCGCTGGTCCAATCTTCGCACAGGAAGGGTGGAGCAGACTTTGCCGAATCTTCAGGTAGAATTTCTGTGTCATGGGTCAGTTCCCTTCCTCTCGAATGAAGGCACATTGACACTCACCTCCCCTGCAAACCGCTTCACGAATGACTTGTCGTCAATTGCTTGCTCAGAAAGTGTCTCCAATGCGTCGTACTCGTGGTCATATAACTCGACCACACATTTATGCTCCTCATACGGTTCAAGTCCAGAGATTGTGTTGTCCATGAAGTCCAGTGAGTTCACCGTCCGCCGTATTACAGCCCCCTTGTACTTCTCCCGAATCTTCGTGATCCACGACGCAGTCTCCAACCTGGTGTGTACTTCTGTCGGCGGTGCATCCTTCTCACCCTCCATGAGTGCACGCAGTTGCCCCTCCAGCTCGTCCTGATTGGCTGCCTTCTTCTGCTTGTTGTCTGCTCGTTTGGCACGACCTAGCTCTTTCTTCATCTCATCAAACTCATGGTCATAAGCATCATCAAATTGGGGCAGCCCAAGAGCCTTCCCGATGTGCCACAAATCCTGCGGTCGAGGTCATCGTTAGCTCTCAAATGCGCGCACACTCAACCTCTGGTATACGCACATCAGCTCGCGTAGTCACCGGTGTCGCCGTCATCCCAATGAATATATCAGTTTTCTCCCGTAGTGCACGCACCGCACCATACAGCTTGTTCGCATTTCTGAAGCCATGTGCTTCGTCGATCGCGACCGCGAGATACTGTCGCCCAAAGATGGACTGCCCTTCATGCGCACCCGCACGTGCTGCCATCGTCGGCTTACCTCGGCCATGCAGTACATGGACAAAGCTAGAATCCGACATCAGTGCCTGCAGCGTCCGACTGTCAGCCAATCCCTCTGTAATTATAGACATGGCTCATGCTAAACGCGTGCTCACTGATGTGGACGTGACATACAGCCTCATGCCTGCGGCCACCTTTGACCGTTCAGCCACCTCTGTCCATAATCCCTTGCGCTGCAACAACCCTCCAGTGACCTTGACCACATCCAGCGAGCCAGCTTGCAGAAAGCGCACACACTCGGATGTCACCTGGTCCAAAAGAGGTGGTGGCACGACAATCAAGAACGGGTGATCGGGTAGCACGGCATGTTCCAGCCCAGTCTGACCATCCATTCGTCGTCCCTTTCATATGTGTCATCTTGGGTGTCTCTGAACTTATTGCACGATAAATATTGCTTACCCCACATCCCTGGGTATCTCCCGCTCTCCCTGTGCACCATACGGTAGTACGCCAGCATTGCAAAGAAGGCTAGGACCTGGACAGTCTTTCCGAGCCCCACGTCGTCCATCAACAAGACAGGTTGCGACGCCTGCGCGCGTTCGACCATCCTTGTAACCCCGACGAGTTGGTGCCATCGCAAGGAAAATGGTTCCATTCTACTGGCACCAGATTCCCCAGGTGTGTCAAGCTCTTCAGAAATTTCATCCCTGAAGAATGGGATCGCGTGTCTCTCCAACCCGAGCAGTTGGTACAGTTCCTCAGGTGTCTTCTTCTGCAGGTGTTCCACCCCCTCAGACCAGTCCATCGCGGGCTCAGGCGCAAAGTCGAACACCACCTCGTCTTCCATGTGGGCCTTCTCCAGCTCCAGGCGTTCTGACAGTTGCTGGCACATTATGTCGACCTCTCTACCCGACGCCAACCTCATCACCGCATCTCGAAGATTTTTGTTCAGTCCTGTGGTAGGGAAGGTGGCTGGCGTCAGTCTCACGCCCCTGTAATCGAGTGCGCGTGTTACCGCCAAGTTAACCAGGCTCACCTTTGACCGTCTCAGGGGCGACCTGCCCAGTGAGCACTTTATACATTTCTCCGATATTCCCCAGCTGTTCCTTCAACACGTCCCCACTTGGCTTGTCCCCAAAGGCAGTTGCGAGCACCATCAGGCGGTCTACTTTCCTGAACCACGGCTGAAAATCGGCCGCCTTTGGTCTGTAGTCGTTATCGAAACGACTGAGCTCTAGAAAGCGGTCCATCGTCAATATACACTGAAGGTGCATTGTTACTTACTCTCATACTCCTGTTTGACTTCCTCCTTGCCTTTCTCCAGCCGAGCGTATTGGGTCTTCACTGCCTTTCGCGTCTGGTTCCAAATGTACGATAGCAACGTCGAGACGAAGCTGCTGATGTCAGGTTTGACAAATGGGTGTGCGATGTCAGGGTCCACAAACGCGTCATTGCCGAACAACGCCTCCGCGATTGCTTCCACTGCTTGTCCGATCTGGGCGTCCTTCATCGTCGGCACCTTGTCTACCTGGGCAATACAACTCATTGAGCGCTCACATACACAAGGCAATCATTATCCCCTCGACTCACCGTTCCAAATCCCATGACCATCTGTCGTGGGTGGCGTCCGTGTATGTCCAATACTGCCTCCACATCCTTCCGAACCCGCCAGCCTGGGTATTTTGTCTTGAACCACTTCACCCATGCGTCCTTCCCCACCTTGTCATTGTCTTCTTCCTGGGCGAGCTCTTTGATCCGTTCATGATAGGCTGTCATTCCGTGCACCCGGCTGGCCAGCGCTCTCACAGCCTCCAGCTCGCGGGGATCTAGTCCAGTCTCTGTCGAGGCATCGGCGGAGAAAGGTGGGACAGCGTCTTTTGTACGCTCTCTCCAAACGGGGTAGTCCCATATGGTTTTACCAATAGCAAAGACTGCATCGGCGACCGTTCCAGAGGGCATAGCAAGGTGAGAGCAAAATAAAAGTGCCTGGTTTTCAGCCTGAGAAAAGTGGGATTCGCAGAGTTTGCGTTGACAGACACCCCGCACTATATACCTCCTCCCCCACCAGCGCGGTGCCTCAAAGGCCCATCCCTCACATACACATCATTGAATCTCCACGTCAGCGTTGTTGGTGGCAGCCACGTAGTTCTCGTCAAAAGGTTCCTATCATCTACCCGGCAGATTCTCGGATCACTTCATTTGAGCCATGCATGGTAGCGTTCGTTCTTGTGTCGCCCCCTCCACATTCTTGCTCCACGTCGCCCTTCCATATGGATTTTTCTAGTATCACTTCAGCATCAGCTTTAATCCCACACTTGATTCCACAGCAGCACGACAGCGTGTCGTCTCGCTCTGGCTCCTTAACAAAACTTCTACGCCAGCTCATCGCTCCTTCCTTCGTGCCTGTCAGCGTTCACGTCCTCATTTTTTTTCATTCCTGCCTACCCTTCTGCTGTTCCTTTCCTATACCCTTTTCCATCTCCACCTTATCGCACTGGCATGTCGTAAGCCTGGCTGGCGGTGGGAGCCACGTATCAGAAAAAACATGTCACTTTTTTGAGCCCCTCTCAGTTTCCAGACGTGGCAGAAGCGGTAGAAGCTGGAAAGGGGTTTTTGCTTTCGGTAAGCATGGCCCAAATCTTCCGAAGGACCCCTGGATGTGCAATACCTTTCAAAGTTCTGCTAGAAGGATACTTACCGGTCTGCAGCTTGGCGAAAGATACTGAGAGGGTCACTCGAAAGATCATTCAAAGAACATGAGAAATAATAATGTCTTCTGCGTAAACACTAAAACACACTAAGCTGAATATCACTACGCTGGATATGCTGTCCCCGCCGTCCTCGCCGCCGCCGTCTCGTGCGCTTCATCGTCGCGCACTTCGTCGTCGATCATCGCCGTTACGGCTGTGGCTGCGGCTGTCTTCAGCGCGCGCTTCGTCGTCGCGGTTGTCATGGCCATGGTCGCGTTATCGTCACTTCGTCGCTGTGGTTGCGTCGTTGTAATTGCCATCACCGTTGCTGTCGGCAACAGAGTCGGGGTGGTAGCAACGTGATCCGGGGAGGCGGGGGAGTTGCCGCAATGACCAGGTACAGCGATGGGGTAGCGGCAGTTGGGAAAGACGGGGTCGGTGCATCGTTGCATGGGCAAAGGAGTCGATGCGGTAGCAACTGGCGAATGGGAGTGCTTTCATGCGCGCAAGGAACGGCGGCAATGTTGTGGCTGCCGTTGTCCTACCCTCGATGAGACAGAACGGAGGGAAACAAGAAAAAACAAAACAAAGCTAAATGTTTTGTAAGTGGCGCAAAGTGGGAGTGGTAACTCGTAAGTGGTGATGTACTGGCGGGTGTAAAGGGTGCCCTGTGGATGCGCGAGCTGGAATGGAGATGGCAGGGATAAACATTACCTTTTTGCGGGTGGTACTACAGTAAGTACAGTGAGCGACTCGCGTGTACCTTCGAGGGGTATGAGGGACAGGTAGGCGGTCATGAGGCGTAAAGGCGGGGGAGAAGGCGAAGGCAGGATGTACACACTGGTTTGTAAAACGGCAGCTTCAGAGTTGCAACGACGATGTGGCGATGGTGATGACTGGGGCAGTAGCATCAAAGGGCACCTTGTCAGCCAACATGGTCTTCTGTATGCAGTTCTATGGATAGTTGCAGTTGTGGAGCGTGGAGCGGGGCAGCTGTGAAGCGGTTGGGGTGAATGAAGGCGTGGTAACGTACTACTGTATCACATACAAGCTATTGCAAATGCACAACCTTTCTGTGCACGCAGATCCCAATGATCTTCCAGAAAAAGTAGAGATCTGCCAAAACAGGGTGTTAGTGCATGTAAAGGAGACTTACTATGACAATTTTGGACTGACCAGGTTGAAGCGATCAACTTGTGGAAAGGAACGAAGTGAAAAGCATCCCACAGGTGACAGACACGTGACGCCCAGTAAAAAAGGAAAGTCAGGATTAGTCACCAGCGGTCCGGCAGGGGTCGGGTGTGGGTCGAATTCGGGTCGAATCAAGAGGGTGTGTCTGACCAGGAAAATAAATGCGGTCACGGTGTCTTCACCGATTCAATTTTCTTCAGTGATTTAGACTACAGTACTGTAGCTATGAGCGCTCGTCTCCACTCCTTCCATGTTATCTATTCACCCTCTTATCTCTATGGAACCCCATCGGGCCCCCTTTTTCTCAAGCCCCACTTTTCCCCAACCTCTTATAAGTTCGGTCTTTCTTTCTCTAGGCTCCAAGCATAAGGTCAAGCGATGTCGGCAGACATTCGAAAACGGCGCAAACAAGCCATTGCCAGTGCTGATGAAGAGCTACTCGCCGAGCTCGGTTACAAGCAGGAATTCTGGCGAGCCTTCAAGCCAATCGAGGTATTTTTTCGTCCTTATTTCCCCGTCACTTACTCAGGGACCAACCCCCTCATTCAGGTTTTCAGAATCGCATTTAGCATCGTTGGTCTCTTGCCACCTATCGCGTTTGTCCCAGTTCTCCTTTCCCCATGCATCCTTACCAAGTAGTCTCTGGCTGCAGCTCGGTCTTGTTTTACTCGTTACCGAATGGTGGTCCTGCGGCTATGGTTTGGGGGGTCCGTTTCGCTTCACTCCTTACAAAAAATCCTACAACGTACTCAGCGGTTTCTCTAGTGGGCCGTCGCCAGTTTTTTCATCTTCATCGTCGGCCTGTCGGTAGCAGAACTTGCCTCAGCAGCTCCGACATCAGGTGGCGTATGTTGACGCCCAAAATCATTGACCCGCTCACTTCGTCTGCACGTGACAACAGTCGTATTTTTGGACGCGCTCTTTATCCTCCCCAAAATGGCATAATCTCCTAGCTTGGATCGTCGGATGTCAGTCTCGCAAGTCAGGAGTGGTGACACCGTCTTACCTTTCTCTCTTACACAGATGCCAATACCATTAGGTCCATCGGTGCGGTTGCTTCGGCTGACTGGGGCGCAGCGATTCAAATCATGGCTGCGGCTGGCATCGGGTCGCATGGTTCCTTTACCCCTACGAATTCGCAAACTTTTTTTGTTGCTCCACTCCTATTCCTCGCTCCGACTTGCTCACCGGGGTTACTTGCAGCGGCGTGTACATCAGCATCGTGCTTAGTCATGCCGTTATATGCTGTTTGGGGACAAATGTATTGGCACGATTGCAGAATGCGTATGCTGCATTGGGCATGCTGTGAGCTCTTTTCCAGGTGCCATTTTGTGCGATGCGCTCAATCCCAATACCTCCCAGGCTCTGTCCTGCTGTCATTATCGCGCCCCCTGCTGCGACTCCCAGGGAGCTCAAGAATAGCGCAAGCTATGCCCCCGGAAACTTCACGAATTGGGCGTCCACTCCTAATTCATGTGGCAACTGAACACTGACCTAGGAACTACAGCGTGTGACTGAACAGATGGCTTTGCGTTTATCTTGAGCTTCTTGGCACCGCTTTGGACCGTATGTGCGTCTTGCCTTTCAAATCAGCGCTTGTGACCGCGTACAGACCAATTCCTCCTTACCATACAGGCTCGTTTGACCCCGCTGTACATATCTCTGAGGAGGCTTCGAACGCAGCAATTGCTGTTCCATGGGGCATCACCTGGGCCATCGGCATGGGTGGGGTTCTTGGGCGGGGTACGCCTCACCCTATCGCCCGGGCTGCGACTTGATCCGAATCCCCGAGATAGCGGCCGTTGCGACTCTCGCGTTCTGCACGGGCCAGGACCCCGGGGGCATCGTGAATAGCAGCTTTGGTCTACCCATGGCTCAGATTTCCTTTAATAGCTTCAGTCAAAAGGGCACACTTGCCACACGGTCGCTCATCATTATAGCACAGTATGTGATGGGTTCTAGTATAGCCCGTTTTTCTGCCCCTTCCCCCTGGCTGGCAGCGAGTTACGGCTGGGCTGGCAGCCTTTTTAGACGCCTGCTGCGTCGCGCCAATCTTTCGCCCTGTGGGTCTCAAATTTCTCGCCACCGGCGACTCTCTGACCACTGCTACCGCTCAGTGCGCGGGACGGCGCTCTCCCGTTCTCCAGCTGGCTGTACCGTATGAACGGTGCACCAAGACACCAGCCAACACACCGCCGTCGACAATCCAGTAGATATAAATCCTCCACCGCATCCTTCCGTTTCTCCGCTGTATTTAATCAAAGTAGCGACCTCCACGCAGCGAGACCTATTGTGACGTCAGATCAGAATGGCTATGGGAGCCAGTATGGGGCCTGAAAGAAACGGAGCGTACGCATTGGCCCTCATATAGCACGGCAGCGACAGGTAGCGCTAATTAATGGTTTCGTGCCTCAGATATTTGCGCACCGGTGATAAAGCTAGCGCCATCCGAGGCAAAGCAAGACACGAGGCCGGCCGTGTCCTCTGGTGTTCCAAGGCGCCGAACCGGTGCACTCGCAGTGGCCTAAAACCTCGCTCACATTAAAGTTCATTGCGCAGGTCAAGGGTGTGCTCACGGCATCAAGCGGTATCGGGCTAGTCCCACCGGTGGCTCTCAGCGGATGAACTATTGGAGGGTGAGAAGCAGCGCTCAAACAAGAGAAGAAACTGGCTCATAGAGGTGCCCATTAGTCCGGGAGAATACGCATTCGCGGCGATCCTGTACTTGCCAAACTCCCGGGCTGTAGACACCCCCCAGCGCCAGCCAATGAGAGCGAAGCACCTAGTTCGGTAAAAAAAGATGTGCCAGCCGCTTGCGTGAGGCTGCAAGCAGCAAACTTGGTTGCACTGTACGCCAGGATGATGCCTGGGGCTGCGTTCGTATTAGAACTCCGTCCCGCTACAGCGCATAGGGGGGAAGAAACGACCCTGTTTTCCCGATAACGAAGCCACCCCTGGTGTAACCGCGGGTCAATGTGAAAATTTTAGAATTGAAGCTGACTGGGTGGTGGGTACCGGTGATACGCCCACAGCGGCCTTGTGCGATCATTTGCCTCCCGGCGTGCTTGTAGCACAGCGTTGTGCCACGAGCATTGACCGCCATCAACCGGTCGAAGCTCTCAACGGTAACTGCTGACGCCCCTAGTTAGTAATGCAAGGCTAGTGCCTTCTCTAAAAACATACCGTTCAGAAATGACTCAATGGTAATTATTCCCGCATTTGCCACCATCTATTGAAAGTGTGAGTGCCAGAACGCCAATCGCCGCTACAGCACCACCAACTTATCGCGCCGAGGCTTGCATGGCTGTCTGAACCATCTTCTCCACTTCTGGTTCCAGAGAGACACCCGCGGGGACGCCAAGTGAGCGCCGCCCTTTGCCCTCAATCTCTTTGACAAGCCCATCCAATCCCAGGGTACCTGATACGTCGTTGACTGCGACATCGAAGCCGTCCTCGGCGAGACGGGGGGCAATCGTACACCCGATTTCACATGCTGCACCAGTTGTGGATAGCCCAACCCGTCAAAACGCCCATCCAAATGTGGCAGAAAAGGGCATTCGGTTGGCGGCGGAGTAAAGTGTCCAGCTGTAGACTACTATCGTTCCCACACCTCTGCAAATTCTGAAAGATCATAGTAGATCAGTACTTTCCCAGTTTCCTTTCTCCCCAAACAAAATACACTATATTCTCTAACATATGTAGATACAAGATCACACAGTATACTGAGGATCAGAGAAAAATCGTGGTCATTAAAAATCGACAAAGGTAATGGGGTGGTCTCAAAAGCATCCCTACCCCCCCAGATCTGACCGATCCCGACATTCCTACGGGACCTCGCCTCACTGTGATGTTACTATCCATTACTACAGTGACTCTACAAATTTTGGAGTCAACAGACGGAGGCGATCAAGCTGGAGACAAAAAGCTCACCGAAGCCCATGGAAAGGTGACAAAACGTGACCCAATTCGGCAAGCAATTGGAACTCCTCTTTAGGCACAAAACGGCACCTTCGGCACAGGGAACTTTCATGGCAGGCTCGGACTGACTCGCATCGCCACTTTTGCCAAATGCCAACCACTCCGCCTGCCGCTAGTCTGCCGCCACAGTGACAAAGTGTGACCAAAAGCTGCAGAGGTGGTACTCATTGCTCCACATTGAACGGATTCAGAAACAAATAAATAAAAATATGATTCTGGTGGGATATAAACATATCTATTACTATGTACAGAATGAAGTAGCTACGATGTGTTGTTGAAGCTACAAAAAAAGATTACCGTTTTTTTGCAGAGGTGTGGGAACGATAGTAGCTCTTACCCGATAAATCTTGGCGCCAAGTCTGCGCCACCAAACGCCCCAACCCCAGGGTGGGAACCGCCGTGCTCGACTTGGTCAGCAATCGGCTCCGCGGACCGGTCACCGCGGTGTGACAGAAGAAGGCACGAAGGCGCCCCCTGGCCCTGTGGGCACGTGCTACTTAGGGTGGGAGCGGAGTGGCGCGATATATCAACTTGCTCGGCCACTTCCGAACCCCCCCTTCCTTCTCCCCCACCTACTGCGCCTCCTGGGGAGGGCAAGCAGCTGGTGCCGACCCTGGTGCCAGCGCCTGCCCCCCCCCCCCGCCCTACCCCGCCGGCACAGGAAGGAGGGCAGGCAGCTGGTGCCGACCCTGGTGCCGCGCCTGCCCCCTCCCCCCCCCGCCCTATCCCGCTGGCACAGGAAGGAGGGCAGGCAGCTGGTGCCGACCCTGGTGCCGCGCCTGCCCCCTCCCCCCCCTCCCCCCCCCGCCCTACCCCGCTGGCACAGGAAGGAGGGCAGGCAGCTGGCGCCGACCCTGGTGCCGCGCCTGCCCCCTTCACCCCGCCCCGCTGGCACAGGGGTGGGGGGGGGGGCAAGCAGCTGGTGCCGCGCCTGCCACCCCCCCCACCCCAACCACCCACACCCACCACCACCTGCCCTACCGGGGCGGAGGCGGGGGGGACAAGTAGCCGGTGCCGACCCTGGTGCCGCACTTGCTTCCCCCGCACCCCACGCAGCCCACTGAAATCAGCCAAGGGGTGGCAGGGGGGGCGCATCACCTCGGCTATGGCTGCAGGAGCGGGGGCAGGGCTGGTGATGCAAGTAAGTGCCTGCAGCCCACCCCCGCCCACCTGCTGCAGGTTTGTCCGGCGGGGCCTAAGCTGGGCCAGAATCGGCAATAGGGCCGGTCGCCCCATCGCGCAATGCGGCGGGATGAGCGGGGGTGGGGGGTGCGCGAGTGAAAATGATCTTTGTGGAGTTAGGTGCCGCCGGGCATCTAGCCTCGGTATTTGAAGCCACAAATGTGGAGTCAGTGGACTTTCATACCCTACCTTAGGGCCGGTGATCCTGCTGCAAAGGGGACCTCAATTGAAGGGTGGCAGCCGCCCTTCTTTTTAGCGCGGTCCCAAATCCTATGGCGGGCGTGAAGGGCACCAGGAGCACAGATCTTCAGACAGAGTAGCCAAGTGCAGACCATCACTCACTCATAGCACGTGCTCTTCTTCTCCAGCTCAAGCGCTTGGTCTGGCTATGTATATCCTAAGTAGCAGGGTCAACTCCGAGGTGAAAACTCCACGGCAAACTTTAGTCATCGCTCGATGCAAGAAGCACAAAGCCTGGCTTGCTAAGTTCATTATTTGACCAGATACTCCTGGCTCTCCTTGATCGAACCTTTGCCTCCCCAAATGATGCCAAACCCGCCGTTTGTCACCTTGAGAAGCCTGAGTGCCAACTTCCAAACAAAGACGAAGTAGGAAGTATCCCAGACTCCCTCCCGTCGGCTCGCGCGTAAGAGACGCGTGCGCCCTCACCTTCCTATTATATCCAAACTTCGCGTCTCGTTACGCTTGGGACCGACTGGGGACTTTTGTGTCGGCGTTTTCCGGGGCGTGGCACATCGAGGTCCTTCGTCGCTATATCTGCTGTTTTATTATTGAGATGTGCGTATCTATACCGGGAATTGTTAATTAATGTACATACGCCCAAATCCATGAGCGCATGAAGTCCTTTGGAGGTCCCAGACTGCAGACTCTATACCTTGCCATACGCAGTACATGTGCGCCCCGAACTCATTACTGTCCTCTGTCATCTCTCTGAACACAGGTACTCGATATCCTCACTAGCGGAGGATGTCCTTGCTTCCCAAACGCGCGATCTGAGATATCAAGCAGTACAGTCAGCCAAAGACCAACTGGAGCGCAAGGCTGTTAATGTATGCGCCCACCTTGTCAATCACATCCCAACTTCTGCTTCGGTATCTGCTTGGGCTCTTCAGAATACACACCTGGTGCTGAGGAGAGAAGCTGAGGAGTTGACGAATAAAGACCATGGCCTTCGGTTTCATGCAAACGCTGCTACCGTGGAGCAAGTCGAGTCAACTTTCACACCCCAACTTGCAGGAAAGATTCGGCATGTTGCCCCGACTCTGTGGGCATTTATATTCACCTTACTTGGCACACTCGACAAGCGGGATCCATGTCACATAGTTGACCCCATGGCTGTCGACTTGCATGGGGTCTTTGATGAATCCGAAAGAAATCTTGGAGAGCTCGGTGAAGAAACGCCTGCCAGCGAGACTGAAAGTGATGCTGGTATTGGCTTGGATTCGGATTCGGAAGACAACTTGAGGCGCCCTCGGAAGAGAACGCAGAAAGATGTATCTGCAAAGAACATAGCCCTTCGGGTCATTGTGCGTCGCAGCTCCATTTGAACAACATCACATATTGTTTACTTACACACAGCGTACTCCAACTTCATTAGAAAACGGTTGTCTGTGCCAGTATCATCCTTAAGAGCGCTGTAACGTCGTCACGACGTTAGCTCAACTTGAGCACGAAGAGGCGATAACAACTTAGCGACGTGATAGCTTTGCCGACTTGAAGACACGAAGGTCCAAGCCCTTGTCGAAGTGAATACGCGAAGGTACACCGACAAGTCGAATATCTAAGTCACGAACGAAGTCGGACAACCGTTTTAGAGAAGAAGGAAAGGAAACAAGTGACGATTCAAGAAGACCAAGATGGCGTATCTTGGTCCTCACAAGACAGATTAAATACAAGTTGAGCAGGCTTTCAAGCGCTGCTATGAGTCACGGTAATGTAGCGTCCAACGTGTCGCGTAAGTAGCTCGAATCCTAATACTACTACTACTAGTATTAGTGGCGTAGTCCTCAGTCAGCAATCAGCGCGCAATCTCCTATCGTACTCGTAATCGCCTATCATAAGTCCGCAACTAATCTACCTTACCGCCGTAGTTGCAACCGGTACAGTAAGGGTCCGAGTCGAAACGTAACATCACCCCCTTTCTAAGCGTGAGGCCCCAGACTCACCGAAAGTCACGGGCCGGCCAGTCGCGCTGCTCGTCCGCGATACGCTCCAGGGCGGTCGCTCGCTCCAGGCGGTAAATGGAGTCTCGCCTGTCATCCTGTGCGCACTCGATCATGGCGCGAAGCTGACTCACCCTGGCTCGGAGTTGGTCCAGCTCGTAGCTGGCGGCGTGGAAGCGTGTGACCTCCGCGGTAAGCGACTCATCGTTGATACGATTGAGTGCGCGGTCGGTGATTTTGTCCGCCTCGAAGACCACGAGGTCCTCGTGCGGGTACATGGGGCGGAGCGCGGCTGATACGTGGGGTTCGGCGTAGAAGGGCTTACCGTAGACGTGCGGCGAGCCCGGTATAACTCCCAGTATGAGGGGGTCCGCTCCTCCGATGATCTGGACGTGCGACGTGTCCCTCTCTACTCCGTCTGGCCCGGTGATGGGGTATCGAATGTAATGGGGTCGTCGGTTCGCCCGGAACCCTTCAGGCGCAATGACATGCACGGGATCCTCGGCGGCGGTGAACGGACGGTGATCGGCGGCACCAGGCACGCGCACACGTCCTCGATACATGGGGGAGCCGTCGGAGTAGACGAGCCAGGGTGTGATGAGGGGATTATCAGCGTCGCGTTTCATTCGAAGGAAGGTGTGTCTCGCCGGGTAATAATCTTCGTCGTCATGGCCAGCCTCAGCTGCCGCCATCGCTGCCGTCGCTCGCGCATCTCCCTCAGTCGGGCCGCTGCTGAGTCGAGCTGTTCCTTCTGCCACTCCGCTGCTACTCTCCTCCAACCCTCCAACTCGTACTCCATCAGCGCTTGAACACTGGTTGTTGCTCGGGAAAACTCCGCGAACGCCGATGAGGTCGTCGCTTGGGGGGATAGCGGCGATCGGCTCGCGTTCGCCGCTGTCGTTTCGGAAGACGTGGACGACTGCTCGTTCATCGTCGGGGGTAGTTGCTGGGTCTGGGAATCTGGTGATGACGTTGGCCCATTCTTGTGCGGTGATGGGCCCCTCTGCTGGTGCAGGAGGCGTCCATGGGGTGAGCTGAGTGTTCGGTACTTCGGTGTCGTCGTCCTCAGCCAAGAGGGCGCGGGCGTCGTCCGCGAGGGAGTCGAGGAGTTGCGCTTGTGTGACATGTCGCAATGGGGAAGTAGGCATAAGAGTAGTGGTAGAGCGCAGGAAGATAGGATGACTCTCCTCTGTCCTTGCGTTGCTCGTTTTAACCGTTTTTGCGTGTGTCTGCATTTCCTGATACAGGCGGAGGGCTTCGGGCGCAAAGACGTCATCCTTGTTGACCCACTGGTTCTCCGAGTCTGGGTACCCCTTCCACTTGATCAGGTACTGGAGGCGACGCCCTCTGCCGAAGTGCCGTGAGTCTAGGATGGCCTCTACCTCGTATTCTTCTTCCCCATCAATCAGCTCGGGCGGCGGTCGTGTGAAGTTTTCCCCATGGATGACGGTTTGCTTGTACGGCGTGAGTAAATCGATGTGGAATACTGGATGAATGCTCCACTGCGTGGGAAGCTCCAATCGATAATTGTAAGGGGACATCACCTGAGCTATCCGAAAAGGTCCGTGGCGTCACGCCGCTAGTTTCGCCGTAGGTTGATTGGTCCGCAAGTGTTTGCCTTCCAGCCACACGAGGTCGCCTTCCTTGAACTTGGGTGTATCTTTGTTGCGGACCCATGTTTCCTGTGCCTTTTTCATGAGGCGTTGGGCGTCCTCCCTAGCTTCTTTTAGTTGTGTCAGCCGCTCCGTTACCTGAGGGAGAGGGGACGGCTTATCCGTCCAATCCGCTTGTGGATCGTAACCCATCAGGAGTTGAAATGGTGATTTCTTGGTGTGCTCATGTGGCCAATTGTTGTGCGCGAATTCGGCGATTGGCAGATAAGCGGTCCAGTTATCTTGCCGCTCGTTTACCCAGAAGCGCAAGTACTGTTCCAGCCATTGATTCGTTCGTTCGGACTGTCCGTCAGTGCGTGGGTGATATGCTGTTGATATGTTCTGCTGGATCCCTAGGATGCGGCAGACCTCTTTGGTGAATTTGGATGTAAAGCGGGGGTCACGGTCGCTGATGATTTTGCGCGGTAGTCCGAAGCGTTTGAACACATGGGTGATGTACAGAGCTGCTGTTTCTTCCGCGGTGATTTCTTCTCGACACGGGATGAAGACGGAGGCCTTGCTGCAATCGTGATCCGTGACCGTCAGTATGCTATCGTGCCCTTTGGACACGGGGAGTTTGGTGATAAAGTCAACCGCCACTGTGTGGAATGGCATGGCCTCTAATACCGGCGTAATGGGGTGTAATGCGGCTCGTATGGGCCTTGTGTTCACTTTGTTTCGTTGGCATTCTGCGCAGCCTTGCACGTACTCGTATACGTCCCTTCGAAGTCGTGGCCACCAGTAGTGTCTCTCCAGGATGCGTTGAGTCCTCGCGATTCCTGGATGGCCGTGTATTGGCAAGTTGTGGTGGTCATGTATCAGCACCCGTTGGGTTGACGCAGGTCCGGTGATCACGAACCTGCTGTCTTTGTACCATTCTCCCTGTATTTTTTTGAGGCGATGCGGATCAGCCCATATCTTAATCACCTTCTCATCTTGTTGATGGCGTGGTTGCAGTAAGTTTGGATTTGCGGTGAAGGTGCGTGCGGTGTTGAGGGTTCGTACGAAGACTTCGGGGGGTAGGACAACCACTTCGCTGTTGTCTTCGATTCCTTGGTCGTAATCTGGTCGTCTTGACAGGGCGTCTGCCCTTCCGTTGTTCTTTCCTTTGATGTGGTGAATTTCGAAATCATATTCGGAGAGCTCTAGCACTTCCCTGGCGACCCGTCTGCTGATCTTTTGCGGCGACTTCCAGTACTGCAGGTTGAGATGATCGGAGTAAATTTTGATTTTGTGTGGGGCTCCTGCGAGTAGCGGTCTCCAGTTTCGCAGCGCTTTGACGATTGCCAGTAGTTCTAGGTCGTAAATGTCGTAATTGCGTTCTGCCTCTGAGAGCGTCGCGGAATAGTATCCTATGGGATGTCGCTTTCCGTCAGATTTCTTTTGTAGTAGGATGGCTCCCACCGCGTATCCTGACGCGTCAACTTCCAGTTCGAACGGATCTTGAAGGACGGGGTGCGCTAGTACCGGCTCTTCCATTACAAGGCGCTTCAGGGTTTTGAATGCCTTGTCTTCGTCTTCTGTCCATCGCCATTCTTCATCTTTTCGTGTTAGCTTGGTGAGTGGTTTGGCGTGGGTTGCAAAGCCGCGGATGAAAAGTCTGTAAAAGTTGCAGAAGCCGAGGAAAGAGCGGACGTCTTTGACCTTTGTCGGCGTTGGCCAGTCTTTGATTCCTTGAACTTTTACAGGGTCCATACGGGTCACCCCCCTTTCAAGGATTACCCCCAGGTAATCCATACGCGGCTGATGGAACAGGCATTTTTCGAGTTTGAAGTAGAGATCGTGCTCCTCTGCGACGCGCAAGACATCGCGAACCGCCGCTATATGGGCCGCCAAATCGTGGTCAAAATGAGTGGCAATACCAATGTCATCCATGTAAACACATATCGTAGTACCCAAACGTTCGTGTTTTGCGATCGTATCCCGATAAATGTGATTCATCATCGCTTGAAAGGTGGCAGGGGAGTTGGTAAGGCCGAAGAACATGACAGTGGGTTCGAAGAGACCAAATTTTGTCTTGAAGGCCGCCTTCTCCTGGTCACCGTCGCGGATGCGTATGTTGTTGTAACCCCAGCGGATGTCGAGTTTTGTATAGATGTGGGCGTTGCTAAGGTCAAGAATGAGGTCCTGGATTAACGGTAGTGGGTACTGATTGCGGATGGTATGGGAATTGATGACCCGGTAGTCCTGAACCGGGTGTAGTTTTCCGTCCTTCTTTTTAATAAAGAAAAAGGAGGAGGCGTACGGGGAGATGGAAGGGCGTAGGTACCCCTGTTTCAGCTTTTCCTCAAGGAACTCTTTTAGCTCGCCTTCTTCCTTTTGCGTCATGGGGTATATTTTGCAGTCTATAGACGCCGGCGCCGACGGTTTGAAGTCAATGGCGTGATCCCAAGGCCTTGCCGGAGGGAATCGGTGCGACGCCTGTTCGTTAAAGAGTTTGCTAAACTCTCCATATACTGGCGGCAGCACAGCTGCCGTTTGTTGTTGTTTCGCTGATATGGCCAGCTCCGTCGAGGTAGTGGCTCGTAGAGACGTCTCTTCGATTAATTCTTGCAGTATGGCCTCTTTTTCAGTTGTGATTAGGGCCCGAATAGTGGGCTCAGCGAGTAGTTCTTCGGCGGTGGCTAGAATTACAGGTTTCATGTCAGGGTGTATTGTTGCCGTAGCCCAGCAGATAGTAGGCTCGAAGGCGCTTAGCCATGGATAGCCAAGCACCATGTCTTCGCTCCCGAGGTCGGTGACTAGGAAAGTCATCTTCTTTATCTGTCCACGTGTTTTCACTTCTAGGTTAACGTAATGAGTGATTAACCCAGCTTTATTTTCTGTATTGTCTATATTCCATATCTTGCGTGGCGTTTCTAGTTGTTGCACCGGGATTCCAGCCCGTGTTGCCATACTTGGTCGGATGAAGTTGTCGGTTGCTCCAGAGTCAACCAACGCGTTGGTTTCAGTCGTTTGATACTCCGTTCGGACAGTCACTGGAATTCGTAGAGATCGATAGCGCGTTGTCACGATTACAGAATTACATTGTAAAGCCCTCACCCAGACTGACGGGTTCAGGCGTCCCGAAAACCCTCCTTTCCCCACAAATCTTGGAGTATGAGGTCTTTTACTTCGTCCATACTGTTGGCCACCTGCGTAAGCCATTCCTTCGCTTGTTCTCCTGCTGTTTTTGCCGCGTTTATTTGAGGTGCGGGTGTTGCGCTTGGTGCTGGCGACATGTACCCCGGCAACGACGGTGCGTACTGTGAAGGTGCGTACTGTGATACGGCCCCTTGGTAGCTGGTGGTCTCGGTCATGCGGCTACTGGTCGAAGCCGTCGGCCACTGCTGCTGGACGCGCGGGTGTGGACAATTTCGTGAGAGATGTCCTGGGGCGTGACAATTGTAACAGAGGACGTTCCTTAGGTCTCTTCGAGATCCTCCCCGCCCTCTTCCTCTGGCTCCTGGTCCTCCGCATGGCGGGAATGGCGGTGCGGACCAGTTGTGGTGTGGTAGTTTGTTGAAGTCGATGTCTTCAGACCCCGCCAGTCTCACTTTTGCACGGTCAGCTGAGGTGTCCATGGCCCAGGGATTGACTTGTGGCAAGTTTTGTGGAATCGTCCATCCCGCGTTACCACTTTGCTTCTTGGGTGGTGTCGTCATATTTTTGTATTCATTGAGCCTCGCTTTGAGGTGTATGTAGTTTTTCTGTCGTTTGAGGACCGCTCTCTTCCAGTCATCGAACGTGACAGGGTCGTCAAACTGGAATGCGTTTTTGAACAGTTCCTTGGGCAAACCCGACGTAAAAAGGTCGATGGTTTGTGGTTCGTTGAGGCGATAGTGAGCCTTCCGTGTGAGTTGTTCGAAGTCGTTGACGTACTTGTCAATATCCTCTCCTATCATTTTGAAGCCTTTGCGCAATATTGCTTGGGCTTGCTCCCGTTCGAGCGTGTTTTCAAAGCGTTGGCTGAAGCCATCAGTGACGGCTTCCCATAGTGCCGGTGTGTAGGGACTAATCCCTCGTTGTATTTGTCGATTGAGCCAGTTCAGGAAGGACAGCACCCATTTGCTGACTGCTCCGCCTTTGATGTAGGACAGGAACAGGAGGCATCTCCTGTAGTCGTTCCTCATGATGGGGGCGTCCAAGTTCATTCCCCAATAGACGTGCCACTGCGTTAAAAACTGGTCTATTTTGAGTCTGTCTCCATCAAAAATAGAAGGTGGCTCGCCGGTGAGTTTTTCATTGTGATGTCCTCCTCCTCCACCGGCGTCTCCTCCTCCTCCTCCTCCGCCTCCGGGCGGTCCACCGGGTGGTCCCCCAGGCGGTCCTCGTGGTGGTTCAGTTCTTCGTAAGTCGAAAGGAACTCCTCCTCCGGGTAGCGGTGGCGGATCTCCACCGGGTCCTCCAATTCCTGGAGGTAGTTCCAAGGCGATGGGTCTTTCTGACGGTGGGTCCCCTCTGTCGGACCCTATTGCTCGGAATATCGCGGCGTCATCGGCCGTCATTCGTCTTCCGGTTTCTGGGTTAATGGGCATGAGTATTTCCCTTGCCTCTGCTCGTATAGCGCGCGATTCTTCAAGCGCCACTTCTTCCATGGCCTGCGTGATGGTTGCCATGATGGCTGGTGATCGGATGTGAATTGGCTCTGGTTCGGTGATATGAGCGGACTCAGCTCGTTCGAGGAGGAGATCTTGTATTGCTCCTCCACTGGTTTCTGTCTGTTCTGGTTCTCGTCCTTCGCTTTCGCTTTCTTCCTGACTCTGCTCTTCCGCTTCTTCTGACACCACTTCTCCGGTGGAGTGTTCTCTTACTTGTCCGTCGATGGGGCCCCAATCTGCTCGGCTATTAAGTTCTCGCGCGTCGATGTCGCAGCGATATCGAGGTCCGGCTGGTCGTATTACGTCCCACTGGGAGTCTATGGGGTTCCACGTAACTTCTACCCAACACAGGTGGTCGAAGTTAAACTCAACTGGGCGGAACCTGCTAGGTCCGTTGAATTCCACGAAGTATCCGGTCTCTTCTTGCCTGTCTCTCCAACTAGCAGCTTGTAGAAAGCGGGTAGGAACGTTACGTTCCCCTCTTCTTGGGAGCGAATAAGGACGGAAGCTCGTCCACTGTTCTCTTGTTGTTACGGCCACGATGAAATCTTGGTCTTAATGTAATGTCGTCACGACGTTAGCTCGACTTGAGCACGAAGAGGCGATAACAACTTAGCGACGTGATAGCTTTGCCGACTTGAAGACACGAAGGTCCAAGCCCTTGTCGAAGTGAATACGCGAAGGTACACCGACAAGTCGAATATCTAAGTCACGAACGAAGTCGGACAACCGTTTTAGAGAAGAAGGAAAGGAAACAAGTGACGATTCAAGAAGACCAAGATGGCGTATCTTGGTCCTCACAAGACAGATTAAATACAAGTTGAGCAGGCTTTCAAGCGCTGCTATGAGTCACGGTAATGTAGCGTCCAACGTGTCGCGTAAGTAGCTCGAATCCTAATACTACTACTACTAGTATTAGTGGCGTAGTCCTCAGTCAGCAATCAGCGCGCAATCTCCTATCGTACTCGTAATCGCCTATCATAAGTCCGCAACTAATCTACCTTACCGCCGTAGTTGCAACCGGTACAGTAAGGGTCCGAGTCGAAACGTAACAAGCACGAACAAAGACTGCAATCACTTACAGAGCATCGTGGGGATCTTCGTACACTCGGCGAATGTCCCTCAGCGTGCCATCGAAGCCCCCGCGCACGCAGGTCTGTCAATAAGTATCAAGTTCATCCAGAGGGCCGTGAAGTCAATGTCGAACGGCAGTACACATGGGATCAAAGGCCGTCTTCGCTCGCTCAAAGCGGCCATTGCCTATGACAATTTTGATACCAATCTCAAGACTTCCGAACCAACGCTCACTCACCGGCCATCATTCGTGAGCGCTACATCTGCTACAGCAATACCACTTGTGGGCGTCGAAGATATTGAAGTGCTGCGGTGTTTTGAGGAACTGTGGAAGAAGGGCCCTCGAAATCCTTCACCCCTGGCCACACCCACGGTATTCGACGAATTTGATCTGGTGAAATACCACCTGACAGACCGCCACAATCAACCAAGCCCTGGAAGAGACATCAGTCCACAGCAAGAGGCATTCGCGTGGCACGTACAAGAAATCCTGGTGAACCATGGCCAGTATTTTGGAAAACCGTCCAAGAGCCTTGGGACGATTGACTCAGTCCTCGCGATTTCACTGACAAGGACAGAGCGGATACCTATGAGGTCCATGAAGATTAAACAGTAACCAGTCGACGGAAGTATTGAAGTTATGGAAAACTTACTCCAGCAAGGTGGTCTAGGTGGCGCTACCGGTCCTGGGTTCTCGACCGGTGGAAATGTTGACATATCTGAGTTTGTACCCTTCGTCCACGGAGATCCCTTGGCGAAGGAACGCCTGGATACGATCAGGGACTCTCGACGCATAGAAGACACACCTAAAAACCGGTTTCAGTTCGCCATCTTCCTGTTGGGGCTATTTCATTATAAGATGGCCTGCGTGGGTGCTCTGCGGAGGACTTATCTTCGGGAAAAGGAAGGGCGCAGTGACTTAAACAGCACGTACCAGCATGTGGGGATTCTACGGCCCCGCGAGGCTGGCATTATGGCCACTAAGCCAGGCTTTCGCCGGATGCGTGATGCGGTCCATCATGAACTACGCGCCACCATCCTTGAGTGCTGGCGGCTTGAGGTCTCTGCACTGGGTCCAGAAAAATGGACATCTCTTGAGGCATTCGCAGAATCAAAGCCGGACTGGGGCCTAGTTGCCAAGATTTCCGAAGAGATCGTTCGGAAGTATGCGGCGACGATGGAGGGCCTATCACAGTCGCGCACAAAACCTGAAGCCGAAAGAGATCAACAATTTGAGAACCAGACCCTGCGAAACCGGGATTACCTCCTCTACGTTGACCTCTGTAATGCCATGAACGCTGGGGATGTTGGTCGTGTTGAGGCCTCGTTCCTGCCATGGATATATATCTTCTGCGCCACAGGAAAACATAAGCACGCGTCGCAATTGGCAAGGTTCATGAAGAACTTACACGAGGTGTATCCTCCTGCTCTGAGGTGAGTTCCATGCGGAAGCCAGCGAGTTGGGGTGCTCATTTGAAAACGACAGCCATCTTGTCCTCATGAATTTGTTGCGTAACCCAACGGGGAAGCCCAACGCCCTCCGACCTGTTGACTGGTTGGTAGAGCGGAATAATCTATATACAAAGGTGAGCAGACAAGCGTTACAAACTAAGACTTACTATCGCCGGCTTCCAGGTCATTTATTCGGGGAGTGGCCCGAATAGCAACATCGACTACATCTGCAAGCAACCGCCTCCCATTGAGGTGTTCAGGAGCTGCCATGTCATGGTCGAGTCCGCGTTTCAACTTACACACCGCACCCGAAGAGCAAGGTCGTGACTCAAAGACAGAAATTGAGGTCCCATGGACCTTTGGACTATGAACGTATGAACGAACCCTCGAACAACTGTCTGACACGTTTGGCAGTTACTGACCCATCACCTTCTCACGCACTATCACCGAACCAACTCCGCACTGTTATCAGCCGTGCCAGTATCTCACGTTGCCCCCTCGTCCCTCAGTCTACACCTTCCACTCTGGACTACGTCCTCATAAATCGCACCACACCCCCACTATGTCGTACATCGAGCAAGGACTTGACCTTGAGGACGCAATGGAACAAGACTCGCTGGTAGACGCAAACCATCAGGATGCCAGGAACGATGATCCCACGCCGATGCTGTCTGATCAGGTAAATCAATTGTGTGATGACTAATTTACATATCGTTGTAATATCTAACCGACCTACTAGTACTGTTTTTTGTGTGGCAATGGTGGCGATCTATTGATGTGCGATAATTGTTTGCGTGCGATCTGTTTTGGTCCCGAGTCGGAGGCCCAGTGCTTGAACATCCCTGCGGCCTCTAGCAATCAATCTATTTACAACAGTCGAGATGTGTTGTTCATCTGCCCCCCGTGTCATCAGGATGGCGATCGTAAGGCAAAGAAACCCAGCCCATACTATGTACGTTCGACACTGATCTAAGGTCATAATTGGACTCAGACGTTTTAAGGGCTTCTATATTTCGAGTCATGGCTGCACTCCAAATAAGACCCAGACTTGGACACCTGGGGAGCCTGCCTTTGGATCTCCAGTTAAAATTCGTGGTAGTGCACAGGTCATTCCACGATTGAAATTCCTGAGCGATGGCGTCGCAATTTTGAATTTCCGTCTTGGAAATTTCAATCTCGATACGGCTGATCTCGGCAAGATCTTGGGGCCGTTTGCCGCCGCCTTCTTTCCCAAAGGGGACACTAATACACTAATCTTCAAGGACGTGGTGTTTGATTTTGCTCAAAGTCAGCGCGGGTACAGACAAAAGACAGACAGTATCGCGAGACGTTTAAGAGATAGGTGAGTTCCTCAGGCCAGTATTGCAGCAAGCTCTCGCTTCATTCATATCCCAGCTCAACTCTTAAGACCGTGATCATCCTTATCACGACACATACTGCAAACGACACAGGGCATCTCGCAACTTCTGCAAGCAGTCATTTTGAGATCAATGAGGTGTGTAGCTTCACTCATGCTTTTCCCATCTCATGCCTTGTAAGCAGTGGGTATTCCAAGTGATCAGGAAACCAATCTTGGATGTTATTTGCACACTTGACGCACACTGGTTTTTCTTTTGCTGTGGCGCACTAGTCAATGTACCCTCTTCTATGGAGAAGGTCAAATCCTTTGCCAATGTGTAGGTTTTATTCTTTTCTTTTCACTTTTCAGTTTGCACTGACTCAAGTTGGCAGTTGGAAGCCA